>CM075501.1:25457703-26657703 GCA_037950675.1 Hypophthalmichthys molitrix
GAAGTATACCCAGGCCTTAAAGGGATAGATCACCCAAAAATGAAAATTTGATGTTTATCTGCTTACCCCCAGGGCATCCAAGACCTACAAACCTCACGCACCAGATGCCGTGTGCGCGCTCAAGGCAGTTGGACATAGTGGTGTATTAGAGGTAAAAAAATTATATAAATACTTTTCGGTTTCACGCACAAACCGATCGTTTCGTGTCTTAGGACATCAATGTGTCGTCATGAGCCGCAGGGTTTAATTTGGATTTGTCTGTGCATGTTTTTTTAATCTCATACATTTTGTTACCATTGACATGCATTATAAGACTGACAGACTGCAATGGTTGGAGTTAAAAATCATCATTTGTGTTCTACTGAAGAAACAAAGTCACCCACATCTTGGATGCCCTGGGGGTAAGCAGATAAACATCAAATTTTCATTTTTGGGTGAACTATCCCTTTAAGAAACCACCCAGAAAACCACACCAACAGTACAGCAACACTGAAATTTTTCATCAACAGACAGCATCAACCTTATCATCAGGGTAGTTTACAGATGGTAATTCCAGTCTCACTTCCTACTTAGCTTAGCCCATTTAGCTTGGTAAAAAAAATAAAATAAAATTGCATAATGCCAGCCTATGGCCTTCACTGGCTGCCCACGAACAACGTCTACTTTGACCCTCAAACACTGTAGTTGCAGTTGAGACTGGAAGAGTTTGGTTTGTGTTCGACATGTCAAGAAGATGCCGTTTTCTGTGCTACAAAAGCAAATCCACTTTGATACACTTCCAAAGAATGAGGACTCACGCTGGAAAGTATATTACCGTGTATCAAGTGCTGGGTAAGATCCACAGCCCAAATTCAGATATGCTAATGGTCTTCCGATAAGTGCTGTAAACAGTCAACCAATCACAACAGACTGGGCCATCCAACCAATCAGAGCAAAGGAAGCTCTTGGAAAGGAGATGTTTAGAGAGACCGAATCCTTTATTAAACAGTTTCAGACACTGTGAGAAATGTATAATGTATATTATGAGAAAATTAAATTGTTTTTTGACCTTGGATGCATGTAATCCTATTGTAGGAGACTCCAAGACAAAATTAAGAGCCTTAAAATAGCATAATAGGGGCACTTTAAATTGGTGGGTGTAAAAAATGTGTAAAATTTCCTTGGTGTATCAGTTTCCTCTTAAAAATGAAATCACTTCCTCTTAACATGAAATCAAAACTTATTGCATGCTCAGGGTGTGTGAGATTCATTTTTGAAAATTATATCACATAAAAAGTTTAATCTTTCATCAAAATGTAATAGCTTGCTCCACCTCTGAAATGATATCTTACATTTGATCCCTTCCACCCACCTGGCTCCACCTCCACCCAAGAAACTTTAAACTCAAAGATGTTTTTAATATAATAGACATTAGGTGAGAAACAATTGGAAACAATTATAAGATGGGTGATGTTGCTGACAGACTTAACACATACACACACGCGTGCACACGCACGCACGCGCACACACAACCACAGTACCACTACACCCCAAAAGCCTTGTTCCCTTATGGTTAAAAGTTCCTTTTTCAGAACATCAAAAACAAATATATCCTACAGCCAAAAAATTAGGAAATTATGGTCTAGGGCTAGGCAGCTCACTATGTTTTGGAACAGAGCTAACATTCAAAGCTTTTCAAAGAAAATCTTGGTCTTCTTTTCATATGAAGTGTTTTGGTATGTAGTTATTTAAAATGACAATTCTATTAAGACTTCGAGCACAAACGGTTAAAAGGATTATGACAGTTAAAGGGTTTTTTCCAGCTGTATTTAAGACAGATGACATCAAAACAATGTGAGACTACACAGGTTTGGAACGAAGCCCATGTGTTTTAACTATTTTAAAAAGAAAGCTAAAATAACCCTCGAGTCCAAGAAGAAAATATACATCCCAATCCAAAAGAGCAAGCCGATGCTAGACTGTTACATACTTGTGGAAGTATGCTGTATTAAACATGAGGCAATGTCCTGTGACTGTTTATGAGGCAAATCAAAAACAGATTTCAGAGCGTTTCCTAGTGTATCATTAAAGACCCCAGCATCTCAGCAGCTCAACATGAAACAGCAATTGCTAAATGCTGAAAATAGACTTCCATCTTTATCAGAGCAGGAATTAATCAAAATCAAAGCCACAATATTACTTTCAGACAACTATAGAGAAAAAACAACAATCGACACGCATACAAATCGCGCACCCTTCCACAAAGTTACACAAGAAACAGATTTATATCACTTGAATCTGCAAAAACTCATCTTTTATCTTACATGCTGGTAAGACTAGGAATTCAAATGACATGAAAGGAATGAATACTTTGATTTAAATAATTTATAGCTAAATAGTTAAATTACTGACTTCACAATGTCTACCAATTTACAGTATTGAAATCTCTAAAAGTTCTAAAATTTAGAACAATCTAATCATTTACATTTGCTTCATGTTTATAATTTCTGCTATACATTCTGTCACCATTTACTAACAACATCAGTACAAACCTGTATGATAACCAAACTTACCACTTTCATTGTACGAAATTTTTATATATATATATGTGTGTGTGTGTGTGTGTGTGTGTGTGTGTGTGTGTTCTTTGAGAACAAAGAAAGTCACACACAAGAGGGCGAGTAAATGACAGAATTTACTTCTTTTTTTTTTTACCTTTACGAGCAAGGACATTTCATTTTCTAGCTTTTTTTGTGATGACTAAAAGCCCCCGATATACTTCAAACGAAATCGAAGAACGAACTGATTTGAAGTCATTTCGAACAAAATCAGGCCAAAACGAAGTTGTTTTGTACTCTTTTTGGAAGTTTGAAACGGTTTGCCAAACTTTTCCTGAAAGTTCGCTCCAGCTGCAAAACACTTTCGTACTACCATTGGTCCGTGAAGATAACGCGTGGAATTGTTCTCTGACTCATTTCATCTGTAGAGTTCGTTGAGGTAATAGCTCTGCGGGTGAAAACACACTGGATAGTGCAGCTTTATAGTACAAAATGAAGTTGTGCTACTGATGAAATGAGGCACTGACACCGTTTTTCATGTTTGATACTGTAAAGCTGCTTGCTTTTAAGCAATCTATTGAATAAAGTGCTATATAAATAAACGTGACTGGAGTGCTAATTTGCAGAGCTTGTGCTAACATACCAATGTTGTTATGATCAGATGCTTTTCTTATGCTTTCTATAAAAATGCTTGCAGTTTTCCTAATTTTTGTTGTGTTTATTACTGAGAAGAAAGTGTACATCACGTATTTACATATTCATCTAACCGTCGCTCTCAGCAGTGTGGGCGGCGTCAGATGTTCGATTACAGTATATCGCTGCTCACGCATTTCGAACTTCGTTTTACTCCTAAACAAAGAACAAAAAAGAACTTTGTTTGAAGTATATCGGGGCCTTTATCAGCGAAGTCTTCTCCACAGACCCACCAAATGGGATCAATGGGACCAATTTGCCAATCTTCAGGCAGAAGGAACTGAATGATACCAATTTACAATCTGACTTGTGATGTAGCCTAGAAATATAACCACACCACGCAGGTTTGTTTGGCCAGAGGAGAACTGGCCCCTGACTAAGCCTGTTTTCTCCCAAGGTTTTCATTTCCATTTCTGTCACCAATGGAGTTTGGGTTCCTTACCACTGTCGCCTTTGGCTTGCTTAGATTAGGACACGATTAAAATATTGAGCAGTATTATTGATTTGACTATACTGACACTATTGGATGAGAACTGAACTGAGCTGATCTTAACTGAACTTAATTTTCCTGTTTATCACTGTAAAGCTGCTTTTAAACAATCTGTATTGTATAAAGTGCTATAGAAATAAAGGTGACTTGACTTAAAGTCCCACTGTAGTCAATAATTTGATCCCTTACGCTGCATTCACAAAGGGGCATCGGCATTAACGCTTGACGGAGGGCGTGTCTGAAGCTTGTGTTGATGCGACCGTTATAGTGATAACAGCCAATCACATTACTTTCCGGTGTTGCATGAATGCAATTGGCTAGCGACTGCTCTAGTGTGTATGCATAAGGCAATCTGATTGGCTGACGCCTGCGTTGGCGCTTGAAAAGTTGAGAAATCTTCAACTTCTGCCACTTGCAACGTGAGTGAAGCGACGCGACGGAACCCACAATTCAGCTCGGCAACGCATGACGTCACCTATTCAAAGTAAATGAGAAGCGTTAACACCGACATCCCGTATAAATGCAGCGTTAAAGGGATAGTTCACCCAAAAATGAAAATTCTGTCATTTGCTCACCCTCATGTTGTTCCAAATCTGTATAAAGTAAGATATATAAAGATATATAAGATATATAAAAGGAAGATATTTGTAAGAATGTCAGTAACCAAACAGATCTCGACCCCCTGGGGGGGCCAGAACTGTTTGGTTACTGACATTCTTACAAATATCTTACTTTGTGTTCAGCAGAACAAAAAAATTTATACAGATTTGGAACTACTTGAGGGTGAATAAATGATGACAAAATTTTCTTTTTTGAGTGAATTATCCCTTTAAAACTCATCTTTGATTACCAAAATGACAAAATGAAAAAAAAAAAATCTTTTTGCCTTAAAATATATTAAATGCAACTCTACACCCTCGCTTCATTTAGTATAAGTGGATATATTAATATGCTAATTGGCCCCGCCTCCACTCTCTCACACAAGCTCAGAGATCCACTCAGTCAACTTGCTGAAGTAAACGCTGCACGATGGTATCGCTTTTTACAACATCGGACACATAACGGTAATTAATATGATTATCTTTTTGCTTGACTACGTTAATAAGTGTTGCTAAAGTTACACGACTCCCTTGCTTCAGAGCGGTCACAGTTAATGATATGCTAAAGGCTGCCCGTACGTTGATGTGATTGGTTACAAGGTAGTTTGTAAGAAACGTAGACGTAAGAAACACTATCGATTTAGATCACTGCAGTTTTAAGGGGAAAATACTCAGCAATGGTCTTGACTGATAAATTTGGACATGGTTTGTCTCAAAGCATTTTAAAAACACCACATACACATATAAAAAAACATTAAAAACTTGATTTTCACCAAAAGGGAACTTTAAACTTTTTACTTATGCTGATAATATAATTTGTATTTATATATAAAAAAATAAAAAAAAATAACTTATTGACCTCCAAACTGTATATATCCACTACATTGTTCTTCCAAATATTCGACCATTTCCTGTCAGTGCGGAATACAAACAGAACATATTTTTGAATAAATTCCTTCCTGTGTGTGTGAAGCCAACAGAACATGCCTGTGGGTTATTAGTTTTTGGCTTATCTCATTTGAAAGCCTCTCAGGATCAGTCACCTGATGGAATGCAGTGAGCCACGCTGAACACCTGCCGCAGCAGACGTGAATGAGGCCTCGCTGTAGCTCGCTTACCGCTGATGGATGTGTGATGAACGCACATAACTGTAGCATAGATCTACTGCTGGCTGACAGCCATCTTACATTTCATTTCTTCAGCAGCTACGATGCAAGGTTCTCTACAGATCCTTGATTCATGAAGGTGTAAGGATTACAAACTTAAACCTTATCTGGACAGGCAAACTAGACGTTTGTTTCTTTTTCTGTGGGAGAGGTAGAGGGAAGGAGATTTTATAAATTTTTGTTAGGATGTAATATCTACAGGATTTACAAATGTCATATTTAAGTGCCATTTATAAAATTTAATGTTTATGCCCTATGAAACCGTCACATTGTGCGCTGAAAACATTTCAGTTAGAAATATTGCATATATGTTTGTTTCAAAGTTTATGCATTTACATAACGTGACAAAATTTCCGCAATTCATTGTTCTGTCCTTAGGGCTGCCTTCGACTAAAGATTTTTCTAGTCGACTAGTAATCATTCAATTAAGCGATTAGTCAACTAATCGCACATGTATCATTTGATCGCAATAGTCATTAATCAGCTGTCGGTAAACATGTCAAACTAACGACCAAAGATTACAGATTTTAGCCTAGGATCATAATCTTTTAGGAGTTGCAAAATTTAATGGCTTAAAGGGTTAGTTCACCCAAAAATGAAAATTCTGTCATTAAGTACTCACCCTCATGTCGTTCCAAAGCTATAATTCCTTTGTTCATCTTTCGGAACACAAATTAAGATATTTTTGATGAAATCCGAGCGGTATATGACTTAATAATGACAATTTAGTTTTATGACTCCATAAAAAATAATGACTTTATTTAACAATATCTTCTCTTCTGTGTCATTCTCGTACACTGTTTACGTTCAACGCTTTCAGGTTCTATGTCAGAACAGTGGCTCAGTATTCAGTAGCAGCTCAGTTGACTGCAGTCATGTCGACTGTTTTAACGATGTCTTTAGTACCTTTCTGGACCTTGAAAGTGGTGATTATATTGCTGTCTATGGACGAGTCATATAGCCTACCTCTCGGATTTCATCAAAAATATCTTAATTTGTGTTCCGAAGATGAATGAAGGTCTAACGGGTGTGGAACGACATGAGGGTTAATAATTAATAACAGAAATTTCATTTTTGGGTGAACTAACCCTTTAAGTTGACAATGCTGACTAGTCATCTCCGCAGTAGTGAACTTGCTTATATGCACATTTCATACTTTTTCATATTCATATTAGATAATCTGAGAATATTTGTTTTCCACTTGAATTGTTCGACAAACGCTTGATACCTCAAGCTTTCTAGATATTTCTCATGTCTGTGAGGCAAGTATACACTAAGTTTTGGCTTTTTTTTTGTCGAACTCAAGTTCACAGAGACCGAGATGGCAGAAAGCGCATCTTGTTTCTTTTCTTTATTTTACAAAGGCACAACGTTTTCTTGTTATCGTGAGTTTACACAAATAAAAGTATACTTTATCTTCCACACTCCACACAACCACTTGGATATGAGCCTAAGCTTGGTTGACTAAGCTTTTTCTAGTCGATTAGTTGAATATTAGGGGGCAGCCCTAGTCCTTATACAACAAATCAAAACATATTTGCTGGTTAATATACAGCTACACTGAACAAAATTATAAACGCAACACTTTTGTTTTTTCCCCCATTTTTCATGAGCTGAACTCAAAGACTTTTTCTATGTACACAAAAGGCCTATTTCTCTCAAATGTTGTTCACAAATCTGTCTAAATCTGTGTTAGTGAGCACTTCTCCTTTGCCGAGATAATCCATCCACCTCACAGGTGTGGCATATCAAGAAGCTGATTAGACAGCATGATTATTGCACAGGTGTGCCTTAGGCTGGCCACAATAAAAGGCCACTCTAAAATGTGTAGTTTTATCACAGTATAATGCCACAGATGTCGCAAGTTTTGAGGGAGCGTGCAATTGGCATGCTGACTGCAGGAATGTCCACCAGAGCTGTTGCCTGTGAATTGAATGTTCATTTCTCTACCATAAGCCGTCTCCAAAGGTGTTTCAGAGAATTTTGCAGTACATCCAACCGGCCTCACAACTGCAGACCACGTGAAACCACACAAGCCCAGGACCTCCACATCCAGCATCTTCACCTCCAAGATCGTCTGAGACCAGCCACCCGGACAGCTGCTGCAACAATCGGTTTGCATAACCAAAGAATTTCTGCACAAACTGTCAGAAACCATCTCAGGGAAGCTCATCTGCATGCTCGTCGTCCTCATGCAGTCTCGACCTGGCTGCAGTTCATTGTCGTAACCGACTTGAGTGGGCAAATGCTCACATTCGATGGCGTCTGGCACTTTGGAGAGGTGTTCTCTTCACGGATGAATCCCGGTTTTCACTGTACAGCAGATGGCAGACAGCGTGTATGGCGTCGTGTGGGTGAGCGGTTTGCTGATGTCAACATTGTGAATCGAGTGGTCCATGGTGGCGGTGGGGTTATGGTATGGGCAGGCGTATTTTATGGACAACGAACACAGGTGCATTTTATTGATGGCATTTTGAATGCACAGAGATACCGTGATGAGATCCTGAGGCCCATTGTTGTGCCATTCATCCACGACCATCACCTCATGTTGCAGCATGATAATGCACGGCCCCATGTTGCAAGGATCTGTACACAATTCCTGGAAGCTGAAAACATCCCAGTTCTTGCATGGCCGGCATACTCACCGGACATGTCACCCACTGAGCATGTTTGGGATGCTCTGGATCGGCGTATACGACAGCGTGTTCCAGTCCCTGCCAATATCCAGCAACTTCGCACAGCCATTGAAGAGGAGTGGAACAATATTCCACAGGCCACAATCAACAACCTGATCAACTCTATGCGAAGGAGATGTGTTGCACTGCGTGAGGCAATTGTTGTGGCCAGCCTAAGGCACACCTGTGCAATAATCATGCTGTCTAATCAGCATCTTGATATGCCACACCTGTGAGGTGGATGGATTATCTCGGCAAAGGAGAAGTGCTCACTAACACAGATTTACACAGATTTGTGAACAATATTTGAGAGAAAGTCCTTTTGTGTACATAGAAAAAGTCTTAGATCTTTGAGTTCAGCTCATGAAAAATGGGGGCAAAAACAAAAGTGTTGCGTTTATAATTTTGTTTAGTGTATGTATAGGTTAAAAATGTTAAAAATAAATATTTTATGGAGCCGTACTACCAAGATCTGAGGAAGCAGTAACACCTGCTTTTTTACATGTCTTGATTTCAACATCTAGTTCAGTGGACGTTTGTTCAATGTCATATCTTGAAAGTATTTTTTATTCTACAGTGCTCCTTTTATCCATATTTGCAAGTTACACCCACAACCCTCCCTTTGAGCACACAGCTTTCTGACCCTCCTTCTTTTTGGGAAAGATTGCCAACATGGCCTGCAGGCACTAACACTCACTCACACACACAACAATGCTCATGCACAAACAAGCACTGTTGATTAACATCTCACAAGGCACTAGATTAAAGGCAGTTTCTTACAGTTTCTGAAAACACATTAGCTAGAGGATCGGCCATTTCCTCATCCAAACACATCAAGTGGAATTTATGGAGACGCACAGCTGGTTCTCCCTCTGCTTTGCCCAGCAGGATTCACACCTAATGAAATATGTTTGTTCCATTCAAATTTGGACTAAATAAAACACGCTAAATAAAACACTCCTCAAACTAAAATGTCCAAAACACTAATAGAAGTTATGGCCTAGACTCACACTTAAAGAGTTATTGAGTAATTGGCTTAGAAATTTCTTTAAAATAATATTAATAATAATGATAATAATCAGCTGCCCTCATCGAGGCCTTGATATACTCTCTGAGAAATTCTTTGAGCATTACGATTTCAGTGTCAAAAGAGGTGGAGCTCCAGAGCACCCCACCTATTACCCAAACATCATGGACCAACAGCAGTTTGAAGGAGTTTAACAGCCGGGGCAATGTTTTCCAAAAGGTTTGTGCTGGCAAGCCGTTTCAAACCACTGAAATTATCTCAAACACCTTGGTTTTTGCCAGCTTTTGTTTAAAATGACATCACACCCATTTGTTCTTTGATTTAGCTTTAAGTACATTCGGGTCCTTCAGTGGAATCAAGATTTTCCTGCATGGAATTTAATTCTCCAGTAGATGTTGATAAATCTGAGTATGTAATCCCATGCCTTCAGCTCCAGCCTTCTCAAAGCATCTAGGCGAGCTACTATCTTTGATGGCAGTTCAGTATCAGTTTCTCTAATGAAAAACACAGCTCAGTGCTGGCATATGAATATGCATAAACATGAATAAGCACTTTGCTTTTTGTCTGATATTCTATTTATATCTGTCATGCAAAGTGGAAAAAAACTAACTCTGAAAGCACCAGAGTGGCACCACAGATGGAGATGCAGGCCAATTTTCCAACAGAAGGCAACCACATTAATGCTCTTCTGCTCCAAGGAGAGATTAGTGCTGAAGTACTAAGGCTCCACTCGACGTTAAAAGTTTATTCCTGATCTAACGCTGGGTGGCCTTTGGAAAAATGTCACCTTGTTGATTTAATGTGGTGTTGCGACGAATCGGTTCTTTAAGCTGTCAAAGAAAATCATAGGTGTGAAAGTCAGCATAACTTCCACTGACTTAAGACATCGAACAACAGGCACTTGGGAAAAAAAATATTCCAGAACATGTTTAGCATGCAACATTGAAGCTGTTTATCACAGTACTGAACATATATACCTGATGTAAAATCTGATTAGATATATATAGTACACTGATGGCCACAAACATAAAAGGAATGGAACATTTATCATTTATGGAGGCCATTATCAGATTTGATTGGCTAGCTGTGATACTACTTTGGGAATAAGAGCAGTTACCATGTTGTTTTGAGTGTCTATCCACTTTACCCTGCAACACAGAATGGAAGTAAGCTATTTTGAATGTGCAAGACTTCCGATTCCGTTTTTGCACGGCTAAAATTTACTAATAACTTAACTAATACGTTACACCCGATCTTACGGCAAAAATAAGGTGGATTTGTTGGCAGAGTTATATGCAAGAAAGAGAGGTTTTCACATTAATTGTTTTTATAACCTTAGAGACTGCTATAAATTGCAGTAATCTATTATTGTAGTACTGATTTCAAATATATTTTCACTTTTATTTTCTACAAAATAAAATATCAGTTATTTGATTTGTGATTTTTTTAAAGCCATTACTTGTCTTAAAAAAACAGTTGCTATTAAGTGTCTAAATGGGACTACAGCGGTTGCTGGACATTAAACATCACACGGAACAGGTAAACTCATCTACTCTCTAGTCGCTTTGGTAACACTTCATTTTAGGGTCTTTTAACTAGTTGCTTATTAGCATGCATATTACTAGAATATTGGCTCTTTATTAGTACTTGTTAAGCACATATTAATGCCTTATTCTGCATGACCTTATTCTACATTCTTAATCCTACCCAATACTTAAACTTAACAACTAACTTACTAACTATTTATAAGCAGTAAATTAGGGGTTTATTAAGGGAAAAGTCGTAGTTAATAGTTTATGTGTTCCCTATACTAAAGTGTTACCATCACTTTCACAGCCTTGTTGTGTTTATATAATCACACTCTTGCAAACTATTGTAACTTTAAAAGTAAAGTTTCAGGTAAAATGTTTTAATAAATACTGAAAGAGTCGGAAGCTTAGTGATGACATTGAAGTCATATGACCATGGTGTAGTACGTTTACGCCTACATTTAATTTTTGACTTGAGTCGATTGTATTTAGTGTATTATGTGAAAATCATGATAAACAAAACTGGGTTTTTTGTTGAGAGAACCAGAATGATGCAAACGTATGGGTTGGTCTACAAAAATACGTCATCCCTGCAGTGCTCTATAGTGAAAAATCTGATTCAGCAAGAGAAGAACAAACTGCTTAGTCATAGTTCTACACATTAATTTGGAATATGTGAAAGTAGCACTGGAAAATAATATACTTTTGATTCATTGTGGTATGAATCAATGGCTCAAGCAATTCTTTTTCAATTTCTTTCAGGCATATGCTTAAAACACAAGCATTAAGTAGAGCAAACAGTGATATGCGACTGAGGAAGAAGGAAGAATGGTGTAATATGTTAAAAATTACACAGGAAAAGCCATTAACTTGTTTGAATGTCACTGACCTGAATAACAATAAAAAAAAAATTAAAAAAACAGTTTTGTTTTCATGCTGCTAAGAGGACAAATGTGGAGTAGTCCATGTCATCACACTCTTAATTTACTAATGTATAAAACAACAATATAGTATACAAGAGAAATCAGTCACAGTGTTTATCATATCACAAAGTTGTTGCCTTTGTACCCATGACCAGAGTAATATATTTTATGGTATCATTCAGTCAGAAGAAAAAAAAAAAAAAAAAAAAAAAAAAAAAATCAATTTATTGTTATCTCATCATCATGTTTCTATACTCCATACAAAACACCTTCTTTGCGCTGAGAGTCTCCACATTCATTATCCTTTTATACACTGACAAACACTTTTTCGCAAAGCCACTTAAGCTGCGTTCACACTACCAGTGACACTGGTTTCTCTGGACAAAGTGACACAATCCAAATCATTTCAATGGAGATCTGGTGATTTCGGGTGACAGGGACAACAGTGACCGTTGAAGACAGGATGCCTGTGTGTCTTCTGATGTGACAAAGTTGAAATATGTTTAACTTTATACAAATGAAGAGCGACTTTCAGGAGCGACAACCAATAGGAGTGGAGTGCACGTGATCCGTCACTACAACCTGTAGTGGAGTGTCAAGGCAAGATGGAGAAGTTCATTTTAGCGGTCAGCAACTTTCCTATGATTTATGATACGTCTCTGTGTACATACAGTGGTACTCGCCGTGCTGACCTCAAAGCTGAATGGTTTCTTAATCTTGTCATCAAAGATGTCTTTCTTCAGTCGAAAAGAAATTAAGGTTTTTGAGGAAAACATTCCAGGATTTTTCTCCATATAGTAGACTTCAGTGGGGCACAACGGATTGAAGGTCCAAATTGGAGTTTCAATGCAGCTTCAAAGCACTCTACATAAAGGCTGATTTACACTTCTGCATCGAGTGTACGCCTTAGGTACGGCGTAGACTGACGTGCACCTCTTCAAAAATGTAACAACGCATCAATTCTACGCGCTGTGATTGGTCTGCTAGAACCCCTCCCTGAAAACTGATTCGTTGTCTACAACATCCACGAATGTCATTCACAAACGTTACTTGGTAACATTTCTGATTATTATCAGTGATGAAAACAGTTATGCTGCTTCATTTGATTAAAGAAAGGAACAAACGAAGAAACAAATGGAATATTTCAAAATAAATCATTTCTAAATAAAATGCATGGGAGGAATGGCTGATTATATACTTTGGTTAAGATTTCTACCATGCACTTTGGGGGCTGATACATTTAGACTTTACGTTCAGCAAGTCTGGCATTACTTTATCCATTTTATGGTAACTGCAATATGGTGACAAATGTGGAAAACTGCAATGAGTGAGTTCGGTGTGCTGATTCATGCAAAGCAAATGATTCATGCAGTGGTGCTGATTCAATACTGCAGCAGTCCAAGCAGATGAAAATGGTTTTGCTGCTGTCCATAGAAAAAGACATTAGAAAGAGGAAATATGTCACTGACTGCCAAGCCATAGACTTGACAGCAGTTAAGAGTGCTGCGGTCAGTGGTTGTGCTTGTGGAACGGAAATATGTTTTTGTAACATTATTGAACTCTCGCATCACTAATCCAAGCATCTCTAATCAAAACATAGCAACAAAAGTTGAAACCAGCGGGCCGCATTGTCCTTCCTGAACAAGGCGAGGTGTTTAGAAGAAAACAGCACTGTTGTAGACCATAAGCCCATGCCAGCAGAAAAGATCTCAGCAGTGCGTCATCAGGTAACCTGATATATGCAGAGAGCTGAAAACATTTAATGCTGGAATGATGCTGGTTAAAGAGCAGTGCTGACTGATGAAGTGACGGTGAGCAAAGGCAACGCAGTACGCATACTGTCGTAACCTAAAAGAGCTGATTTTTTGATGTTCAAAAGTTTAGGCTTAGTGAGATTTAACACTTTTATTTCTCAAGGACGCATTAAATTAATCATAGTAACAGTAAAGACATAATGT
The DNA here is from genome assembly GCA_037950675.1 of Hypophthalmichthys molitrix. Lineage (NCBI taxonomy): Eukaryota > Metazoa > Chordata > Actinopteri > Cypriniformes > Xenocyprididae > Hypophthalmichthys > Hypophthalmichthys molitrix. The sequence continues at coordinate 25,471,301 of CM075501.1, forward strand.
TGTGAAAGATTTCTATTTCAAATAAATGCTGTTCTTTTTTAACTTTCTATTCATCAAAGAATCCTGAAAATTAAAATGCATCTCAAGTTTCCAAAAAAAATATGAAGCAACTGTTTTCAACATTGATGATACAATATATTGACATGGAAAATATTCAAACTTTTGAAAGGTAGTGTAAATGATTTTTTTCTCTGTCCTCAACATTGCTTTGTTAGTCTTTAAGTATAAAATATTTCTAATAATATATTGTATTTCTGAAAGTCTGGTAAACACTGCAGAACCATAGAACTATACTTCCTTAATATTACAGAACAGGCATGTGCATTTAACGGTTACAGCGGTACTGCAGAACTAGAATGATCAAGGTGTACAACATGAATATTTTTTCACATACTAATTGACGAGGCCATTCCCATGGTTAAATTGGCTGTTTCCAAAAGCATTAAAGGATCAGCTGCCTTGCAGCGTTTTTTTTTTTTTTTTAATAACAGGCGCTTTGAAGATTTTTCTCTTGCCCTGGTCAACTCTGGATTAACAGACTGAACTCTGAGTAACTCTACAACCACGTCCAGTTCCTTTCCATCCACCTCATTTCACAGCTCAATAGCAGCGCTGCTGATGGGGGTTGACAGAGAGCCATAAAACAGGACAACCAAACATGTTTCTCTTTGTTTCAAAAATCAAGGCAAACCAGCCATCTCTGCTGGGCAACCTGTTTTCTTTGAGTCAGGGCTTTTTTGATGAATACAGTATATACAGTGATATTCCTCAGATGTCATGTACCTCATCAAGGTACAGCAAGATGGGTCTCATAAAAAAGTTCATGTCATATTTCACCCATAATAATAAACAAAATTAAAAAATATAGGGTCATTCTGTATCAACTCAGGGGCCGTTTACACAACACCATTTTCAACTAAAAACAGAAAACTTTTTATGCACTTTGGCTGTTCATTTCCACGACAACACGTTTTGGGGGCCTGAAAACGCAAACTTTTGAAAACGGGTTTCAAAGTGCATGGTTTTGGAAACTATACCATTATCGACTTTGTTTAAACTACAAAAACACGAATTTGTGAAAAAGGTGCATGCATATTAAGTAGGGAAAGTCACGGCAAAAATTATCATCCAAAAATGGCATTTTTGTTTTTTGGCTGAAAGAGAAAAACAGACGAAATAAGAACCGAAAATATATGGCGCCCATCTCTCAGTGTTCAGCGCTCTGGTTTTTCTCTCACTTTAGCCGTTATCACGGTCATACATTACAATACATTAACTAATCTTAACGAATGAGACCTTATTGTAAAGTGTTACCGTTACTTTCAATAAAATTGTAGTTATTTTATTGCCTTGCATTTTTTAAATTCATTATCATTAAAAATATTGAATTAATACAATAATATTAATACAATTATACAAAAAAAAAAGCTAATAAGCTCAAAATAAGAAAAATAATTTTTAAAAAAGCATTTTCGGTTTCGATTTTCAGCCAAGTACATCCTGAATTTTCGGTTTTGGCCCAGAATTTTCCTTTCGGTGCATCCCTAGTATTATGTGTTTAGTCTATACATGTGTAGTGTTTTTTTATAAAGTGACATCGCCAACTACTGGCCTAGCATGAATAATACAGCGTTTTTAGTTATTTTCGCTGATCCGTGTGAACGGAGATCGTTTTGACAACACTGTCGACTGTACGTAGAAAAAAAAAAAAAGAAAAACTATAGTATTGATAATGTGAAAGACATGCACAAATGAAGATGAAAGTCAAAATCTTGTCATAGATGAATATTTACTGAGTAATCAAATATTTTGTAGAGGGGGGTAAAAATGTCGATTTTAACCTGAGATTTGGAGCTAAATTACAGGGGTGAGAAAGTTACTTTAGAAAGATGGCAGCATCATTATTTTATTTTTAAACAGAGATTGGTAAGTCTATTAGTACAAAAAGCAGTGATTTTTTTTTTTTTTTTATAAATAAAAATAAAATATGTCTTATTTATAGGTGTTCATTTCTCCTTCATTCCAATGAAATTTACTTTCAATAATAATTTTAATTTTCAATAATAAATTTTCTCCTCTCTTTATATTTTAGGAAAGGGATCTTGATAATGGGAGGAGTGCCTGAGGCATCAAACAGTGTGAAAACCCCTGACGGAGAGTTCAGCCCAGCCCCTTTTGTTTTTTAATGATTAACAGATTCATTCAGCATTAACATCCAAAGACTCAAAAGTGTAAATATGCAAATGGCTATAAGGAGCAGGCATTAAGCTCAAAGGAGGAGGCATTAAGATCTGAAAATAACTTGACTATTTAAAAACACATACCCCCTTCTCAGTCTACATTGTTTGAAGCTGATTCAGTTGTCTGTGGGTTCAGGGACTCTTATTAGCAACTGAATCAATTACCATGTCAATGGGCTTGTTGAACATCTCCAACACCTTTTTGATGGTTGAAAGTGTGAGCCAAAAGAGGTTGAACCTCCTGTGGACAGGCAGAAATGCAGCTGAAAGCGAGCAGTGTGAATCCGGAGGCTGGCGAGGGCCAACAGAATAGAACCCAATGCAGTGCTCTTTAAAAACTGACATTCTCACGTGGACATGGATGCTTTGATTGTTTCTATCGTCACAAAATATAAACTGTATTATCATTGCACAGCTCTATATATAAAGTTGGATACATGTTATATCTCTTATCTGCTTGTATTATAACTGCATACATACAGTACACTCACATAAAGCAATATATACTGTAAACTGTAGCAAATCTCAACACGGAACAACTTTTTGCATTCCACTGCACATACTTTATATTGTTTTTCTATGTAAACATGCAGGGCGTGTTTGTCCATCTCGGTTAATATAATTTTTAGAATAGCTAAAATACCAAATAGCCTATATTTTGAGACAAAAGTCTTGTTTATGATTTTCACTTCAGTTTTCAAGGCAATCAGATTGAAGAGTTGTCAAAAACTTTAAAATGCATAAAAATATGGTATTTTTGGTATTATAAAAAGTGCCTCTGAATTCAGCAGCTTGTCAGAAAAACATGGTTTGATTCAAATGGTCAATATCATATATTAAGCTGAGATCATGGGTGCTACCGTAATATCGTATGGAAGCTTGTTTCCTCCACGGAATAATAATTAAAAAAAAGAGTAATTGCGAATATTTGAGATATAAACTCGCATTTGGGAGAAAATTGTTAAATAAAAACTTGCAAATACCTTTTTTATTTTTTATTCTGTGGCAGAAACAGTCTTCTATAATATCGTCCTCACACGCTACATCTACAGAAATATTGGTCTTTACGGCTTTCCATACGCTCAAGTATCATTGCTTTTTTTTTTTTTTTTTCCCTCATTCAACTGCCCTGTCTCGCATTTTTAAACACAAAAACTTGTTCTGTGTGAACGAGTGTTCTAGTTTGAGGTGAAAATTATGGTTGTACATTTGCAGTCTTCATAAAATAATTGGTGGCAATAGTTGCCAGGCTGATAAAGAAGAATCAGTCACGTGATGTTGATGGCACGTACACCTAATCAATGAGCTAAACGCTTCCACTGTACCAGGCCTACAATCTCAAGTGCTGGTGACAAAGCTTTAGCACAGGGTGATAAAGTTGGTAGGAGACACCATGAATGTCCCATCCCCCTTTAAACCTCCAGCCAAATGGCCAAAAGAGCGCAAATTCAAAACAGGAAATTTCAACATCTGTCACACTCCTCCCTGCAGGGAGGGAAATTAATTAACACGAAATCACTCTCAAAATATGCATCTGATTATCAACGGGCAATTTCAACAAACAAAACTCAATAAATTCATTACCGATTTAAAGGGGAAATAATTAAGGTGCATTCAGTTACAATCTGCTTCTTTTCAAATGTATTCAATGGTTTAGCAGCAATATGAACACTTACATTAATCTTTAGGTGACATAAGAAAATAAGTCAGCTCACATTTTCAGAAAGACGAAACAGCAAAAACATTTTCCACACTTCTATTAACTTTACATAGACTTCAAATGATAAAAAGAATCTGATCAAATTTTAAATTCAGCAGTGATTGCTTACAATAAAATGTCATAATCACCAAAAAAAACGTTTATAGAAGCTCAGATAGGGAAGAAACGGATATTTAAAGTAGGAAATTCTTACCTGCATATGTAAAAGTTGCGAGGAAGATGGATATCACCAGCAGAGGAGTTTGAGTTGTAATCCTTAGTATATACATCCTTACTGGGAACATGCCTTTGGTGCAGCTGGATTCTGGAATCAAACCTCTCCACAAGTGATAACTGAGTTTGTGAGTGCGAACAAAGCGCGTTTTCCCAAGGTCTCAAGTGTGAAGTGAATGAAACTGTTTTTGATGGTTCGTTTGCAAAACAATAACGCGTTTCATCCCGTTCAATCGAAAGGTGTTCGTCGACCGCCGCTGATCCTGTTCATGTGTCCCAAAATTCTCCTAATAGAAAAGTGAGCGAGTAACTCCAACTCCTCATGACGTAGGATGGAACCGTCCCAAGGGAGGGAAGCGAATTTACGAATCCTACTACGACAAAGGCCCAGCTCATGAATATTAATTAGCAAATGATACCTTCAATCAGCAGGCCTACTTGATTTCCTGAATAGCAAACTTTGATTGGCTCTTGAATATTAACGAAGTCACGTGTCACGACGCTCCAAGAAGGTTTCCAGGCAACGTCAGCATGAATTTCTAGCCATAGTAGCATTAGTGATTTGGGAATGAGATTAGAAGTTTGAAAACCTTGAAAAAATACGACACCTACTGGGGGAAAAAACGTGGGGTCGGTATTTTCATTCAGAAAGGGTGAATTAAGTTGACCAGAAGTAATCAAGTAAGTAGACTTTCAAATAGTTACAAAACCTTTCTATTTCAAATAAACACTGTCTTTTTGAATGTTCATCAAAGAATCCTGGAAAAAAATATCACGGTTTCCACAAAAATATGAAGCAGCACAATTGTTTTTAACACTGATAATAAGAAATGAGCAGCAAATCAGCATATTAGCCCTGTAAAACCTGACATCATAAATAATAGTCAGAAAATATTTTAGAAATAGAACAGGAGTTCATAAAATCTAAAGGAGTGAAAAATCACTGTAATTTTATTCAGAGGCCCAAACTGAGCAAAAATGGCCAAAAAGTAAGATGAAATGTGATGCTTGTAATGTAAATCAGTGAGAATTTTATATCAGTATAGCAGATACTTACACAAATTGCATATACAGTTGTCACTCTATATCTGCCAATAATATGTCTTAAAAAGATTATATTCAAATGCTTAGTTTTATGATCAAAGCTCTGTAGTTTTAAAACATTTAATGCAGCGCAATACAATTATGATTGCGAGATGAACAAATAAACCTTCCCCAAAAGTCTCATGATCATATTTGATACTCACATTTGAACAGGAGTGTCTGGATAATCAAGTAAAAGTTGCTTCAGTCCAGTAAATGTTTATCTTGAAATATTACTAACAATATAAAAGTTGATGTTATGTTTACTTTATAAAAATCAGCAAAAAGACACGTGAACCACGAGCTGAAGGTGGATGTTTTTACATTACACTAAAAAGACTTTTACTTGCAAAAAAAAGTATGAACTATCAATCAAACGACAGAAGGACTATATAGATTGAGTAAAACAGGCTTTTTAGCAACATTTTGATGATGTTGATAATTTAGAGGCCTTCGAAATTTGCAAATAAAATATGATACTGTAGCTTTATAGGCTTTATGCTGATTGAATGATGAAGACTGGAGTAGTAATGATGCTGAAAATTGAGCTTTACCATCACAGGCAGTGTTGGGGGAACCCATTAGTAATGCGAGTTATGTAATCAGATTAGTTTTTCAAGTAACTAGTAAAGTAATGAATTACTTTTAAATTTACATAAAAATATCTCAGTTACTGTTTCAAATAAGTAATACAAGTTGCTTTGTTTTCCCATTTATTGACTGACAGCTCTCCTTTCCACACGTTGAGAGAAGTAAAGTGCAGAGGCGTTGTGTGCTGTGTGAATATGATGCTTATTGTAGTTCTAGACTAAATGTGAAAAAAATTACTCATCTCACTTGCACAAAAACATTCAGTATTCCTCAAAATGAAGAAAAAAAAAACAATGGAATGCAGTCTCAGAATATTACGCAAACCTGCAATAATTAGACATGTTAAATAACACAAATACACTTTATTTATTTAATCTCACCTTATTATCCAATGTCTTTGCTGCTGACCTTCAATAATCAACCATATCAATAAGCAAAAATAACTTTAAGTAACACATATCACATTTGTGTTTTATCTTTATATACACTGAAAAAAATTATAAACGCAACACTATTGTTTTTGCCCCCATTTTTCATGAGCTGAACTCAAAGACTTTTTCTATGTACACAAAAGGCCTATTTCTCTCAAATATTGTTCACAAATCTGTCTAAATCTGTGTTAGTGAGCACTTCTCCTTTGCCGAGATAATCCATCCACAGGTGTGGCATATCAAGATGCTGATTAGACAGCATGATTATTGCACAGGTGTGCCTTAGGCTGGCCAAAATAAAAGGCCACTCTAAAATGTGCAGTTTTATCAGAGTACAATGTCACAGATGTCGCAAGTTTTGAGGGAGCGTGCAATTGGCATGCTGACTGCAGGAATGTCCACCAGAGCTGTTGCCCGTGAATTGAATGTTCATTTCTTTACCATAAGCCATCTCCAAAGGTGTTTCAGAGAATTTTGCAGTACATCCAACCGGCCTCACAACTGCAAACCACATGAAACCACACAAGCCCAGGACCTCCACATCCAGCATCTTCACCTCAAAGATCGTCTGAGACCAGCCACCCGGACAGCTGCTGCAACAATCGGTTTGCATAACCAAAGAATTTCTGCACAAACTGTCAGAAACCGTCTCAGGGACTCCTCATCGGAGTCTCGACCTGACTGCAGTTCATTGTCGTAACCGACTTGAGTGGGCAAATGCTCACATTCGATGGCGTCTGGCACTTTGGAGAGGTGTTCTCTTCACGGATGAATCCCGGTTTTCACTGTACTGGGCAGATGGCAGACAGCGTGTATGGCGTCGTGTGGGTGAGCAGTTTGCTGATGTCAACATTGTGAATCGAGTGGTCCATGGTGGCGGTGGGGTTATGGTATGGGCAGGCGTATTTTATGGACAACGAACACAGGTGCATTTTATTGATGGCATTTTGAATGCACAGAGATACTGTGATGAGATCCTGAGGCCCATTGTTGTGCCATTCATCCACGACCATCACCTCATGTTGCAGCATGATAATGCACGGCCCCATGTTGCAAGGATCTGTACACAATTCCTGGAAGCTCAAAACATCCCAGTTCTTGCATGGCCAGCATACTCACCGGACATGTCACTTATTCAGCATGTTTGGGATGCTCTGGATCGGCGTATACGAAAGCGTGTTCCAGTTCCTGCCAATATCCAGCAACTTCACACAGCCATTGAAGAGGAGTGGAACAATATTCCACAGGCCACAATCAACAACCTGATCATCTCTATGCGAAGGAGATGTGTTGCACTGCGTGAGGCAAATGGTGGTCACACCAGATACTGACTGGTTTTTGGATCCCCCCAATACAGTAAAACTGCACATTTTAGAGTGGCCTTTTATTGTGGCCAGCCTAAGGCACACCTGTGCAATAATCATGTTGTCTAATCAGCATCTTGATATGCCACACCTGTGGATGGATTATCTCGGCAAAGGAGAAGTGCTCACTAACACAGATTTAGACAGATTTGTGAACAACATTATAGAGAAATAGGCCTTTTGTGTACATAGAAAAAGTCTTAGATCTTTGAGTTCAGCTCATGAAAAATGGGGGCAAAAACAAAAGTGTCACGTTTATAATTTTTTTCAGTGTATATATGTTTCTGAACTAAGAGTGTTGAACTTTCTTCTCCTGGGTCTTTTCACTTTTGGTGTGAAAGGGCCTTTACATTTGCCAAAAGTAGAACTTTTTGTTGTTTTAAAAAACAAGCAAACCCAGCCCAGTTGAGAAAAAGTAACACAAAAGTAACGTAACTTATTACTGTCCATAAAAAGTAATATAAAAGGGAGTAACGCAATGCATAACTTTTAAAAGTAACTTTCACACTTATCAGGAATAATTTAAATCCTAAAATATATTAAAATAGAAAAGTTATTTTAAATATTTTTGTTATTTTTCACATTATTCATGTTTTACTGTATTTTTGATCAAATAAATGCAGCACCTGTGAGCAGAATTAAGAATTTCTTTCAAAAACATAAAATGTTACTGACTCAAATTTTTGAGAGGTAATATATTTATGTCGTCTTTGTAAATTTATTTTTGGAGATAAAATGATTATAAAAACCAATGCAAAATGACTGCTTTGTATAATGAAATGTGTTTTATTCCTGAATTTTGCTTGAAAACAAAGTCACATTTTGACATAATTACAATCACTGAATCAAAAGTATATGATCATATTTGATATCTGTGTGTGAGCTTTTGCTCTTTAACACTCACACTCCACTGTTACCGAAAAAGTCCACAAATGAAAAACTGAGTCCAAATAAGAATAACTGTACTATTGATAATGTACAATTCCTACGCAGAGCATGAACATTTTAAAATGTGGTAAAGAAGCAACTCTTTGGTCAAAGGTAACATGTAAATACTAGTGTATAAAAAGTGACTTTATATTTTATGCTATATTTACTGTTGATTAGTTAAGATCTCCCATCATTATTCAAGGCATTGAACAGATCATAAACAGGTTTGATGGTGCACAACAACTGCAAACAGCATGAAGAACCAGCTCTGCATTTATTTCAATGTGAAATGGAGACTAAAATAATCCACATTATCTGTACACCAAGTACGGAAAAACATAAATATAATAGAAACAGGTTCAATCAGTGTGTTGTTGAGGTCTTCAGGGTCAAAGGTCATAGAACCATCAGGCAGGATGACTCTCACTTTCATGTCTCTGCTGATCTCAGGTCAATGACATATTTAAAGCTTCATGGTGTGTGATGGACGTGTTGATGTGTTAACGTCATTTCAGGAGGTTTACAGCTGCTTCTCGAATGCATTGCGCTGCTTTCTCGATTTCCTCCTGCGTCTGCTCGACGGTGACAACTACTCTAATGCTGAGGACACAACAGATGTTCATTCAGCATTTGAGTCAAAACATCATTTCAAAGAGGTTTAACTGATGAAATCATTAACAGCTAATCACCTTGGCGGTGGAAGAAATCGCTCTTCTTTGTCCAGGTATCGAGCCAAAGTCAGCGCGATCTGTCTGTCCAAACTCTACAGAAATGACCAAAAAACAGATTCTTTTACTTATACTATATTTTCTGAAAGTAAGAGACTCATTTGTCTATGATTTGCTGGTTGAACCTACGTAATCGACGATTGATCGGAGCAGCTTCAAGTCATTTGCTCTGGATCCTGTGCTGTTTTCCAGCTGTAGATGCAGAGCCGGAGCTAAAGACTCTCCCACCACCTTCAATCCTGGAGTCCTGCAATAAACCCCAATGATATCATCATTCCTGACCACACAGTCAATAACCAGCCATCACACTTAAGACTTAACAGGTGCATTAGGTCAGTAAGAACTTCTAATTCCTGGACATCTGGCATGTGTGTAGATGATTATTATTGCTCATAATAACACCATTAACACTGATTTTATTTTCATAGATTGAGGTTTCATTTTTCTAACGATGGAGTTCACTGGAGGCAATCTACATTTAGGTTACTAAACATCTGTGGTCAATTTGATTTCTTTTTAATGGAAAGAAGGAAGTAAGATTGACTTGCCCTTGCAGTGCTTTGTGGACGTGTTTGCACTTCTCCCGCAGAACCCTGAAAATGCCTGTGAGAGAACATGAAAAAGTACTGCACTCAATGTGATGGTTTGCCAAAAACAAGCTCTACACAAGAAAGTGCACTTTAACAAAACTAAATTTCATGCGTGTTTGCACTGGTAAATGTGTCAGAAAGGAAAGCAAGTACAAGGTTCTACAGTATTAGTGTTGTTAAGTCAACTACTGTCATCACTGAGCGACCTGAATAATAACACAGTTTAATGGCACAGACATTTTAAGAAAACTACATCGCCCCCTTGAGTACTGAGGTTTGATACTTAGTAGTCAACCGATATACCGTCTGAGAAATTGGCAAATTAGCATTAACCGATGTTTGTCAGTTTGGCCGATAAGCGGGACTTTTATTTTTGACAGATATCAAAATAAAATTAAGTATAAAATAAAGTTCATAAAATATAAATCAGTTTATTTTAGTAAATATTATGGTAAATAAATATAAATTTAATTGCAGCAATTGTTATGGTTGTGTTATTTACTCTACTTAAATAAAAAGTGTGATATCACATATTTTGTCTTCATATCTGCCACTACAATTGTCAAAAAAGTACCAACTTTGGTACCTATCTGTAATGAAATTTAAAAAATGTGATGCTTTGAGCGCTGTTGAGCGGATTCATAAACATCTCTGATTGGCCACTGTGTTGACGTGCTCATCGGATATGGAGTAAAAATATAGAATAGAGAATAAAAGATCCAGGCTCAACTGGTAATTAGTTTATCCTGGTAAGAGTGAGGCTGGTGCTCAATCCACACACACTAATGTGATGTGCTGGAATCAACTGAGCTGCACTCAACTCCCACTGAGAGAGCCATCTGAAACTCATCTCCCCTGGGGAGAAGTGGCACCTTTGTGTTGAACCAGTCTGAACACTGTCTCTCAACATTCATTAAAGTCAAACACCACTGATGGGCTCAGAGACAAACAACTGCTAGAACCTTCACTGCTCAACACTGAAGTATCACACAGGAGTTCCACACTATTTGATGTATGATTTTTTTCTAGTCACACGCAATTACAAGATATGCCTTTTTACAAATTTTTAAACCTGGTTAAATATTTCACAGCTATGCATAACTAGAAAAATGTATATTCACTATAAAATCTGTCATTATTTAAGACTAAATCATTCAATTCCTAACAATTTCTATCCCTAGTTGCTATTTAAACTCCAGAAACTTCAAAATGACATCACACCAGTTCATTCCTCAATTTCGCTTGAAGTATATCAGGACTTTAAGAGTGTTTCTATATGGTTATTCTGGACCAAATCAAAAAGAGTTGGGGATATTCTGGTCTTTTGATATGGCATGGTTCCCTCGTCAATGTAAGTCTATGGGATTGTCAGCCCTTTTAACATCCGCCAAAGCAAAAGTCTGATTGTACTTAGAGTTTTATTCAAGTGCCTTAACTAAATGTGAGTAATTGTGTTGGCCACAAATACAGCTAAAAATGATGTCCGTTTTTATGTCTGTCTGAGCGTTGCCGCATATGGTTTGGATCAGCTGATTTTCAGAGGCTCTCTTTAAAGTCCAGCCAACTCAGTTAAAAAAAGAAACCAAGTCAAAAAAACCATAAGTCAAAAACCATAATTCAGGTGTAGGTATATATATATATATATATATATATATATATATATTATATATACACACACACCTGAATTATTTGACTTAACGTTTCTTTTATATATAGAGAGAGAGAGAGAGAAAGAGAGAAAGAGATATATCTAAAAACATGTTCCCAACTAGCAAGAAATTATATACTAAATGGCTAGAGAAGATAAATGCATGCATGTTTTTATTTATGTAAATGTTGTTACCTGTATCTTCCTCCATGATGTTCAAGGCTTCGATAGCAGCAGAAGCCAGCATGGGTGGAAGAGACGCTGAGAAACAGTAACCCTGACCTGACAAACGCTGGAAAAAAACAAACAAAAAAAATTCATATTCAATCAATTAATAACCCATATGCAATTTAGGGATTTAGGGTATAATAATGGTGGGAAAATCTTTATTAGAAGCCGAGCAATGAAGGGTCCATCTGGATCTGTGTTTTTTGCAACCATTACAAAAGTTAGGCTATGTAACATTTCACTATAAAACTTTAAATAAAACTTTGATTTGGACAGAAGAGACAGTGACACCTAGTGGTTATTATTAATCATTAATATGCTTATAACTTTACAATTATAAATAAGCTTTTCATCAAGGTCGCCAATATTATTGGTCCATTTCAATACTTTGAAACTTATTAAGCATCTTTGGAACCAAAACTTGAAAAATATGCTTTTTAATGGCTTTTTAATGATTCCGTTTTTTTTTTTTTTTATTATCCCTTGAGGAAACAAAATCAATATTGCCCCATCTGTCAAGATTCCTGGCCATGTTTACTTGTCTGCCATTTTTAACATTATAAATGTTTGTATATTTGGTACAAATTGTCAAATCTTCACTAAATTGGACTATAAATTGGATGCTTGATCTTCACACCGAGCCGAAAGTTATCACTGAGCATTTTTCAAAGTAACTGGGCAGTGAAATTATAAGTATGAAAATCTGCAAAGGCTGCACAAGCAGCTCAGATTGTTGATGCTCCATTTGCATTTAAGTAGAGCGTGTGGATTCACTTCCTTCACATCATTAAAGGGAAGAATGAATCTGATATGATGCATGTGAATCACAAGCGATGTTTTATGTCAGTCAAACAGGCAAGAAAAAGAATTAATTACTGTATAACAGTACTCAAAACTCATAAATACAGAGGATGGCAAAATCCATCATATGGTAACTCAAGTGGAATGATGTCATAGCAGAAGATTGATTCCTGTCAATTACCCAGCTGTAGATACTCTAAAGAAACTGTGTAATTCAACAAACAGGATTACTGATTACTGATGCAAGAACTTCTGCTTTCCAACAAGGATCTGGATCACATTTCAAAGTGACTAGGTTACATGAGGATAATTCCACACGTACGTCCAGATTTAAAAAAGCATATGTATATAATTACAGTTTTATCTTCAGAATATAAAAACCATATGTACAGAAATATACATCAAAAGAAGCTTCTTTTGATCATTCAAACAATAACCAGACAGCCAAATCTTTTAGATTCACAGCACCAAACAGCTGAGAGTACATGTCATGTAAAACATACAAAAATCCTTTGCTTACTGAATACAAAGACAAAACCAATGTTGAATATTGAAAATACAGATTAAAAAAATATTCTGGGTTATTTTCGGTCAAAATGATTGTCTGTGGAAAAATGGACAGCAAGCCACAGATGATGTAAACAGACATTAGACTGAGGCTAGGTATTATGGCTTCAGCCTATCATTCAAAGTCGGATGTGGGATATTACTACGTAATATTGTCGACTGCAAAAATGTTCCACTGCCCTACATGCCCTACCATTAGCTATGCAGGAGTTTTACTATCAACAAAGAAGTATCCAAGTAAACAAAATTTTGTGGAAATTAAATACTTAAATACTTAAAGGGATAGTTCACCCAAAAATGAAAATTATCCCATGATTTACTCACCCTCAAGCCATCCTTGGTGTATACGACTATCTTCTTTCAGACGAACACAATTGGAGTTATATTATAAAATATCCTGGCTCTTCCAAGCTTTATAATGGCGCTTCTGATTTTGAAGTATATCCGCCCATCATAAAAGATATCCACACAGCTCCAGGGGATTAATAATAAAAATAACTAGCTTCCGGCAGACAGCCTAGGCAAATCAACTTGCAGCAAAAGAGTAGTCTCTAACCTGACACATGGGCGAATGTGGAAGCGCAGAAGATAGAACAAATCAAAACACCGGTCTCAAATTAAAAGTCTAAAATGAGAATTTTTAAAGAGAAATATTGGAGGATTTCGGTATAAGAGAAGAGGAGCTTGAGTTTGTTGCCCAGCCTTATTTGTTTGAACTGTGAGAGGCGTCTAAGCTTACCCTATTCCTACGTCCTAACTCCGATTGTGTTCGTCTGGAAAAAGAAAGTCATATACACCTAGGATGGCTTAAGGGTGAGTAATTCATGGGATAATTTTTATTTTTGGGTTAACTATCTCTTTAAAGACTTAATAAGCTATTTATTTTCAAACTTAAATTTTTTTACATTTTAATCTGAACTACAACATGCCCTAGATATTGAATGAAAATGTTTTGATCCTTTATTGTTCGGTCACACTTTACATTAAGACTTCATTAGTTAAAATTAGTTAATTCATTAGTTAACATAAACTGACAATGAAAAGTACTTCTAAAGCATTTATTAATCTTAGTTAATTTTAACATTTAATAACACATTATTAAAATCAAATGTTGCAACTGTATTATTTAATGGACCTGCACTAACATGAACTAACAATGATCAGTTCTATTTTCTTAAACTAACGTTAACAAAGAATAATAACTTCTGAAACAAATGTAGCTATTGCTCATTACTAATATTAGTTAATGCATCAACTAATGTTAACTAATGAGACCTTATTGTCAAGTGTTACCTGTTGTTCTTTATAATTCTTTAGCACTTTAATCTGTTTGAAACATTTGTTTACTGTATACATTTTTTGTGTATTACTTTATTGAATTTAAATGTTCATTTCTTTTTGTTATAAGAATTTTTTTTATTGTATGTTATAGTATGACAACACCTTTTTTTGCAACTTATTTCAATATTGTGATAATACCGTATACCTTGATAAAAACTTCAGCAAGTATCGCAACATGAAAATTTGATACTGCGATTACTGTCAGATGCCATGCCTACTTTCTGAGTTGAATGGAATGCAGCAATAGTCATTACACTGAATATTCCTGTAATAAAGAGCCTTTTTATTTTTTGATCAGTTATTGTTATTTTCCAGTCATACCTGATGATCAATAACGAATGATCGTCCACAGCAGAAACCTCCGATGGATGCCACCGCATTCTCCATGTTGGCACTTATGAGGTCAATATCATCAATCTGAAATTAAAACACACATGCAAATTTTGTGGCATGATTATTTTACAACTGACCTCATAGTGTATATTCTAGCCATTACGTACATTGACCCCAAAATGCTCTGTGACCCCTCTTCCATGTTCTCCAAGCACTCCAAAAGACATGCTCTCCTCCAGAAAGATTCGTACTTTATATTTGTACTTCAGTTTTATCTGGAAAAGAAGATGCATCCATTAAAAACATCAGCTTATATGAAAAAAAGCAGCCAGTGCAATGCAGAAGTAGCAGTGATATGCTTTAGTGTAATATTTATGTATTGTTTATTCAAATCCCATAAAAGTTATAAACAACAGTATTAGTGATGCAAACACCACAAATTTAGAAGAGGTATAAAAAGCATTCAATATTTCAGTAACACTTTGCAATAAGGTTCATTAGTTAAACATTAGTTAATGTACTAACTAACATGACCTAACCACGAGCAATACATTTGTTAGTGTATTTACTAATCTTTGTTAATGTTAGTTAATGAAAATACAGCAGTTCATTGTTTGTTCATGTTAGTTCACAGTGCATTAACTAATGTTAACAAGATTTTAATAATGCATTAGTAAATGTTGAAATTAACATTAACAAAGATTAATTATAAGTGTAGTTCATTATTAGTTCATGTTAACTAATGTAATTAATGTTAACTAATGAACCTTATTATAAAGTGTTACCAATTTTTATTTGTCACTATGTGGTAAGGAGTGTAGATTGATGTGAAAAAATGAATTAATAATTTTGAAATGAAATGAAACAAAATGTGGAAAATAAGCTGAATTCTTTCCGAATGCACTGCAGTCTAAATGTTCTTACCAGTTCAGGTAGTGGGCAGATATCTGCAGTGTTGATATAGAGTCCCTCAACTACAATGAACCGTCTGATTACTCTCGCCTTACGAGGATTCTGAAGTAAAACACATAAAAACAATAACTATGAATGAACAAGCATGTAAACGTGTATAGCAAAACAGCAAACAAACAGCTGCTGCATTCAAAAAATGATGTACTCTTCCATTATGTGCTCTGAGTGAATGTAGACAGTTGCTAAGGTCTTTTGAGTGGTTGTTAGGGTGGACAGATGCATAAATGTACTACTATTATATCTTGTTAAATCTTATTGCACTTGATACATCGGTGCATGTTGTACAAAAGTATTTTTTTTTTAAATCCTTTTTCAAAAAGTAAAAATTTTCTCTATTTCAAAAACATGTTGACAAAAAGGCCACGTGGGCAAAGAAAAATAATATAATAGCTGATAATGTAATTTTAACTATCCAGTCAAATCCCAATTGTTAAAATCAGTTACACATTATTTCAATGTGTCCTTGTTACAGTGTAATTATACATTTAAGTAATAATTAAGTAATATTAATAAACAACTTGCTATAGGTGTTACATGTGCATGTATGTTTATTTAATCATTTGAGGAAAATCGTTTATCTGTGTTTAATTGAGCAGATTCCTTGCAGCTGTGGACCATTATTGTGTGCTTAAAAGAAGCCAAGTTGCCACATTTCAAGGGTGGAACTTGAGCGGCCGTCCAGACACAGAGTGCGCTCTTTGTTGTGTTTTTCCCTTTTTTATTTTCTTGACTAATTTCTCCCACACTTTGTTTAGGCTATATTTTGTGTTATTTCAATAAACTTCCCTATTTAACCGAGGCTTTGTGTTATCCCTCTTTTGTGTTATGGCAGTGGGTGTAACAATAGGTTTAAGGTTAGTTAATTGTAATTATGCATAATTTACCGTTATTACTACAGTAAGTGTAAATATAATGTGTAACAAGGACACTAAAATAAATTTTTATCTTAAAGGTGCAGTAAGCGATTTCTGAGATGCTGTTGAACATTTAAATCAACACCTAAACAAACAATTTTGTGAATATTTGCTAGATGTCTGTTCTATGTGTGCTGAAAAAAATTTGTTTGTTCATAGTCCTGGCTGTGTGAACAGGAGAAAAAACGTGGAAAAGGTGGATCGGACTGATCAGACCGAGCACCAAAACACTCTTGTAGCCAATCAGCAGCGTGTCTACTCATGATGATGAAGGAGGAGAGAAAGTGAGCAAGTGGGACAAGAGATAGCTGAGATATTACCAAAGAGGAAAAGGTCAGAAGAATATAATTGGAAGAAAGAGGGTTATGATCAGGCAAGAGCTTTATGACCCATGTTAATATTGGAAACTCTTTCTAGCGCTGGAGAGACGTTAGAGAGCAGGAAGCCTGAAAAGGTTGCTTTGTTTCTGCTCAATATGTGAGTAACACTGTGTTTTTGCTATTTAATTTTTTTTTTTTTTTGCTGTTTCACAGAATGCTGTTGTTGAATCGCAACTGATTCATCCATACTTGTGCCAGCTGTCTGATACGCCAGCTCTTAGCCTGTGTTGAATTGAGTGTTCATTATTTTGGGGGCGGAGCAATGAAGGGAGGGGTGTGTTTATTTGAGTGTCCATTTCAAATATCAAGTGTTTTTCAGAAATCGCTTACTGCACCTTTAAAATCAAGTATACATTATTTGATACTGTTTTACCAGGAAATAGGTTACAAACACCATTTTATGCTGTATTTACTGAATTTTTCTTCATGTCACCAGTGACAGCTGGTCAAATCCCTCCTCACCTTCTGATCTTCAATCTCTTGTTCCTTCAGAAGGCGCTCAAGATCCTCCATATCATTGTGTTTGAAGTATTTGATGAAGCTGCGTGAAGCCTGTAGGCCTTTCTGAATGGAGAAACATGCTGCCTCGTCGCTGAGAAAACCAGAGACACAGACGGATCAGGATGCTTTATCATCTCTAAAAATGTTCCCGTTTCATTCACTGCTACAGATGATCAGCAGTTGATGTTCCTAAGAAGCTCAATGGAGGTGGAAGGCTGTTGGAGTTGAGCAGGAACTTACACAAAGATGATGTCTCCTCTCTTGGAGTAAGCTGGAATGGCACTGGCGATGGTGGCGAAGCCATACGAGTAGATGATAGCCTCCTCTGTTCTCATGAACTTTGCCAAGCGCTCTTCTAACTCCAGATGTACATCTGCAGAACATTTAAATGCTTTAAACTGACACAGCGACATCAGACAGACCGATACCTGAGGTGATAAATCTACCTACCGAAGGTCCCATAGAATCCTCTCGGTCCACAAGTTCCCACACCGTATTTTTTTAGTGACGCCAAAGCCTTCAACTGAAAACAAATTAATGATACTGTAAGACACAGTGGATTAATGCTATTATTGATGTATGATAAGATTTTCATCACAAACAGAGTTCCATTATGACCAAGAATATCAGCATCTTTATTCTTGCCAATTAGAGACGAGACGATGATGAGACGACCCCAAAATCTCCAAAACACCAAAAATATTTTTGTTTAAAAAAAAAAAAGATATTAGACTGCTGTACAAGCCTCTACTATGTGCTTTCATGCTTGAGGTTGCCAGATGTCAAGATGCCAGAAGTTTAAATCCCCAATCAGAACTTTTCTGTTAAAAGGTTACATTTTTTCCAGTGTTTTACTATATAATCTAGGAACCTTGTGCACACGCTCTCTCTACACTGCAGAAGAAGTGCCACGATTATCTGAAAACACCGACAAACATGTAAGCTGGAGTTTAGTGATCTCCATTAAGATGTTCTGCTGAAATGAAAGTGTTATTCAGCTATTCTGTGTTCCTTCACAAGCCGCTTGTGCTGTTTGCTGCAACTAAACCTGCGATCAAACCTTCTCAGTGATGAACTGTAATAAATTCAAACATAAATATTCTCGACTATATTTACTTGCAACTGTGGTTGCTGAATAAATGCAACCTCTGTGTGACAATACAAAGTCTTTTTTGCTGTTGTTTTAAAAGAAAAATCAAAACATTAATGTAATTTGGAATTACTATTAGGAATTTAACGGTTTTAATTTTTGAGAGAAGTTTCTTATTTTACCAGTTTCCATTACGTAGACAGAGAGTGTTAATTTATGATAAATAGCCTATAATAAATTAGTAGACTATTGCCTGGTTTCACAGACAAGGCTTAAGCCTAGTCCCAAACTAAAATGCATGTTTGAGCTTTTTAACTTAAAGCTGCTTGCACTGATATATCTTAAAATATGTCACTGCCGTTGTTTTGTCTCAAGATGAACACCAGTAATATTTTTTTCTAAGGCATGTTTATAAAAGATACTTAAATGCCCTAATTGAACTAAGGCTTAATCCTGGTTTAATCTAAGCCCCGTCTGTGAATCCAGGCCTAGATGAGAAAAAATAAACCATGCGTATGAATTGACTCTTGATTTGTGCTTATAGGTGAAATTGAATCATTATGCAGCATGACGAAAAAGTTTTCATTGACTAAAACTAGACTAAAATGCAGAGAAATTTACTCGACTAAAACTGACTAAAGGCTGACTAAATATGATAAAAACTAAACTGTACATTTGACACAGGACTAAAAAAAATAGCTGATGAAATTAACACTACTATTTACTTTGTTTAATACATGTTCCATGTCATATGGTACATGACTCCAATGTTATTCCAGTTAAAACAAAAGTTTTTAATGCTTTATGATGTCATATTACAAAAGTAAAATAAGGAAAAGTACTGTTCATGTTGACCAAGTCGTGTGGTGGTTCTTCACTCATATAGAGCAGTTTATATTCAAGTATTTGGCAAAAACTTTTATCCAAAGTAACTTACATTGCATTCAAGTTTATACCTGCATTTTACCAGTTTATACATTCCCTGGGAATTGAACCCACAACCTTGGCGTTGCTTGCACCATGCTCAATGTTTGACTACACAAGGAAAGTGGAAAGTGAGTTTGAAAGCAGAGCAAGTTATTACATTTTGTTGAAAGATTATGACAACATAAGTGTATTAAAATTAGGTTCAAACAGCAAAGATTAAACTCTAATTGGTTCTGTGCGCCATTATATCAGCTGGACATACTGAAACAAAATAATTGGTTCATTAATTGATCCACACACCTCCATTTGACTACTATATACAGTATTTGTGCAGAAAAATAAAATAAGATTTTATTTTTTATATATTTTATGATTTTATAAAAAAAGATTTTTTTCTTTTAACAGCACGGATGCATTAAATTGATGAAAAAATACAGTAAAGACTTATATTAGATTTATATTATTACAAAAGATTTATAGTGCAAAAAAATGCTGTTCTTTTCAACTATGTAGCCACACAACTGTTTTCAACATTGATAATAATCAGAAATGTTTCTTGAGCAGCAAATCAGCATATTAGAATGATTTCTGAAGGATCATGTGACACTGAAGACTGGAGTAATTATGCTAAAAATTCAGCTTTGACCACAGGAATAAATTACATTTTACTATATATTCACATAGAAAACAGTTATTTTTAATTGTAATAATTTTTCACATTATTACTGTTTCTACTGTAGTTTTGATCAAATTAATGCAGCCTTGGTGAGCAGAAGAGACTTCTATCAAAAGCATAAAAAATCTTAACAGTAAGAGTAAGTGCCAAGCAAACTACGCCTTCCAAATCAAGATGTATTTAGCATTAATGAGCAAACTGCATATTACAATCAGGATCAGCTATGATGAATGTTAATGTGAAGAATGGAAAAGCACTTAGACTAGCATCTGTGCTGCTACAAACCTTCACACGCTCATTGTCGAGCAGACCCAAGAAGTTAAATGAGGCAAAGTTAATGCACTCTTTCCCATTTACAATGATTTTGTGGCTTGGAGGGCTGTAAAAGAAAAACATTGCCTTCAGTCAGTATAATTTACACAGCACACAGCAATTATTATTCCATATGGGGTCAGACAAAGCTGTGATGTTGATTTGAAAATCATTTCAAATAAGAAATGTCTCCACTTGCTGACTGTACACACAAGACATACCCTGTGACCACATCGTAATTAAGGGAAGGATGGTCTTTCGATACGGGAGTAACCAGCGGTTCAGGCTGCCACTCCTCAATTAACTCCTCTTTCTCCTGAAATACACAGGAATAAAGGACAGAAAGAAAACGCTTATAAAATCAAGCAAAATTTCCTGAAACAAATTATGATTACCAGTATAACAATCATTCTGTGGTTCTGAAATCATATTGTCATTTCATTTTACACATTTCTAAATTTTTCTTAGATGTATGCCCTATTTGGACAGGACTAGTTTTCTAAATAATGTTTCAGTTACAACTCCTAACTCTTAATGTTAAAATGAACAAAGTCCCATCTTCCAAATATCCCTAAAACTGATTCAAATATAGATTCTTATAAATACACATTTGAGAGCATGTTAATGTGCTCAACTTAACCATTTTCAGTGGATTTTTGGTACTCAGAGTTGTTTTATGCAATTTCTTTGATTGAGGGAAACAAGATACATTTCTAGTTTAAACATTATTTATTCTTCAGACATTTCTCTTTATGCAAAGTGAACCACGTTTGGTTTTTGACCACTGAAAATGTGTAACAGTTTACTCATGGAGCCACATTAACATGTCCATATCTCTGGAATTGAACCATCGAGGACCTTTAAAATGAAGATACCAAAAGGAAAGTTTGTCAAGAACCAGAATCTAAAAGTATATTAAGATATCTTTAATACTTCTTAAATTACAGGCATGCAAACTGGAGGCAAAAAAACACAAGAAGTGCTTTCTGCCATTTTTGACCTGTCACTGTTGGCATTTAATGAAACAAAGATTGCTAAAGCTGACAGATTTTACTAATAGACCTACCAATCTCTGTGTAAAAATAAAAAAATAATGATGCTGCCATCTTTCTAAAGTCATTTATACACCCCTCTAATTCGGCTCCAAATCTCAGGTAAAAATTGTCATTTTGACCCCCTCTACAAAACAGATATTTAATATTTTGGCTTTCATCACTATTTATGTTTGTCTTTGTACAGAAAAAATATTAACAAATTCAAAAAATTGAGCCGGGGAAATTACCGAAATTTGGTTGATTTGACACGGAATGACCCAGTAAGTAATTTGCTCTGGAATTTTTACTGAAGTTATGTGAGAAAAACACAAACTAGGCAGATTCTGACGGGATTAAGATTGCAAAGTACGTCTGTGAAGCATGAATTTCTTTAATGTCCCCCTGGAAAACTAGTTCCGTCCGAATAGAGCTATAATGTTATGTTTTGATCGTATGCAAATTTTAGTTTGATTAATGGCAAGCAACTACCTAAATAATAAGCAGTTATAGTAACAAACAGCAAATTTATTATTCACATTAATACTTAAACATAAAAACATCAACTTAAACATTAAATTGATCAAAAGTGAGAATAAAGGTATTACTAACTTTTTAACTTTCTTCAAAGAATCCTCAAGAGTTTCCACAAAATAATAAAGCAGCACAACTGGTTTGCAGCATTGATAATAATCAGAAATGTTTCTCGAGCAAAGCATATTCAAATGATTTCTGAAGGATCAAGTGACACTTAAGATTGGAGAAATTATGCTGAAAATTCATCTTTAAAAAAAGCTTTTTTTTTAAATCGTAATCATATTTCACAATATTATTGTTTTTACTGTATTTTAAACAAATAATTGCAGCTGGTGAGCAGAAGAGACTTCTTTAAGAAACATAAAAAAAATAAAAAAAATCATACTGACCCCAAAGTTTTGAACAATAGTGGACAATAAGATTGCTTGAATTCCAAACAGCCACAGAAATATAGAAAACATTGAACCATTAACAGTGTCCAAAGTGTCTAAAGGAAATGAATAATGGATCTCTTACCTTTTCTGTGAGGTCTGATCTCTCCTGAAGTTTATATGTTTTGGAAAACAACAGTCTTATAATCCATAAAATGAGAATACCTTCTAAAATCAAATGATATGCTGGTGCCTAGAAGAGAAATCAACAACACACTATTAAAAAATGAACTGCATCACTTCCTATTTTGAGGAGACGCATTCATAAGACATTGTATAATGGTGATAAATGAACATTTGTGATGTACATCCTATTTTAAGGTTTTCATCTTTTCATCAGATGACTTTACACCATAATTAAAATGCAATACTTTCCTGATGAAGTACTCCTTATCAGAAATTTTAAAGATGAATGTGTGCTTGCCTGGCAAGAGAACTGTGACTGAATGTAGAATTTTTTATTTTTATTTTTTTGTGGATTGCTTTATTTCTCATATAAAACTCTCTCACAAACAATCAATATAAGACATTCCACAGAAAGAAAGAGAAATGACATCATACAGGTTAGGTCAATGTTAATCACTCCCTTTGACAACAGAGAAAAATGAAGTTCCAGATTAATATATATATATATTTTATGAGAACCCATATTAATATCATGATTTTAGTGCATTAAAAACAAGGGTAATAACATTTTAACGGGGTACTATGTTTACCGTAGTAAATTCAGATGTATATGAATGAGTTTCACCTGTCTGACACTCATGTTTAACATACTTCCTGGAGTTGCATTATGGCAATACTGAAGATTATGTGTGAAATATAGCCAAATACAATCATATGTGCCGGTGCTGTTTAACTGAACATACACAAAAAAGTCTACCGATATCTACAAAGAATTAAAAAAAGAAATAATAAAAGAAGAAAGTTTGTAGTTACCTCGTAGAAAGCTTGTACCATCTCTACCAACACCCACTGTTGCCCCGACGCCATTTTGACTGAGTCACATGACTGAGTGCGTCTTCCTGATTAATATGAGGCGCCATCGCGTGGAAGACACGCGCCATTGCAGTTTCGTTTTATAGTTATATTATTATTATTATTATTTAAAGTATATATTTTTTATTTTTTATTTCACTCACTTACATATGATTTCAGAATCAAACCACACTGTTAATGTTTTAAAACATCATTGTAGCTATCAGGTAATAATAAAAGCTCTTTTGTCTGTTTTTCTACAGCAAGATTTGTTTGGTCTTCTTTAATTGGTAATATCTATTGGGACAAAGCATGGAAAATTCGAAACAAATTTTGAAGCAATAACAAGTGTCCTACAAATTACTACATAGGATGTATCCAGTTAAGCATGTTTTGGAAAGAATTAACCTGAACATTTCTGTCAATTTTGTGGACTGGAAAAATAATCAGTTTTGCAATTGTGCATGTATCATAGACATTTGTTTATTTGATGCACTTTTTATTTTCACAATGACATTTATGTGAAGAACAATACATTATGGAATTATTTATTTTATTAGGAAAATATCATACAGCTACATAAAAAGAAGTGGACTCTTTGCAAAACAAATTTGTTAAACCTTGTTGAATTAACTAAAAATATAAATGTTTTAAAAACACTGAAAGAACTTTTTCTGGCAGCTAATGTTGTTAATAATGTAACTATATAATATATCTGTTGTTGTTGTGGCATTGTTGAAAACAGTTGTACTGCTTCATATTTTTGTGGAAACCATAATAAAAAAAAAATCCGGATTCTTGGATGAATAAAAAATGCATTAAATTGATGATTGATTTTTTTCTCTAAAAATCTTACAGACCCCAAACTTTTAAACGGCAATGTACAGTATCACCTAAACATACTGTACGCAAAAGGCACAAATGGCCCAAAAATATCTTCTGAAATATAGAAATAGCGTATATTCACAATCTCTGTATATCTAGACTCTGTGTGTTTTTTTGTTGAACAGTTTGTTTCGGGGTGACCCTTTAACCACCATTTCATTTCACAAATCAAAGGAGACTTTATGATCTCTGTCTGTATGAGTCTGACACCTAGTGGGCTTTTTATTATCTGTGATTGTACATTGTTTCATATATTCGTGGTCCTGAGACATGTGAAGTGAGACAAGCTGAATTAAAGGGTTAGTTCACCCAAAAATGAAAATTCTGTCATTAATTACTCACCTTCATGTCATTCCACACCCGTAAGCCTTTCATTCGGAATCTTCAGAACACAAATGAAGATCTTTCTAATGAAATCTGAGAGCTTTCAGTTCCTCCACTGACAGCCTACAAAACTGAAATATGTTTCAGTTGCACTTCAACTATACATTTCAGTTTTATGAAGCGACTCACTTTGTTTGTGCAAAAAACAGTTTATCACTTTATTTACAAAATATTAATCTCCAACATCTGCTCTTGCGTCAACACAGCACGCATGCATCGTGGTGCTCTGGTGAATGTTCGTTTGGAGATTACTTTTGTTTATTTACAAAATAAAGTGGTAAATTATGTTTGTTTGTTTTTTTGCGCAAACAAAGTATTCGTGTGACTTCATAAAATTGAGTTTAAACCACATGGATGACTTTAATGATGTTTTTACTACCTTTCTGGGGCTTGAAAGTGGTAGTTGTGTAGCTGCAATGAAGGGACAGAAAACTCTCAGATTTCATTAAAAAGATTTTTTTTGTGTTCCGAAAATGAACGAAAGTCTTACAGATTTTGAACGACATGAGGGTGAGTAATTAATGACAGAATTTTCATTTTTTGGGGCGAACTAACCCTTTAAGTAGCTAGTATCCCTTACGAAAAAGAAGTTTATTCAAGTGTACTATTAGTATACTTCTTTTAAACTAAAAAATAAGAAAGTATACTTTCAGTCTACTTTTTAATACTTCTCAGAAATATTCTTTATGTACTTCTCAGAAATATACTTAAAATTGCACTTAACTTGACTTATACTGACAGAAAAGTCTAAGTATATCTGGCCTGTACTTGTACTCAATCTTTTGACTTGGCTTGTAGTTGTGTTTAATCTTTTGATGGAGTAGCCTATTAAATATACTTTTTATAAAGTTTTACATACAGTCTTACAAACTTACATTGTTTGAAAATATTGATTTATAAAGAAAACAGATACATTCCTAATTCGTTCCTGAATTTTTGTGTTGGCTAGTCCGCTGGTCAGGAATTCACTTCAAATCTACTTTACTCTTGTCCTGCCACTGAAATGTCGACCCAGGACCGCAAAGCTTTGGGGACTGATGGACTCGATCTACTCCATCTATGTTTTGATCATTGATCTGAATCCCATCTGGACAAAGTCTTTGACAAAAATGCGAATTTCTCAGCTTTTCATTTAAATTGTTGCCATTTTTTAAATGAAACTTACCCACATTCAAGTGTTGATAAGTTGATAAGACTTACAAGTGTACTACTAGTACATTGATATTAGTATACTTACTACATAAAGTATACTTAAAATATACTTGAACATTACTTCATAAAATTAACTTGAAGTATACTTCTTTTTCATAAGGGATGCATGGACAGAGCTCAAAATCGTATTGTATTAATATTTATTTATAGTCTGGTGTCATAATGTATTATTTTTTCACGTAAATGCAGACATAATGCAAATACAAATGCCTCGCATAGCTGTGATGTTGCATATTTCACACCCGCCTTTAATTTTCATCAGCAGGTCATGCAGAATAAAAATTGTAACTGTGGCAAAAGCACATTCCTCCAGCTGAGTGACTGCTGACCTTGTTCTGCTGCAAACACTAAAGTCACTAATGTCGTTTATACGGGTATGTTGCTATTGGGTCAGTGTGTCATGCGCTCATTATCTAACCTCAAGCACACTCACAGAGACAACACTCAAGAGAGAATCACACCCTTCTTCATGTGCTCCCACTTTTGATCAAATAAACGTAGCCTTTCTTGTCCCAGTACATGAGAATCAGGAGTGGGATGTTTGCCTTAAGAGTGCAGTGATTATTCTATGGCAGTTTTGCTGTATGTTTTAAGTTTATATTCTAAATTCTAAAAAAAAATAAAAGCAGATAAATATGTGCTCTCTCATGATTGATCCCTTATCAATAAGCTGACAGGTGGTTTGGCTAAATTGTTTCAGTTTTTGTCCACATTTAATATTAATTCACTATTTTAAATGCAGACATTTATGATTACATTGACATTTCTCATTCTGTAAAAATGAGCAAAAATTAGTGCACGTATTGCATGTAAAAAATATTTATTTCAACAGAACACATCAGGTAATTTACCAGTTGACACACAATGTAAAATAAAATGGGTAAAAAAAAAAAAAAAAAAAAAAAAATGAAGAAGAAGAAAAAGAAGAAGTTTGACATCTGATATTGAGAAAGCTGAGCTTGTTTCCCTGATGCTGAAATTCATCTATGGTAAAACAAAGGCTGAGATTTATTGTCATGTATTGCATGTTGGTTGACAACACTTTGGCCACACTTTAAATAATGTTTCAATAAAATAAAAACAAAATCACCAATCTAACTAGATGGGCTTCTCAATGTCTTCATCATCCCATCACATATCCGCTCTCATTTTTGCCATCAGTACCATTTCAGTCCAGTACACAATACGGGCCTCATTCATGAAACATTAACACTTCAAATCATCTGTTAAACCAACTTTCATCAGAAATTCAGTTTAGATAAAACATGCTTGTCTTTCACGAACAAGGCCCCAAATGACTAAGAAAAAGTGCCAAGATGGCTGATGGCTTAGGGTTGCACACCAGAGAAAGCTCTGAGCATTTGACAAATATGTATTTTAAAGGTGTGGAAAGACTCGGGTCGTTTAAAATCAAGCAGGAATACAGTGAGTTTGTTTTGCAGCAAAGGTTCAAAACCTGGAGGTTTGATGCACGTCACTTTTGCATACTCTCTGGTTTTTTCCTCTACATCCATAAAGCACATCATCCACATTGAAGTCAATGGACTGACAGAGCTCTCTGAGGCAGCGTAACGCCCTAAGACGGACATGCCAACAAAACACAACAGCAGCAAAACAGGGACAATAATTTAAGGGAGGGTTATGGCAAACCGAGTGCAGATATATATACAAACATAAAGCACTTGATGAAACAACAACAGTTAACAGGGACCAATACATTTAACATTCCATGTTAAAACCTACATGGGAATTTACTTGCATTTAAAAATCTCAAATACATTATCTTTTGACTTTCTCAAAGCCATTATTTCAAGGTTTGACATTTCATCTGGCAAATATATTCACAATGACACAGCAGGCCTTAAATCGCACAAAATACCAAACAACTAAAAGGATTTTACCCTTTATGAAAATTCATAAACCATACCACACTGGGTCAAAATCAAAGGGATACCCAAATATACAGTTTTTAACTGCTTTTGTGACAGTGTACTGTAAAATAATTCAGTTTTTGTCTTATACCATTGCAAAGTTTGCTTTTGTCATAGCATTGCCAATACTAGTTTTTTAGGTTTCAGAAGACTTTAGCCATTTTAATACATACTGTTCACTGTATGGTAACCCACAACTGGCTGGACTAATTGGCTGAAACCAGCTGAAAATCTAATTAAACTACCTGTTTAATCTTAAAAAAAACAGCCACCAGATGAATCTCACAAAAACATGTACAGGTCAAGTTCACATTTACCTCAAAATTATAAGAATATATACGCATTGTAACATAATGTAATGTAATCAAATCAGATTTTTTTCCCCGACTATAGTAATGAGAATTATGGAGGTTACTAAATTTGTTATGAACATGACATCACAATGCAAAAAAAGTCCCAAAAATTGACTTAATTTTTTTTATGCAAAATATAATTTTGTCCTACAACTTGTTCTTGACAGGTTTCGTGAGATTCAACACAGCATTTTTTAAGAGAATGTAACAGTGGCTGCATCCGAAAGCTTAAAAATGCTGCCAAGGGAGGAAGGCATCAAGACACGTCCCAATCTTATGAGATACCTTCATCTGATCATCAACTGATTGATTTAGGCATCCTTCACTGCCTTTGATATCCCACAATCCTGTGTGTTCCATTAGTTAAATGAGCTAAAAAATAAACATGGCCTCTGAAAGTTGCGGTTGGTGGTCAGTTTGTGTTTACATGTATGTTTTTAACAGTTTTCCACTTGATGTCATTTCTAGCAAGAAATTAGTATTATGTATTCGCTCAGTTCTCACCAGAGCTTGCTTCATTTTCTTGCAGATCATTAAACTATTGCGCTGCCTTAAAAAATCTGTATGAAATCAGTTTTATGAGGTTCCTTCGTGTGCAAATTCCTCCTACAAAGGCATTGCCTGATAAGTCAGCTGCCTAAATTTTCAGATGCAGCCAGTGTCTTTCAAAAGAAAGATTTTCTAGAATCTAGAACAGTGTTTGATTAAAACTATACTAGTAGGCAAGGGAGAGTGGAATGGCCCCAGAATTCAGTCCGTGACTTTGCAATATAAAGGCCTTTCAGTAAATAAGGTACCCATTTATTATTTCCATAATACTTCAATTGGATCAAGTGAACAACCTCTACAAGCAGGTGAAAATTTTCAGCGGGTGTTGTGTCTTTTACTACGGAACCACTAAGGGTCATAAAAAATGGCATGAGAGGAAAAATTCTGTCAATGCTTTTGCGTTTCCCAAAGAAACTTTGCAATATAGTTTCAATATAGTTTTTGCTCAAATCTATTATCATTCCCATCACCAGTTCTGTGTTCAACGCAGAGCTTCAAAACATTTGCGAGCAAACGCGAAATCATTGAAATAAAGTTACTTCCTCCCATATCACGTTTTCCATCACTGGGTTCCCTTAGAGTCTCAGTATTTTTACACACAGAAATAGGATCTTATTGTGCATCTCAAGGTTTAATCATGATCTGTCATGAGTCCAGTCATCTTCAAACTGGACACTATGGCCGATAGGTGCCGCTGATGTTTCCTGAGCTGAGTAAATTTCTCGTCACAGGTCTTATTACCTTGTTTATTGAAATGACCCTGTAACTGTAGCTACATCAATAGAAAGCACTAGAACTAAACAAAATTTTTTTTTATACATTTTATCTGAACACTATCTATAGCTTTACATCAAGTTACGGACGTTGACATGGACACAGCAGACAGCAGAGCAGAGGGTGAAATGCCACTCATGCCTTTCAACATCAGTTATAATTCTAATCCCAAAAATCATTACAGTGAGAACAGAAAAAAACAAGAAATGCAAATTGGAAGAATGTAAACAGCAAAGTAAAAATCACATTTCCTAATAAATGGCATTTGTTGTGTTCATGTTAAAACACAAAGTACTTCTTATCTTTCCGTTGCACTGATCAGTTTGGCACCACATGACCGTAGGTACAGCCACTTTCTTATACAAACATTGTTGTCGGCTCCGTGCTGATAATTAATCCACAAATAAAAACCAGTCATTTCATGGCAATATGAGCAAACCCAAAACAACTGTTCTTATTGGTTCCAGACCCACAAATGTGAGTAATGAGAAAGCAACAGTTTATGGCAAACCAAAGAAGAAAACAGGGACACACTTCGCAGTTCTAGGCTGGTGGGCATCGAGGGGCATGCGAGCGTAGTTTATGAAGCTGTAGCGGACACAACACTGAAGCGCTGTGGTGTCCTGCTGTCCGATGGGCAGGACGACCTCTTTACCATGGAGTGCACAACTGTCCATTTGTTTGCTGGGTAAGAATGAGGTGAGAAGTTGCCACTGAGGGCACATGGAGAGATGCTGGAGGGGAACCAGTGAGCAGAAATAACTCATCACAGAACCTGTGGAAAATATCACACAGATTAGCATCATACAAAGAGGCTAACCACTTCTAAACATATACAGTACACTGGGTTTATATATATATATATATATATATATGTATATATATATCAACCTGTAAGTTAGCATCACTCTAGTTCCCACAACAAAAACCCAATAGGATTTTTCCATTGGCTTTTGGAATATTGCATAAAATAAGCTCTGTGACCAATAAAAGCTTATAATTCTTAAATGCAATCACAGAATTAAAAAGCTAAAGCTAAACAAACTACACTACGGTCACATGACTTCAACGTCACCTCCATTAAGCTTTCAACAACTCTTTCAGTCTTTATTAAAAACATTGAGAGTTTAACCTGTTCAGCTGATGATGTTTAATGTCCCCAACAACCTCTGTAGTCCCCTTTAGCGTATGTTTACATGACAACGATGTACTAAAAACGAAACAGTTTTTCTTTGCTTTTTTCGTGTACAGATGACAACATTGTCAAAACGATCCCCGTTCACACTGATTGGTGAAAATGACTAAAAATGCTGTATTATTCATTCCAGGCCAGTAGTTGGCGATGTCAGTTTGTAAAGAAACATTACCCGCCTATAGACTGAACACATAATGACATCACAGTTTTCACAAATTTGCATTTTTGCAGTGTATATGAAGACGATAATGGTATCGTTTTCAAAAACTTGTGCTTTCACCCTGCCAAAATGCTGTTGTCATGTAAATGAATGACCAAAAAGCATAAAAAGTTCCATTTTAGTTGAAAATGGTGTCATGTAAATGCCCCCTTAGACACTTGTTAGCAACTGCCTTTTTCAAGACAAGCAACAACTGTAAAAGTGCCATGCCCTGCACATGGTTTTAATGATAGAGCTGATTTTCATTCCTACCATCAGGGGGTGCTAGTTATGCTTTTCACACTTGAAATAATCAACTTTGGGTCATACTAAACCCAGAGTAAAGGGAATCCTGGGTTATCTTGCTTCACATTTCACACTGCTTATATTTTACCCAGGGGTAATCCAATTAATTATTCCTGGGTATTCATAAACTGCTGTTTCACACTGTACATTCCTAAACCCTGGGCTAACGTCTTTATTTGCATATTTGTCACTGTTTGGATAAACGCTGCATATGCGACTTGTTTACATAAAGGCTCTAGTATTGAACATTCTCATATTATACATTACTGACTAAAGTTTATCCCAATAGACATTTCATATTATAAAAGTAAGAATGAAATGCCTCTTCTTCACTCTTCTTCAATTGAAGCATTTTCTGTTACCATTTGATATTTTCCACTTAAACGCTGTAACCACTGTTTATACAATGTTTTTTCCATGATGTCCAAAGCATGTGAATATGAGGCACGTGATTGGCTGTCTGTTGCTAAGCATCTAGCCGTAACATTCTAAGGGGCCATTCACACAGAACGCATTTCTTCATTCCACTGCACTACTTTTCCATTATTTTTCAATGTAAATGGAACTTACCGAACATCTAAAACAATGCTGTGTGCTGGGATAAATGCTGTTGTTGTATGTGCTTGTACATATGATGGTATTTTTAGCTGAGAACTCGTGAAGAGCTTATAAAATATGTAAAGGAGTCAAAACAGCAGCAGGAATTCCTTCGTTACACATACGAAAATTTACTGCAAGGAGATGCGTTTCTGATGCCTGTACTGAACTGTAACGGGCTACATCACGACTATGATGAGAAAAAACAGGAATACCCCTTTTAGGGTCGCATCTTGTGACATCACAATCTGGTTTTGGTTCAGTTTCATGTCTTTGGTCCATGTTGCATTCATATTTCAGAACTGCATATGGAAGCGGATCAATTCCCACCTTTTCAGGTGTCTCTGTCCACTTGTTTGGTGCACACCAGGGTTCGGATGGCAGCGTTCACACTTATTTAAATGAACCAAATTAACAGAGCAATCGTACAAGAGTTCGTTTTAATCAAACCAAATCTACTAGTGTAAACACACCCTTAAATTCCAGTTCAAAAACAAGGGGTTGTGAACTTAACATTACAGTAAATCAAATATGGTGAACAGTCCACAAACAGTCCAAAGTAAGGAGCGTTTAACTTACCCCTGCCAACAACTCGCATTATCCTGCTTTTGTATCCACCAGCTGTACGTTAACAGACATGGCCTCTCCTCCATACCCTCCTTTTGACTGCATTTGGTTCTGGATTGAGTTCACCTAGACACAATTCACAGGATTAAAGCAAAATCAACTCAGACTACTTTAGAGACAATCATTATGCACACCAGACCAGTCTAGGCCTGTTTCCAAAATTGCCCCCTATACTCTTATTTAGTGTGCTATTTGAAGGAACAGCCATTTTCAGTGGACATTATCAAGTTCACTCATTAAATCCCACAACGCACCACAATAATGGGTGTACAATCAGTGCACGTGCAATAGCTAGCCGCTAAATAATACACACACTGTGAGCGTCATTTTGAATTAATTCCTGCATTACAGAAGAAGAGAGCGTTCTGGCACACTCAGTGGCTCGTTCATTTTCATTCGCTCATTCAGTGGATTACATTAGTGGAGTAATGCAGGCAATTAGGGTATATTTTGGATATAGCCCAGACCAGGAGTGTCCAATCCTGCTCCTGGAGAGCCACTGTTCTGCAGAGTTTAGCTCTAATCCTAATCAAACACAGTTGAACCAGCTAATCAAGGTGTTCAGGATCACTAGAACAACCAGGCAGTGTTTTGTAGCAAGTTGGAACAGATGCTTGCCATCACGACCTATGAGAATTATCGTAAATATGAGTTTCCCAGTCGGAAATTGGACATGAATGCCCTCCCAAGTCATATTTACGACTGGGAAACTCTGAGATAATTTTGATACCCAAGTTTCAGAGTTGGGCGTGCCATTCTCTCCTCAACAAGTCGATTTTGAGTTTACTATTTCCAACGACAAAGCACTTGAACGCGACAAGCTCGTAATCACGACTTAAGAAGTGGGAAATAGGTGAAGGCAGCATGAATCTGCAGGAAGGTACTATAGACCTCCAGGAGCAGGTTTGCTACACCTGCAGAACATCTTATGTCCCCCGCTTTCTAGCTTTAAATTTCATATGGAGACTCTCAAAACATCCATGTACTTCAGAAAGAGCAAAGCAAAAGGTAACTAGGCAAGGTAACTGCAAAAGATTTGCAGCCCTACAATGGCATTGATATACTGAGATCTACTGAGCTACATTATGTAATTGAACTGTAATCTGAATTACAATGAAATGTGATTGTGAATCGAATATTCGCTGTACTTACAGAGTTCATGCCACTGAAGATATCTCCGGATCCTACGTGGGCCGTGTGGACAAAATTGGTTGGCTCGCCGATCATACTTCGATCTATACGTCTCCGCCTCTTCTGCAGAGTGAAAAACAAGCAAACAATCATTTATTTTCAGCAAACACTCATTCAAGTTATTCCAAACCTGTATACTATTTTTCTCTGTGTAAACAACCCAATCTCATGGCAATTTGTATGTATTTTATGAGGCTAATTCGTATGAATTCGTACAACCTCACTTTTGATAAATCGTTTGAAAAACAAACATGATTGAACGCACATCTGAACAAGCAAATTCAAGATTTTTTTCAGCAACTATTCAAATTTTCCTTTACCCATTATAGCTTTACATTAAAGGGATAGTTCACCCAAAAATGAGAATTGTCATCATTTACTCACCCTCACGTCATTCAAAACCAGCATGACTGTTAATCTTCGAAACACAAATGAAGATATTTTTGATGAAACCTGAGAGATTTCTGTCCCTCCATCGAAAGGAGTTTTGTTCTCTTGCATCAAACATGTTTTAGCTTCCATTTACCATATTTGATGTGCTCTATGTGTGTGCGTTGCTCAATGTTTATATTAGGGGTGTCACGATATAACGGTAGTGACGATAACCGCGTTATTTAAAAAATGAAATATCGTTATCGTGTTAATTAGGGGTGCGGCAATATACCAGTATTGGCGATAACCGTAATATTTCAAATGAATAGTACACGTATGTCCAGCGCCAGTATCTGGTTGACATCCCAACGTACAGTAGGTGACTGTATTGGACCTTAATGCTGGTTAAAACACAAGCAGACATAGCGAGCAGCTGCTACTGCCATGTAAAAACATGCCATCGGATTTGACAGATGAGACACTCTACCCGCACATAAATATCTGACATATTTAAGACTGAGGCTGGATATTCAATAGTTACTGACAAATGTATTCTTGTGTCATAATATAACAAATACAGATATTCAAGAGTTCAAATGACTTTTCTACATACTTTACCTTAGTGACATAAATTAAATAGGTAGATCATCCATCAACTTTCAATAAAACAGTAATAAGGTTTTAGTTTGAGCAGATCCTTTTCAGGAATATGCTCAAAAATCATAAACAGGTTTAATGTGTTAACTGTGAAGAAAAATGGTAATACAAAATGAGTTTAGACTAATAAAAGCTAAAAACGGGGGGTGGGGGTGGGGGTAGGGGGTTGGGCAGATCAGAGAAAGAGTGTTCTATGCGTCTTGTGAGTTTTAAGCCAAAATATAGTATATAACTGCTGAATAAGTGTGTTAACGACATATTTCAGATGCATTAAGTGTCTGGGCGACCTGTGTTTAATTGGTTGCTTTTTTATACTCTGTAGAAGAGTTAATTCAAGTTTTATTTTCTTCTGACTCTTTTTCTAAGAGCACCATAAAGCTTTGTTCCTTATTGTGTGTGAAGGAGAGCGATAGACGAGATGACTGACTGGTTATCGACTGCAAAGAGACATTTGAGTTTAGTTTATTCGTGGAGGAGGCCGCACATTAAATCCTTGCTGTCTTCGCAGGAGAGACTCTGGGCGCCATTCCTCACTTGTAAGTCGCTTTGGATAAAAGCGTCTGCCAAATGAATAAATGTAAATGTAAATGTAAATTCGGCCGACTGCCGGGGGAGTTGAAGCTCTGGGCGAGGCTGCACGCTATATCCTCGCGTTCATCCGGGAGAGACTTGCACCGCCCTTCTGCCGACTACCGGTGACACGACAGGACGATCTGCCGCTTCCAAGGAGGAAATTGCAGATTCCAGCTGCCTAAAAAGGGCGTTTAGGTGATCTGTTGTTTTTGTTTGGCTCATTTGAGTGAAGAGGCCATTTGTTGTTTTCAAGGCCCCAACGCTCCCCAGCAACGTTACAGGCCTGCAATGGGGTGGGTTGTGTTACTGGTGTGTGTGTTTGTGTGGGCCCACATAGTAACTGTTACACTAATCTTTTACGTTCTATTTTGGTATTTCACACTGTTGTTTGGTGTTATTGTTACCAACTAAGTGTATTATGAGGTTTTGATTTTCCCTCATTTGATTTATACTGTGTCTGCTGTTATTATTAAGGGTAATTGAGTACCATCTTTGTGAAATTCATCTGTTATCGGTGTGGAGAGGATGGACACATCGCTACCAAGTGTCAGTTGCCTGAAAATAACTCCCAAGTAATACAGAAGTTGTTACGTGCTCTCCAAAAAGCTAAGACTGAAAGGAACCAAATGACTGGAAACAATGCCACTTCTAGCAGTTTAGACTGCTTCTCTAAAAAGAGTCAAACTGAGGTCCCTGGGGTGAGTCAACTTCCCAGAGGATTAGTGGGCCCTGCCTCAACCATTTCTGTGGAGCTGAATGGATGTCCTTGTCAAGCTTTACTGGACAGTGAGTCCCAGGTCACCATTGTATTCGACCAGTGGTATTCTAAATACTTACCGCAGATACCCATCCATCCGCTCACTGGATTGTCCATTTGGGGACTGAGCTCTTCTAATTATCCATACAAGGGATACATCATAGTGGATGTTTTGCTTCCTGTTTCACTCAGTGGGGTGAAAGAGTCAGTCTCCATTCTCGCTTTGGTCTGCCCAGAACCTCAAGGTCCCCAGCAAGTTCCCGTAATAATCTGCACCAATGCAAGCTTCTTTCAATGTCTGACCATGCTCAGTCAGGACTCTGGTGTATCAAACCAAGCACACTCACTGAGAATTCAGTCGTCACTCCTCAAACCATGTTTACACCAGTTTCAGGGAAAAGAGGAAGTCCCTAAGCCAGTTGAGGGACAGGTCAAGTGGAAAGGACCAGGAGCCCTAACTATCCCTTCAAGAAGTGAAGTGTATGCAATGTGTAAAGTGGAGTGTGAGAAGCCACTGAGAAAAGACATATTTCTTGTAGAAATGCCAATGGATAGTCAACTTCCAGCTGGACTGTCTTCTTCTGCCATTGATGAGAACAATTTCAGAGTGCTGGTTTGCAATGAGACCTTCAAAGACAAGAGCAAGACCCCATCATTGGACAGGTGAAGCAGGAAGTGGAGAAAGGGCATATACTTAACACTACAAAGAGTTCTAACCCAATTGAGACTCTCTTACGAAGTTGAACAGTCGCCAAAACCTCATAATACACTTAGTTGGTAACAATAACACCAAACAACAGTGTGAAATACCAAAATAGAACATAAAAGATTAGTGTAACAGTTACTATGTGGGCCCACACAAACACACACACCAGTAACACAACCCACCCCATTGCAGGCCTGTAACGTTGCTGGGGAGCGTTGGGGCCTAGAAAACAACAAATGGCCTCTTCACTCAAATGAGCCAAAAAAAAACAACAGATCACCTGAACACCCTTTTTAGGCAGCTGGAGTCCGCAATTTCCTCCTTGGAAGTGGCAGATCGTCCCGTCGTGTCACCGGCAGTAGGCAGAAGGGCGGCGCAAGTCTCTCCCGGATGAACGCGAGGATATAGCGTGCGGCCTTGCCCAGAGCTTCAACTCTCCCCGGCAGTCGGCCGAATGGCGCCCAGAGTCTCTCCCGCGAAGACAGCGAGGATTTAGTGCGCGGCCTCGCTCAAGAGTTTCTCAGTTCTCAGAAATCAGTCTCCTCCACGAATAAACTAAACTCAAATGTCTCTTTGCAGTCGATAACCAGTCAGTCATCTCGTCTATCGCTCTCCTTCACACACAATAAGGAACAAAGCTTTATGGTGCTCTTAGAAAAAGAGTCAGAAGAAAATAAATCTTGAATTAACTCTTCTACAGAGTATAAAAAAGCAACCAATTAAACACAGGTCGCCCAGACACTTAATGCATCTGAAATATGTGGTTAACACACTTATTCAGCAGTTATATACTATAATTTGGCTTAAAACTCTCAAGACGCATAGAGCACTCTTTCTCCGATCTGCCATTCATTTCAAGTTAATGTTAATGTGCTTAATAACC
The DNA here is from genome assembly GCA_037950675.1 of Hypophthalmichthys molitrix. Taxonomy (NCBI): domain Eukaryota; kingdom Metazoa; phylum Chordata; class Actinopteri; order Cypriniformes; family Xenocyprididae; genus Hypophthalmichthys; species Hypophthalmichthys molitrix. The sequence goes on from CM075501.1 coordinate 25,509,009, forward strand.
TGCACTGGGTTACACTTAGGCAGAGAACGTTACAAAAATCATAACTGAAAGACTGAATACTGTGCAGTTTACTGCATATTGATCAACAGCATTATTGATAAATGTTTGAATGGATTCAGACATATAGGTTGTATGTTTACACATGACAGCACCTCTTAGTCAATGCAAAGGGGAAATCCTTGCTTGGCTTTGGCTCATTTGTTAAACAGATTAAAAGTCAATCATTGCTCTTAATGTGCCAGACACTGACAGAAACCTTTAGCCATCAGTTACTCAGTATCAGGTCAGACATGACATACTTCAGTTGCTATGACAGCGGGAGAGTTGGCATTTCACAGCCCACAGCTTTTGCATTGATGAAACCTTTAGAGCTTCAGTTGTAGAAAATACAACATAGTCGCCACATTTTTGTGGTACTATCTCAAGTTAAATATTAAAATGAACAGTTAATTAAAAGGAAACCAAAAATGTAAATTCTGAGACTATACTGTCAAACACTCATTCAAGTTATTCCAAACCTGTATACTATTTTTCTCTCTGTAAACAACCCGATCTCAAGGCAATTCTTATGTAGCCTATTTTACGAGGTGGCTAATTCGAATTAATTCATACAACCTCACTCATATGAATTCTTACGTTTTTTGATAAATCGTATGTTTTTTACGAGTTGCCAAATTCGTATGAATTCATACTAATGACCTACCCCTAACCCCGTCCCTAAACCTACCTGACATAGGGATTTAGACAAATCATATGAATTCGTACCAGTGAGGTCTTAGAATTAGCCACCTCGTAAAATACGTATGAATTGGTTGTGTGATAGCGTTGGTGTAACACACAATAATCTTTTTTTATGCAACATAACAAACCTGTACCAATAAAACTCTATAAAGATTGTTCATATGTCTCATGTAGCCTACTATATTCCACATCTTCTAATCTCACAGTAGACTTCACTGGTATAATTCACTGATAATGACTTTTACATTCTTTCAGATGCTGTCAAATCGATTAATCAGTTAATCGCATCTAACTTAAAAGTTTGTTAATATACACTACCAGTCAAAAGTTTGGACACGGTAAGATTTTTAATGTTTTAAAAAGAAGTTTCGTCTGCTCACCAAGGCTGTATTCATTTAATTAAAAATACAGTAAAAACAGTAATATTGTGAAATATTATTACAATTTAAAATAACTGTGTTCTATTTGAAAATATTTTAAAATGTAATTTATTCTTGTGTTGGCAAAGCTGAATTTTCAGCATCATTACTCCAGTCTGTTTTCAACATTGATAATAATCATAAATGTTTCTTGAGCAGCAGATCAGCATATTAGAATGATTTCTGAAGGATCATGTGACACTGAAGACTGGAGTAATGAGGCTGAAAATTCAGCTTTGATCACAGGAATAAATTACTTTATAAAATATATTCAAACAGAAAACAGTTATTTTAAATTGTAATAATATTTCACAATATTACTGTTTTTACTGTATTTTTAATTAAATAAATGCAGCCTTGGTGAGCAGACGAAACTTACTTTTGAAACATTAAAAATCTTACCGTGTCCAAACTTTTGACTGGTAGTGTATATATGACAGCACTAATATGTATATATATATATATATATATATATATATATATATATATCAAAAAGATTTAAAAATCTTACAGACCCCAAACTTTTAAACACTAGTGCATAAACTATTCATTAAGAGTAGATAAAAAATAGATATCAAATAAAAAACTCAAAGTTAATTGCGAATTGAGTCTCCTGTATGTGTTTGGTGTGGTGTCTATATGATGCTGTTGCTGTTGTATAATCAGGCACTGATATAGATCCTATATCTTCGTCGTGTTTGAAGGTTTCAGTGCTCATCACAGGACAGATGACAGCTCGAAATTAGGACACATACTCTTTGCTCTGGGGAAAATGTGACCTAATAACTAAGCACCCATCTTCTTAAATTACACACTGATTTAAGATTAGCCACCCTTAAGTTCAGATGAAAACCTTTGCACTAAAATTGTTATTAATTTGTGTAAGGCAATACTGAGAAGAATTCCATTAAAGTAAAACACCTAGAGTGGCCCCAACAAGTATTTGGACAATTAAGTCAAACTTAAAAATGCATCACTGTCATTGCATTAGATAATATATCAAAGTGTTTTTTTGTCTCAGGACAGATAAGTCAGAGACCCTGTTTTGGGCATAACCATATGTCTAGGTACTATACCATTGTAGTACTGTTTTATCTCAAATCTAGAAAACATATTTTTTGTGTGTGTATTTCTCATTGCTTGAAAAGTGTATTTGTGCTATTTTTATATAAATGTCATTTGCTTTGATATTTTATTTACTATGCCATTCATGCATTTTTAGGTGTGGTTTAAGTTTGATGTTCCTACCATTCTTGTCTGGTATTTCTTCTCTGCAGTGATAATACTAGATCTGTTTGTGTTTTATGGGTCAGTTTAGGTCTAATTATGCTGTTTTATGCTAATTATTTGTTTTTGAGCTTACTAATACAGAATTATAGAGTTACCTGAGGTCGCATTTATTATTCATAAACACTATGAGCAAAATTTAATAACAAAATTCATTTTTAGCAAATAATAAAAGAAAATAATAATAATAATAATATATATATATATATATATATATATATATATATATATATATATATATATACTAAAAATTATCAATAAGTCATGGCAACATATGTTTTTCCATTACTTTAACTCAAAATAACATCATAATTTAACCAATTTCAACTTAATTTTTTAAGTTATACAAGATTCAACTACATTTTTTAAAGTTGGCATGAAATAAAAATAGATCCTATTTATTTTCTAATTGCATGTTTATGGATTTTATTGTGAAGAATTCATCCGTGCATTTGTTCCATTTTTTTAAATGTTTTGCCCTTCTAATGTTTAACAAAAATTTCATAACTATCTTCCAATGAAAACGTCAGACTTCTCTCTGGTGACGTATGCAGGGAAACTGCAGGATGTAGCTATTAGGGAAACTTACATCAGTATTAAAATGCAGTAGAAAATGTGGGCACGAATTTCAGTCACCGGTCAGTCGAACTTGTAATAACAAGTCTCAGAAATTCCTTGTGTGCTTAAAAGGCCAAAGGTGGCAAATCTCTCAGCTTGTCCCAATACTGAACTTCAGTCAAACCAAACTCAATTCAACATACTGACTGTTTATGAGTTTAGAGAAAATGTCACCAAACAAAAAATACAGCTTGCTTAGACGGTTACATTTTCTTCAGTAGATTCTTATTGACCTTCATTTACTGAAACTACCCTCCTTACTACATTTCATGCTGGTCAGCCTTTATTCATTGACATGCAACAATATAAACACTTTTGAATAACAACATCCACACATTCTTTAACACCAGCTATTTCATCAAAGAGGGGCTCTGAGCTTATCGTAAATCCTTCTATGGTTATGTGATGTCATGGTACTCCTTTTGGGGCTAAAGTATTTTTGTTGTTATAAATCTTGTCTGCTTTATTAACTGAGCAGAGACAAATTCTGACATTACTGTGTTGTGACAGCTGACGTCTCAACGGATGTGTGATGATTAAAAATGGTTGGGGCAAAAACATTCACATCCACATAGAGCTGAGACTCAAGACAAGGATAAGAGACTCATCAAACACACACAATTAGAGCTGCATGATTTTGAAGAAATGTGATAAATGATATTGATCAATGCTTATTGCATTTAATAAAATTAAGTATATCACATGCACGTAACAGTCATGTGTCCAGTCTGCTCTCTGCAGCGACCTAAAACGTGGAAGTTTTATAATCTTTTGGAGTATTAAAATCATGCAGTTATGGCAAGCCATTGCAACGTGCATATTGCGATACATACGTGTGCGATATTTTGATAATTTTGATATATCGTGCAGCCCTACTCATAATGTTTTATAGATGAGCATACACCTGATGTGTGTGTGATAAAATATGTGCTTTTACAATGATGCACTTGAACACAGGAGTCCCGCTGAGTTTGACTGGAGACTTCTTACTCTTAAAGAAGACATATCATGTCCAAAATGCAATATTTCCTTCCCTGTCTACTCATAATGTCTACTGAAACAAAACAGCTCTAAAATAGCTCTGCCAGCAGGAGCTGAAACTATAACTGTAAACAAATGTTGGCCAATCACACCCATTAAGCAAAATTAATTAATTAATTAATAAATGTAATGTATATAAAGAGAGAGAGAGATAGAGAGAGAGAGTTACTCATATTTACTTGTACATTTTTGGCAATTTTTAAAAAACATTTTCTAATATCTAAATATATTTATATTGTCCAAAATATATTTTGTTTTGCATTGACTGAAAATGTATTTTAAGATTGGAAATATATTTTCTAAAGATTTAAACTTATGATATTTTTCATTTAAAAAATATATTTTGCATTTATTTGTTCAAAAATACAGTAGAAATAGTAATATTGTTAAATATTATTACAGTTTAAAAGTTTTGTAATGATGATGAAAATTCAGCTTTGGAACACAGGAATAAATTACATTTATTAGATTCACATAAAAAACAGTTATTTTAAATTGTAATAATATTTCATAATACTACTTTATATACTTATTATATAAAGTATATTATTTTTACTGTATTTTTGATCAAATAAATGCAGCCTTGGTGAGCAGAAGGGGCTTCTTTCAAAAACATAAAAAAAAAAATCATAATTATTCCAAACTTTTGACCGGTAATGTGTTTTTAGCATATTTAAAATGAATTTTGGCCAGAGAGATAGGAAAATAAGGACCCACTTTCTTTGAGTATTTACACAGAACATTTGATCAATATACTTGATGCCTACTATAATATGTTGTTACATTGTACTTTCCTTTAAATAACTGCATCTAATTACACAGCTGATGTACCCCAACCTAAATCCTCGGCTAACCCTACCCGTATCACAACCTCAATAGCTGCAAATCTGGAAGAGCAACATCAAAAGCTTAATTTTATCATGTAAGTGCACACTAGTTAAAGAAACCTAATATAAAGTAGGACTGAAAATGGTCACAAAATAACAATATTATGAATGTTTTATGCCAGAAAAAAAACTTTGACTAACATTTTAAGTGGACTTAACGGATAATATAAAAAACAAAGAGAAATGTAGAAATGGGTAACTCTGAACTCAGCAGGGAAACAGGAACTGGGACGAGCAGGTGAAATCAAAATGATTTCTTCCTGGTTTCTGTGGTTTGGAGCCTGAACATTTATCGTTCCTCTTACCGGCTGCGGCTGCTCGGCGATACAGCAGTTGAAGCACAACCAGAATTCACTCATGACTAGCAGACAGTCCTAAAGTGCCGCTGTGCCCGTGGGCCCGGAGGGGCTCTGGGGGTTCTGGACAGGGTCCCACGTTTCAAAGATCCAATCTGGGGTGATGACGGAATTATTCAGCCTGAGGTCAGGATCCAGGGACAGGGGAGCAGGAAGAGACCGCTGGCAGAGATCCAGACAGGGAGCTTGATTACGGCTCTGTCCACTTAGCAAACACTCAGACCTGCAGGACACAAGAATCTGTCAGATCATTTACACCAGGGCTTCACGCTCCCATTTGGTTATGTTAATGTGACATTAAAATAAACAAATGGGGCTGCAGAATTAATCAAAATAAAACAATATATCAGATCATGATTATCAAATCAAAGGCTGTGATTTAATTGAAGTATATAGTCTGCTGTGCTGGGTGTTTCATTGTGAAGAGCGGCACTGCGTTCTTTTTCACGTGTGCAGCTTATTTTCAGCATGTTTTCAGAGTGGCTCGTTCAGAGTAAACTCCCTGATATACACCTGATATAAATGAAGAATGAATTGGTGTGACATCATTTCGAACAAAATCAGGTCAAAAGGAAGTTCATTTGGAGTTTGTTTATGGAGTTCAAAATGTTCCAGAAAAGTTTGTTCTGGCAGGTAAACACCTTCGAACTATCATTGGTCTGTGGCAATAACATAATACTAGATAGGTGTGGCTCTGTGGCGCCACCTTCTTTGACGTGGAAATCTTCTCTGGTTCCTTTTTTCTGTTCAGTCTCTCGAGTTCAGATGAGAGTAAAAACACACTGGAGAGCTGTATGGTAGGAAGTTCTTATTCTAATTGAAAGTGGCATTTAAAGCTGCTGCTTTAAAGCAATGTTGTATAAAGTGCTATGTAAATAAATGTGAGTATATTGGGACCTATAACTGCATCTCTGGTTCAATTAATTTAGATTCATATTTGCATAATTGCCAACATTTTTGTGGACAGACCATTACAGCATTTTACCAGCAGCATTCTGAATGTTTGAAAGTGAATAATATTTGTCATGAATACTGGCATTGTAACTTGTAGTAGTAGGAGTCTTTGTTTTTTATGTCTGAATGACTTAGCAGTTTTTATATTAGCAGTTGACACATTTTTATATGGAATGAAATGAAATGTCCTATCGCAGTTCAAATCGCAATGGCAATATATGACAAAATATAATTTTTTGGCCAAGTCATGCAGCCCATATATCATTAAAAAAAAAAAAAAAAAATGAAATAATAACAATAAAACCCTTGCTAAAACAAGATTAGATGTTTTATTTGTGTACTTGCACATCATGTGAACATTAACCAACATCAGAGAAGCGTGAACATGCAAATGTGTCATTAAATTATTTAATTATTTAATTTATAATATAATATAATATTTAATATGTCATTTAAAAACTCAGGGGTACTTCAAGTAAATATCTAAGGAGTTTGGGAACCCCTGATTTACACAATTGGTTCATGAGTGTTGGAGATGCTTGCACGAAACCTTTTAAATACTAAATTTATGTAAATCCAGACATTCACTACACTGTAAATCCCGATAAGTTACGGTAACTCAAACCATTTGAGGAAACCGATTGCCTTAAACCATTTAAGGTTTAAAACCAATAAGTTTGAGTACTGTACACTCATATATATTAAGTTAAATTCACTTATATTTTAGTGTTGGTTCAGTCAATCATTAGAGTAAACTCAACTTAAAGATTTTAAGTTTATTCCACTTATTCAGTTTGAATTCATGTAACAAATCGTCTTAACAACTATATAGCTACTTAAATGATTTAAGGAAACTGATTGCCTTAAACAGTTTAAGTTCATCAAACTCAAAGTAATAAAGTTACATAAGACTAAGCAAAAATTAACATTGGTACAAAGCAATGATGACAGAACAGGAGCACTGTAAAACTCAATAAGTTAAGAATACTCAAAATATTTAAGTAAACTAACTAATTTTTTAACTAACTAAGTTAGTCGAACTTAAAATTTTTGTGACAAGTGGGGCGGAGCCAAGAGCCGTGGAAGCGGAGCAAGGCCAGTGTGGTGCTCAGGTGTCTGTCATTAACAATCACGTCACTGGCATCCCTTCGCTCCCACAGTTCACAGCCTCACCCAAATCATCATAATGTTAATTACATTAATTTACATAAACATCACATTCGGATCTTAGTTAAATGTTGGATGGCAAATAGCACATGCTATTATAACTATCAAAGAGACTATCATTATATACTTGCATGTAAATAATCAAACAACATACAGTAGTTATATGTGGTCTTAAAAGTTTTGCAGCCTAACCTAAGGCTTTACTCTTAACCCCAGTGGTAACCCTACAAAACTAACATAACAGAACCCCCTGTAAATCCAACATAACACAACATTAAACACTAACTTATGTAACTTATGTCATATCAACATTTATTTTCCGTAAACAGTCTGACACAAAGCATGCTGGGAATCAGAAATCTGCCGCAACTCAATCATTTAAGTTCAGCTTACTACAATCAAATTTTGAGTTCACGCAGCTTTTTTCTATTAAGTACAATGAAGTTTCAACTCATTTCATTTAATTAATTTCACTGTTCGGTTTACAGTAATGTCTGACAACGACAAAGTGTCCAAATACTTGTTTTGTCTTCACTACATCTTTTGTCATTTATAATCTAACAAACTTCCTTTCATGAACTGCTTTGCTTAAAAGATGTGCAAAAATCTATCGTTCTTTCAAAAAAACACCTCTTATACTAAGGCAATCACATAAACAGATCCAGGCTACTGTAAAGGCTTAATGGCTGAAGGATCAAGAAAACAACATGAGGTTGAACAAATAATGATTTCCAAACATTTTAATTTAAATTAGTAGCATTACACCTTCTGGAAAATCAAGGAAAGAGTGTCCTGTGGAACTGTAAGTGACTTCTTCATGATTTATTAAAGCTGATGCTAACAGCAGTATGATACTGCCAATCCTAACAGGCTGTTGAACAGCCACACCTGAAGGAAAGATGGCCACGTAAGGGTCGGAAACTCTACTTGGTGGTGTGTTGGAGTCATTAGTGTCCAGAGTCCACGTCTCCAGTCATTAATCCGCCTCACAGCACTCAGAAGCTGCCTGGGTGGAATTTAAACTGAACTCTTCTGCACTATTAACAATCTCTTCATGAGCACAGTTACTTGAGTTTAGAGCACAAGCAAGTGCAGGGGACACCTGACAGAAATAAAAATCAGTCACTAAATTTTCAGTTACTGAAGTACTAAGGCTTAAGGCCTATTAACACTGATAACTATAAAGATAACTATAACTACTGTATATTGTACTGTACACAATGCACTTATTGCATACATATTACACTGTTGACCCTTCTCTTACCCCTTAACCCACATCTAAACCTACCCATACCACCAAACCTGTCCTTAATCTGTCCCATATCCCACTTTAATAGCAGCACAAGTGTTTTGCAATACAATAAGTACATTGTAGCTAACAATTATTTTTTTTTATGTAATTACATATTAGTTTAAGACACCTAATATAAAGTGGGACCAGAGTTAAAGTACTAGGTTTGTACAATCTATGTACATCTACAATATAATGTATTTTAAATCCACATGTAAAAGGGACTGTCAGTGCTGAAGGATTGCTGGTGGGTTGCAATCCTGGGTCCATTTTACAATGCTTTTTATACGGTGCAAAATTTACAAGTGGCTTGTTTTACACATGAGTAGTTTTAAGTTATTTTAATGTTAGAGTGAGACACTTGGTGTAATTAAAAATATGCAATACCCCTTAACAACATGAGGAAGAATTTGTTATTAAGGGATATAACATGAAGTGGATAATAAATGTTCACCAATCGATACCACAATTTCTATTTTATAACTGTTTGTATTATACTATTAGTTTCTGAGTATTATATCATAATATCATTCACTAATAATTGCATGAATTATCCATACTTATACGCACAGGATAACTTTCACAACAGGTGCATAAAGATGAATTTGTTCTTAACCTCATTCTAATGGTAATGAATTCTAAACAAGGTTAGTAATTTGCATAAATCTCACCCAAGCCATCTTTACATAAGGACTCAATTCATAAAACGCACAACATCACTTCATATTTACATATTTATAAGGCCACCGGGAGTATGTGGTTTTTGCATACATGTGGATTCAGTTGTATCTAAATTTGATCCGAAATTTACATTTATTGGTGAAGATTTCTGCATGAAAATGCTCAGACAGATTTTTTGCACAAATTTGTACATTCACATAGATAGAGATTATTTTCATTCATTATTACTCATCAGCGTCACATGTGAAAATTACTCAGCAATGTAATATTTTATCTTCTGTGATAAGATTATTATAATTGTCATGTGTTGTGTGTAGTAGTAATCCACAAAGATGAGATGTGTGATGCAGAATGCACAATAAAGAAGCTTTATTGAGACAAAATGTACATTGTTGAATACTATTTTAAAGTGTTGTGTAATGAAATAACGTGTGTGAGAACGGAAGTGAGTTCGGCTCTCCTGTCTCGTGTGCTTCATTGTTTAATAACTCCTGACAGAAACCACACACTTTTAATAAACACACATGACATTAAACACCATTACGATTATGGACTTTTGGTTTGTTATCATCAGTTTCCTTTGTTCTTAGTTTACCTGTCTTTAGTTTTCCTGAGTTGTCTGATTAATCATTATGTTCACCTGTTGTCTATTAATCAGCTCATTAGTTCCCTCATTCACCTTGTGTATAAATACTTCCTGTTTGGTTCAGTTCAATGTCGGTCATCGTCAATACCAAGCTGGTTGTGTTTCTTTCTCCTGTGTAGCCCTGTGATTTTCGTATTAAAGACTGTCTCAGAGATTCCTTGTTCTTGTGAGCTATTAACTACATCCTACCGTGACAAACTACACACTTTAACACTGATGATGCAGAACACTGAACTGAGGAAACTGAGAGCTTAAATACACTGGGAATGATAATTAACGAAACGGGAACAGGTGTGCACTAATCAGAAACCATAGTAACAATCAATAAATGAGAACTCAGGCAAAACCTGTGAAAGTGAAAACTATGACAGAAACTAAACAGAACATGATTGTGACAATAATACTTGGTGGAAGAATTAGGTGTTGTAATTACCATTAATAATAATAAATGTTGAATATTGGAGTCTTTTGCCATTTTAATGTTACTTTAGGCATAGCAAAAGTGACTGCCAAATGAATTATTTGGATAGAACACCAAAATGCCGGCAATGCATGCTTTATACTTTTGATTGAAAGTGTGCTATTCATGTGATTGTAGGCAAGGTGGTGGACACATGCTGGCACATCCTGTGCTGAGAACACTTAGTGCTCAAATATATGAGCCAAATGTGTATGGAAATGAACCTTGGAACAGAGCTGGTCTCTGTGCAGCATCTTCCGTTGCTAAAATTATCTGCGTATTTCAATACACTTTGATTCCTCTATTGATGTGACAGTGTCTGGTTTCTCCACAGTCTCTATTCATCTTGGATTAATCAAGTAAAGATCTAAAAGTTGACAGGATGTGAAATCATTTCAGACTGAACAATATCTGCCACATGCTGTGCTTAAACTAAATCAACTTTATAGACACATTAGAAATGTTTTCTTGGAAGAAGAAGATTAAATTTTAAACGTATGTTTGCGGAAGTTAAGTTAATTTAGTCAGCCTTTTTGGAACAGATTACCTCCAAGCTAAAGGACATGGGCTAAAACAAACACAACTTAAATTCTGATTAGGTCTTTCTGCAGAAAAATAGACTCTTTGAGCTGAACCAATCAGCTAACAAACGTGAACTCTACCAATAAGGTTTCACATTATTATCGAGAAAACAATACATGAAACTACAGCAAATGAATCTCCATTTCCTCCTCTAAGAAATGCTGAAGATTTCCAGGGAAAATTCCATTTTCCTGGGCAGGACGACAGAATGGGATGCACACAGAAAACTCTCCATTAGTGGTGAGCCACAAAGAGAGACAGGCTCATTGAAAGAGACTGTCGGCGCAAGAAAGCCCTCTGTGTGAGGGGTCAGAGGAAGGGCCTTCACAATAAACTCAAGACCTGTTCCCAGGGTGTATACCACACAATGACAGAAATGTGTCACCCGCCATGCCATACCATACCATACCATACCATTCCATATCATACCGCAGTAAATATATCCAACAGCTATCAGTGGACAGGATTGCTATTTCACACCAGCTTTGAAAGTTAATTCAATCAGAATTTAGAGTCAAAATTATCTGTTGTATAATATTAATCTTTTGTTCACAAGTCAAGTGTTACGTAATGCTAAGCTTTTTTTGCACTGATGCAAGATTTATCATTGGTTGAACATTTATATATCTTTTGATTTGCGGCAATCACGTTTAAAATTAAAGAGAAGATGCAGCAATAAGATGACGTACCTTTCATTCACTGGATTTTTCAAATATTGGGATTGATATATGAACCATTTTTTATTGAATTTCCAGTAAAATAATTATATCAATATACACCACCATTCAAAATTCAGCAAGGATGCCTCAAAAGTGACAGAAAAGACATTTATAATGTTACAAAATATTTCTATTCCAAATAAATGTTGTTCTTTTGAACTTTCTATTCAAAGAATGTAACAAAAATGTATTGTAATCCACAATAATATTGAGCAGTACAACCGTTTTCAATAATAATTTTACAATATTGCATTTTTACTGTATTTTTGATTATATAAATACACTCCTAGTGAGCATGAGAGACTTCTTTCAAAAATCTCACCAACTCTAAACTTAAAATTATTAACATCAGGCCATATAACGTTTTGGTCGTACCACTTTACCCTGTTTGCAAGAAACCAAGTGAGTGCATTTTATAACTCAGGCAAATACATCAGAGCACCACCATCATCAAGATCAGCAACACCTCACACAGAACGAACGCCAGTCTCAGTAGACTGATTTTACTAAACCACATCATTCTGTCTGACACAAGTGACCTCATGAACTGGTCGCTTAAATCACATACAACTGCAACAATTCCCATGGAAACAAATGAATTAGAATCTTTAAAAAAAGAGTTTACTCACCATCCTCAGCTCGCTCCATTGATGAACTGAGAGGAGAGGCGAGTTGCATATATCCCCCCTCCGGTGTAAGTAAGGCTAAGGAGCTGTGAGCTCCCGACTGTGCTCCGCTCTCCAGGAGGCCTTTGTCCCTCACTCAGTTACGGATCAGCGGGCAAGAGGCATTCATTCACTGCATCACTGACTCTCCCCCCCAGCCAGGGATCGTGCACGCTCCTAAGGTATAAGCTCCGCCCCCGACTCCCCATCCCAACCGTCCCACTGTCATGGAGGCTTTTATGTAAGCACCATCCTCCCACTAAATGCAGCTTACATAAGCAATGCCAGGGTGGAGAAACATTCAGAATGTACTAGCTTACAAGAAAACTAGTGACCAAAAACCCCAACAATCCATAATCCTGTTCTCTGTATCACATAAGAGAATTATGACTCCTGGAATTACATTCCAAACAACAGTTTAGACTCTTTGGAATATTGAACGGAACATGAGATGGATATAACATGAGCAAATGCAACTCAGCATGTTTAAATGGCTGATTAGAGAAGTGGAAATATAAATGTTTTTTTTTTTTCAGTAAGGGAAAGCCCAGCTGCCCTTTACCAAGCTCATTAAACAAAGCACTACATGGGACAATTGCTTTACTTGTTGAGCGCTGCTTTTTAATTCCTCCATCCTTGGACTTGTTGCCACGGAAGCCACTAGTTAGTAATAGTGGTGTGCATGTGTGTTGTGTGGGGAGGTCTGGCGTGACCAAACCTGCCTGGTGAACTTTCTCGTCCTCATGCAAACTCCTGATTATGTGGATTCCTTTTGAAATAACTGTATTGCCCATGAAATTTTGCTGTGTGACAGTATGTTTACCCTGCATAATAAATTATAGTCACATTTGTGAATTAATTTCTATTCTAGGACAGTTTGTGGACATAGTTGGACACAATTTCTGTTAAATATTTATAAGACAGTGTATTGTTAGACAGTGTATGTATGTTCTAATACATGGGCATAGTCAGGTGCACGGGAGGGAAACTCTATGGCAGTACAGTGTTGATTATACAGGCCCACAAAAACACACTGGCCATCTGCACCGTCTAAAGTCCTTTTTGCCAATGCTGCCAAATGCAGACTGAGCAGTCTCTTTTTTCTCTCTTTTCTTTACTTTCACTCCATTCAGGCATAATTTCTTCTTATTTGCCAAAGAAAAAAGCTGCCCTGTTCTTTCACTCCCTGCTTTTACTCAATAAGAGAAGAGGCTCTGATTATTTGTTCAACTTTTACACAGCTCTTTCCCAGTGACTTCAATAATAAATCCACCTGACTGTAAAACTGTCCATTTATATTCTGGATAATATAAACAACAAAAAACAATCCAGCTGTAGTTTCAAGTACAGGGCATATACATTGTAAGAGTATATAAAAGTAACTTTCCAATCAAGGTAAGATTAATTCAGACGCTGAATGATGTCAGAGATGGATTGTCTATGCAGCAAGACAAACAAGCATATACAGAAGGTCTCCTGCATCCTGAGGCTGGCCAACATTATCTTCCTCTTGGGAATGTCCCACTTTGTCCAGGATCTGGGATTTTAGCTCTACATCTTGTCCTCTGTCCTTCCACCTTGGGTATCTTGGGTAATGGCTCTCCTGTCCCTCCTATCTGCTTTTCTATTGTTAGAAACAGGTTGACCCTAAACTAGGGGGTGTCCAAACCTGCTCCTGGAGGGCCAACGTACAGCAGAGTTTAGCTCTTCCTGCATCAAAACACCTGCCCTTAGGTTTCTAGGGGTCCTAAAGACCTTGATTAGCTGGTTCAGGTGTGTTTGATTATGGCTGGAGGTAAACTCTGCAAGATAGTGGCGATAGTCCAGGAGTAGGATTGGACACACTTGTCCTAAACTATAGGTTGTCCACATTCCAAGGCATTTTTACAGGAATCTCTTTGGTTGATGGAATGACCTCAACAGACTTGGAAATGGAACTTACTTTATCTTAAATCCTTAAATTTCTTTGTATTGAACTTAATTCTGGCTCATTCTGTGGTATCATCTTGAACCCTCAAGACAAGGGTTAAGCAACTCTGGCCCTCGATATCCACTTTCCTGCAGAGTTTAGCTCCAACCTTGATTAATTTCACCTGCCTATAACTTTATAGTAAAAATGAAGACCTTGGCTGCATCCAAAATCGCACACTTTCCTGAGTAGGTACTTATTTTGAATAAGTAATTACTTTATGACCGCTAAAAAAGTATTTTCAATATAGTATGAGTGTTTGTAGTATGAATGTAATACGGACGTACTCCATTCGCCATGTTGTCATTATCACGTGACCTACCAGCATCAGTTACGTCACTTCACTGCCATTCACAAATGGCACAAATTCACACTTCAGAATACTCTTTTATGAGTCCAGTGAATTCGGACATACTTCTTTTGTCACTCAATATAAAAATAAAGGAAACTGTGCAGCCTTTTAAAAGCCATTTGCCTGATCTTGCTTGTGAATCTGGTTGACATAAATTACATTTCTTTAAAGTATCTGATGTTCATTTATTGGATGTAATGAAGTGGCAGTAGTCCATTGCTTCAGAAATTATAGAACCTTGTCAAATTGATTTGAACACCATATTAAGCAGACACTGATTTGTTGCATTTATTTAGTGGGTGAATTAGCTGGAAACACTAGTGCAACTTTGGTCAAGCATCCTGGGATTTACTGGATTTACTGGATAAAGATGTCATTAAACCCATTTCGAGCCATGTTATAAGGTCACCCTTTCAGCCAACACTAATAAGATCATGGTTTCTATGTAGAGGAGCGTGATTGTTCTGAACTGAAGGTTTCAGATGAGTCCATCAGTGGTTTTCAACTTCAGTCCTGGGGACCCACAGCTCTGCACTTTTTGTATATCTCTCTTATTTACACATAACAACCCTGAACATACATCACCCACAGTCCCCTTTATACAATCCCCCTTTATACAGTATATTGCCAAAAGTTTTGGGACGCCTGCCTTTACGTGCACATGAACTTTAATGACATCTCATTCTTAATCCGTAGAGTTTAATATAGAGTTGTCCCTCCATTTGCAGCTATAACAGCCTTAACTCTTCTGGGAAGGCTTTCCACAAGGTTTAGGAGTGTGTTTATGGGAATTTTTGACATTCTTCTAGAAGCGCATTTGTGAGGTCAGGCAGTGATGTTGGCGAGAAGGCCTGGCTCGCAGTCTCCGCTCTAATTCATCCCAAAGGTGTTCTATCGGGTTGAGGTCAGGGCCAGGCCAGTCAAGTTCCTCCACACCAAACTCGCTCATCCATGTCTTTATGGACCTTGCTTTGTGCACTGGTGCGCAGACATGTTGGAACAGGAAGGGGCCATCCCCAAACTGTTCCCACAAAGTTGGGAGCATGAAATTGTCCAAAATGCCTTGGTATGCTGAAGCATTAAGAGTTCCTTTCACTGGAAGCCCAACCCCTGAAAAACAACCCCACACCATAATCCCCCCTCCACCAAACTTTACACTTGGCACAATGCAGTCAGGCAAGTACCGTTCTCCTGGCAACCACCAAACCCAGTCCATCAGATTGCCAGACAGAGAAGCGTGATTCGTCACTCCAGAGAACACGTCTCCACTGCTCTAGAGTCCAATATTTAGTTGTGAGGAAATTTCACAAACGGACTTATTGCACAGGTGGCAACCAATCATGGTACCACGGTTGAATTCACTGAGCTCCTGAGAGCGACCCATTCTTTCACAAATGTTTGTAGAAGCAGTCTGCATGCCTAGGTGCTTGATTTTATACACCTGTGGCCATGGAATTGACTGGAACGCCTGAATTCAATGATTTGGAGGAGTGTCCCAATACTTTTGGCAATATAGTGTATGTAGCACATATGCATAATACAAACTAATGCCCATTACATCATCTACTAGATATTTTTGCATCGTATCGTGCAACAGCCACCCATCAGCCAACCATTACTCCAGACCCTCAACATTTATGTCTGATTTCATAATAAAGCTGCTGAAATATTTACAACTTTTTCTCTCCACTGTGCAGGGGCACATTCTGATGACATCATGCTTTTTCCTCAGTATCCAGTAGACAAGTCCTCCTTTTGTGATCCAGATCACAAGACCACATAGACACAGGCCTCTGTAGACTGTAGCTGATCCACTTTAACTTTTAGAAAACCTTTCAAACAAACATCTGATTTATTATTTCAATTCTCCCAGACAGATGAGATTTTTCAATCATTAATTTATGCATGATGCTATGATTTTTCCATTATTTTCATGCATAACAGACCATTGCTTCCCCCTTAAAATCCCTGTGGCATGATAATACTAATGAAACAATCATAAAACTCTAGAGGGCGCAGGCTGATAGGTCCTATATATGCAATAGGCAAGTAATCATATCATTACTGCATGGCACAAGCTGATTGACCTCTGCTGATCTTGCAGCCAATAAGGTTCTTGCACAACATTTAAAGGATTAGTTCACTTTAAAATGAAAATCACCCCAAGCTTTACTCTCCCTCAAGCCATCCTAGGTGTATATGACTTTCTTTCTTTCTTTCTTTCTTTCTTTTTTTCCTTTCTTTCTTTCTTTCTTTCTTTGCTTTCTTTCTTTCTTTCTGATGAACACAATCAGAGTTGTATTAACAAATATCCTGATGCATCTAAGTGCATCCATCCATAATAAATGTGTACTCCACAAGGCTCCAGGGGGTTAATAAAGGCCGTTTGAAGCAAAGCGATGCATTTGTGTAAGTAAAATATCCATATTTAACATATGGATATGCAAAGTCAGTTACACTTTCTTCCTAAGTTGAATATGGAAGGCGGTCTGGCAGAAGCTAGACATTTTACTTTATAACTTGATAAATATGGATATTTTTCTTGCACAAATGCATCGCTTCGCTTCAGGAGGCCTTTATTGCCATGCAGTAATGATATGATTGCTTGCCGATTGCACATATAGGGTTCCTCTGAAACCCTCCTCCTCGCCCAGCTCCACCTGTTTAGATCTGCTACAGGATTTTCATGTTTATTCATGCAACTGCAGCATATCTTACATGCTCATGTCTGTGTATCTATTAGCAGTAGCAAGTCCATACTTGATCATATACATTAACATGCTAAAACTGTTAATAACTGTTTAGAATTATATATATATATATATATATATATATATATATAATCTAGTTAAGGTGAAATATTCTTAAAGCATTTTGATAAATTTGATAAAACTGTAAAAGTTGATGATCCAGAATATTTTTTTTTTTTGCATACTAGAGATCGAAAGATGTTGTTTTAGAGAGGTCAGTGCAACTTTGAGTTCATTGTGTGACTTGCGATATCTGATGCTGCATGCTACACCTTGCAGCATGCATGAAAGGATGTGTTTTACCACAAATGTCACCAAGTCTGGCAGGATATGTTTGCATGCCACCAATAGTAGAGGGTTAATTTCCCTCTGTAAAGAAAGTGGTAACAATGCTCGCCTTATACTGCCATTACAGCCAGCTGGCAAAGGCAACATCAATGTCTCGTCTCTCCTTAAGGGAATGACCCAGATACTATTTACTATTGACTAGCTGCTTAATAAAGCCATTACTGTCTGCCTACTTGCATTTTTGGCTTGTTAAGGAATAACTCAGATTCTTCATAACCATGATACCCTCCAGGGTGATCTGGGAAGTAGCTTTTTTATTTTTAGGAATCATACCAAAAAATGTCCTAAGAAAAATGCTATTATCAGTGTACTAGGTTCTTGATATAATTATACAAACATCTCTAAGCTAATCTCACACTATAGCTTGGTATCAGCAAATACCTTATGATATGACAAAATAATACATTACAATTAAATATACAGCAATGCATATAATATCATAATTGGATTGGATCATGATTGACATGCACAAGAGATCCAACATGTCCATGAGATTAAAACTGTGATATCAGTTTCAACCTCTATTGCATGTTTCACTTCACCTTTGTCCAGTACAGCTCTGACCACAAAGAAATGGCAGTTTTAGTATTTGCACTTATTTTAATGACTTGCTTCATAGTAAATACTCATTGATAAATAAAATATCAATTCAAAATAAAAATGAAGTACTCATGCAAAAAGAATCACAATATATCAATGTAAAAAAAAAAAAAATGGATTCAACTATGCATCACTCATCTTTTTCAAATTATTCTGGGAAACAAACTCACAATTTTAAATGAATTCATATTCCTGGTTATTGAAAAACATGGTGGTGTCAAGCACTGGAAAGAGGCAGGGAGGTGCTGGAGTCTTCAGATAAATTTAACATCTAAAGACAAAAACCCAGAACAAGTTTGTTTTACATATTAAAAAAACAACAACAACCAATCAACGTTTTTCGTCATGAACTCACAATTGTAGGACACATGCATCACATGCTTAAAGGTTGATCATTCTCGTGCACAGCCACAGAAAACAGGATGTACACTTACTGGCAATTGGTTTCAGTCTACAAAGAGCCAAAGACACTGAGCTGCCCCTGATACTATAGGTCATACTTCCTTATTATATTTCTATTGGCATCTCAAAGTAGCCATTCTTAGTAAGGCTTTTATGAGAAATCTTTTCACAGAACTTGGCAACAAGCCACCTTTAAGAAACATGTTGGACACATTGTGACTCTCCGAATCAAATTAAATCAAAGTCCCTTTAGACAAGTCATTTCACTCGGCGGCCATCTTTGAAAAGCCTCTCAGGCAGCTATTTCAGGGGAAACATCAAATTCTCAAAAGCTGTTCACCAAGCTTTATGTTTTAATCTCATATTTGAAATCACCAATGAAATCTGACAACAACTGTATCATAAATGTGGTTTCTTATGCTGAAATAGCATTAAAAAAATGTATTTTTCAGGCTAGACCAGCCAATGTGCATGCACAGTCCTAAGCGCGCATGTATGAACACTGACTATTTCAACCGGAGCTTCTAACGGCAGCTGCAACGATGCGATGACTTTGGCAATTGGCTCTTTTGTTTAGAAGGCGGGACTTATTCCGCCATATTGCGTGTTGCACTTTCTCCCATTCATAGTAATATGAATGTACCATCTTTCTATATATACAGTTTTTGCTATCACCTCTACCAATTTCACACACTGACTGATTTATTCCTTTCTGTCAGACAGGGTTGGGCAAAATTCAGAATTGGCTCCCTTTCGACTAAATAATTAAAGTTCCATCTTGGTCCTTCAATCTGTCTGTATATCTATATATACACACACTACCAGTCAAAAGTTTGGAAACGGTAAGATTTTTTAATGTTTTTAAAAGAAGTTTCGTCTGCTCACCAAGGCTGCATTTATTTAATTAAAAATACAGTAAAAACAGTGATATTGTGAAATATTATTACAATTTAAAATGACTGTTTTCTGTTTGAATATATTTTATAAAGTAATTTATTCCTGTGATCAAAGCTGAATTTTCAGCATCATTACTCCAGTCTTCAGTGTCACATGATCCTTCAGAAATCATTCTAATATGCTGATCTGTTGCAATATATAGATACATATAAGGCCTATTGTTAAGGAAGACGAGGAAGGCAGGTTCAAGGAAGATAACGTAGTTTAATCTCAAGGAATAGGCAGGTAACATACAACACTGGTAACATACAACAATACCGGACGCTAGACTGAAGACAGGGAGGAACTTAAATACACAATACTAATGACGAACAGCTGTGAGTGTAATCAGTGTCCATGGTAAATGATGAGTGGCGGGAACAGAAAACAAAGGAGCACGTGACAGTCAAAAACAAACAGGACGAGACGGTGAATGTAACACCTATAAACATTACATTTAGAGACTTTTTAAAATAAAAAATAAAAATTAGAATTTTAAAGCATTCTCAATTCAATCCTGAATGGTACACAACCCTACTGCCTGTAGTATCTGTTCTGAGACTCTATACGACAATCCATATTAAATGGTTGGTTCACCAAAATAAATGAAAATTGTGTTATCATTTACTCATCCTCATCTCATAACTTTTTAAAGCTCTTTATTTGAGTTTAGTATCATTTTTGAACAATTATTCTGACCCTTTCTTCAAAATAATGGCAGAGTGACACACTGTACATCAAGAAAATCAGACAATGCACATAGATAAAATTGGAGAAATACTGTAAAGTTATAACTCATTTGATCAACAAGTTTCAAATTCATAATTGTCAAAGTGACAAGAGTCTCTAGACACCAGTGTATCTAAACTCTGTGAGAGTAATTTAAATAACATCAGCAATATGCTTTACAAAGTTTCTCAGCTGTAGAAGAGACTTCTGGCTCAGCTTACAAACTTACAGTTTCCTCAAAAATGAAATCTACCACAGTTCTTAAATTTGACAATGCTTGATACTGTCTTCACACAGCAAGTTAATCATGTGGTTGGTTGAGCATTTTTGTAGTTGCTAAGTTGCAGTAGTTTTTATTGTGCTGCTATGCAGTTGTGAGGGTTTTCTGAATGGTTTCTAGGGTGTTGCATTGTGATTATTTACTGAAATGAAAAGAGCACTTAGTGTCTATGATATTTCAGTGCCTGGATAAGTCTCAGGTCCTTTTACACAAGTCTATAGGATTTTTTTCTGTATTTTTATCATTAACTGGTAAAGTGACAAATTGGTTTCCCTCTGAAATCGGGTCTCCATTAGGAACCCAAGCGATCCCATTTGTTCAGATTGCTTTTAATAGGTACTCTCTTTAACACTTGATTACAATTCCTACAAAATCATGTTATGATAAATGCTGTTTAAAATACGTTGTAATGACCATTATTAGTTAGCTTATGTACTAGCATAGCATAGAGATAAGCGATTAGCCTGATAGCTTAGTTTATACACTCACTTACCCTATATATAGCTATTCACAATCATCATTAATGTAATTATGTGTTATATTAAGTGTTAAATGTCCAAATATTTCTGTTATAAATTAAACAAATTAATGATGTTCATTTATTTACTTAATAGGCTATTATTGGAAACTGCGGTGAATTGTATGTATAGGAGTGTTTTAAAATTTTGCAAACATGTTGGTGGAGGCATTTTTTTCCAATGAGCCTATGTTACAAGTTTATACATAGATGTGATGCTTGCCTTAGAATAAAAACACCAAATATTGTACACTCTTTAATAATGTTTACACCAAATTAGGCCCTGTTAGATACTAACTCATCTTTATGAACTAATGGATTTGGTTCTTCAGCAAAGACCAAAACTGAATTAAGGCTGAAATGCCACAAACTCTCAGGGACAAGTGCCAAGGTACAATTATGTGAGGAATTTCTGACCATCGCACAGACGAAAGGTCTTAAGCATGGGAGGATCTCTTAAAGAGAAACATATGGAGGCTAGATTAGATTAGGACGTTCCTGAGCATTCTGCAGTGTTGACTACAAACACATAGCTTAACAACATGTTGTAACACACTCATAGGAAAATGCAATGGTTTGAGCAGAAAATGCGATTTAACAGTCTTGGTATTAAAACAATCCTAGAATACACTCTTGTTTTGTCCTGAATAACAATGGTGCAATCTCCCACTCCCACAGTATTTGACCAGATTTCTGTGCTTTGCACCAAATAAAGATTATTTGATTTGCTCTTGGATCATATGATGAACTAGTTTGCATAACAGTAACATGCTCTTATAGCTTGCAGTTATTCGCTCACCCTCATGTCATTGTATCAACCTATATGCTCTGATTTTTTTTCTAGAACACAAAAAGAGAATTTTTTTATATATATATACGGCAGGTTATATGAATATATTCTTTTAAAAATTTCATTTTAGTTGAATTCAATCCATGAAAAAAACAAAAAAAAAAAAAACAGCATACAAATCTGGCACATTACAGGGGTGAGTAAGTAATGACATTTTAATTTTTGGGTGACTTATACTACTAACCAGTGGGTACAACTTTTCAGCTCACCAATTCAGTTACTAATTTGTTACTAACTACTCTTGGGTTCACAAAAGTTCTGCCAGGATTTGTCTGTGGATTTAATCCAAGCTGTTGGCATTTGTCAATTAAATCCTGTTAGTACAATCAAGATCCAAATAACAACAGATGCAACACTTCATACAACTTAAGCCTGAAATTGTCCAAGATATCAGAGCTCCACTTGTTGCAGATGTAGGCAAGAAGCAAAGTATAAAAAAACATAAAAACACACTGTGTTCAAAAGCATCCTATCCTTCATCTTTACGAGAGCTTCGCTGTAACTCTTAAATATCTGACGACTGAGGAGCTCATTCTGGAGCTAGGCAGTTTAATGAAGCAGGCAAAATCTCACCTACTAAAAATGTACGGTTTCAGTTAATAGTTATACAATATATACAATATTCATTTTCTCAAGAGTAGTGCAGCAAAATTTGCAAACAGGGTGTATTTTTTTGCATATTTTATAGTCTGCATGCTGTGTTGTTTAAATCATAATCCCAATACCATTTAAAAGTTTGGAGTCAGTAAGATTTTTTTTTAAAGAAATTAATACTTTTATTAAGCAAGGGCACATTAAATTGGTCAAAGGTGACTGTAAAGACATTTATAATGTTATATAGAGATTTCTATTTCAAATAAATGCTGTTTTTAAGCTTCTATTCATCAAAGAATCCTACAAAAAAGGTAGCATGGTTTCCACAAAAATATGAAGCAGTGCAACAGTTTTCAACATTTCAACATAATGATCAGAAATGATTCTCGAGGAGCAAATCAGCATATTAGAATGATTTCTGAAGGATCATGTGACACTGAAGACTGGAGTAATGATGCTGAAAATTCAGCTTTGCCAACACAGAAATAAATTGCATTTTAAAATATATTCAAATAGAGAAAAAATATATATATATTTTGAATTATAATAATATTACTGTTTTTACTGTATTTCTATTATCAAATAAATGCAGCCTTGGTGAGCAGAAGTGACTTCTTTCAAAAACATTAAAAAATCTTACCGACCACAAACTTTTGAATGTATTTCCTTGAAGATTTAGCTAAGCAAAAAGGTGTCAAGCCAAGACAATTTAATATAATTAAATGTAATACTGTTATTAATAAGTTAAAATACCAATTAAGTCTATAGTACTTTTGGTTACACTTTATTTTGATGGTCCACTTTAGACATTCTACTATCTATAAGTAACTTTGCAACTATATGTCAAATAACTCTCAGAGTATTAGTAGACTATTAGGTTAGGGTGTTAGGTGTTAGGTCGGTGTTAGTAGAATAAGTTTACGTGTACTTGTAAAGTTACTTAAAGTCAGTATGTCTATTGGGGAGCATCAAAATAAAAGTGTTAGCAGATATGTACAACGTTACTTAAAGTTAACAGAATGTCTAAAGGGCAGGGCCGTAACCACCATAACCAAGACAAGAAACATTTTTACGTTTTTGACATATTAGGCAATAAAACTACATGTGTGCAAATTAAAGCAAATATTATTTGCAAATGATTAGCCTATTTCCCAACTAGAATTAGTCCTAGAATTTTCCCCCAAGACATGGTTGTCTAACCATGCTAAAGGAGACTATCAAAATAAAGTGTTACAACTTAAGTTATTACATTTTGGTGTAGTAACAAACCCATTTTCAGCTGATGATTTCATTAGATGATGTGAATGACTGCCATCAATAAAATCATGCATATCTTGGTTCAAGATTTTGGTCATATCGCTCAAGCAGTTTCATCAAGAAGTTGATAGAAAATCATGGCATATCATTTATATTTAGTCCTCCAGTATGTAAGCCAAAGGCAACTGTGGCAAGATATGAAAAACCCCATCTGATGTCAGATAATGGGAAAAACTATCTTTAGGCTACACCGGGGTAATGAGTAAGTGTCTTTAAGTACAGTAGCAAGGTGTTCATTGCAGCACACTATGTAAGTTTGACTGAGGTGTTTCGGCGAAGATCATTTCCTTCCTTTCTGCACAACCATGATGTGTGCTGACTTAACTACTTTCCTGACTGCATGTCTCGCATGTCACACTGCAGAGCAAAGACCATATCTGCTTTCCCTGCTGCATTGTGACCAAAGGGATGATTACAATAAACAGAAAATTGCTTCATGGTGACTTCACATTCTGATCTGCTGATCTAACAATAAGCACTTAAAGGGATGGAAATGCAGCAACTGTCAAATGTGCCTGAAAATACTGTCTTATCTTAACTGCTAGATGTACAGAAGCTTAGAACAGTCCAGACTGGACCACAAGTCATGTTCTTGTTAAAACATGGAGCACTTCTTTAAGTTTTACTTGCTAAAAGTGGACTAATGATTGGAAAAGTCCTGCATATGTCACTAGAGAGTTTTCACCGGAAGATCCAGTTATGACACTGCGATTAAACATTACAAGGTCAAAAAAAACAAAAAAAAAAATATGCATGGACTGTTCACAATAAGTCCAATAACATGCATTTAGAAAATAGATTCCACTGAATTTCCATTATGCTGGATTTACAACTGCTTTAACAATAGAATGCATAAAGGGGGGTCAAATTTACCCGTAGTTACATGTTATACTTACTATAGTAATAACCCTAACTGTAACTCTATAGTAAGTACATGTAGTTAATTAATAGTACTCAGTACTTATTTGAGTAATTACAATGTAACTACGGCACTGTAAAATAAAGTGTAACCGAATTTCGGCTCAACATAGTATTTTTGGATACATTTTTGTCTATAATAATATTTATTATTTTCTTAAAACATTACTAAAAATTACTTTAAAAAGAACTTTTTTTGCTCTGAGCCAAGAATTTGCCTCAGACACCAACCCTGTGTCTGAATACACACATCTCACGACTATATACAGTAGTATAGGTGAAAAGCAGAATGTAAAATGAGTAGTATGTCTGAATTCAGAGTATTCATAAAACAGAAGGGAAAAAAATTTATCCGGATGACCTACTACTTCTGCCATGATTCTCAAGTTCATATCCAATGGACACTTTACTGTCGCATGAAGCCATGGGAAAGGAGTCGTGAATGGCAGAGAAATGACACAACTCACTCTTTAGCTCACATGACAATGCTATCATGGTGGCGGATTCGGACTGCATTCATACTACACATATTAATGCTTGATAATAATCATACTATACACATGCATAAATATTTAATTAGTAGGACACCTTATTTATTTTTTTTTTTTTTTAAATAATTAATTCCACTACTTAATTTATGCATTCATGTAGGTTCTTTGGTTCATGCATTCTAAGGGTTAAAGCAATAGCCTCACTTAATGAGTGTTGCAGTGATTTACCACAGGTTAGAGAAGTTACAGTTATTTTACACAGCGATATGATAAAAGACACCAATTTTCACTATATTATTTAATTAATTAATAGTAATAAATATAATATAAAAAACAAACAATTCTTCTGCTAAAGTTCAACTCAACTGTTTTCTGTGTTTATCTACATTTTACCCACCAGATATAACCAATCAGAATAAACTATCATGAATTCCACTTCACATGGGCGTTTGCAGTGCAACGCTAAGACTAAAATTCTCATTTTCATAACAATAAGCGAGTCATCTGAGGCAAGTCAAAACAGAACGAATACAAACTACTTCCTAAAATGTACTGGTATTCAACAGTTCCTGCAGCATTTCTGTAAGGCTGTGTCTAGTACCATCATGAACAGTGCCAGTATAGATCATAATGTTCCAGCACACACCACACGTACACCTATAGCCTATGCTATACCATAAACAGATAAGGTGTACTAACACAGGGAATTACACTGACGTTATGTCTTGATATATATCACGTTGAAACCGTGTAAAAAAAACAAAAAAACAAAAAACAAATAATTTAATGATTATGAAAAATTGCTGCATTACCATCTTATGAAACCAGTTACTATTATTCAAAGGATAAGTCCATTTACAGGAAAAAGTGGTTTCAATACTTATTCAGGCTGATTAATAAAGCAGTTTACTGAGACATACAGTGAAGTTCATTGATGTGAACTGATGTACTACTGACATGAATCATTTCATTTGTATGAGTAGCTGTCTTACCGACTGATGCTGATGCTGATTTTCGAGGCTCAGCTGATCAATGCGGTAAATGATCCACCTGCGCTAGAGATCAGATGAGAAGATCCGCCAACAGCATGAACACAGAGCGACACACATCCAGCACTATCACGCACTCAGATCTACACTGTCATCAGTCGTCTTTCTTTGTGTCTTTTCTGGTTGTAAATGACAGCAGCGTTGGAGAAGGAACCCTTGAATGAGACGGAACACTCCCACTGTGCGCTTGGTGGACAAAAACACAAAGAAACAGCGCCGCCTATACGTCAATACGGAATAATACAACACATCTTCCCACATTAGCCAACCCACGTTCTGTGGAGCTATGTTTCCAGGTCCTCAGTGGTGTTGGAGTAAAATTAATAACGGTAAATACGAATTTAACCCATTCTTTCCTAAAAGTTCATCTGACCTCATAATAAAATCCAGTAAAAATGTGTTATTGAAGCTTTAGCCGGGTTTAATCAAGTATGTACCTTTCCATTATGTAACTTTTAAGTAGCAGTTTGACCCCAGCAATAATTACATAAATAAATGAAGCAATAAATCATTCTCACTCAGTTCATTACCACTTAATATTTAAAATAAATGTTTGAGAGAATACTTAGAATTAGCAAAATGCAGTTTTAAATAGTACATGTAGTCAAGGCAAGTCATTTCACAAGGCAGCCATTTCAGTCATACAACTCTTTGAATCAAATTAATTATTATTTTTTTTTTTTAATTTTATGAACAGCTTTACAAACATACTTTACAAACAGCTTATAAACATACTTTATCACTAGAAAAAAGTTAACATGAATGTATTATGCAGTCATTTAAGTCAAATCTCCTTATATAGAACCTTTTTGGCATAAAGGGTTCTTTAAAATTTAGTAAAGAACCCAGGGTTCTATTAGAGTGTACACTGACATAATCAATATTTTGTTGGTTCTCTCTTGTTTTCGCATGTTCTTAATTTCTTTGTATTACAGCCTGGACAAAAATGATGTTGGCACAATCTGGCATGTTTCATTGTATTATCACAAATAAAACAATTGACTCCAAGCACAACTACACAATATGCTTACAAAAACGCATTTTTAAATAATATTTTAATAAAGGGTGAATATGTAGAATTTCATAGACTGGAAATCACTTTTGGCTACTACTGTATATGGATACAGAAAGATTTTAACTGACAATTTCTTGTTGCATTATTTGAAGAAAATATATTTACATAAGTAAAAGCAAAAACAAAAGTATGATAATAATAATAATTTAATAATATGTGATCAAAATTTCAAGTAATTTTGCAGCACTTATTCTGGTATTCTTAAAGATATACTTTAACCAACAGGAAACAAGATTAAGCATCAAAATGTTTTAACCTTTTTTTTTTTACATTTAGTTTCAGCATATACAGGTAACTTCATGTAAGAAATAAGTCAGTATCTAACAGGTTTCGGTCTGAATCACAAATTTCCACGCTCTCCTCCTCTGAAGCGTCCTGAATCGGGACAGTAACATTACTCTCCTCTTTGATTTCCTTCTTGATTTCATCTTCGTTGTCCAGACTGAAACTGATGATCTACAAAATGTAGATAGTATTTTAGTAGACATAAATAAATAAAATATGTTACAGCTCTAAATCTCCCACACATTTTGACCAATGCATTTCCATCATTTCAAATTGCTAGATAAGGATTTTTAAAAATCATTTTAATTTTAATCATTTAATCTCAAAGAGCAATTTCTGAATTATTTTTGAGCTGATAAATGCTCACTGACTATATTAATTTCCATAACTCCAGGCCTGGACGTTTGGAAGTTTTCCATGACTGCAGGAACTCTGTCAACAGTTATTCATTTCGTCAGACATGCTATAGCTCTGTCACCTGTCCATGGCTTCCCAAAGATGTTGCTTCAGTTATGTGGCTGTAGAGATTATGGCGGGCTATGAAACTACTGAGCCAATCTCGACCTACAGGAATCAAAAAATCAAGTTAGCAACACAAGAACAGTGGCTTGATTTACTGCATCGAGTTGTCACAACAAACCCTACCTGCTAACCTCTGCTCTCCCCAGTTGTTGGGCACAGGAATGTTGTTCTTTTGCGCAAATTCAAATGCAACTTCTCTGCATTTCTTTGGAGTAAGGCTGTGGAGGCGATCAGCCAGCATCCTGATGTTTTCTGCAAGCTCCTCCTCCAACTCCTCGGACAAGATCCTCTTGGCTTCTGCTGTTCCTCTGTACCCTACTGTTTTTTCTCTTTTTTCCTCAGCCTTTTTCATGTACCTCTGCAGGGTGGACCTGCCAATCTTCCTTTCCTTTGCCACCGTTCTGATAGATTTCCCACGCTTCACTTCAACGAACGCTTTCTCCAGCTCCTCGTAGGTTACTGAGCCCCAGTCAGTTTTTCGAATATAGTTTCGTGGCATTATAGCTTTCCTATGATGTTTGACAACAACATAAGTTGAATAAATATGACATGGAAAAAAAACTTTTTAAGTAATACACACTTGCTTTTCCTTTTGTTTTTCTCATTTACAGACAGCTGAATATGATGTGCACCTTCAGAATGTTTGGTCACATGAAAAAACAACGCACAGTTGCCTAGATATAAGGGTGTCTCAACTTACACACTGGCTCATCTTACCCCACCAAACCCCTATCTTCTACTTTCTGTTCTACCACCAATGAACAGAGTGATGTGGCCTGACAGTCTCTGCTCCAGGATCTGTACTCTGAAAGAAGAAGAAATATTTTTGTATATATTTTTATATTTTATTCTGAAGGTATAACACTTCATATTGACACAGAAACTGTACATAACTAAGCTCAAATTAGGTTATTCAAGAAAGAAATAGAATGTCATATTATTTGATATAGAAATACGGTCCCCACCCACATATTGTCAGAGAAGAAATTCATGCTTTGAGATATATTCTTACATTCATTTCACATGGATTTTTACTGGACGATTTCTTCTGCTAAAAGTTTGATGTTCTCTTGACAGTATTATATAGACATAATTAACATTTTTTGCTTGATGGGATAAGAACATTCTGTTATGCCAGGCACTATATCTTCTCAACCAGGAGACAGGGGCCCACTAGGGGGCCTCGCAAACTTCAAGGAGGCTCCAGTAAGTCTTAAAATGATTTAAATTCAGTTTTATTAATATAATCTTAATAAAAAATGCTAAAATGCTAAACACACTAAAAAATAAAGTTGAAACTCACAATATGAAACAATATGAAACTCACATCATTTTTTGAGTATTTATTTGTAGATATCAGATAGAGGCCCTTCAAGAAAGTAAGGGAGACCTTGGAATCAAAAAGGTTGAGAATATTTTCTCTAGTACAACATTTGATCTTGAATGAATTTATTATGTTGTAACTGCAAACCATAATTAAAACAACAGGGCACCTGCTATGTTGTGAATATAGTCACAGCTCAATGGGCTAATTACATACAGCATATTACAGCAAATTTACTTAATGACCATAAAAAGTTGACATGGTTTGTACATTTATTGTTTAATAAACTTTAAATCTAAGTATATAAATGCTATAAATCTTTCACATCTTAAGCTTAACATTTAGAGAACACTGTTTTCTCAAATGGTCTTTTTTAAAGCTTTTTTAATTCAAAAGCATTCAGCTTGATTTAACAGCAATTTCACTTCTACATTTACTGTCATTACACACAAATGCTTTCTTTGTATACTATCACTTCTGTATTGCGCTTCCACAAAAACTACCACTACCACTTTGTTTAGCACGTACTAAAAAAAAAACTTTAAATTACCAGGGCAAATTAATATGTTAATCACTCAGTACCATGGTATTTGACACCATCACTGTACCATAGTACTGCCACTGTGTGTAAATGAAATGATTATGCACTGTCAATCTTTCCATCAATATGTCCACAGTAAGTAATACAATTTTTACATGCAAAAATATTCTTACAAATCGCTAATGGCTATTTGAAACTGCTATCACTAACTGAGATTTGATAAGTATAAACACACACGAGTGCCACAAAAACCAAAACACACACTTACACAACACATAGCTCTGCTCTTCCGCCGGAATTTGTCTCTTGGGGGGGAGGGAGTTGTTGCCGGAAGTCGTCAGGGTAATGGGCGGGGCTTGTTGTGCCACGTTGAGGGACAGCAGTGGGGACGTGGAATCCAGTCCATCTGCTGCCGGGGCAAATTTCACTCAGCACACAAACCCACGGACTTTATAAATTTATTCTGCTAATTCACTTAACGTTTGTGTTTGTGCGTGGATGAATCTGTGTGTGTGACCGCTGGAAGCACGACAACAGAAGGTAAACTCTTAAAACTAAGAAAATCCTTCAGTAGACTGCTGCATTAGCCTCTCTGCTACATTATTTTCTGTTTTAAAAGGACATTACAAATATAGATTGCACGTTTCATTCACCAAGGCGTGTTTATGAAAATCTAGTCTTCTTATGCTTAACAGTGTTTTATTATGAAATCCTAATGAATCATAATAATAACTTGTATTGTGATAGGTACCTAATGTCTTAAGTTATTTTGCAGCGTGATGCTATTAGATTTGTCATTTCAACGTCCCAGCTGCTCTTGTACTATTGCTTTTACGATTTATCACGTGTTAATTGTCATAATAATTATTCATGAATCATTGCATTATTTTCTGGAGATTCTTCCAAATGAACTGCAAGTGTATCAAGTAGTGTCAATCCCATTGAGTGACACAGTCTACTAAACAGAACAAACCCTATTACCTTTCCTTACCTAGAAAATGTGGACATTAACTGTGAATGGTCTCATTTGTAATCATGACATATAGTAATCATGACATATAACATATGTATTTGTTGTTGTTTTAATATTAGGATGAAGCTAAAAGAAATCAACCGAACAGCTATCCAGGCCTGGAGTCCAGCGCAGCAACACCCTATCTATCTGGCTGCAGGTAACTGTGTTCATTCCTCAAGACCTTTGCGTTATACACAGTACAGCTGACATGGGAAATTTCACTGGCTCTAGCTAAGCAGTGAAAGAGAAACACAATAGTTTTTTACAGTTTCAGAAAATGCTTAAAGGGATAGTTCATCCAAAAATGAAAATTATTTCCTCACCCTACTGTCGTTCCAAACACGTAAGACTTTCTAGATATCTTTAAGATATCTTTGGAGACATCTTCGGAACAAAAATGAAGATTTTTTTTTTTGATGAAATCTGAGAGCTTTCTGTCCCTCCATTGACAGCATACGCAACTACCACTTTCAAGCCCCAGACAGGTAGTAAAGACATCATTAAAGTAAACCATGTGACTCCAGTGGTTTAACCTCAGTTTTATGAAAAGACGTGAGTACTTTGTTGTAGCACTGTACCACTTTTACACTTTAAAAAAATACTAAAGTTCACCCCAAAATGAAAATGTTGTCATCACTTACTCACCCTCAAGTTGGTCCAATCTTGTATGAGTTTCTTCTGTTGAACAGCATTCTTTAAATATCATCATTTGTGTTCAACAGAAGAAAGAAACTCACAGGTTTGGAGTAATTTGAGGGTGAGTAAATGATGACAGAATTTTAAATTTTGGGTGAACTATATCTTTAATCTCCAACTCGTGTTCACATAACAATGTCCACTCTCGTGTCATCACAACACACGTGTCATGGCGCTCTCATGAACGTGCATTTGGAGATTAATATTTTGTAAATAAAGTGGTAAATTATTTTATTTATTTATTTTTGCACAGTACTCATGTCGCTTCATAAAATTGAGGTTAAACCACTGGAGTCATATGGATGACTTTAATGATGTTTTTACTACCTTTCTGAGGCTTGAAAGTGGTAGTTGTGTAGGCTGTTAATGGAGGGCAGAAAGCTCTCAGATTTTATTATTAAAAACATCTTCATTTGTGTTCAGAAGATGGATGAAAGTCTAACAGGTTTGGAACGACATGAGGGTGAGTAATTAATGACAGAATTTTCAGTTTTGGGTGAACTAACCCTTTAATAGGTCCGTTGTTAATGAACAGTCAGATGTTATGATAAAATATGATTAATAAAGAATCATCTGTAATTTTGGGTAATGGTTTCATAGTTATTATTAGAATTTTTTTTTTTTTTATTATGTTTTTCGTGATCTCGCTCTTGTGCAGAGTTAAACTTGCTCAAGTCATAGAGACATCTGTGATGTTTTTTGTTGTTTTGTTTTTTCTTTTCAGTGAGTCAAACTGATTCACAAATCAGTCTGAATGATTCATTAGTGAATTGATTCGGAATTTGATCCTTAAAGATTCTCAAATTCCTATGTAGTATTCAAAAGGAACTGGAAAAGTTATTAGTCAAAATGTCTGGCCAGTAGGCACCCTGAATATTTGGTCTAATTTGTCTCATTAATGAATATTTGCTCAGGAACCTCGGCCCAGCAGCTCGATGCCACCTTCAGCACCAGTGCATCACTGGAGATCTTTGAACTGGACCTGGCTGATCCCACTTTAGCCATGAAGTCATGTGGGTCATTCTCCTCTCCACACAGGTACTAAGTTTTGCTCATATTGTGTGCTAATGATTTATTGAAAATGGTGCTTTGTTTTTCAGGAACAGTATTGTGTTTGGCTTTACATCCTGACAGACAGTGCTTTTACTGATTAAAAGTATAATCCTGTTAAATTAGTCCTCCAAAAATAGGCAAATAATGACTTTTTTGTATGACTTTGCAAGACTTGGAATAAATTTTTTAAGGTGCCTTTTGTTAAGTGCCCATTCACTTTCCTTTAAATCCTGAGAATTGTGTTGTGTTGTTGCTGTTGTTGTTGTTTAAAACAGATCACGATTCTCCCACGATTCTGAACAAACAAACAAACTAAACAAAATAACATGTAGTTAACTAAAGGTTCTGATAAATATTAATTGCTGCAGTCTATTTAAAATGTTTAATGAATTATTTAAAAAAAATTAAAAAAATTTGTTTGAATGAATGATTCAATGACTCACATGTAAAGACTTCACTTGTTTCATTACTGGATGATTCAGTGTTTAAACAAATCTCTAGAATGAATGATTCAATGACAAATATATTTTTAACAGTCGCTTGTCGCCACCTACTGGTGAAACGATGTAATGACACAGTTGTTACTTTCAAAAGGTGATTTGCTCTATTTTGATAGCTTCCGTAGACATCAGTGTTTATATCCGAACTAGAAACTTTTATCACGGTACTTGTGATAATATTAATATTTGAAACACAAACATAATGATACTTTGATGTTGAAAAGACTGTTTGTCAAGTTGTTTCATACCTATACGTGAATGATAACCGCTCTCTCTGGGTCAGCGGCTGTGCCAACGCAGATCTGAATGTTTGCTGTAATCGTACTTGTCAAAGGTTTAATAGAGGCAAATCGTAGTCATTTAGGAATAAGATTGTGCGGGTGTTTGAATCGAGATCGTGACTTTTGAATTGATTAATCGTTTTTCATGGAAACAAGAACGTTATATAGGTTTAAAATGCACATATTATGCTTTTTCGGATATTGCCTTTCATTTAGTGTGTAATATAGCTGTTTGTGAATGTAAAATGTCTGCAAAGGTTCAAAGTGCAGTTATTGTCTCTTAAAAGAAAGAACTGATTCTGAACTGCCTGAAACATTGTCAGTTGTCAGTATTTTCGTATGTTTTAGCTTTCTTTTATGTCAGCTAGGGAATATAATTACTAAAATTCTATGTAAAGAATTTAATTTTTCAATTCCGAATAAAGTTATAGGCCAGTTGGTGAAAGCCAATTTTGCTCTTATCTGGTACTTTGGTGAGTGTTAGTTTTGAATCCCAGTAGTAACCCTTCTGTTCTGTCTCTAGATACCACAAACTAGTCTGGGGTCCACAGGGCATTGAAGACCAGGGTTTGCCATCAGGCGTTCTCATTGCTGGAGGGGAGAATGGCAACATCATCCTCTATGACGCCTCCAAAGTCATTGCTGGAGATAGTGAAGTGATCATTTCTGAGAGCGAGAAACATACAGGGCCAGTAAGAGCCCTAGATGTCAACTCGTTTCAGGTAATCACCCTGACCAAGTTCTTATACTTATAGTTTATACAAGAATAATTATTTGTCCATGACAGTGAGTGGTGTTTTGATCAGTGTGCATGACTGTTTTTTTTTTTCTTTAGCCAAACCTTGTGGCCTCTGGGGGAAATGAGTCAGAAATCTACATTTGGGATTTGAACAACTTCAGCTCCCCAATGACGCCAGGACCCAAAACACAGGTACAAATCTTATGTGCACTCAGGAGAATGATAAACATTGTGCAAATGCATTTTCCTTACATTTAACTGTGGTTTTAAGAATGCCATCTGTAGTGTTTTCATGGGAAAGGTTCACTATCACTATAGCTTGTACGTAGTTAAAACAGTGGTTCTCACCCAAGGGCCTCAATAAACTTTTGAGGGGGCCACAAGATGACTTAAAATTATTTAAAATAAGATAAAACAAGCATGAAATTAAGCTAATACAATTAAAAATAAATCTTATTTTAGTTCACACATTCAAGCGAATCACAAACAACTGGAAAAGTCACATAGATTCATTGGTTAAAAAGGGAGGGAATCCTGAACATTCAGCTCTTAAAACTTCTGGAATTCTGTAACTTATTTTGATTACAGTTACTTAAGTTATTTCTTTTAATAAATGAACACTAGAACTGCAAATTAGTTGTTAAAAGGTTGCAATCTCGATTAATTTTATTAAACGTTTGATAAGTATGATGAATTTTCAGATCTGCATTTGCACTGCTGCTGATCCAGAGTGAGCAGTTGTCATGTATATGCAACAGCTTCACAAACTGATTCAACCACACAGGATCATTATTTCTGTCTTACATTAATTCAAATTATTACAGAAGTACTGGGATAAAAGTTTATAGTTTGGATAAAAACACTGATGCCAGTGGAAGTGATCAAAATAGAGTAAATCACTTTTTGAATGTAACGTGGCGCTTCAAATAAAGATTGTATAATTACATCGTTACACCAGTAGTATGTTATTGAATCATTCATTCAAGAGATTCATTCAAAAACACTGGTTCATCCAGTAACGAAACAAGTGAAGTCTTTATGAGTGAGTCATTGAATCATTTATTCAAACTAATTCAAATTAATTGAGTATTTCTAAATAGTCTACAGCAATTAACATTTTGTCAGAACTTCTAGTAAATTACATGTTATTTTGTGTAGTTGTCTGTTCAGAATTGTGGGAGAATTGTGATCCATTTTAAACATAAAAATCATGCTTCTCAATTTATGCAGAATCGTGCAGCTCTAATAGACACTCACACTACTTTCTGTAAATTAGATAATGTTTTGAAAACAAATCATTACAGCAGATGTAAATTACAGTATTACAGCCTTTGAATATTGTTTTAGGACAATGGAGGCCCTTGGAGTTAAAAAGGCTGAGAATCACTGTGTTAGAGGATTGAAACAAATTTGCTTTTCGAAGCAATCAGATTTGTGCCTGGTGGATGAAACAACTGTCAAAAAATCCTGTAGACTTGCATAGAAAAGGAGGCCTACATATACGTATCTAGGGATGGAAACATCATGGAGATATGGGGTGGACTCTTTTGTCCAGGCACAGTATGCAACCACCCTCAACCTTGTCCAGTTTTGACTTTGGTGTTTCTTTAAGCCCCTAGAGGACATCAGCTGTGTTGCGTGGAACAAACAGGTGCAGCACATCCTGGCCTCGGCCAGCCCCAGCGGAAAAGCTTCAGTCTGGGATCTGAGAAAGAACGACTTGATCATCAAAGTCAGCGACCACAGCAACAGGGTTTGTGAAGTTATTCGTCATTTTACTAAACTTCCTAATAATAATGGTTAACTTTCATTAATAATACCTAATAACTTGGTGTACTTCACTAATGAAAAAGTATTATGTTATTATCATGGTGTTTCTATAGTATTTTTTTTTTAAGTACTATGTCATTATTACTATTATTATCTTAGACTGTGTTAGTGTTCATGCAGTGATGTTGATGATGTTTGTGTTGTGCTTTAGATGCATTGCTCTGGTCTGGCCTGGAACCCAGAGGTGGCGACTCAGTTGGTTCTGGCTTCTGAAGATGACCGAATGCCTGTCATCCAAATGTGGGACCTGCGCTTTGCCACCTCGCCTCTCAAAGTGCTGGAGAACCACACAAGGTAGATATAAACATTTTATCTGTTTATCTTGCTCTCTGTGGGGTGTGTGATATTGACCAAAAATACTTGAATTGAAATTTTCAGGGATTTTGTTGTTGAATGATAATTAGACAATGTTTCCAATATTTTTCTGAGTGTGATTTTTGTGGTGGTACCTTAGCTGGTTTAAGCCTGTCGTGGACAACTGACTTCCAAATCTGACTGGCAGCAAATCTAGTGACTTATTGGATTGCTGGTTAACATCAGTCACTATATCATAATCTTTAAAATAATTTACTTATTTTCTCATTTACTTATTTTAAAATAAAATAAGTAAATGAGAACAGCTTTATTGGACATTTGGCTATATATTACATTAAAATTACAATACGTGAGCATGGATTAGGAGAGAAAACAGATGTAAACTGCCGACAGTTGGCGCATTACGTCATCTAGTGATATTTAGTGACTTTTTGCACAGGCTTTAGCTACTCTCCATTGAAAATAGTTACCAACACTGTTTGGGACTATTTTCCTTGGTGAAATAGAAAAAAAGGCAGTATTGACAGTATTGTGGCTAAAATGTTAACTTGTACAATATTAACTTGTTATTTATTGAACTGTTGTATAAAATTGTGTTGATATTCACAAAAACTGCATGCTTTCTGTGTTATTGCTTAACTATGCTATTAGTATCATGGCATTTTTGCCCCCATATATTGAATTCTGTGGTCATTCTAACTGCATTGACTAAGCTGCATCATGCATTGAAAGTGTGATCTCAAGGCGTGTTTTTGTTTAGTTTTTGCAAAATGAGTGACATAACTTGATAATGTCAGCTTCCACATTGTTAAAACAACAATTGCTGTACTATCATAGACAATACAGATTACACACACCTAACCCTCCATGAGTCTTTCTGCATGCTTATCTGTTTGTATGTGTGCTTTCAGAGGTATCTTGTCCATAGCGTGGAGTGTAGCAGATCCAGAGCTGCTCTTGAGCTGTGGGAAAGATAATAGGATCCTGTGTTGGAACCCCAACACGGCTGAGGTGAGACATTAGTCATTTGAAGAATACTGTGTTGCCGCCAATATCTTCAGCAGTATTACATGCAATGTCCTCCTGGTACCTATCAGGTCCTGTATGAGCTGCCCACCAGTGCGCAGTGGTGTTTTGATATCCAGTGGTGCCCGAGAAACCCAGCTGTTCTCTCTGCTGCTGCCTTCGATGGGCATATCAGCATCTATTCCATTATGGGAGGAAGCAATGATAATGCCATTAATTTACAAGCTGATCAGGTACAACTGAAGTCTTAAAAAAAACATTCTCATAAGCTAGCATGAACATTGATGATCTCACAGTTGCTTCTGATGTCCTTTGGGTCAATAGTTAAGTAGCTCATTTGGAAATATGGATCCTTTTGGTACGGGGAAGACGCTGCCACCTTTACAAATGCCTCAGCCCACCTCCTCGCAGAGCACCATCACTCCTCTGAAGAAACCCCCCAAATGGATTCGTAGACCAGTTGGAGCATCTTTTGCTGTAAGTGGCCACAGATCTAACATTGTGCATTTTAGACACCCCAAACATAGTGCGCTTGTTTTAAATCAGCTTTCTTTTTGTGAACAGTTTGGTGGAAAACTAGTCACTTTGGACAACATCAAGCCTCCGGCCCAACAGCCCCAGCAGACTTCTGCCCATGTTGTGCATGTCAGTCAGGTTGTGACAGAAACAGATTTCCTTGATCGATCAAACCAACTTCAGGCAACACTCAATGCAGGAAATTTCCTTGAGTACTGCCAAACCAAGATTGAAGCTGCTCAGAATGAATTTGAGAAGACCATTTGGTCTTTTCTGAAGGTAGGACACTAGAATATTTCCCAAATTGTCGTACTTGTGTTACAAGAAATAAACCAATACATTTATGTTCTCAGGTAAACTTTGAAGAAGATGCACGTGGCAAATATTTGGAACTTTTGGGATACAAAAAGGAAGAGCTCGCCCTAAAGGTATTTGTACATGGGTTGTAGTGTGAATATCTGAATTTACTTCTTTGGATCTTAGAGTGTAGGACTTGATACGTTTTGCTTGTGGTTTTCAGATTGCATCAGCGTTAGAAGGAAACTGCAAATCTGATGTGGCCAATGTGGTAAGTGCACCAGTTATTGTGTTTTAGCTAAAGGTTCTATTTCTATTTCCTTTCTATTTCTGAGACTCGTTCAGGGAGCCTCTGTATTCAAGTTCAGCATGTTTGAATTTGTAATGGGTTTTTGAGAACAAAACAAGAAGATACATTTTAAATAATTTTACAAAACAAGACAAGAACACAAACTTTTTTTTCTTATTTGTTTCATGAGCTTCCCTTTTAAGAAGGGGAAGTGGGAAAAAATTATTTGTAAAAGAAACTTGCACAGTAAAACCCTGCAGCAGCTAAAGCAACTCTTTTTCTTTAAACCAAACAAAGCAGAATATACACTGATGAGCCAAAATATTATGGCCATTCACAGGTGAAGCAGATCTCCTAACAAGGCCACATATTAAGGTCTGGGTAGATTAGATGGTAAGCGAACAATCAGTTCTCGTAATCAGCATGTTGGATGCAGGAGAAATAGGCAGGAATAAAGATCTTAGTGACTTTGACAAGGGCTAAATTGTTATGGCAAGGCGACAGGGTCAGAGTATCTCTGAAACGGCAAAGCTTGTGTGTTGCTCCTGGTCAGCAGTGATGAGAATTTACCAACAGTGATCTGGGACAAATCACAAACTGCAATGTTCTGCTGGGAAACCCTGGGTTCGGCCATTTATGTGGACATCAATTTGACACGTGCTACCTACCTAAACGTTTTTGCAGACCAAGTACACCCCTTTATGACAATGGTGTTCCCTGGTGGAAGTGGCCTCTTTCAGCAGGATAATGCACCCTGTCACACTGCACACATTGCTCAGGAATGGTTTGAGGAACATGACAAAGAGCTCAAGTTGTTGCCCTGGCCTCCAAATTCCCCAGATGTCAATTCAATCTTTGGGATGTGCTGGACCAGCAAGTTCGATCCACAGCGGCTTCACCTTGCAACCTGCTGGACTTGAAGGATCCGTTGCTAAAGTCTTGGTGCCAGAAACCACAGCCTTCAGGGGCCTTGTAGAGTCCATGCCTAGGGGGCTCGGCACTGTTTTAGCAGCATGGTAAGGACCAACATCATATTAAGCAGGTGGTCATAATGTTTTGGCTTATCAGTGTATAGTTCTACCTCAGTCAACAATTGAATATCTTTCAGTGCATGATTGGCAAATTCTTTCTTCTAAAACACACATTGTATAAGCCTGTTAGCTTATAAACAACTTTTTTTGTGTAATGGCAAACTGAAAAAAGCTTGTGAGTTTCTCTCTGACCCCTGGAAGTTGCTTAGTAACCAGCCAGTCAAAACCAGTAATTTTTAGCTGACCCTTGCCATTTTTGTTTGCACTATAAGAATTACATAAATATAAGACATACAATATAATATAAGAAGGGGATTGAGCTGTTTGCCATCAAATCTAGAACTAACACTAAATTCAGCATTCATTAGTTTGGTGCTAATTTAAAACATTTCACACATTAAGAAATAAATTGTGTTTTTGTGAAGTCATCTGAATGAGATGAAGACTGTACCCATAATAGTTTTCTTTAAAAAGTGTTTGAAAGTGACCTGTGGTGTTTCACTAAACATCAGAGAGAATCTTCACGCTCATTGGCTGCCACCTCTCTAGATGCGCTAGTAGTGTAGTGTTGTTTGCAGATGCGAAGAGTGAAAATTTGATGATTTTTACAGAGGGGGAGATACCTCAGGAAAAGCAGATTCTTCTCATAGGCCACCCATTTGGCCTGGGCGGCCTTTCTAATGCTACCTAAAAGAACTACTGAATTGACCTTTAATAGCTCTATAGCTGTGTCTCATTTTGACGATTTTGCCCCTCGGAGGTTGGATTTGTCATTCGTGTATGTCATCGAGGCGGTCTCATTTCAGAAAAGCAACCATTATGTTCCAATGTAAGAAATAAATTACAGTAATTACGTCTCTTGTGGAATAACCGTCAATTTTAATTCTAGGTTTAGGACACAGAGGATGTGTCCTACCTAGGACACAACCTTTGAAATGAGACACAGCTAATTTATGCTGATGGTCCATTTCCATTTCTAACAAAACATTGAAATAGAAATCTGTAAAACAGTGTAAACAGAGTTTGCCAAAAGTGAAAATGGCAAAGAATCTTTTGAAAAATAAAATCTCTTGAATACTTGTCAGTGGCTTTATTAGCTTTTCAAATTAGCATCACTTAATCTTGTGTGCCTAATTTTCACCGCTTGCATTCCATTTTATCCTGACTGTGATGTGTAAAGCTTTCTTTCATACTTGTTTGCATTCCTCACCATCATCTCACTCCTGCTCCTGATCCCATGTCTGACCCTGTTGTTAAGCTTGAACCAATCCTTGAAGCTCACTCAAAATCTGAACCCATTGTTGTGCTGGCTGCTCCTCAGCTCAGAACAAAATGCGCAAGTCTTTCAGACCTTGAGCTAATCATTCAGTTTGTGAATGAACCTTTGTTTGACCCACATTTGTCCCCAGTGACAGAACCTTGAAACCTCAGTCACATCCCTCAGTGGACTTTACCTCAGTGGACTTTATTCCTGCTAGAGCCTGACTTCAGAGAGCTGTTTTCTCTGAAACTTTCAATCTTTCACAGAAATGCTTGCATGGTAGTTGGAGTATTGCGCCTAACCTCAGCCAAATCTTGAAATTGTCTTGAAGGACAGTCTTGTGGTGTTGCATGGACTTTTTCTACCACCTGTTGTCATTGTAAGATCGTTATTTTGTTGTTGTTGTTGTTGTTGATATCAACTTGCTCTACCCTAGGTGGTCATATTAACACATTTTTTTTCATAAGCTTATTGACTTGTTTTTTTTTCTTGCTAACACTTTTTTTTTTTTTTTTTTTAGCTTGTTAACACGATGAAACTGAATTAGCAATAGATATTTTCTTCTGTAATGTGACGTACATCCAAGTGAAACGGATTATCAAAAAAGAAACAACTGTAGAGCAGGACTTACTTCTGTGCATCGGCCTTGATTGGATGGAGGTAGATCTGAATGTGAGCTTGCAGTTGATTGTAAGAAAGGGGCGGAGTTTAAATTGACTACATGATTGGAGAAGTCCAGCATACGTCACGAGAGAGAAGTCTGTCATAGAGGTCTTCACAGGTCCACTTGGATCCGAAAACCCGAGGTCTGACCCAATCCAACCTGTCTCCAGATCGAACTCTCTTCCAAGGAGGTAATACCGTAAGCTTTCCAGGGCCCACTTAATGGCGAGGCGCTCCTTTTCAACCGCCGAGTAGTGAGTCTCCCTTGGCAACAGCTTATGGCTGAGGTAGACAACTGGCCTCTCATTTCCCTGGTTTCCCTGGACCAGGACTGCCCCAAGACCTGTAGCAGAGGCATTTACCTGAACCAGGAACCTTTGAGTGAAGTCAGGACTTTGTAGGATTCGGGTCGATTCGGCTCTGGTACAGATTTTAGGACCCAAGAAGACCTCTAGTCTGTCCTTGCACCAGAAGAACGAGTTATGATGTTTTGATTAAGAATTACGAGGTCAATTGGGGGAAAAAAAAAAAAAAAAGAGAGGGAAAGAGAGAGAAACGCATGCACAAATGAATTGTTCACAAGAAGATCAATAACATGGAATGTGAATAGCGAATTTAAAAAGTTATTAAAATGTCCATGTTTTTAGTGAATAATTGAAAAAGTGGTATGTAAATGGGATTGAAAGTCGTTTGTCTGTGGCATAATTTCTTACTCTGATTATTGGTGTTCTTCTAAGTGAAGCCATTGTATTGAGTTTTCAATTAGGCATTAAGTTCATTGTTAGTTCATTTGGTGCATTTGTTTAGTTTTTCTTTTGAAGTGAAAATCAGAATCTTTGAAATTACTTGGAATGTCAAGTGGTCGAAATTAACCAGGAAGAGGAAGCCATGGTAATGTTTTTCACTGCCATTTACCTATATGTTTTTCTTATTCAGGTTGAAGAGAAAAGCCTTGTAGAGGAAGAAGCAGAACCTCCTGCCACAGACACACCTGACCTAGATGAGATTCCTGTTGATGATGAAGAGCCCGTT
Source organism: Hypophthalmichthys molitrix (assembly GCA_037950675.1). Taxonomy (NCBI): domain Eukaryota; kingdom Metazoa; phylum Chordata; class Actinopteri; order Cypriniformes; family Xenocyprididae; genus Hypophthalmichthys; species Hypophthalmichthys molitrix. The sequence continues at coordinate 25,551,916 of CM075501.1, forward strand.
ATTGAGGAGACATCCAACATAGAAGTTACTCCAGCTCTAACCTCCGATGACATTAACCTTAAAGTTAACCAGGGCAAGTTTCTTTTTAAATGTTCATCACATGGTAACCCTAACTGATATAACAATAGTTGATTGATCAAAAAAAAAAAAAGGACTCAAATTCTATTAAGGGAGTTTTAATAAATTTATAGGTTTTTCATGCTTGCCTTGTGTTTCAGATATTGATGGGCTGATCACCCAAGCACTGCTCACTGGAGATTACGAAGCTGCTGTTAATCTCTGTCTCCATGACAACCGAATGGCTGATGGCATTATCCTGGCTATTGCTGGTGGTCCTGAGCTTCTGGAAAAGACTCAGAAGAAATATTTCACCAAAACTCAGAGCAAAATTTCCAAGGTGAGGTCCTATATTACCCAGGGCTGGGCATTGACACAAATTTAACGTTTCGATTCAATTTTGATCCACAAGCATTCGATTCAGTTTTGATTCAGTATCTCTCAACTTATGCTGTAAAACCACAGGGAACCCCAGTTAGTGAATTACTATAACATCAAAGGTTAAAATGAACCGATTTGTAGGGTACTTATATTTTAATTACACATAAGGACATTTTTGTATATTATAATAATACATTTTTAAAGACATAATTGCGTTTCTATGGTGGCTGTCACGAAAACCGTTAGAGTTTCTATGAGTCTAGAGTTTTTCTTGCTAACTAACAAGCTTTGGACATTAAATGGCTTTTCTGAGGTAAATGTAACATTACATGACATTGTTTACAAGCTGTTTTATTGACGTCTTCGAGTGGTTGAAACACTGAAACACTACAAAGCTTTGTTCATTCATCAACTGAAAAAAGGCTTAGACTGAAAGATTGATTCTTGGTATTTAAGAATTGATATTGGTTCTTCAAAATGTGAACTGAGAAATCATTATTTTTAACCCAGTTCCTACTACTGTTCTTCTGTACTTTTTATAGGAGTTAAGAATAATAAGAGATCTGTCCCCAGTCCCTTGATGTTTCGTTTTTATAGTTTTAAAGTTCCTTTTTAATATAAAATATTTATGCAGACTTCCAAAACATGGAATAATATGGGTCGATAATTGTTAAATTTTCACTTCAGGCTCTCCGATGTGTTCTGAATGTTTATATAGTACTGCTACTAGTGTAACCTGAAAGAACTTGTAGGTGATCTGTTGAATTATCTGAAATGCACATCTTGAGATTTTCTAAATTAATGTAGGATCTAAATGTATTTTAGCTCATTAGTGCCGTGGTGATGAAGGATTGGTTGGAAATTTTGGAGACATGTGACCTCCAGAACTGGAAGGAAGCTTTGGCTGCAGTAATGACTTATGCCAAGCCAGAGGAGTTCTCCTCACTATGTGGTGAGTCTGCTATCTTTTCCATGTATCAAAAGATTACCTTACAATTAGACATGATGATTGCTGGTTTGATAAGGTCAAACATTATATAATAAACTTGTGCTACGCTACATGGCTATGATGTCAAAATTAGTGCTAGCTAGCCACCATTTCGATCCTGCATGTAAATGCATCTCACAGTCACTGGACGTGTCACGGATTGATGATGTAATACTCCGAATGAGTCTTCTTGTGTTTGTCCGTTTTTGACTGCCGTACAATTGAGACTCTGTCATTTTCCCTTTTTGCTTATAGACACCCCTCTGTTTAGGTTTTTTATATATATATATATATATATATAATATATATATATATATATATTAATATGACAACCTTTATTTTTTATTTTTTAATAAAAAGTGACATTTTAATAAAGTAATTTTGACTGAATGATATATTGAATATTTTCCAGCATAAATAGATTATATATATTGGATGTCATCTAAAAAAGGCTATAAAAAATACTACATATTTTATTTTTATATATATATATATATATATATATATATATATATATATATATATATATATATATATATATTTGTTTTTTTTACCAGCCTTAGTTTTGGTTACTTCATTTAAATATTTTCATGGGTAGTTATCTGCATTTAATGTTTGATTGTATGTAAATGTTTCTCCTGCAGGTTTGCTGGGCTCCAGGCTGGAGGCTGCTGAGGACGCGGCACTGCAGGCTCAGGCCTGTCTCTGTTACATCTGTGCAGGCACAGTAGAGCAGCTGGTCGCCTACTGGGCCAAAGCTCAGGACTCCAACAGCCCACTGTCACTGCAGGTGAGACAGGACTACAGGAACCCACTAACACACGACTGTTTTATTGGGCTTGATAGTGAATTTTGTTTTGTAGTGTAATGAACACAGCATTGGAATATAATTAAGTAGACTGATTTTAACTGTATGGTCATCACCTTTTTGTAGGAGCTGGTTGAGAAGGTGGTGGTCCTGCAGAGAGCTGTGGTGAAGGCTCAGGGTGGTGTTTCCCCTGATATGGGTGCGCTGCTGGCAGAGAAGATGAATCAGTATGCCAGTCTGCTGGCATCTCAGGGCAGCTTACAGACTGCCATATCCTACCTGCCCACCAACACTGAGCAGGTAATCATTTTTATTATATGGGAAATGTTCCTTAAGTTGTGTAAAGGGTAAAAAAAAAAAAAAAACTACTATTGCTTTTGAAAATTTAATTATTTCTTATAGAGCTCATCAAACTCTAAAAATGACAAAGTATATGACCCCAATTACACCTGGTATGATTTTCTCAGGTGATACAATCAATAGTGGTCAGCACTAAAACAGGTGTAAACATGGTCTGAAATGATCTGATTGCACGTTACTGCATTTGTAGTGTACATACAAATGTGCCCTGATGCATCCTGGATAACAATGAACTACCTTCTTGTGCAGCATGCAAGGGTTTTAAGCATGGCTGGTTAGGTCAGTGTTGTAAAACTAAAACTATTATTAAAACTAATAAAAATTTAAATAAGGCTGAAATAAAATATCCTTGAAGATGAAAAAATAAAAACCTTCGCAACTTACTGAAATAATGTAAGTTTAAGTACTGAAATGACTAACTAAAACTGAAATGCATCAAAGCTAAATATATAAAAAAAAAAAAGATAAAATAAATAAAATAAAGGAAATTCAAAATATCAACAAACATTACAGTAATACTAAAATAACTCTATATATATATTTGAAATATAAAACAAGGATTTTTTGGCGATTTATAAAATTAAGCAGTGATTCTTGATTTGAATGTGTTTTATGAGGCTATTAATTTTCCTAAAGAATTTGCATTTGCATTTCATTATCACTGAATCATTGTCACACGCATTACCCGTAAATACTTTGGACTGAAAATCTTTAAATGGTAAAATACTAATACATTTTGTATATTTACAAATATACTTGTATATTTTGTATATTTATTTAAATTAATATTTGAAAGTTATGAGTTAAAAAATAATACATGCATTTTGCGACATTAAGATGAACAACTAACTTTTTAGTTAACATTAAGGACAATGATTATGAGAAATCCTAAAACTGTGTCGAATAGATTGGAATGGAGTCTCACGAACACTGGTCTCTCATGTGCTTTGGGGTACTTTTTGTTGCTTTTTTAGATTGTCTATAAGGTTTACCGTCAGCTTTGTGTATTTGGTGAATTTTTTTTTTTCCCTTGTAGGTTGCTGTGCAGCAGTTGCGAGATCGTTTGAGCAGAGCTCTGGGGCAGCAGCAGCAGCAGCAGCAGCAGCCTGTAGCCGCGGTGACTGGAAGGCAGAACATGCACCAAACGGTTCCTGCTGCTGTACCCGTGCAAACATACACACAACCTCAACCGCCACAGGGCCCCTCACAGCCTGCTGTGCCTCCTCAGTATTACCAACAGGTACAAGATACACTCACATACAGCTGAGAAAAACACACGCAGGTACATTATTTGACTCACCAGTGGCCACCCAGTGGCCGATACCAGCGTGTGTTTGTGTTTGTGTTCAGGGTAGATCTGCCACTACTGTCACGTCCTGGAGTAACCAAACCCCAACAGCTCTGCCCAGTGTCCCTCACCAGCTAGTGCCTGCCGCAGACCCGCAGGTACAGACAGACAGAGCTGTGCCCGCGCTGCTCACACTCACAGATACAGACTCTACATACCGCATGAGCAATGCTTTAGGGCTGCTGAATCTCCAAACCGCTCATTTTTTGACATTTTCTTTATTGGTCGATCTCTAGTGGAGTTTGCTCCATGTGAACTGTACAGTAATGTACCTTTTCTAGTTCCAGTGAAGAGACCATTTTTAGGTGCATTTTACTGTTTCCAAACTGAGGAACAAATTTCATACCTACAAACTCGTCTATCTATCTATCTATCTATCTATCTATCTATATATAAATATATAAATAATATATATATATCTTTATATATTTGTATATTAAATATATATATTACTTTATATATTTTATAAAGTAATTTATTCCTGTGATCAAAGCTGAATTTCCAGCATCATTACTCCAGTCTTCAGTGTCACATGATCCTTCAGAAATCATTCTAATATGATGATCTGCTGCTCAAGAAACATTTATTGTACAAAATATTTGTGGACAATATTTTTTTTTCAGGATTCTTTGATGAATAGAAAGTTCAAAAGAACAGCATTTATTTGAAATATAATCTTTTGTAACATTATAAATGTCTTTACTGTCACTTTTGATCGATTTAATGCATCCTTGCTGAATAAAAGTATTAATTTCTTTAATTTCTTTTCAAAAAAATAAATTCTTACTGACCCCAAACTTTTGAACGGTAGTGTATAATGTTACAAAAGCTTTGTATTTCAGATAAATGCTGTTCTTTTGAACTTTCTATTCATCAAGGAATCCTGGGAAAAAAAAAAAAGTACACAACTGTTTTTTAACATTGATAATAATCATATGCAAATCAGCATATTAGAATGATTTCTGAAGAATCATGTGACACTGAAGACTGGAGTAATGATGCTGAAAATTCAGCTTTGATCACAGGAATAAATTACTTTATAAAATATATTCAAACAGAAAACAATTATTTTAAATTCTAATATTTCACAATATTACTGTTTTTACTGTATTTTTAAGTAAATAAATGCAGCCTTGGTGAGCAGACAAAACTTCTTTTAAAAACATTAAAAATCTTACAGATTCCAAACTTTTGACTGGTAGTGTGTGTATGTATATACATTTATATAAAACTTTTTTGTTATTTTTTACTTTATTAATAAGTACTATTTGTATTATAAGAGTTGATCTCCTTTTTCATCCTTTTTTCAGAGTTCGCAGGTATGAAGTTAAAATGATTTTCTGTGACTTCCCTTCATTCATACATACATTTATGCATTTGTTTTATTACTCAAAATCAATTTCTTTCATCAGTTTTTATGTTAATAGCATCTAATGTAGAGTTTCACCTACCATATTTTGCATTGTTGAGATAAAAACAACAACACATAAGTCGCATCGGTGTACTAATGAACTTGTGCTCATGTACATCTCTCATTCGACAAATGTGCGTTTTGCATGCTTGCCGTTAATTGCATTATACAAGTTGCTTTGGAATATAAATCACAGCACATTTCAGATGACTAAAAAAAATGACATATTTCAGAAAATACGGTACCACTGAATGTCCACCTTCTGCAAATAGTCTGACTGGCTACTGTGGTGTGATGTTACTCCAGTGTTTATGTATGTAATAACTTCATATCACTGATAATCAAACCTCCTTTGTTCCCCTGAAGTTGACAGTTGACAAACACCCCATCCAACCTTTAGATTCCTGACTGTGTCCTGCATGTTTGTCTTTTGTTCAAACTTTACTGTGCATTTCAGTAGCAGCTGGACAGCTCAATTGTTTTTTGTTTTTTGTTTTTCCCCAGGACAATAATTTTCAAATCCTTCACATCTATTTACATGATTGTTAAAGATATTTTATGCTGAAGCTATTTTGTTCGGTACTCCATAAAGCCAGAGTCAGAAGTCACAGTATACTGTTTTCACAATACAAAGTCGATGGCTTGTAAAACTAGTCTGTCAACATGTTTCTGTATATTGGAAACAATGTATGAAATATGCCTTGTGAAAAAAAACAAACAAAAAAAAAAAACTAGTTACTCCAATTTATGACAGGAGTACCTAGTTCTTTGTGTTCCTTATGTAAAGACTAGGACGGTGATTATCAATATTGGCTGGCAGATGCACCCTTGTGTAAATAGAAACATGCTATTTTGCATTTAATCTAGTAACCAAGTGTAATAATAATAATAATATGTTGTACATATGCACACCCATTCAAAAGTTTGGGGTCAGTATTTTTTTAAAAAGAAATTAAATAATACTTTTATTCAGCAGTGATGCATTCAATTGATCAAAAGTGACAGTAAAGGCATTTATAATGTTACAAAAGATTTCTATTTCAATTAATTCTGTTCTTTTAAAGTTTCTATTTATCAAAGAATCCTGAACAAAATGTATCATGATTTCTACAAAAATATAAAGCAGCACAACTGTTTTCAACATTAATAATAATCAGAAATGACTCTTGAGCATCAAATCAACATATTAGAATGATTTCTGAAGGATCATGTGACACTAAAGAGTGGAGTAATGATGCTGAAAATTCAGCTTTGATCACAGGAATAAATTACATTTTATAATAAATCAAGATGATCTGCTGAAGTTCAAACTGAGCATCAGAATGTGGAAGAAAGGCGATTTAAGTGACTTTGAATGTGGCATAGTTGTTGGTGCCAGACAGGCTGGTCTGAGTATTTCAGAAGCTGCTGATCTACTGGGATTTTCATGCACAATCATCTCTAGAGTTTACAGAGAATGGCCCAAAAAACACACAGGCTCACCAAAATTGGACAATAGAAGATTGGAAAAACGTTTCCTGGTCTGAGGAGTCTCAATTTTTGCTGCAACATTCAGATGGTACGGTCAGAATTTGGCATAAACAACATAAAAACATGGATCCATCCTGCCTTGTATAAACGGTTCAGGCTGGTGGTGGCGTCATAGTGTGAGAGAGATTTTCTTAGCACACTTTGGGCCCCTTAGTACCAATTGAGCGTTGTATAAATGCCACAGCCTACCTGAGTACTGTGCTGACCATATCCATCTCTTTATGACCACAGTGTACCCATCTTCTGATGGCTACTTCCAGCAGGACAACGCATCATGTCACAAAGCTCAAATCATCTTAAACTGGTTTCCTGAACATGACACTGAGTGTACTAAACTCAAATGGCCTCCACAGTCACCAGATCTCAATCCAATAGAGCACCTTTGGGATGTACTAGACAGGAGATTCAAACAAATCTGCAGCAATTGTGTGATCCTATCATGTCAATATTGACCAAAATCTCAGTGGAATCTTTTCAGCACCTGTATTTTTATAAAAAAAATAAAAAAAACTATTTTATTTAATAATGTTACCAAAGATTAATAAATACTGTAACAAATGTATTGCAGTAATGCACTTACTAATGTTAATTAATGGGACCTTATTATAAAGTGTTACCAAAAAAATCTTAGTGACCCCCAAACTTTTGAGTGGTAGTGTAGTATAATAACATTAAATGGGGAAAAAATATATGTAGATTTGCACATCCTGTGTTGGTGGCAGCCTGGATCATTGGATCACGTTGTGACAGAAGGCTCTCTCTAAATACATATCTATCTCTTTCGCTCTGTTCTCAGGCCGAGTCCACGCCTCCAGCCTTTGGCCTTCAGTCTCCAGTGACTGCATCCGTATCTGCCTCCACTCGATTCATGTACTCTCAGCAATACCAGAGTAAGTCTACAGAGACAGTAGGTGACGTATAAGTTTTATCAATATGAAAATGTTTCTTTTCACTAAATGAGCATAAATGGCTCCGTTAATGTTTCTTGTCTCGTCATATTCAATTATGAATTACATTAAATAAATCACATAATTGATTTGGGCTGTTTTTGATTCAAAACGGCAAATTTGACAGTTGAATACTTTGCATCACTAGATATAACTGTAGGTTGTTTATTACATTTCTGTCGTAAAACAGGTGTAAAAAAATAAATGTTTAGCTATGCCTTCCCTGGCACTCTTTCACCGTTGAACTGAATTTTGCTAGAATTCATGCTCTGCTTCTGTGAACAGTAAAGCTTGCCTTTGATTTAATTGGCCTCATTTACATTGACGGGTGCTCTCTCAGCAATGGGCTCCATCGCCAATTCAACATCCTTAATCGACCAAAAAGCTGCTGTCGGGGGTCTGACTGAAGAATTTCAGTGCGACACTTCAGTTATTCGCCATGAAAGAGTGGCCAATGGCCAACCACTGTTCGAAATCTCATTCTCTCATTAGGTACTAATTACTTTACGATGTACTTTGTTTGCTATGTTGTCATTGTCACGTGAATTAATCTGTCAGTTGCGTCGCTTTACCTCCCTATCATAACTCTTTTCACATACTATTTTCTACCTACTATATGGTAAGGAAGTAGAAATATTCAGATGCAGCCGGTATGTCACAGCCTTTACATTGAAATTACTTAAGCCAAACCTAGGGGGAATATTATCAAGAGTTTGGGGCAGTCTTATTTTAGTAGTATTTATGTTTTTTTTTTTTGTTTTTTTTTTAAAGTAGATAAACCCAGTAGGACTTTTCCAATGGCTTTTGTATTATTGCAGAAAATAAGCTCTGTGATCAACAAAAGTTTACGATACTTACATGTCCATCAGGATAATTTTCACAAATTAACACAACTTTTATGAATTTTTAAGCCTAAATATAATCAGAAGTAAAAAGCTAAAGTTAGGCTATAAACTAACCACACCACGGTCACATGACTTCAACGTCACACTAAGCTTCCGACAACTCTTTCAGTTTTTATTTATATATATAAAACATTTTCCCTGAAAGTGTAAGTTATAATAGTTTGCAAGAGTGTGATCATATAAACACAATGAGGCTGTGAAAGCGACTAGTGGGTAGATGATGAGTTTATCTGTTCCGTGTGATGATGTTTAATGTCCAACAACCTCTGTAGTCCCATTTAGACACTTGATAGCAACCGGCTTTTTCAATATAGGTAAAAGCTTTAAAACATTACAAGTGGGGTATTACTGATTTGTTTTATGTTGTAGAATAAAACTTGAAAATATCATTAGCTACAGACCTTATTTCAGGCAAAATCCCATTGGAAAAACCCCATTGACTTCAGGATGATGGAACCGGAAGTGTTTAAATGCTAACTCGTTTTTCTGGGGCAACAAAAATGTTATCCCTGTAGCACTCTTTATTTATTTCAGTTATATGCCAACATTTCTTTTTTTTTTTTCTTTTAGGTTTAATTTTTTCATTTAATATTTTATTTTAGCTATTCAATTACTGGAAAAGATTTTTAATTTTAAGTTTTTGGGGTGGATCATTTTGTCTTGGTCAGTGGGCATCTGTCTGGAACACCCTTGGAAATCTGCTAAAAATTAAAATTAAATACTTTGAATGTTGCGATCCTATCAGACATAAGATAGCAACCTGAATCGTAACAAAGCACTGTTCTCCAGAGGAGAACTGGCCCCCCGACTAAGCCTGGTTTCTCCCAAGGTTTTTTTCTCCATTTTAACACAGAAGTCTATTTGCCACCTGTTTGCCATCTGATGTCACCTGTTGGAGTTTGGGTTCCTTGCCGCTGTCGCCTTTGGCTTGCTTAGTTGGGGACACTTGACATTTGATATTCAACAGTGCTTTGATCTGCCGACATTGACACTATTCTTTAAGAGCTGCTGTGCAGCTAAAATTATATACCAGTTATCAATGTTAAGCTGCTTTGACACAATCTGCATTGTAAAAAGCGCTATATAAATAAAGGTGACTTGACTTGACTTGACTAAAACACTTTGAATCCACAACGGCTAGATCATAGCGACACTTGAATCTTGTTATTTTTGGAATTCCGTTTGGTTCCACTAGTGGTGCAGATATTACATACTTGAACTACAAAGTTTAAACCTAAGCAGTGCATGATGATTTTTTGTAAGAATGCTGTAAACTCTCTGCACGAACCTTTTGCAAGTGTATGTATTCAGTTGTATTCATGTTAACTGTTAAAGATCATTTCACTAGATCTTTTTGAGAATTAACTGAATTAATATTTGCACGCTTGTAACTGTGGCTGTAATGTGAAATCTCTATAAATGACTAACTGCATATGCCTATTCTCTCCTCTTCCTCATAAACTTTAGACTACCCCCCTGTTCAGCAGTTCACCCCTGCTGCCGGGACACCCGGCATCTATCAACCTGTACCATACCCTTCCTCTACGGCCTCACCTCTTCCTCCTCCACCTTCATCCTCTGCTGCTGCTGTCTATCCTCCACAGTTCATGCATCCTGCCTCCTCTCAGCCAGCACCACCTCCTATGGTTTCTGGGCCTCCTCAGGGAGGTCAGCCTTTCTCTCCTCCACCTCTGTCTTCTGGAGTGTCTTTCCAGCATGGTGGGCCTGGGTCGCCCACATCTTATCTTCCTCCTCCAGTAGCCAGAGCTCCAGGTACTCAGAATGAACCTGCACTGATTCCTGCCTCCCAGAGAACAGGTCTGCACACAGTACTAGCTCTAAAACATACAAGACATGGTTGATGAAACTCATCAATCAGTATACCCCACACACATATTTTATACACACACTACCTGTCAAATGTTAGGATTAGGAATAAAGATTTTTTTTTTTTTTTTATGTTGTTGAAAGAAGTGTCTTCTGCTCAAGGCTCCATTTATTTGATCAAAAATACAGTAAAAAACATTAATATTGTGAAATATTATTACAATTTAAAATAGCTGTTTTCTATGTGGATATTTTGTAAAGTGTAATTTATTCCTCTGATTTAAAGCTGAATTTTCAGCATCATTACTCCAGTCTTCAGTGTCACATGATCCTTCAGAAATCATTCTAAAATGCTGATCTGCTGCTCAAGAAACATTTATGATTATTATCAATGATTAAAATTGCAGAAAATTCAGCTTTGTCATCACAGGAATAAATTACATTTAAAATATATTATTTAATATTTTATTATTTTATTTTATATATTATTTTAAATATATATTAATAGTTTTTTTTTTAGATTGTAATAATATTTTACAGTATTACTGTGTTTTACTGTAATTAGAGCACTTGTTGTTACTGCTAGACTTGCAGACTCATTTAAACAGCTCTGATTGGCCGTCAATAGATTTGGACAGTAGACTTAAGTGGGATGATGCAATTTGCATTTTCACAATTAGTTATTCACAGCAGCTATAATCAAAATATATATATATATTTTTCCCAATAAATAGTGCAGCCCTACTTAAAGTGTAAATTTATGCTTCATTCTTCTCAATCCCAAAGAAATGACAGATTTGGTATTTCTGGTCAAAATACTGCATCAAAATGCATTTAAAAACTGTCCTGCGATGTGACATGCTCCATTTAAAACTAATTTTAGTATTTAGTTAAATCAAATTTTTATCTTAGCAACTTTTATGACCTCATATAAAGTGGTGATCAGTTGAGTTGTACACAACTGTTAAAAATGGTTACAGTGGTCACAAGTACTGTTATATATTTATTACATGTTTGTTAAATTTTTGTGTTTATTACATGTTTTTTCATTTAAATTTTAAAGTAATATCTTCATGTTGATTAAAAATAAGTTTTTCGACAAGTTATGTGGCAGCTACCTTATTTATTTACAGGAGGATTAAACCAAGACTCAGCCTGGTCTTTGGAAGGTGAATTTGTAAAGAGTGTTATAACAATCTAATATGGTGGACCATAATTGTCTATCTCAAATTATTAATAAATAATTCTAACAATCAGAGAGGCAGAGATTTATTTATTTATTTTTTTTCACATTGATGATTTTATTTTTCTAAAATGTATTAATCACTAATTTAGAAGTCATTTTATATGTAATGATCAATTAGTAATGATCGTTTTGCTCTGCATTTGCATGGTAAGCAATGAAGGTCAGTGGCAACTTCCAAAACCTTACTCTGGCTTTATACTTTTAAATTAGTTGTCCAAGACATTGATTTTTCTTTCATTCATTGATGCCTGCAGGAAAAAAAAAATCCCTAACTAGCCCTCCAAGCTGTGATTAAGAAATTGAAATTGTATTGAAATTTAATTTTGAAAGTTAAAGGGATAGTTCACCCAAAAGTGAAAATTCTGTCATCATTTACTCACCCTCAAGTTGTTCCAAACCTGACTTTCTTCAAAATATATGTTGTGTTCAGCAGAAGAAAGAAATTCATACAGGTTTGGAACTTGAGGGTAAGTAAATGATGACAGAATTTTCATTTTTGGATGAACTATCCCTTTTTAACAGATGTCCACCTGGCATTAGCCTCTCAGAGGTACAGCAGGTTGGACATTGCAGTGCCACCAACTGAAAATCTCTTTTGTTCTGCTGCAGGACCTCAGAATGGCTGGAACGATCCCCCCACACTCAACAGAGCACCTAAAAAGAAGAAGGTGGGTTTGACTGAAGATTGTTTTGCTCATAATGTACATGGATTTGCCTTTATTTCAAGAAAACATTCCCTGTTTTTGGTCTCCAGATTCCAGACAACTTCACTCCACCTGCACCCATTACAGCACCCATTATGGCCCCTCTAGGGGAACCTCAGGTCCCTGCTGCCCCAAGTATGCAGACCCTTCAACAGCAACAACAACAGGTTCCAGATCAGCATGTGGGCCCGACAACCTTCACCCCCATCCAACAGCAGCCACTGGGACCCCCAAGCAGAAATCCCAACATGCCTCAGGTTAACATGGAAGGTGCGCCTGGAGCACCAATTGGAGATGTCATAAAGGTATTAAAAAACGGAAATGTTTGTTGAAAACATATCAGTGGTAATACGCTTTGTGGTTTACTCATGTTGCACTCTATTCTGTGGTCTCTCTCAGCTACATCAGTCCATACCCACTGAGAAGATCACCAAGAAGCCAATCCCTGAGGAACACATGGTCCTGAAGACCACATTTGAGGGACTGATCCAGAAATGCTTGGCTGCAGCTTCAGACCCGGTTTGTTTACAGTGAAATGAAACCAATTAAAGCAACCTCATATTTCATGATTTCCTGTTTTCCCAAAGCTATAGAAACCAGTAGAGATATGCCCAAAGCCGAATACCTTATTTGGAAAGGCATGGAAAATGAATAATGCATTCTCCGGAGCCCCTAAAGGGACGTGGTTTGGCTTGCTGCAGTAGTCTGTGATGCACAGTAATTTTGAAATAAAAACTATTTAGTTGGACAACGGACACTACAATTATAAATTGAAAGAGTCTGTTCTGCTCTCTACAGCACAAGCTAAATGGACTAACCAGCATCTAAAGTGTTGATTTGGTCGTTCTGAAATGCCTGAGCCAAAGTCTGTCATCAGAATGATTTGGTTTAATTCCCTCTCAAAAGCGTCTCACATGATTGTGTTCCCAAACACCAGCATCTGAGAACATGACAGTGTTCGTTTTTCGTCTGTGTGCTCTGCACAAGTCATTTATGATGGAGGAAAAAAGAGGCACAGTTTCTTCCCCGATTGCAGCAACTTCCATTTTTATTACTGATATTTTTCTCCTATTTCCCTGGAAGTGACAATTTTGTTCTCTTGATCACATGGGATGGAAACGCTGCTTTATTCTCAAATGTTTAATTTGATATTCAAATTTTGCGCACAAGTTAAATTCGCAACTTGGAAACAGCTAATACTGACAAATATATTATCTCGTAAAATGTGTGGTCAGTACCGCCGCACCCTATACACAGGCCTGATCGTGAATTTGAAAGTGAAAAACGAGCACGCATTCAAAAGCAGTTTTAATATCCAGCATTTTGATAGCAGCTCCCTGATGCCCGCAAATTAAATACAGTGTAATTACCCAACTATATAATTGCGAGAGACCGCAAAAGTATTGAAATAAATTTTTTCCTCCCATCACATCTCATCCCCATATCCCTTTAGGGGCTCTGTAGAATGCATTATTCCCTTTCCAAATAACTAATGCCAGACTTCACAAGTGCTAGTGAGTTATCCTTGTATACTATAATAATGTGATTCCTGGTTTTACTAAATACATTCTACATTTTTATATATAAACTAGCGAGAATGTTGTTTATTAAAAAAACAAAAAAACAAAAAACAGGCCAAACAGTAGACATCTATAATATCAGCCATCAAAAATAGTTCTCTGTACCAGCCATTATACACTACAAAATTTTTTTTTTTTTTTTTTTTCTGTTTTTGAAAGAAAATTTATCACCAAGGCCTATTTAATCAAAAATAGTCCAAACAGTAATATTGTGGACATTAAATGGCTTTTTTGAGGTAAATGTTTTGACATCTTTCCGCGGTTGATTGTTTGAGAAACAAAGTTTGAAGAACATATCTTTTTTTAATTGATCTTTTTTTTTTTTAATCAATTTATTGTGTCCTTGCTGAATAAAATGATCACTTCAAAAACAAACAAAAAAACAAGTTCCAAAATTTGAACCGTAGTGTATATTATTATATTGGTTCATTTCTTTTTCTCATGCCATTTCTATGTAGTTTGTCCGTAGTTTTTATTTTTGTACTTACTACTAAATGTTCTAATAAATACATGCAATTTTATTGCAAGTTATTGCATAACTGACTGTTTTTAAGTGAATACTCGCCAAGACCAGCATTTTTACATTATTTTGTGTATTTGACTGTTTAAACGCAATTAGCAGCGAAAAACAACTCAATTTAGTACTGAGAGGTGGATTTATGTGCACGCACTTTGGGTGTGAGCACAAAATCTGCGGAAATAAGTAAAATTATGCATAATACGTGCATTTCCAAGCTGAAATTTAAGCCCTGTAACACCAACAATATTCATCCGGAGCAAATGAAATGAGTGAGGGAGGAGAGACAGGTTTGTGAGTCAACTCGCTGTCGGAAAGATGAGAGAGCGAGAAAGCGCAGCTGGATATTCTGCGGAATAGATATTCTGTGGAAAATGAGTGTTGAAAGCATTTCAGATATTTCAGCATCGATATGTATCGAAAAAATAGATATTTTTGACAACACTACATTGCACTTAGTTTATTATTTCAGATGCCTTTTCTGTTGTGAACTTGTTTTCACGACTGATTCGGACATTCATTAAATAAGATCACTAACAGGTTAAGTCAAAATATATGAATATATAATATAGTGCACATCTTTATCAAAATGCTCTTCTCTAGAATTGATTTTTCTAGTTGACTTATGAGCTATAAACATTAAATGCAATGCAAAGGTAAATGCAACATTAAGCTGTTATTAACATTATTGACATCTTTCTGCGGTTAAAACAGTGATTACATGAGACATAATACAGTAAGTTGTACTGTATCTTTCAACATTCCTTCTGATTTTCATTCATTTTTTTAGAGCTGTAGTAGCAGTAAAGAGGAAAAGATGATTAGTTCACGTGCTCTGATACAAGCTAGTAACAATAACAAAAAATTAGATGTACACTTTTTATTTTTCAGTGAAATTTTTATATACAATATTTACTCAATCCACTAATAAAAATATTTGAAAACAAAAATTGAACTAGAGTACATACATCTCAAAATAGACAAATACAATAACTGAAAATTAGATTTTACAAATAGAAAAAGAATATTATTTATTCCAACTCCTTTTGAGAAAAACAGCATATTGACCAGCACACAAGTTATCAACAACAATAATAATAATGTTTGTTTGCCTGTTCTTTTGCAACTTCTGTCTGTCCATTTTCAAATTCCCCAGCATTACAAATAACCAAGTTTTTTCCCTTTCATCCTAACAGCAAACCAAGAGGAAGTTGGATGATGCTCATAAGAGACTTGAGTATCTCTATGACAAGCTGAGAGAACAAACAGTGAGTATTTTACTGTTAACGAACACACTTTTATTTAATCTAGTCAGTGTATGCTAATATAGTGTTACACGGTTTCATTGCGACAGTAATAAAAGCCTCAAAATACTGCTGCCAATCTTTTTTTTTTTTTTTTTTTTTTTTTTACTGCCGTTGTTTATATATTGTAATTGGCGCAGTGATTTTCCAATGGTTTGGTTGAGACACAAACTTAGATGCCGTTTGTTCTCTCCAGCTATCTCCAGCTATTGTAGGTGGTCTCCACAATATGGCCCGCAGCATCGAGTGCCGCTGCTACACCGACGGACTCAACATCCACACGCACATCGTAAGCAACAGCAACTTCAGCGAAACATCCGCCTTCATGCCAGTCCTGAAGGTGGTGCTGACGCAGGCCAACAAACTGGGTGTTTGATGTCCACTGTTTCAATGTGCGCACACAAACCAACAAGTATTCTCAAAAAACCCTCAAGCCATCATTCCGCAAGGACCAGTTGTGCATATATTTTGCCAGTTTTAACAGATTTGGTTTACAGTCACGTTTTGTTTATTCTTGTCTTCTTAATATTCTTTGTCACATGTATTTTAATGTTGTTATTACATATTTGTAATCATGACAGAGCAGAGTGCAATAGGGCTGTCCCTTTTTATGTCTCGAGTTTTAATGGTAATTTAGCTTCAAAAAATGGAATGCGTTTTATGCTTTAAGTGAAGAGTAGTCTAAGCAGCGAGCTAATTGTTTCCAGTGCACCGTGCATTATTCTTTAGTCACACCATTCATTTGGCATTATTATTATTATTATTATTTTTATCTTCATTTTTGATTATCATGAATATCTCCGCTCCTCTCCATTTCAATTTATTTTCTGGAAATCTTCTCTATGATTTATGGCATAATTTCTGCAGATGAAGCTTGGATATGGCAACAAAGTAACATGGTAAAATATTTGCAATTAATTTTATTGATTCAGTAAGGCACTCGTACAAATGGAAATTTAGAATTAAATCTTGATTCATATTTGTGCCATGATAATGCTGCCTGTCTTTATTGTACGTCACTACATGTTTTAAACATCTTTTCAGATAATGGATCCTACTTCTGATACAAAGGGGCAAAAGAAACTGGATCCATGTGTAGAAAAGAAAAAAGGTCAGGCTATAGTACAGGAGAATATTATTTTTATAATAATCTTTTCTTTTTTTAAATCACAGTCTCAGCTAGCTGTCATTCTGCAGTTTTACATATGGCTGCACAAAAGTTTTAGAGGCTTGCTCTAAAATGTTGGGGTTTTTAATGAAATCTATGTACTGTCTCAATAATTGAGGTTGTACTGTAAATCTGACTTTTATTAAAAACAAATTGAGACAGCTGGGTTGTTTTTTTTTACAGATGTTTATTTTAAATGTTAAATTCATAAAATGTATGTAACAGTTTTACTACAGTATTCATATTCTGTACTATTATGGCAATTTATACCTAATTTTATTTGCAAACATTAATTCACCAACATCCTTAACAGAACAGGATTTGATTACTGTACTTTCAAATATAAATAATTTATATACATACTGAATATATAATGTATACACAGACACACACACACACACACATTTGTTTCCCTTTTAATTTCCGTCTAATGAGGACATCCTTGGGTGTTCTCTAAAGGAGTTAGCTCACTTCTGGGTACAAATTTGTCACCAAATTATGGCTGGTACGCACAAACGTTTTATAATCCAACTATACTGGTAAAGTTATTTCCTCCATATTTTGTATGTCTTTGGTTTCATTTTTCTCTTACTTTCTCAAGCCATATGTCTGTTAACATTGAACACAGTGAAGTGATGTTATCTAGGCTGTTATTAACATTGAATGCAGTCTCACAGCATTACTAATATACAGTTTGACAGCTGTACTGTATTATACTGTATATTTCTGTCAATTTATGTATTGTTTGGCAGTGAAAGTAATGCAGTACTTCAGTGCTATTATAAACAGTGCTGTTAAATGAACAGATGACGACAGTATGAATGTTTTTATATGACCTTCAAGGAAAGCTAGATGATGATTAGATCACATGCAAGATTGTTACACTTTTAAAACGACAGAGAGCTTAAATTAAGCCAGCTAGGATTAGGCCTTAGTTCAATTAGGACATTTAAGTAGCTTAAGTGCATCTTAAAACAAAACAATAGCACTGACATTTTTAAGATATGTCAGTGCAAGTAGCTTAAAGTTAAAAAGCTCAAACATGCATTTTATAGGCTTAAGCCTCGTCTGTGAAACCGGGGTTTAGTTACATACGAATGAACGGTCATATCTGGTATTTTAAATCAGGACACACGTGCTTGCGATCACCAAATTGGCATGCTTGAGCCACAACAGCTTACATTTAACGTTACACCACATAGGCCTACATAATTTACAGCGCAAAAGACTTGTCAATATTACAACATTCTTACCTGTAGCCTACACGATTTAAATCGGCACCGATTAACAATGCATTGACTCACTATCAGACAGCATGGTGTGATTGTTTCCTAAATAAATCTATTTTATCCTGCTCCTCCTAAAATAACAGAGTTATTGAAGGTTATTAAGCGGCCACATGGAAGCCCCGCCCACAGCGCAAAACGGACCAATCACGTAAGAACTTCTCTGCAGCTTTGGAATGTAATTTAGAATGTGACGTCACAACAATATGCAGGTATAAAAATGCTTACTTTGCTTCAACTGCATAACTTGCAATTACCTAGTAAACATTGGTTCGACGGCAACGTCGTGTCACTGGCCAGAAATAGTCGCGGCAGGACGGCATAAATCGGTAAAAATATGTAACAGAACATTTCCTGAAAATGCATTCAGATACGTTTGTACACGTCTACAGTTCTCTGGAATGGCATGCATCTTTGGCTTTTAGCCACGTGTAGTTCAATACTTAATACTTAAATGAAATTCTTATTAATTAATAATTTGTTCAAATTTTATTTTGGAACTATTCAACCAAGACGGGACATGTCGGAGGGATGTGTTTTCAATGGTCAAATGTTTGCTGGGTAGTTGCTCATTTTCGCGTTTCTTGTGTTTCTTACTTGATTTGCGCTTGAGTCACAACAACTTGCATTTTAAATATATAATTTATTGCGCAATAGACATAACAATTTTACACCATTCTTATCTGTACACGACTTAAATCGGCACAGATAAATAACAAACCGTTGATCTCATCGCACATCTTGCAGTCTACAGTAGTGTAATTGACGCATTCAAAATGATGCTATTTACTTTATTGGGACTATATGCTTTCCTTTAGCGAGAAAGGGAAAAAAAGTCAACAACACCAACTCAGGTCAAGATGAAAACATGGACCAGAGTGATGATATTCCATCTGTGGAGAGTGATGATGGTAAATGAGATGTTCATGTTATGAGAATGTTTGGAGTCTGCACTGGCTCTACATCTGTTTAAAGCTTTTTTTTTTTTTTTGAAGAGGAAGCCTATCCTTATGGGCAACTGTCATGGCGTCTGCAGCCTTGGTCAAGAATTACTCTCAAAGTCTTGGGTTTCCATGCCAGAGCATTAACTTTATTATCAGAGATACAAAGCCTAGTTGGTCTGCAGAGCAACTTTAAAATCCTGTCATGGGACCTCTCCATAGTTCTTAGGGCTCTTTGAGGCCCTCCCTTTGAGCCGCTCAGAATGGCCGACCTTTGGTCCCTTTCGCACACACACACACTCACTCTGAGAGTGTCACTCTGAGTGAGTGAGTGAGTGTGTGTGTGTGAGTGAGTGAGTGAGTGAGTGTAAGTGAGAGTGAGAGTAATAGTGTGAGTGAATATGTGAGTGTGTGTGAGTGTGTGTGAGTGAGTGTGTGTGAGTATGTGGGTGTGAGTGAGAGTGTGTGAGATTTTTCAGGACCACACTTTGAACGAAGGGGTATGAGAAATTTCCCTGCATACACCGACTACCGTGTTGCTAGAATGTAGTGTAATGTAGTGTAGTGATCATGGTAGTGATATTTCCACTCGGGATCAATCATTTATTTGTTACCTGGCTGCCAGTTTCTCCGTAGCTTGCTAAACGCGCTATTTGAATGATGTGAACACAAATGAGTAATACAGTTAAAAGAAATATCTGGTCATCCTTCATAGCTATTTACATCTCGTCTCTTATGTAAACACTTGCGTTACCAAGCCAACAACTGACTCGTTTGTATTGCTCTGCAAAGAGGTCAGTTTTCGCAGCACCACAGTAGAAAACCAAACCATATCCGTGCCGGGCGGCTCGGCGCGGAATGGAGCGGTTATACAAACAGCTTGGCCTGATTGGAAAAGCGGCTTCACTAGTCTCGGGAAACTCGAAGGCTCATACGTTTTCGAACTGAAACCGAGCGCCGTCCAAAATACAGCGCAAAACAATGTTGGGAGTGAGTAATCTGTTAAACGTGCTCGTGCCTGATTTCTGTTGATATGTGCACTTCATTGCTGTTCATACTGGTTAAATGTTACAGGACACTAATGAAAGAAACTAGGTATGATGATGTGTGTAATGGTGTAGTAGTGGTGTCCCATTTCTTAGGGGAATATTTTCACCCCTACACCTTGCCACTCTGTTTCAAGGGGCAAGGGGAAGGGCAAAGGGGTAGGCGAAGGGGTATAAAATAGAATTGGGATTGGGCCTAAGTGTGTGAGAGTGAGAGCATTACACGGTAAGAAATGAAATGAAATGTCATTTCTTACCGTGGCTGATTTGCCATTTCCACATAAGTATACATGTTGGTCCTGGAGAGCCAGTCCTGCGTCCCAATTTGCCTACTTATACTACGCCCTAAAAATATGTACTCTTTTTGTGAACAAAAAGTACATACTTTTGAGTGTGTAGCAAAAGAGTAGACCAGCTTTGGGACATACTATCACGTTATACAATTGCGTCTTTGCTCTCTGTTGCATCCTGTCACCGAAAACTGACCTGTCAATCATCTTAAAACCTCCACATTTCATTTCATTTCTTACCGTGTCGGAGAGAAATGCAGTAGCACGTTGATCTGCAGCCAAGTCCAAGGACTACTAAAGCTTCAAGGAGGCAGAGGAAGAAGAAACAGCCCTCTGCAAGTCCAGCCCCTGACCGCAACCCAGTATCTGCTCCAGCCCCTGTCACAATCACCTGTAACCTCAGAACTTCATTTCCCACAATCCTTTCGGGCTTCCACCTGCACACAGTCCATCATCACCTACAACTGATATCAATCACCCTTATCTGCTCCACACTGTAAAGGCCTGCACAATACCCTCCATGGTTGTCTGGTCTTGTCGTTCTACCTGAATTCTTACCCGACTACTTGCCTGCATAACACTTACCTGTGTTATCTTTTCTACTCATCCATTTTCAGTCTTCAGTTGTCAGCTACTTCAGTCAAGTTTCAGGTTTTTGTTGTATTTTTACTTAGCTTTATTTTTTGAGTCAGTGCTGCCAATTTAGCAATTTTGTCACTAGATTTAGCAACTTTCCCGCCCCTTGTTGAGACTTTATTTCAACAGCCTAGCAACAAATCTAACAACTTCTTGGACAAACCGCTTCTAGATTCTATGACTCGCCCACTGATCTATATTTATATTAATATAGATCAGTGGACTTGCCAGTATGATGTCATCTAGTGACATTTAGTGACCAGTTTTAGCTACTTTCAGCTGAAAGCAATTGGCAACACTGTTTTGGGTTTTTTATTTCGTTTATTTCTTTTGTTTCCTTTTCTATTGCAGTTATAGTTAGTTAGTTTTTACTTTTTCCTAGTCATAGTTTTTCCAGTTTTTATTTCGCTCTTGTTTCTGTTTATCTCGTTGTCTTGTCTCAAGTCTTCTCTTGTGTCGTCTCGTGTTGGTTCCTGCCCTGCCCTGCATCCTGTTCCACCCTTGTCGTTGACTCTCATGACCTGGCAGGTAGTCTGGTGCTACGTCAAGTCTCATCACCAACTGTCAAGCCTGGTTCCCTGAGCCTTTGCCTTGTCTCTATCATTGGCCACAGGGGCGTGTCTAGAGGGGTGGCACGGAGTGGCACCGGCCACCCCTGGAATATGACTGTATGGTCTTAGCTAAAAATTTCAGGTTGGTTTGAAAAATAGATAGAACACTGTCGTAGGAAACCAGTGCAGTTGTCAGGAGAGCCATCAAACTTGTCAGGTAAAGCGAATCTTACCAGGACAGGACGTGGGTCAGGGAGAGACTGAATGTACTGTGTCAAATGCTCGTTGGAGGCTTGCAGTGTCAATAACTGATGTTAAAAACCATTCAGCAGATCCTTTTGATACTCAATGGTAAAATAGTTCCTCAAGCTCTCACATCAAGTACTGGAACAATGACACACTTTTTGTGTGACCGTTTTTTGTTGTGGTTTGGACAATCACCTTTATCAACAAGTTCCAGCGACTGTAAGAACATATTTTTTGAAGAAATATATTAATTATGTTCTATGGTTGTGTGGATCATGTTATACAGTAGAGAAGGCACTTCCCAAGTCCATTCCAGTGAGAAATGTTCCTGAGACCGCAGTAGTGAGAGAAATTCCCCATTCCATTCAAGTTAGTGAAATTCCCAAACATGCAACCAAATCCTCCACATCCCTGAACATTGGGACAATTTCATCCACTCCAGAATGCTCTCCAGAGTCCGCTTCAGTCCCAGAGTCCAGTCACAAGCCCGTTCCAGCCCCAGAGTTCAGTCCCGAGCCTGCTCCAGCCCTGACGTCAGTTATTAGTCTATTCTCGCTCCAGAATCTGCACCAAACCCATGAGCGTGCTCCAGAGTCTGAGCCAAGTCCAAGGACTACTAAAGCCTCGAAGAGGCAGAGGAAGAAGACACAGCCCTCTGCAAGTCCAGCCCCTGACCACTGCCCAGTGTCTGTTCCAGCCTCTGACCGCAACCCAGTGTCTGCTTCAGCCCGTCACGATCACCTGTAACCTCAGAACTTCATTTCCCACAATCCTTTCGGGCTTCCACCTGCACACAGTCCACCATCACCTACAACTGATATCAATTACCCTTATCTGCTCCACACTGTAAAGGCCTGCACAATACCCTCCATGGTTGTCTGGTCTTGTCGTTCTACCTGAATTCTTACCCGAATACTTGCCTGCATTACACTTACCTGTGTTATCTTCTTCTCTACTTATCCATCTTCAGTCTTCAGTTGTCAGCTACCAGCTTCAGTCATCCAGTCCAACCACTGCAAGTCTTCACCACCTAAAACAAATGAGAACTGTCATCCACCACCAGCATTACTGCAATTACCTCTATCCCAGTTACTCACCTGCTGCTCTGACTGCTTGTTCTATGACATTATGTCAATAAACCTCTTCAAAAAAGCTGCTACATACACCCAAGGCCATGCACAGGGGGGTGCCCTGGTGTCTAGAGCCACTGATTCCACTAATCCACTCTGCGTTTTCCCGCTAGCTCCTCAGTTAACAAAATATCCTTGTAAAAGGCTGCATGATTGCATATTAATCTAAATAAAACCGAAATCCTGATTTTTCTTAAGCCGGGCATACACTGTGCGATTTCTGTGCAATTGTCAGGATCCTGCCCTGACAGTCTTGCCTTGTTTAATGTTTCTTTGTTTGTCTTGTGCATGAGCACATGGCTCTGTCTTTGTTTGTGTTTGCCATGTGCTCTTCTTGTCCCGCCTCCTCGTTTCCTGTTACCACTCCCCCTTGTTTGGTCCCCGTCTAGTTCTCATTTCACTAATTGTGTTCATCTGATCCTCATGTCCTGTTCCCTTTATATTGTGCCTTCTTTCCCTCATGTTCTTGCTGGTTTGTTGCGTGTGTTCTTTGCATGCCTTGTGTTTAGCCAAGCCTAGTCTTGAATTTATTCTCTTGATAGTTTTTGCTCCAGTCAAGTTTCAGGTTTTTGTTGTATTTTTACTTAGCTTTATTTTTTGAGTCAGTGCTGCCAATTTAGCGATTTTCCCGCCCCTTGTTGAGACTTTATTTCAACAGCCTAGCAACAAATCTAACAACTTCTTGGACAAACCGCTTCTAGATTCTATGACTCACCCACTGACCTATATTAATATAGATCAGAGGACTCACCAGTATGATGTCATCTAGTGACATTTAGCGACCAGTTTTAGCTATTTTCAGCTGAAAGCAACTGGCAACACTGTTTTGGGTTTTCCATTTCGTTTATTTCTTTTGTTTCCTTTTCTATTGCAGTTATAGTTAGTTAGTTTTTATTTCCTAGTCATAGTTTTTCCAGTTTTTATTTTGCTCTTGTTTCTGTTTATCTTGTCTTGTCTCAAGTCTTCTCGTGTCGTCTCGTGTTGGTTCCTGCCCTGCCCTGCATCCTGTTCCACCCTGGTCGTTGACTCTCATGACCTGGCAGGTAGTCTGGTGCTACGTCAAGTCTCATCACCAACTGTCAAGCCTGGTTCCCTGAGCCTTTGCCTCATCTCTATCATTGGCCACAGGGGCGTGTCTAGAGGGGTGGCATGGAGTGGCACTGGCCACCCCTGGAATATGACTGCGTCAATAAAACAGCTTGTAAAAATGTCACTGTAGGCTATTGCATATTCATTGTATTTGTACTTAACATCTGCTTCAGTATTGAATGTATAAATCCGTTTTATGACAGCCACCATTTAAATGTTTAGGCCTATATGAAAATGAGTACAACATAATTATGTCATTAAAAATGTATTTTAACATTATTATAAAAACTTGTACTTGTACTGTACCTGATAGGCCCCAAATTAATCAATATTGAATCGAAGATAATCAAATCGAAAGCTTCTGAATCTAAATTGAATTCAATTGTGAAATTTGTGTCAATGCCCAGCCCTATAGTCAATAAATGTTTTTTTTTTTTTACTTGGAGCAAATGTTGTCTTTTCTATTTATTTTCCAAATAAAAATGACATAAACTAAGAGAACTAACAGAGCAACACTGGCATGCACCTGTGATTGGCTGGATGTTAGTTCACAAAAATCTAAGTAACCAACACAAGAGAATGTGGGCAGTAATGGTGGCGGTGTATTGGAAAAGTGCAGGGGACAGAATCACCTTTAAATAGAAGTGGGGGAATGCTTCTGCTAAGTCCTTGCTCCAAACAAACTTATACAGATAGTTTGTTTCTGTATTGTTTCTATATAAAAATGTCAATATAATGTAAAGTTTACTCTGGTTCTTGTTTTAAATTATTTTGTTCCTTTATTTATGTTTGTTGTTGTTGTCTTTTGCCGTTGTACAAGCAGGATGCAGCGGTTGGTTGGTGTGGTATTTGTCCCGCCCCTCCTCCACTGTGATTGGGCAGCTGGGTAAAAAGTGAAAGTGATGAGCGCTGCAGTTTACCCAAAGTTGAACAATCTTAAACTCTCGGTGACCAGTAAAAAATGCCAATCACTGCTGGCGTTTTAAAAACATGGTGCTCCCATTGGAAAAATTCACTAGCCTCTGGAAAAAAAATGCTTTGGTAGACACACGGTCTAAGAGAAAAAAGAACCAAGGGCAGGTTTTTGGTTTTCACAAATTTGAGCACCTAAAGATTGGATAGAGGCCGCAAGAGCAGCAGACTTAACCTTTACTGCATTGTTTTTATTTTATTTTATTTTTGAGCCATGGGTCGCAACACACTGTCCTGCAGTGTTTATCTCCAAATCTAATCCAAAGACATCTGCATGTAATTTTCAAATATTCCTAAAGACTTTGGTTAGATTTTTCAAGTAGGGATGTAGCTAAAACTCTGCATATTCTTGTCATTTTCTCCCAAATCATTTGATTTAATTTTTTTTTTCAATTGAAAATGTATAAGGACATGTTCCTTGTCATCCTATAAGATTTAGAGGTAATTACATATATAGAAGTATATAAGTAGCTATTGTATAGAAAAGTATAGAAGTAGCTTTTTTTTTTTTTTTTTTAAACAGACTTAATCCACACATTTCCATAATCAGCATATTTGGATGTTCATACAAACAATAGATTCAGTAACCTTGTTTTTATTAATATATATCACATATCATAATATCACATGCACACAAAACCTTCCCTGCTGAAAAATCTACTATAAACCAGCATGAATTCCATGCTGGTCCAGGCTGGTTCATGCTGGTTAGAGCTGGTATAGGGTTGGTCTAGCTGGTGAACCATGCTGTTCTCAAGTAAAACTGAGCTGGTGTAGCTGGTTTACCAGCACTCCCGTATCCCATGCTGGTCCCAGCATGCAAAACATACCTTATGCTGGATTTTACAGAAGGGTTCATAGATTCAGATTTGTGGATTATAATCTGAGTAGTAATATTGTATATTTTATCTGCAACATTGAGTGATGGACCTGCAGTCTTCGTTTTCGTTGATGAGAATGATTCAGGCATAACTGTAAAAGACAGAGAGACAGATCACACTTACCTAAATATCCAATACAGCTTTTCATCTTAAATAGGGACTCAAATAGTTAATAAATAAATAAATAATAATAAAAAAAAATATATATATATAAACACTGCACATATTTCATAAAGACGTCATCTGAATTAGCAGAATTATAATGATTATGAAAAATTATGAAAAACGTGCAAATATCAGTCAATTTAAAAATTGTGATTTCCATTATTGGAATTATCATAGAAATCAATAAAATCTCAACATTTCTGCCAACGTAATTCAATTTATGCAATCTTATTTTTTATCAGTGTGCAACTCTGTAATAGTGATCTAGACTTAAAAATTATTAAAAACAAATTTCAGATCAATTTTGAAGACTGCACGTTCTCTAGGAACATAAATTCAGCAGACTTTCTCAAGTGGTGGGGCCCATAGCCCATATGACTGGGACAAGTGGCTGCCTTTTCTTCTGTTCCCATACTGAGAAGTTCCCCAAGCCTCAACCAGTTTCATCCCCTTCCAGTAGTGTTATGGCTGGCATGTACAGGGAGCATTGGATGTTACAGAAGGGATGGGAGACCCCTGGTGGCCGTATTAAAGAGATAGGGATTGTTCAGTTTGTATTGGAGATGCACGACCAGCTTGAGAGCTATCAAGACCAAGCGAGGGAAAACCTGCAGCAAGCACAGCGAGAACAGATAGTGTTGCTGCTGCTACTTACGCCTACAAACGTTACTGGTGTAGGATTTTAGGGTGAACCAGACACATATGAATCTTACAGATGATTTGTTCAAACAGAATATTCCATAGAATTCTGAATCAACACTCAGGACCCTAAATCAGAGGATCTTCCATTTGGGATGCCATTCAGTCTAGGAACCCCCAGCTAAGTACTTTATGGCCATGCATGCTTTCTAGCTAAGAAAGAACATTGTAAACTTGGGGCAGTTAACTCAAGACTAATGTTCAAAAAGACAAAACATTGTGACTCACATCTTGAGCCCCACAAAGATAACGGCAGAGGTTGTGTGATCCCGAAACATAGATACAAAACAGACCTTCTTCTTTTGAGTGACCTCTGAGTGACACAGAGTTAAAATCCACATTGATTCATCAACCATCTATCTGACCAATACCAATCCTATCAGACAGTGACCCTACTGAGTGCCAGAAAGAAAGATTGTGCCATTGAAAGAGAAGAACGAAGAGATGAGGCGGCTGGGAGTAATCAAAGCCACCTGGTCATTATCCCAAAAAAGGATGGGTCACTAAGGATCTGCATCGATTTCCACAAGTTAAACACTCAATACAAATTTGATGCCTACCCTATGCCTTGAATCGATGAACTGCTGGAAAGAGTGGGACCCGCTTTATCAACACACTGGTTCTGTGCAAGGGGTACTGGCAGATGGCCCTAGATCCTGCTTCTAGGCCCTACACCACCTTTAGTACTCTGCTAGGGCTATACAAGTTTATGGGTTTACCTTTTGGCCCACATTAAGCACATGCCACCTTTCAGAGACTAATGGACAGTGTTCTCCAGGGATGTGAAGAGCGGTCTGCTGCATATCTTGATGATGTTATAGTTTACAACAAAACTTGGGCAGACCATCTAATGCATCTGCAACAAACCCTGGAGAAGATCCACGCAGCGGGTCTGTTCTAGAATGTAACGAAGTGCGAGTGGGCAAAACAGGTCCAAGGCCGCATCTTTAGAGGATATTTGTGCTGCGGCAGACTGGGCCTTTCCACACACGTTTATCAGATATTACAGTCTGGACATGGACTCACTCACGGGGTCTCAGGTCGTCTTGGGTTTAGCATGTTCACATTTTGTTTACAAAATTTGTGCAAAGCTCTCTTTTCATGTTTTTTTTCTGGGCAGTCATTTGTACTATGGCACAGTTGCTAGTGTTTCCCCAAAAAGTCAGCTACTGAAGCAGTGTTGAGTGAACCTACGAAGGGGAATGTCTCAGTTACGTATGCAACCCTAGTTTCCTGATTAGGGAACAAGATGCTGCGTAGCGCTGCCATACTCCAACATGCCTGCTGCATCTCCCTCAGAAAACTATGCAGCATGCTGATGATATAAAGTGGACTTTTTAGTGCTAGTGACGCGACACACACAGGTCACTTGCTTTGTCATCAGCCAATGAAACTGCCGTGGTTGTGCTTCAGACAATCGTCACAACTGAGGTGTCACCCATGGTCACCGTGATTTTCCCAAGTAAGACATGTTCCTGGATCAACATCTGGATCAACATCAACAACATTCCAATCAACCAATCAGATTTGAGGGTTTACCAAGTTTACCATTTATGTCAAGTTTAGGCTTGCAACCAGGGTTAGGTGCTTCTACATCAATGTTATTCACCTATCTTTCCCCTCTGATTTTAGGGATTAGGTTTAGGGGTAGGAATAGGGTTAAGACTAAATATTCAGACTGGAATGTTGTTCCAGGATCAACAAAATATGTTGATCCAGGAACATGTCTTACTTGGCAAAATCACGGTGACCTGTTCCCCATAGTGTCAGCTACTGACGCAATGTCTTGTTCTCTACGCAGGGAACAAGGGTTACATAAGTAACCAAGACGATTCTAAAACCCTCACCTTGGTTTACTAACTGGATTGCAAATGTTTTGTGAGGGGTTGATTGCTCCATTTCTTGGTTTTCTTTCAGGGACTATAAGGTCACTAACACAGGACTAAAGACAAACTCAGTTGTTTATTGCTTTGTAAAACAAGAATTAGGAATTATTGTTTTTGATCTTTGATTATTTCAAATGCACCATAAAATACTATGAGGATGTTAATACCAGATATAAAAGGGCCCCAAAACTTCTACGGAATTCTTAGCAGAATTGGAAAGCTTTACTGTTGAATTCTGCAGGTCCCACCCCAATCATTGCAGATAATAAAAACAAACAAAAAAACAGCACGCCAATTAAATAGAATTTTCCAAATTCTATTTAATTGGCGTGACTAAAGACTAGCTTTTTTTTCTTTTGCCGAATTTCTGTAGTGCTTACCGGAAAAAAGGATTTTTCAAATCCAGTGTGTTCCCAGATTTAAATCCAGACTGATCAACTACAGCAGTGATGTGAATGTCATAGCTTTGTCTATAAAAGAAGACATTTGCAGTTAGAAATAATGCAGTTGCAAGATTATATACCACCAATCTGTATATAGTCAAGTAGTGGACACTCCCGACTCTGAAGGTTTAGACATTAATGTATCAAATTAGTTTGTAAACAAATAAAAAAAGGGGGGATTACTATGAAGATGCTGAAATATAAAAACATTTGTGATTTAAATTTTTTTTTCACTATATAATTCCCATCCTTAATTCTATTCTATTCTATATATTCGATATATTTTGCTTCCATGTTCCAGACCCAGAAATGATATGAGCCCCGCTTCCTGTTGCCCCCTCATCATATGCATTAACAAAGTAAGTCGTACCTCTTGTTGGCTATTAGATGAACCTGTCCAGATAATGTCTGTCCCATTTTGGCAAACAGGGGGGTCTGCAGAAGACAGCGCACCTGATACCAGTGAGTCAAAGGTTCATTTGGAGCAGTGGACAGCCATACTGTCATCCTGTACAAAAGGACATAAGAACACAATTAGTAATTCTTTCAAGCATGTCGTCCTCAGAAACCTTTCCTCTCATATCTTAGATTCTCACCTTGACCCAACAAAGGCCACATCAAACCAAAAAGCAAGTCCATGAATTAGCCCTGACTGCAGCAATTTGAAGACAAATGGAATTTCCAACCTGTAAATTACACTACAAATATTGAGACAATGCTCTAGGTTTTACACAATACACAAATTATAACATATTTTTGACCACACATAGTCAGAAACGTTATTGCACATTTTGAGGTCCAGAAAGGTATTGAAGACATTGTTAAAATAGTCCACATGACTGCAGTAGTTCAACCTTAATGTTATGAAGCGACGAAAATACTTTAGGTCTTACAGGTTTGGGATGACATGAGGGTGAGTACTTAATGACAGAAATTTCATTTTTGGGTGAACTAACCTTTTAAAATTAAAAACCGATAAGTAAAATGGCGAATCTGCTGAAAATCTTTTCCTAAAAAATGTGCATGCCACTGGTGTGCTTTAGCTTGCAATAGCTGCTTGCAATTTTACCGATGTAAATCTTCCTCTTTTGCCTCCAGAAAGTTGATTGTGTATTTCACAGACCGGGCCATGAGAATCTGCATATCAAATGTGTCCTGAAATGCACAGACATAATGACAACATTATGAAGCAATCTGAGATCCAGATTCATGAACGCTGTACATCTCAATATACTGTATGTGACAAACATGGACTCACCACTATTGGCTGTCTAAAGAACTCATCCAAAGCAGAAGAATGAAGACCGCTCAAGTTCACTCCATAGAAACACCTCTGATTCCTGATTTAAAATCAAATTCCAAATTGTTTGGAGTTAAACACATGTTTCCAACTAATGTTATTTTAAGTTTAGCAAAATTCTGTGAATAGTTTAGAGCAGTGGTTCTCATAATTTTTGATTTTGATTTTTTCTTATTGTACACACCAATTTTTATAGCCTACCACGTAGGCTAATAAGTTTACTCTGGTTCATATGCTGTAATGATTTTTTTTTTTAAACAATTTTAATCTATGGACACTCTTAGTTTCTATACATTAACTTTCAGAATACCAAGTTTTAAGAGCTGAATGTTCTTCAAGGTTCCCACTTTTTTAACCAAAAATTATGTGCATCATAAAAATGGCCATTACGTTTCAATATTGTATTAATTTACATGATTTTTACATGACTGTGGGAATCCTGCTTCTTTAAAGACAAAAACAGATGGTGAGGGGGTGAATTCAAATAAGGAAATATCTTGATTTTTATTTGTTTTAGCTCATTTAAATGCTTGTTTTGTCTTATTTTAAACTTGGGACCCCCTTGGAAGTTTGCCGAGACCCCCTAATGGGCCCCTGCTTTAGAGAAGTGGTTCTCAACTGGTGGGTTGTGACAGCAGGAAATGTTTGATGCTTTTTGCCCACATCATGGTGTAGTTATGGTATACCAACATGGGCTAGTTGTTGAAGCTAACCAGCCAAACCTTGATTCCTCCCAAGCTGTTTATCACTAATATATACAGTGGGTAGGGAAATTATTCAGACCCCCTTAAATTTTTCACTCTTTGTTATATTGCAGCCATTTGCTAAAATCATTTAAGCTCATTTTTTTCCTCATTAATGTACACACAGCACCTCATATTGACATAAAAACACAGAATTGTTGACATTTTTGCAGATTTATTAAAAAAGAAAAACTGAAATATCACATGGTCCTAAGTATTCAGACCCTTTACTGTGTGTGACACTCATATATTTAACTCAGGTACTGTCCATTTCTTCTGATCATCCTTGAGAGGGTTCTACACCTTCATTTGAGTCCAGCTGTGTTTGATTATACTGACTGGACTTGATTAGGAAAGCCACACACCTGTCTATATAAGACCTTACAGCTCACAGTGCATGTCAGAGCAAATGAGAATCATGAGGTCAAAGGAACTGCCTGAAGAGCTCAGAGACAGAATTGTGGCAAGGCACAGATCTGGCCAAGGTTACAAAAAAATTTCTGCTGCACTTAAGGTTCCTAAGAGCACAGTGGCCTCCATAATCCTTAAATGGAAGACGTTTGGGACGACCAGAACCCTTCCTAGAGCTGGCTGTCCGGCCAAACTGAGCTATCAGGGGAGAAGAGCCTTGGTGAGAGAAGTAAAGAAGAACCCAAAGATCACTGTGGCTGAGCTCCAGAGATGCAGTCGGGAGATGGGAGAAAGTTGTAGAAAGTCAACCATCACTGCAGCCCTCCACCAGTCGGGGCTTTATGGCAGAGTGGCCCGACGGAAGCCTCTCCTCAGTGCAAGACACATGAAAAAACACCTGAAGGACTCCAAGATGGTGAGAAATAAGATTCTCTGGTCTGATGAGACCAAGATAGAACTTTTTGGCCTTAATTCTAAGCGGTATGTGTGGAGAAAACCAGGCACTGCTCATCACCTGTCCAATACAGTCCCAACAGTGAAGCATGGTGGTGGCAGCATCATGCTGTGGGGGTGTTTTTCAGCTGCAGGGACAGGACGACTGGTTGCGATCGAGGGAAAGATGAATGCGGCCAAGTACAGGGATATCCTGGACGAAAACCTTCTCCAGAGTGCTCAGGACCTCAGACTGGGCCGAAGGTTTACCTTCCAACAAGACAATGACCCTAAGCACACAGCTAAAATAACGAAGGAGGGGCTTCACAACAACTCCGTGACTGTTCTTGAATGGCCCAGCCAGAGCCCTGACTTAAACCCAATTGAGCATCTCTGGAGAGACCTAAAAATGGCTGTCCACCAACGTTTACCATCCAACCTGACAGAACTGGAGAGGATCTGCAAGGAGGAATGGCAGAGGATCCCCAAATCCAGGTGTGAAAAACTTGTTGCATCTTTCCCAAAAAGACTCATGGCTGTATTAGATCAAAAGGGTGCTTCTACTAAATACTGAGCAAAGGGTCTGAATACTTAGGACCATGTGATATTTCAGTTTTTCTTTTTTAATAAATCTGCAAAAATGTCAACAATTCTGTGTTTTTCTGTCAATATGGGGTGCTGTGTGTACATTAATGAGGAAAAAAAAAAAAGAACTTAAATGATTTTAGCAAATGGCTGCAATATAACAAAGAGTGAAAAATTGAAGGGGGTCTGAATACTTTCCGTACCCACTGTGTGTGTATATATATATATAGAGAGAGAGAGAGAGAGAGAGAGAGAGAGAGTGCTTCAAAGCTCTTCAGATGAACATTTTAGCACGTACCCACTGCAAAGCACAAGCTAAATTTCTGCTTTAACATAACAAATATTAGGAGTTAAACTTGACATGACACCTGGTTACATGATCTAATTTATGTAATAAAATCTCCAGTGAGACAATGATTTTATTTAATGTTCTGAAGTATGGTCACATCACAAGTATGAAACTCCTCACAGTCAGTCTGGTTTAATAGCACAGGCAGAGAGAAGAGAACTATGCACCATGAGTCAGATTTGGACTGAACCACAGTGTTTTACAGGACCGGGAAGCTGCTTGGCTTCAGTTTTGTCACGGCACGGTGAAAGTACAGTGCAGGCTGTGGGCGGTTGGACGATTACTGTCTTTCCATGCTAGCAAACCACAATCCCCTGTGGGCCAATGTAAAATAAACCATCATGGATGAGGCTGTAAACATTCAGTGTGAAGCATGTAGGGTTGAGAGGGTCTGTAGTGGTATGCTCATGTACACTATTAAAGAAATGTTCTGGATTCAACACGAGCAAAGTTCTCTCAACGCCATTTGTGGAATAATGTCCGTTACCACAGAAAATAATTTTGGTTCATGTTTACGGTAATACAGTGTATGCGAAATGGAGCAAAACGGGGCCAGTTTTGGGAGAGCTTAAATGCTGAAAGTGTAGTTCGTACTTTTGTAAAAGCACTTTTAAATTATGAAATATGAATGAATTATTCAGAAAAAAAAAAAACTTTATTTTGGAGCTGTAAAGTCAAAAGCATTATATTTTTATCGTATGTTTGAGGTAATGCTTTTTTAGGTGGATAAACTTATGGGTATGTGTTATCAACATTGGACCCTAAAATAAGGCCCCCCATCAATCCTACTTTAGCAACATATTATCATACAAACTTTTGCTCTTTTCTAATGTACACTACTGTTTAAATGTTTGGGGTCAGTTTGGTAAGATTTTTTAAAATGTTTTTGAAAGATGTCTCTTCTGCTCACCAAGACTGCATTTATTTAATCACAAAAACAGGAAAAACAGTAATATTGTGAAATATTACAAATAATAGCATTATTATAAAATTGCTTCATGTAAATAATCCTTTTCTGGAAACCTTTGCACGTATTATGTTAAAGTTTACCGCTGCTACATGGTCATTGAAACCGATCTGGCTGGCCTGGTTCTCAACTCACTGATTGATCCATAAAAGTAAACTTTGGTGAATAAAACATTACATTTCGGTTTCTCAAACAGCGCAATAATAGGGCTTCAGTTGACGTGGAATATAGTGCATGAGCTGTATGAACCATTTATTAAATATAAGTGGATCATTGTATAATTACAATCATTGTAATTGCATCCAAAACAGTGACAGTCTTCAGAATTTCTCATTTTGTGTTCTACAGAAGACAAAGTTATACAGGTTTGGAATGTCATGAGGGTGAGTAAGGGGAGACAGGGATAGCTGCAGGTCGGAGTAATGGGTGTGCCGAAAATTTGGGCCATTGCAAAAGGTACACAATGTTACAACAGAAACTTACCCCCTAACCCTTCCCCACACTCTAACAGGCAACTTTCGTGACCAATTGTAAAGACCTGTTGGCATGCCCACTACCTTTTGGCACACCCATTACTCTGACCTGCAGATAACCACACTTGAGTAAGGGTGATTTCACACGTGGTTCAATTGCCTGGTCCTAACCCGAGTTCAATTGCTCCCCCTTCCCCTGCTGGACTGCGTTCACATTATGTTATTTGGGTCCGAATGTGATTTATTTGCTTCATCAAAGCAGCAGCTGTTTACTCCCGTCGCATGGTAATGACAACACAGGAGAAGACAGCAAAATGTATATTGGTTGCTCACCTCACTTTCATATTTTGTTTAGTAAACCTTTGGTTATCTTCAACCAATGTGCAGGGAAGAAAATTGAAGAAGAAGGAAAAAAAACCTTCGAAACAAACTTTTATGTCCTAGATGTCCAGATGTAATTTCTATAAATGAAAAGTGCAGGTTAGAGAATTGCTATAGATTGTAAAGAAAGCAGAAGAAGGCATTACCAGAAGCTGGAGCGGGCATGATGCTCCATGTACAGTTGTTCATCAGTGAAAGGAGCCAGGTGAATGTCACTCTGAGTAGGGAACATCATTCCTGAACAGTGATAGAAGGTGAACCAAAAAGTAAAAACTATGCCTCTGAATGTTTACTTTTCTGTTGACATACTGTATGTAACTTTTCTCTATTCAAACAATTCCCAATTCATAAAATTAGCCTTTTGGGGAATATATTTTATTCTTTGAGATTTAAATCTTGTGACATTTTTTTCTTTATTATCTAGATATGTCCTGTCTCATGCTGAATTTTGAGTACAACGACAA
Organism: Hypophthalmichthys molitrix; assembly: GCA_037950675.1. Classification (NCBI taxonomy): domain Eukaryota; kingdom Metazoa; phylum Chordata; class Actinopteri; order Cypriniformes; family Xenocyprididae; genus Hypophthalmichthys; species Hypophthalmichthys molitrix. Next base: position 25,587,363 of record CM075501.1, read on the forward strand.
CAACAGATAAACATAATATAGCATTGACAAGTACTTGATCATCAATAACCAATAACATTTGAACACGACATACATGAATTAGCGTGTAGTGGCCTTTTATTGTTGCAATTGTTGTTTGCAATGTACAGACCTTTGGGTTTTAACCAGTATTTGGCGTGTAGATAGCTCTCTAACATCCTCTCATTGAGGAGCATGTAGCCTATGGGCTCTGAGATGATCACATCCACCTTCTCTGGACAGGAAACTTCCTCAATCTTTCCTGACAAAACCGTGATTTTGTCGGACAAGCTATTGCTTTTCACTAAAATCTGAAGAGACAAGAATGACAAAACAACTTAAGCTTTATCTGCATCTTTTCCACATGCTGTCAATTACCACAGAAAATATTGTGACCCATTCCTCAGTTTGTAATAACAAACAATCAATTCTACAGTGATGCACTTATAATGGAATACTATTTCTTGCACAATAAAGTCGTTATTTTTGTTTTGTTTTTGCGCACAAAAAGTATTCTCGTCGCTTCATAACATTAAGGTCGAGTCACGTTGACTGTAGTCTCTGGACCTTGAATGTGGTAATTTTGTTGCTTTCTATGAGAGATAAAAAAAACTCAGATTTCATCAAAAATAACTTAATTTGTGTTATGAAGATGAACAAAGGTCTTGCGGGTTTGGAACAACATGAGGGTGATTACTTCATAACAGAAATTTCATTTTTGGGTGAACTAACCATTTAAAGAAATCACTAGTAGTGGTGATTGTGTAAAGATATATTCAAAATCATCCAACAAAAATAGTCCCACTTAAAAAAGACAACTTAGACAACAAATAATTTGGATGGAAGGAATAATATGAGAAGTGCCTAACAAAAATATGGGTTTTTGAATGTAATGTTAATTGCATTATATATATATATATATATATATATATATATATATATTTATTTATAATTTATTATAGAGTAAAATTATTTTAAATACAATTAGCTGAATTTTATTGTACTTTTTTGACCAACTTAAGTCCTACACCTTACGTATTTTAATGATTACTATTGTCTCTGACAAACTAAAACATACTTTAGTCATTTCAGTTAAAACTTGTATGTCTTGTATTTAAATATATTTGTAATTACACATCTGTAATGATGATGTTGCAATTAAATATACTGACTTTAAAGTCATCATGAAGTTAAATTTGACAATTCTTAGTTTTTTTATTGAAGATTTCAGTATTTATTATAAATAATTTATCATTGTTTTAAATTCATTTGCCTTGTAATCTTTAATCAAAATAACTTCCCCTCCCTCTTGCAGCTCATCTCCTCTTCTCTAATGACGTGTTTACTGGCGCAAGGGCGGGACAACCTGTCACTCACACGAGATCCACCAATAGCAAACCACGATCATCCAATCAATTCCCCATGGACAAAATCAAGTACCGCCCTACATTTGCTCTTATTCCAGAAGTCGTTTCACTCGGATATATAGGTCACAATAGGGAACAAAAGACTATCGCTACTTCTGTTTCATCCTGACTTTAAACTTTAAATGGAAAATTCCTTACACTTCAAGCATTGAGGCAGAGTTAAAATATGGGTTTGACTATCACCCTTGCAAAATAATACAAAAAAAAAAAATCATTTGTAATCTCTTTTCTAAACAAAGAAAACCATTTAGAGATTAACAGTTAAAGGCTATATTTTATATCTGGAACACTGGTTGCACAAATCAGATGTGGCAGTAGAAACTCAAACACATGTGGTTGTAGTCTACAAAGTACTACAAGAGTAACAAGACCTTTTCCTATTAAATGAGAAAAAGCGAGCTATTAGTACTAATCTTGTCTGTTAAGAAAGCAGTCTTTATCCATGTAAACGTGTGTCCTTGCCCACTACACAATTTTCCGGGCCAAATCTGTCTTCAAGTCATTTAGCAGCCAGAATGTCATGCATTCCAGACATGCAGGAAAGATCCTTCTGAAGGACCTCTTAAAGGTGTTGCCCTGTTAAAATGTTCCATAAAAGTTGGCTCGGCCTGGGTATTTTTCCACAAAACCCATAGCCCTGAACTTCAGGCCAAATGGGTATGACAAACATAGATAGTGATAAGTGATTTATCATCCTAGCACATCCAACTGTTGGCCAAGAAATACATATGTCCTCACTATGCACTGAAAGATCTTTGTAATAGTTTGGATCATGGAAAAATATGATTTGCTTTTATTGCCACACTGCAAGAAAAAAATCCATAGACAAACAGAAAGTTACTGGTAATTTTCAGCCAGGACATTTTCTGTTAAGTTTATGGACATTTCCTTCAACCCTAAAACACAATACAATGCAATTAAAAAAAAATAATAATAATAAATAAATCAATTCCTTCATATTAACATAGCACATTAGGCACTATGTGTAAAGTGCACACATTTCCACAAACAGGTCAGATCAGATTTCCCAATATTATGATGATTAAGTGATTAATTCCCACAAATGAAAGTTTGTCTTGATTTACGCACCCCCATATCGTTTCAATCCATAGGATTTTGATTCTTCTGTAAAGCCCAGACATTTTGCAGAATGTTCATTTTGCTCTTTCTTACAATAAGGTCTATGGAAATGGATGCTTTAAGACATAAAAGTATCATAAAAGTATCCGTGTGCTATGATCCAAGTCGCCTGAAGGCTTACAACTACTGTGTGAGAAACAGACTCAAAATTAAGCTAAACCCAAATCTTTCCCTTCCAAAACAAAAAAACAAAACAAACAAACAAAAAAAAAAACACTCAAATCTAATCTGCATTTGTGTATATTCAAATAAAGATCACATATTAATGTTGTCAAATAACATTGTTTTTTGTGTGTCTCATAGGCAACATTTGAATATGCAGAAGTGGGAATAAGATGTGAGAGCTACAGTAGTAGACACGATTTTGAGCATAAGAATTACATTTCAGTCTGTTCCTCACACAAAGTTATCATATGACTTTAGAAAACTTGCAGTAGTCACACAGACTATTTTATAATACTTCTACTTTTTAAGTACATGGCATTGTGAAAAATCTGCTGAAAATACAAAATCATCGTTTGTGTTCCAGGAAGAAACTCATATGGGTTTGAAATAACATGAGGGTGGAAGGTGAATCATAAATATATTGTGTGTACTTCTGCATATTTGGCCACAGAACTGGCCTCCACTGCATAAACTCTCTTAGCCCCGGCCTGGACGGCAAAGAAGGACAATATCCCTGTTCCACAGCCGACATCAAGAACCACCTACAAACAGATGCAATGTATACCATAAGAACAAAGTATATATTTGAGGCAAACTGTTTGGTACTAAAGAATTATCAACACAGTACAATTACTGTATATAAAGACTTTTATTTTAAAAAATCTTAAAGGTGCACTCAGTAAATTTAATTTTAATAATTTTATTATTTTTAATCAGAGTATGTGTTTTACCTTGGAATGAAACCCATTGTTGCGAGTGGCATACTCAATCCATGTGAGAAATAGGAACATTTCCACATATTAATGCACTGTAAACCCTAACGCTCAAAATACTTAATTGGTTTGAGTAGGACAAACATAAATTAAACAAATTAGGGTTTCACTTTATTTTGATGGTCCTTTTAACACATTCTTCTGACTAAAAGTAGCGCTGCACCTACATGTCTACTAACTCTCGGGACACGGGCAAGAATTTTTTATCCAATACTATTGTCAGTATCATAGTTGAGACTGTTTGGGGTATGTGGATCATGTGACTTGGTTTAATTTTTGGGGGGGGGCAGAATTTGGCACACCATATATATCATATATATACAAGTCTGTTTTGCTTTCACATTCACGCGAATCGCTCCACAGTTTGAGTGCAACTGAACTTAGACCACTTCCTTCAGGTAGTCTTGGGTTCTGTATCCTGGTGCGCTCCTGAGTCCACGTGACAGCTTTCACATTACCACATTTTCATGTGAACCCTGCCCCGTTTCGAACTAAACGTCCAGGGTGAAAGCACCCAAACTACCTAGCCAGTTACAACGTCATTAGTTCAACAAAACACATGTAGGGTTTGATGAGGTATTTTACTTCCTGAACAAGAGTGCACACAAGTTTGAGGTTGCCTTCACATTCACGTGAATCGTGCCACCAAAACTCAGAACACCTCCTCCTTTCACATTATCAGTTTTTCATGTGAACTGCGCCTTTCACACTAAACATTATAATCACACCAAACCTGCGAAGTGTGAACACACCCTAAGTGAGCGTAAACGCAACAGCCTAATATTCCTGTGTATATTTAATTCAGTGCAGACTACACAGGCAGGGGTTTACTTTACATTAGCTCTTTTAATTTCTGTAGTTAGTCTATTTCTAACTTGAATATTACTGTTAAAAGAGCTTTTTATTTTAGCTTTTTATTAGTTTTTGTCCTAGTGTTTGTAATTTGCTTCTTTATAAATAAATAACTATATTGTGATATATATTATTGAGAAATAAAATTAATAAAGATTATAGTCATATTGTCAACCCCTAGTAACAGGTATCAGCACAAGTCCAAAATCACTGCCATATTGGCCAACAAAGCATAAAGCAAAAAAACAAAACAAAATACTGAGTACACCTTTAAAGACTAGCAGAATAAAGTTTGCTGTTTGATTATGTAATATTATCATGTAAATCAGAATAAACTAGCCAGGTAAGGAACATAAATACATACTTTGTCTTTGAAGTCAACGTCATTGAGCAAAATGGCTTTTTGGTACGTTGCAGTCCTGAGGTAATCCTGAAGCATGTTCTGCTGCTGGGACAGACAGCCATAAAACTGAGAGAAAACTGAAAATGTCTCACATTTCTTAAAGAAGTAAATCATGTATACGGATCACATACAAGGGAACTGAATAAAGGTCTAGGTTTACATGGGGAAATTCTCCACTTTACCTGGAAGTACTGTATTGCAGATGAATCATCCGTTCTCTGCTGAAACACAGACTGATCTGTCCTGAGGTCAATCCATGAGCTCAGCATTCTGTGGAAGCCCTGAAACTCTGTACAGAAGTCACTGTTTTTCACTATCATGTATGACAGTAACACAATTTACAACAGTAATGGACTACTGTAGTTATTAACCCGATAAATTGGTCATCATATTTAATGGACCAATTTCGAAGACCTCTACATGATCAACACAATCAAAACTTTGCTGAAAAGCCTGTTGCACACAATCTACCACATGCCTTCTGTCTGATTGATTGTTTATACTCTTTCAGCAAGTAAAAGATTGTGGTCAGCTTGTGGTTCACTTGTCTTTTTGCCGTGAAATCTTATCAGAATTACATCAGAATAACTTTTATATTGTTTGTGATATTTCAAGATGAACACATACTGGACTGAAGCAACTTTTACTTGATTAACCATACGTCATTTTTTAGAAAGTTCATGAGTATCAAATATGATAATCAGGCTTTTGCAGAACATTTATTTGTTCATCTCTCAATCATCACTGTATTGCATTGCATTATGTTATAAAACTACAAAGCTTTGATCATCAGACTAAGCATTTAAATATCATTTTAATAAGACATTTTTGGGAGATATAGAGTGACAACTGATATTTATATGCATTGTATGTGAGTAGTCTGTTATACTGTAATACACACTGAGGTGTCTGGCTTTACAGGGTTAATCAAGGTTAATTTTAATTTATAAATATACTATTGTTCACTGTTAATTAATGCTTTTTCATAATACATTAATGTTAATTTTGTTAGTTTAACTTGAAATGTTAAAAATGTGTACTTATATCTAGAAACCAACATTAATCTAGATAGAATTATCATTCATAGTAAATATACCATATTACAGTATTTAGAGGTTTAAAGAGACTAAACTTTTAAACATTTGTTATGAATTCTAAATGTCATTATACAAATCTTTTTTGATTTTTGACTTTTGTGATTAATTATTTTCTGTTTAACGCGTTAAAAATATTAAAGGCAATTAACGCAGCATCCGTTTTTTCCTGGCATCCTTACATTATATGATCAAGTTGTCATTCATTCAAATGCTTTTAAACCATTCAAGCGCGATACGACACAAAAGAGAACTCAATTCTATACTGGCACGTGTCTGTGAAGTGACTCTCTGAGAACAAACACCGGAAAAGCACAGAAAGCCGCTTCTCAGATAGCATGCCAACAGCAATTGGAGTTCTCTTTCGCACTTGAGCAGATACAAACACACACAAAATTATGTCAAAATGCCCGTTATTGGCGAGTATCCACGTAAAGACATTCCTAAATGTGTTAAAAAGTCTTCAATGAATGTAAAAAGTAAGGAGAACTTCGGATGTGTGTCAGATATGCGTCATGTGTGGCAGCTCTTAAAGTGACAGCAGCCTAATAAACCTGCTGCAGTCTGTCTCACTAATGTTAATCAAAGAACAAAAGAAAAAGAAAAATCACTGCTCTTTACTGAACAACTTTTGTATCTTTAATAAGTATTAATCTATATTTAATATATAGTCTACATTAAAGACTGTGCAGTGATATTTTACATTTGATTACTTTATTCAGTTTTTCTACTTGAATATTACAGTTAAAAAAAAAAAATCAGGCCTTGCTATAAAGGCACAGCTAACATTAATTATAATGGGCTTATGTGAAGATTGTTTTAAGTTTGCTTAAATTAAAAAATATTTATATATTTATTTTTTAAAGTCTATTACATGTTTAAAATGATGACTTCCAATTATGCTGTAATGTTAAATGGTTAATTATCATTCCCAGAATATATTCCACAAATATATTCACAAACATACACATTCATTTCCCTTTTATAAGTCTGTATATAAAGAGTGTGATGTTGAGAGTGTCTTCACAAGGTTTGCAATTTAGTGATATTTCTATCATGTTTGATTCAGTTACCAATGGATTTATCCAAAATCTCCATGAGCCATTAAACACAGATGTACAACAGATGTGCTGGAAAAACTTAATGCTTCTCAGAGGAAAAAGACCTTAAGATTCCATACTTTGATCTTGGATTAGTAATACTAGAAAAATATTGAAGAAATAAGACTGAAAATCAATAAAGAATTATTCATGCTACAAGACTGGAACAAGTTTAATGACCTAAAACGCTTTTTTCAGGTAACATTTGGCTTCTAAAGGGCATTATTGTCGCATGAGATCAATACATTTCTGTCACTTTTGGAAGACCGACCAGGCTTAAATATGTCAGTTTTGAGGTAAAGAGTGATGAAAAGAATAGATAACTAACCTGATTGAGAGGTGAAGCGCATGAGGATACTGAAATAGCCCAGTGTGATGAGGAATGAGCGGCTGGCCACCCGACAACACTCGGTCTCCCTTGTGATCGAGAACTTAAAAACACAAACTCCAGCATCTAAAAGGATAACAATAAACAGGGTATATGAATGCTGATTTAAAAAAAAAAAAACAATGAAAGGATTAGGACACCCCAAAGTTAAATTATGTCATAATTTACGCTCAGAGTCATTCCCATATGACTTCCATGGAATACAAACGAAGATGTTGGAAAATGTTCATGCAGCTCTTTTACGTAAAATTAAAGTGGATGGTGATTTATATTGTGCATGAATCAGTTCTGTTCGGCATTATTCATGTCAAACCTGGTGTTACAGCAAGATTTTCAATGAATAAAGACTAAAATTGTTTTCAAGCTTAACAGCCTGAGCCTATGGCCACCAAATGCTTTTGATAAAGAAAAGAGAAGCATGAACATTTTGCTAAACATCTCCTTTTGTGCTCTACAGAAGAAAGTAAGGTATATGGGTTCCAGGGCAGTGGTTCAGCTAGAAGCTGCCATCAGAAATGGCTGTATCCTGCTATGCGAGGTACATAGGATGCAGAGAAAAACAGCAGAACGGTGCTATCTGATTTTGTGCACCAGGAGGCAGAAAGTGCAGGCGGCCAGATCCAGTGTACCATGTCAAAGAAAACAGAGTCCAGTGCAGGCGATGTTCGAGCTGCTCATGGTGTGTGAACAGCGCTGCAGTAAATCAGCGATCTGTCAGTGCGGCAGGACCACACAGTGAGACCTGAGGAAATGTGTGGCACACCTGAATAAAGAGTCTTCATTTGTCCTTCAGCCAATAAACAAGACACTAAAGAGAAATTGTTTGGTATGACGTTATTTACAGTGTAAATGTGGTTCTTCACTTCCTTTACTCATTATATTTTTCAGACAGGAGCAGATACTGAAAAAGTGGCATAACTTGAACTTGATACTTGAAGAAAATAAACAAAAATTGGGAAAAATACTGAAAAAATGAAATGAAAAAAGCATAGTGATGCAAATTAAGAATGAGATCTCAAATAGAATCAACTGAGTTCAAAACTAGACTTTAAAAAATTCTCGTCCTTAAAGTGTAATTAAACAAATAAGCACTGATTAACATTAATTAACAACGTGTACTTAGCCTACTAGGTTTATAGTAAGGCTGTTATTACTATAGGAAATACATGTAACGTGTAACAACGTCACAACGGCGTAATCTTATGTCTCCTCAGCGTTTCGGATGCATCTGTTTTATATCATGTAGCCTATACTGATTACCCTGAAATCTTACTAAGAAACCGAAATCTGCTAAAAAGTATTTCTCATAAAATTCTTCCCAAACCATGTCCTGAGCCATCCACGTTAATAGCTCTATACAAAACATCTTCGACATGTAGGCTAAAGTAGTTCTTGTTTTTGTTTACCATCATTAATGGTGAGAGAGACGTCATCCAGCTGTCGGTGCACTTGAAGCGTGAGTTCCTGATGTTGATCCGGCAGATCTTGCTTCATGTCGGTCTCATTGAGAAAGATCACAGTTACAGAGAAACTGGTCTGTAACTGATTATCGTCCATGATTGAATCCAGGAGTCATTGCAGGGTGGTGAAGCTCTCGTATCCTTCTTGTATGCGCATTTTGACAGAGCTTGTGAGCAAGTTCAAATGAGAGGAGGGTCTAATGGCTTTGACGTGAGAGGGCGGAGTTAAACTTAAAGATAAAAAATGACAGGCAGTGGAATGTAGGTTTCTGCCGACAAAAAAAGTCAAGTAATTTTTATTTCTACATTTTGTTTTTTTCTAAAACACAAGCAACAGACACGTAAGTAAGAAACTATGTTCATGAGTAGCCTAATTCTGTTACAGAAGCGCAACTCTCATTTTCAGTTTCATTTTTATAAATCTGATTATTAATGTTGGCATGAATAGGCCTATATGGTGCATGGGAGTAAACGAATAAGTAAGAGTAAGTTTTTTATTAGTATTATTTTACACCATTTCTAACATGTACGTGTGTTCAATGCGTGTGTATAGACTGAAATGTTAATGTGTTGATTTATTTGTACTTGTAAGTGCGTGTTTTGACATGACGTGTTCGCGCATGTTTTGAACGCAGTTCAGGATTCACCGCCACTCCTATTATTGCCACTAATGTTATTGCTTAGAAGTGTCTTATATTAAAATAGAAAAAAAGAAAAAGAACAAAAGAGAGAAAGACATAAGAGTAGGCTACAAATTGTATCGCACACATAACCAGCCCCCGGCTGATGATCGCGATGAGTTTTGGAGAATGATGACAATATCATGATGGTAAAGATATCCGACTAGTGGTTGAGATTATTACTTAGCATTCAGCATATAGACTGTGGTCTTATCCAGCGCCGGCGCCACGTGGGGGCAAAAGGAGGCAGTGCCCCCTCAGTGTCAGTTGGTCCCCTCTCCACCCCCGAAACGCGATTGATTTTAACCCTTTGACAAGTACGATAACAACTTTTCAGTGTTTTCAACCACATAATGTTTAGGTTTCAGACATTTAAATATACATTTAAATTAAGTACAAGGCTATATACATATATATAAAAAAAGACATTTATAGCTTAGTTTGTTACAAATTCCTTACTCTGTTGAAAGCTGGATAATAATTCTTTCAATTATAATTTTATGTTATTCATATCCTATTGTGTAGGAAACTATATAACTATATAATTTTCTCCCAGTTCACCGGCCACATACTTTTATATATTTTGGGAGAAATGAGTGAATTTACGTGAAATCTGACAGATGCGATTCCCTATATCTAGCTATCTAAGCCCACAGCGTGAGTTTTTATCTTATTTTATTTTATTTTAGAACGTATTAATTCCATGCCGACGCGTCATGCAGCCACATTGGTTTTATTTAGTTCTTTTTTATTCAAATTTGTCACATTTTTTTAATTATATCATGAACTATGATAGGCTATATTCCGATTGTCAAATATGTGGAAGTGAATGTGTTTTGTCGTTTAAACACCTTTATAATGATCGTGTTAGGTGATAACGTTTAAAAAAATGGGGGCTGTATATTTAAAAAAATATATATATATATATATATATATATATATATATATATATAGAGCCCCTACAATATATAATATTGAGCTCTCTTCTTTTAATTCTCCAACACAACACTCCCACCTAGTGGCCATTGTCTTAATGACATGACTAAACTTACAGAGATGTGATGTTGGAGTACGTTGGACCCAAAAACTATTTAGACACGTAAACCACACTTAAACGTGTTTGAATGTCATTACCAAGAGATCTAACGAAACCCTCATCCAGCCCTGTGTCACAGTGAAGCAAATACAAACACAGGTCATCAGAGAAAAGAAGAGATGAACTGTAAGAGGGAGGGGAAGTTATTTCGATTGAAGATTATACAAGGGACATGAATTAAAAACAAAAAAGATGTGCACGGATAAAGTTTATTTAAAATATGGCAATATTCCATAAAAAATAAGAATTGTCCATTTTAATTTAATAGTGAATTTAAAAGCCCCATGTGGGTCACCTTTAAAACAATGCCATTTTTATGTTTTTATTCAATAAGTTTTAACTAATATTTTTTTCTTTTAGACCCATTCCACCTATTTCATTGCAGATTCTATTCTATTCTATTTTATTCTATTCTGTTCTGTTCTATTTTATTGTACATACAAATGCTTTGCGAATCGGTTCGTATGAATCATTTAAAAGAACCGGTTCAAAAGAACGACTCTTTTGCGAATCGGACATGACTACTCGTTACATCTATGGCGCGCAATGTCTGTCTGAGAATATCAGACTGAGTCCGTCGGGCCCAATACATGCTGTAAGGACTTAACACCGCATCTCGGTTCGGCAAAACCGCTTTTGGTAGAGGCAAACCCCTTCACTAGCTCTCACATAGCCTACAACCGAATGCAAACGATGTCTGTCTTTGAGTTCTAATGAAATGAAGAGGACATGGGTTTTGTACGCGACAGAAGAGTGTGCTGTCTACAAGGTATGGTTTTTATATTCTCTGTTCACAATAAAGTCATTATTATATGACGTGCTATCTTCCATTTAATGGCGAACACACTACGGACTTGCTTTTTGACAGCCGCACACGATAAATGTCGCGTGTTATTGCCGCCCAATGATCAGCACTGTGTTGGTTTAGACAATTGAGGCTGTGTGTTTCTGTTCGAAGTTAACATAGTCATGGTTTGGTTTTGTCCTCCAAACCAATGAATCGTTTTATGATTTTGAGTCGCAAGAAATAATGTTTTAACATACCGGTTTTCAAAAGGTCTGTTTTGTATTAATAGTATGAGAAAGTCCATCACAAACATTTCTTACTATCTCTGCAGCTTTATTTGTGAATGTGAAAGGGAAATGAACGGAGTCAGTCTTATTTCAGCACCAAGGCGCTGTCCACCGCACGACCACTAAAACATGAATGACTGAACATTTACTGATAAATAAACTGTGGTATTAACAATATCGTTTATGGAAGCGTTCGAATTACAGCAACACTGGGCTATGCAAGTGAAATGACTGCATTTTTGTTTTGTCTCTATAGACTGAAACCTGTCGACACATCAGGCATTCTCGAAGAAATCTGGAGGCTGGTCAGTTGTTTGATTCCTGTCTTATTCACAATAAAGTGCAACCATAGGATTCTGGCAGTAAAAATCCCATCCCCTCACCATGACCTCTGTAGCATTTAATTTTTACAAACCTGGGAAATAGTGTAATAGCTGAATTACCAGTGATTAACCTCATTACCCATAATCCATAAAGAGAGATCCACCAATTATAGAAGTTACTGTGGAAATGGAAAACCTGCAAAAGAGCTCAGCAATGACACTTAATTGCATGTTAATTGCTGTAAATCGCTGCTCTTATTCATGCTAGGCTGCATGGATGGGCAGGGAGTTCTTGCCCAGAACAGAACCATACTGCCAATACAAACTATATGCTAATCGTCAATCATCTTTGACGATAATGGTTCTGACAGAAATGCAATTAGTTGAACTTTAGAGTGCGTTTTTGACCCACTTAAAGGGATAGTTCACCCAAAAATGAAAATTTGATGTTTATCTGCTTACCCCCAGGGCATCCAAGAAGTAGGTGACTTTGTTTCTTCAGTAGAACACAAATGATGATTTTTAACTCCAACCGTTGCAGTCTGTCAGTCGTATAATGCATGTCAATGGGAACACAATCTATGAGAGTAAAAAAAAACATGCACAGACAAATCCAAATTAAACCCTGCGGCTCGTGACGACACATTGATGTCCTAAGACACGAAATGATCGGTTTGCGCGAGAAACCGAACAATATTTATATAATTTTTTACCTCTAATACACCACTATGTCCAACTGCCTTGAGCGCACGCACGGCATCCGGTGCGTGAGGTGTGTATGCGCTCTGGCGTAGTTTAAAGGGTTAGTTCACTTTCAAATAAAATTTTCCTGATAATTTACTCACCCCCATGTCATCCAAGATGTTCATGTCTTTCTTTCTTTGGTCGAAAAGAAATTAAGGTTTTTGATGAAAACATTCCAGGATTATTCTCCTTATAGTGGACTTCAATGGCCTCTCCAAACGGTTGAAGGTACATGTATGTACATGTATGCAATTTGAAATATGGTTAAAGTTACTGCTGAATGTACTGACAACCATTTATGGTAAACTAAAATATACTTTAATGTAATTTCTATTGAAATGCGTATGTTATATATTTAAATATATTTGTAATAATTACACATTTGTAATGATGAAGTTGCAATTTAGTACATTTGAAGTATATTAAGTTTAAATGTAATATCAAATTACATACTACAGTTAAAATTATAATGAAGTACTTTTCATGTGCAAAATAAGTGCACTTTACAGTACCACAAAATACTAAAATATAATGATTTAAAATGTTCTTTATTGTAAAACTTTTAAATTGACATTATTACAAAGCGCTTTTTTTAAAAGTCTACTCAGGTGTGTTAAGAAGCAGACTTGAAAGTGTACACTTTTTAAGTGCACTTAAGTGGAATTTTAATTCATTCATTTTTTAAAAACATTTTTTTTTTTTTAGATCAAGTGCACATTATGCGCAATTAAGTGCACTTTTCAAAGAGCTATTAGTTTGGATTGGAACTTTTTATTCAAGAATTTTCAGTTACACTTTATTTTAAGGTGACGTAGTTACTCTCTACTTACTCAAATACTACATGTACTGACTATAGAGTTATGGTTAGGGTTTGGTTTAGGGATATTTACTTGTAATTATGCATAATTTACTATTACTATAGTAAGTATATGTAGTAGCATGTAACTATATCACCTTAAAATAAAGTGTTACCGAATTTTCAAATTGCTGTGGAGAAAACTATGTCCAGACTGAATAAAGTCTGCTAAATAAATGAGGCGGTCACTTTTGCACTCTAGAATGTGATGAATTAGTTCCCATATAAATGTAGGATATTTCTTAGAATGTAGTGTTTGTTTTATGGCAGGGTTGTTTTATTGACGTCCATAAGGAGACATGAGGAAGTGCAGTCCATGGATGTTTCTGCCCGTAATGTTTTCTCTCTTCACAGCTGCTGGCCTCTGGGTTGTGTGAGTATCCAAAACCTGCTTTGCCCTTATCCACTTCACTGATTTAAGCTGCTGTTAAGATAAATATCATATTTCATTCATGAACAGGTATTTCATTGCTGTGGAGGATGAGAAAATCACCCCACTCAGTTCAGAGTACAAGTAAGGAAAACTGACCTCTATTGCATGGCAAACATTTAATATGAGTAATCATAATATTAATGCCTCCTTCAAACTGATCTTCTGTTCATAGGAGGTCAGAATCAAAATCTCCTCCATATATCAGGTAAATCTTTATGAATTTTATTATCAATATTTTGCATTTTTTTTTGTTTAGAGACCTGATTAAAGTTCTTATACCATTTAGCATTGCAGGCAATGCACCACCTGCCAGCTGCGTGTTTAGTCAAGTCATGAACATGGCGGCCTTTGTAGGTATGAATGGTGCTCAGATTCTATCAAAGGAGTTGCTTTGATGTTGAAGATCAGTTGAAGATCTAACAACTAATATAATCGTTATTTATTATGCACTGAAATTGCAGCCTAGTGCAACTGTTGCAGTGGCCAGCAGCATTATATTACAAAATGTGAACATCAGTTTAGGGTCTGTTTACATTAATCTGTTTTCAACTAAAAACGGAAAACTTTTTATCTGTTTTGGCCATTCATTTACACGAGAATGGCGTTTTGGGGGCCTAAAAATGTAAACTTTTGAAAATGGGTTTCAAAGTGCAAGTTTTTGAAAACGATACCTTTGTCATCTCCATGTAAACTACAAAAATCTGAAGTTATGAAAACTTTACGCGCATACTTGTTAAGTGTTCAGTGTATAGGCGCGTAGTGTTTCTTTAAAAAAGTGACATCGCCAACTACTGGCCTGGCATGAATAATATAGCATTGTCATAACATTGTAACATTGTCATCTGTACTCGCAAAGATACAACTTTTCCGTTTTTAGTACATCATTGTCATGTAAACGTACCCTTAGTTATTAAATTGCATGTGTGTGTCTGTGTGATACACAGCTGACTGTAATGTAGAATTGTCCCAAATGAATTCTGTCTCTTGGGCTCCAGGCTTCATGCTTGGAGTGCTGAGATACCTGCAGCTGAAACCGAGGGTGCATAAACCCTGGCTCAACATCGGCAGTCTGGTGGCTTTGTCTCTCGCCTGCTTCGGTATGACTTTAGTTGGGAATTTCCAGGTATGAATCATACTTTTTTTTTTTTTTTTGCAACTATAACATCAAATCACTTTGACTGATTAACAGAAAAATATTCTTTCATGCCAAAGAGAAACATTTCAACAAATTGATTAAAATTTATTAGTGTCATGTCACTTGTTTCTTGTTTGGACTTTTATGTATAGTTTGATTTAGTTTCTGTTCACAGTTCTTTTGGGTTCCTCTGGTTAGTCTCTCATTATTGTCTTGTTAATCTGTCTCCCTGCCTGTGTTTGAAATGGCATCCTATCATACTACTCTTACTATTTCTGTAGTATCCAGTATGTATATGTATATGTGTATGCACATTTTCTGTATGCATTGAATACCTGGATGGCCTACTATATTTGCCAACATCTGCTAAATACAACTCAAGAACACTGAAATCAGAATGGAAGCTGTGTTCGGAATGGCATACTACCATACAACTCCTACTATATTGCAGTGTGCAATGGGTATACTGTGAGTAGTATGTGAATTTTCTGCATGCATTGAATTCCCGGATTACTTATTTGACGAAATCTAATGTATGCATCTGAGAACACTACATATTGTTTCCCACAACACAATGTGCTCCACTAAGTTTTAAGGAGCACAGATATTGGCTTAGAACAGAACGTTACAATGATACATTCCTGCAATGATTTCAAGTCTCGCAATGACGACCAATCTGTTTTGGGAAAACGTGCTCATAGTAATGTATCTGCTTTATCTAAAAAGTCAACTTAGAATTTCATTGCTGGCCGGGCTGATTCAGTCAAATGAAATATTCTCTTGACAAATAAAAACATATATTAGCATATCAAAAACTTTTTATCCTGACAAAATATAGCCTATTTACCGAATATGTATGGCATAATCTACCATAAATCTTAACAGAATTATTTGTGATGTTTTGGAGAACCCAGCTATAATGATTTTTTTTTTACCCATGTATAATTGAAGTATTCTACACAGTAAAAAGTGTTAGGTGTTCCTGTAAGGAGCTATATTGTTACCTGAACCCTTAAAATTAGCTAACCTAATATAGTCAATTTGATTCAAACATGATTATATTTTTTTAACTTGAATCAAATTAGTTAATTTACATAACACATTAAGCACATATTTATGTTAAAATTTTTTCAGTGTACATTTTTTGTACACTGATTTAAGTAAATTTTGAAGTAAATTTTAATCAACTGATTTGATTTAAAAAAACATGATTTAATTTCACCAAATCAACTTGACTTTACACTAATTTTTATGGGTTAGATCAAGACTGTTGGTGAAGACAGTCGAAACATAGGACATTTTCACTCAGGTTTGCACATAAAAAAGAATGGTTAGCACATTTATTTGTAACTTGGACAGCTGTGCTGAATTAATGTTCAGTGTTTGTCATGTGACAACACTGTAGCATTCTACTCTGAAACATTATTTGTTGCATATTGTATACTCTTTCACACACTATTCTTAAAAAATAGTAGGCAGTATGCACTGGGAAGTAAGCAGTAAGTTAGTGTGCCGTTCCGAACACAGCCCCTGTGTATATAACGGTGCGTTCATGTCACATTGGATAGATAGTATTTATGAGTTTAACACACATGAACGCCACCGCAAAGTCTGAATTAATAGTGGGAAACTGAATTTTCTCTAAGCCTGAGCTTCCAATTGGGGGCATCAGTGAGAAAATATGGTGGACGCAATAGATGCAACACCTGTATGTATAGTAAATTTGTTGAAATTAATGAAATTAAAAAAAGCTAGCAAAGTTGCATTTAAAAAATGTGATAGTACTGTTACAGTTAAAATGTGTAATGATTAAATTAACAGTATCTTCATAAATTAAAAAAAAAAAAAAACACTGCTTATGCGTATTCTGTATTCATTATTTTGTAGAAGTAGAGTTAAAAAAGCTTGGTACATTGCATCTCATCTTAATTATGACTTCCCAACTCATAAATATGAAATTCTGAGAAGGACTTGAATGTACAATAAGTCCCAGTGTTTGCTGTGTTGTCCAAACAAAAAACAAACAAAAAAAAAAAAAAAACAAGTGACATGGCAATTAGTTATTGTTTCCAGTGTCCATAAGTATTTCTTTATAAGTATTCTAAGTATGATTTTATATCACTATTTTCACCTAAACACCTTTTATTACACTTTTTGATCTAGCTGTCCAATGATGAGGAACTGCATAATATTGGCACCTCCATGACCTTTGGCCTAGGAACCCTTTTCTGCTGGGTCCAATCTTTCATGACCCTAAAGGTCAACTTGCGGAATGAAGGCAAGCGAGCAGGAATCCCCCGCTTCCTGTTGTCCGGGGCTGTAACTTCCTGCATGCTGCTTTGTATCCTTTTTCCTTCCACTATAACCTTACTTCAAGGGTTAGTTCACCCAAAAATTAAAATTAATTACTCACCCTCATGTCGTTCTACACCCGTAAGACCTTTGTTCATCTTCGGAACACAAATTAAGATATTTTTGCCAGCAATGCCACAGAACTTCTCAAAAAAGCTACTAAAAACATTTAAATCAGTTCATGTGAGTTCAGTGGTTCTACCTTAATATTATAAAGCGACGAGAATACTTTTTGTGAGCCGAAAAACAAAACAATTTTCAACAATATCTAGTGATGGCTGATTTCAAAACCCTGATTTGGAGCTTTACAAATCGAATCAGTGGTTCGGAGCGCCAAAGTCACGTGATTTCAGCAGTTTAGCAGTTTGATACATGATCCGAATCACTGATTCGAAGCAGTGTTTTGAAATCGCCCATCACTAGATATTGTTGAAAAGTCCTTATTTAGTTTTTTTGGAGCACAAAAAGTATTCTCGTCGCTTTATATTAAGGTAGAACCACTGAACTCGCATGATTTAAATATGTTTTGAGTACCTTTCCGGATCTTGAGAAGTTCGGTGGCATTGCTGGCAATAGAGGCCTCACTGAGCCATTGGATTTCATCAAACATATCTTAATTTGTGTTCCAGAGATGAACGAAGGACTTACGGGTGTAAAACAACATGAGGGTGAGTAATAAATGACATTATTTTCATTTTTGGGTGAACTAACCCTTTCACTAAACAATATACTGCAGACTTTGCAGGATGAACTATAGTATTTTCAGCTTCATGTAAAAAATACTTTATAAGGCTGGGTGATAATGCCAGAATGTCTCCATTACTGTTGAAATTCAATGTATACTGTATCTTGCTCTGAAATATCTTAAAATGCCATTTCAAACAAGCAGCCACTGTTGACAAATAGATTCAAAATGATGTGAGAAATTATAACATTTAAAATGTTGATACCAATTGAACAAGGAACATTTCATACACACAACCCTTGTGTAAAAGTGCGCTTCATTGTATTGATTGTACACTTGTAGTGTACTTCAAATCTGAAAAGTATCCTTAAATTGTACTTGCAGATATAATATTAAATCAAATAAAAGACACAAAAAGAGTACAATTTTAGGACTCAACACTCTTAAGTACACTTTTAAAAAGTGCTTTTTGTAATGTCAAATTAAGTTTTGCTTTTTAAATCATTGTTTTAATAATCTTTTGTCGTACTTTAAAGTACACTTATTTTGATGTGTTGACTAACATACTAAAACACATGTACTTGATTATAATTTTGTTATTAAATATTATATTACACTTTTTAATATATTTGAAATGTACCAAATTGAAACTTACCAAATGTGTAACTACAAATATATTTAAAACATGCCATCCAAGTTACAATAAAAATGACATATTTTAGTTCATTCAGCAGAACACTTTAACATTTAACATGTATATTTCAAAGACAACAGAAGTAATTATTAAATTACATATAAAAATGCATTTAAGTCCTACTTAAGAGTCAAATAAAGCACCCTAAAGATCAGCTAAATGCATATAATATAAATTTAAACTAATACTTTATTTAATTGCAACTAACATGCACTCTTAAAAAAAAAAGAAGTGTACTTTTTCACAAGATCAATATACTGCAACAATACACAGTAATAAATCACAATATTTACCTTTATTTTAATGACAAATTTAATGTACATAAAAAGTCATGCAGGGACATCCTTTAACATTTTTTAATCATGAAGCAAAAGAATGGCTGAATCAGACTTATGAATCAAATCACTGAGAAAAAAAAAAAAAAAAGTCTGAAATGATTCACAGAAATTAATCAAAATTAATGAGAACCCTGCTGGAAAAAAACAAAAGAACAAAAAACAGCTTAAGGCCTTTTAGTGTGCGACACTTTATTCTAAGCACAGGCTGCAATTTTGTCTTCTGCTGCTTTAAATGCTTGAGCTCTTTAAAGCAGGATGGATTCTGATTGGCTGTCAATGTTTTTATCATTCATCAGCTGGAAAAAAAAATGTTCTGAAAGTGATTCCAACAATATTGTTTCTCTGTGTTGCTACTGTTATAGTTGTGCTGCGGTCTCTGCTGTTCTCACAGAATTACAACGATTATTGAAAACTTAGTTATGGTTATCATTATAGTTAGTTACCATACTAGATATGAACAGGCCTTTAAGCGTGTTTAGTTGGTCTCCCAGTCTAGCCATCCTGGTGTTTAGCTGGTATAGGTAATCAGCCATCTAGTCTAAAACCCCTCTAAAACTAAACAAACCAGCTAACATCAAAAGGCCATTTTAAGTTACTGCAGTAGTCAACTTATATCGCCAGGAAAAGCAGTGTTTTTGCACCCTTGAAGGGCACTTTGGGAAGTGGACGCCTTTTTATAGATCTGTTCTAAATGAAAGTGAGCACCTGAATTCCTTCACGAAGGGCCTTTCCACAAGTATGTTAGCAAAGGGTATGCATAATTCACACGCTACTTCCGAAATCGTATACTGAGTAGGTACTACTAATTTGAACTTTACTTCGCGAACATTAAAAAAAAAAGTATGTTCTATGTAATATGAATATGCGTAGTATGAATGAAATTCAGTTTGCGCTTTTTTACTGTACATGTACTTAGAGTGCACTTTACTAAGAAGGTACTAGGTAATATTAGGTAACTACTTGGGTTAAGGTTAGGTTTAGGGATAGGTTCAGGGTTAGTGACAAGGTATTACCAAATTATTGAAATTACTATAACAAGTACATAGTATGCATATGGGGAACAAGAGTGTAAAATAAAGTTCTACCGCAATTCGGACATACTACATCCACCATGTTGTTATTATAATGTGATTTACCAGTGCGGTTGCATCGCTTCACTGTCATTCATAAATACCCTATTGTGATAGTAAAGTGTCCATCAAATGCACACTTTAGAAACTTGCCGGAAGAAGCAGGTCATCTGGGGACTTTTTGTCTACCTTTTTTCGAATACTACGCATTCGGACATACTACTCTGTTGGTGTACTGTTTTTCACATACTATACAGTAAGGATAAATTCGATTTCGGGTGCAGCGACAGTCCGATAATGTGAACAGCTCCGAATAGAATGTCATGTGTTGTCACCTCGAGACTACATAATTACGATACGGGTTGAATGCAGCATAATTTTAACGTTTATGGTCATGTGACCCAGGGAGATGAATCCTTGCAATTAATTTTAAAGCTAGATGATAGGATAATTCGAGTTAACTTATAAATGCAATAATTCAAGTTGTGTTCAAGTTCAAGTTTGTGATATTTTACACACATTTAGGTCATACATTTCAAATGAAGTTCAAATAGGTTTCATAGGTAAGAAATGAGTTTAATATTAGATCCGTTAGGTAGTGTTGACTTGCAGTGTCCAAACAAGAGATGGCAAGTTTTAAAGTTTATATATAAAGCATATTTTAAAAACTTCCTTATAAAATGTATACTTAATTATATTGACCGCAATAATAAGAAATTCCTGTTGTGTGAACAGCTAATGGACGCCATGCTGGATTGTCATGATAACATTCCAGGTGAAGATAAAGAGGAAATCACATTGTCTTCCATCGTTCCCTTCAAGTGCGTTCAAAATGGCTACATTATGACACGCAAGTGCCCTGCTCCCTTCAAAGTCCTGTCCTTCGAAACAGAGTAGGGCATAGAGATGCTCACTTCTGATTGGAATTCGCCCAGTATTTGATACATCACCCAGCCCTTCTTGCCTGTCCTCCTTCATAGGTTTAATTGGTTTCCATACATTAGCCTTGACCACACATAACAGATTTTGCCCTGATGGCTCAGCGGCTACACATGCATGCCGCCCGGGCCCAGTGGGCGCTGGTTATGTTCTTCCTGATGTACCTGGGCACATTTGCCATCGAGTTTCGCCACTACCATTTTGAGATTGTTTGTAGCGACGACCAGGACCCTCCACTCAGCCTGTCTGAAAGCTTCTCTGAGGTCTCAGAGTACCAGTCTGACCAGCTATAGTCTCACTTCCACCCTCATACTTCCAGTGTTCGCCAGTTATCAGTCATGCATGTAAACTGAATGTAATCTCTCTAGAAAGACCTTTGGATGAATATGTTTTCTGAATAGTAGATAGGCTTTTCCAGAAGCAACAAGTTCATGAAATGCACAACGATTTAATGTGATGTGTTCCATGTTTATGTATCAGATGAGTGAAGTAACAAGGACACTTTCAAGGAAAAGATCTGAATACAGGAACAATTTTTTTTGGCAAGATAATCCTTCAGAAACATCAATTAATCAGACTTTCTTGATACAGGTTATTCTGAAGATACTATAAAGGGAAAATTCTGTTATTATTTACTAACCCTTTTGTCGCTTCAAATCCGTACGCTGTTATTTATTCTGTGGAAGACAAAAGAACTTCTGAAGAATCTTCACACAGCATACGGGTTTGGAAATAGTTGAGTACATTTTTAGTTTAACATGAAGTAATTCCAAGTCACATGGAATCATACATGTTTTGTATACACATAACCAGATTTCATTTTGAGCCTGTCCTGCTAATTCTTATGCAGCATTTTATACATAGTGTTAAATAATGTAAAACATCTCTGCATTGGTCATAATTCTGTATTTTGTTACTAAAACAGACATCTGTTTTTGGGTGCTGGTGTATTTAAATGTTGCAAATGTGATTTGTTAGCCGTGTCCATTTAGAATAAAATTTTACAACATTAATATTGAGGTTTATATGACTGCGCTTGACAGGAGGTACAATCACACTAAACCTGTGTCCAGGTGGCAGGTTATAATATATTTTATCACTGCACGTGTGGGGATAAAGACATGAATATGTCATATGCTACACATTAACACTGCATATAAAACATTCAAAGAGAAGGTAAGTGTATTATAATTCAAAGATGGGTTTCAGTGTAAAAAACAAGCACCTGGATTCTTGGAGTTTCAGTCCAGCAGAATCACAACACATAACCACTGGTTTTTCCACATGATCCGATGTCATAACCCCAGTTCTGTGCCGTCAAATATTTCCGCTCAGTTCTAACTGGTTGAAAGATGTGACGATTTTATAATGGTTCCTTTCCTCTTCGGTTAACTCCATGTTACCAGGTCTTACTACGACAGCCACGTTCACCCCAGCATCCTCTGCTGCCTTCGCCTCTGTGAAGGAGATGTTAATGAAGCTGTATTAAACGTAGGATTCAGACTGGGCACAGTCAGCATCCCTGAAGCAATTATGGCAAGAATGAAAGGTTTTCAGTGCATCAGTGAGCGCCCACCTCGCGTGACATCAGTTAAGAACATGATTTCCTCTGGTTGGCATCCAATCCTCTCAGCGATGTTCTCATAGCTTTTACTTTCTACTTTGGCGCCAATGTTGGTGTCAAAGTGACCATCAAACAGCTAGAAAAAAATAAAAAGATCAAAACTTGCAAATCCACATCAACTCATATAAACTTGTAAGTCATTTTATGTCCCACAGATATACTTTGTGTTTTTCCAGCACAACCTCTGTAAAAATTACAAATCAAATGTTCTACATGTTTCTTAGCAGGAATTTTCTGTGCGAACACAGTACTCGCACTATTTGTATTTAAAAATTTAATAGAATAGTGCATAAGTACACAAATTGGGACGCACCTAATATGAATTTAGACTTTTTTTTCTTTTTTTTTTTAAATAAAATAGACATTTTAGATCAAAACAAAATAAAATAAAAAAACAAAAACTTGGAAATTAGAAATGCTGCCTTGGCAACTAACTGACTTAGTTTATGAATGAATATTATGTTGAAAAAATAGAACATTTAAATAGCTTGAATGTAACTACACCCTTGCCTCATTTAGTATATGCAGATCAATAAATATGCAAATTAACCCACTCTCTCATGCAGGTCAGAGATCCACTCTGTCAACTTACTGAGGTAAACGCAGCACAATGGTATCACTCTTTACAACATCGGACACATAACAGAAAATTAATATAACCTGGCTTCTCTTGAGACTCCCCTGTTAGTTCGCTGTTAATGTTATGCTAAAGCCCGCCGGACGTTGACGTGATTGGTTAGAAGGTAGTTTGTGATGTCACAGACACCAGTGATTTTTTTTTCACTGCAGTTTTAAGGAGAAAATACTCAGCAATGGTGTTGACTGATTAATTTGCACATAGACATAAACAACATTAAAAACTTGATTTTTTACCACAGGGGTTCTTTAATTAAAACAAACTAAAACTAACAAAAATTGTTTTCATTAATTGAAATAAAACTGAAAAAATAAAATAAAATATAAATTTTAGATTAAAAACTTAAAAATGCTTTGGTAACTGAAATAAATAAGTTGAAGTACTAAAAATCACTAAAACTAAAATAAAAATGCATTAAAGCAAAATAAAATATTTAAAAAAAACAAATCATCGGAGATTCCTTATATATAGGCCTTGCCGGTGACAATGGCGCTTTCTCTTTCTGCAGTGTTGCCAAGTCTGCGGTTTTCCCGCGGAATTGGGCTACTTTTACACTCTGTTGCCGCGGGTTGTTTTTCATGTCCACGGTTGAATCGACCCAAAATAACATGATATTTATGCCCTGGAATGCGAATTTTACCTGTAGAGTCCTGCCAAAAACATTAATTTTACCCCCCAGACGGTGATCTTAACTGTGGGACCCCCCTGAAATGCAATTGGGTTAGTTTTGAGGAGCAATTGGGCGGGTTTTGTTGTGAAAACCTGGCAACTCTGTCTCTCTGTTCCTCCTGGCAGGATCGCTGGCTGCCTCACTCCTTCAATGGAGTGATCCAGTTTTTCATTATAGTTTTATTTGTTTTTTTTGGGGGGGGTGCTTTCGTTGATATTTTGCATAGCCTATAATATTCTTAAATATTCCTTTAATATTCTTTGTTGTTTTTTTGTCAGTAACGGGTAGTGGATTTGTTTTCAGTTCATGTTGTGGGAAGCAGAGGCCTGGAGTTGGGTAAGATCTGATCATGAGAACAGGTGTAGTCAGGTGTTTTCTCTTTCCTTTTCTGCCCTACCTGTTTACTGTTATTTATTATATCTTTGTCTTTATTCGTTAATATATTTTTGTATACATCTTTCTGTGAATTTTGTATTGTTTGCTGGTTGTTTAAGTTGTTTTCAGTTGGTTTAAAAGGAAGGTGTTTGATGTCTTAAGTCACATCAAGTGTCTGTATTGATTTTTATAAAATCAAACAAGCTATTCAATTCGGGTATGGGCCGTAACAGTCACATAAAAAAGTCCAAGGGGTTTTGTGATGCACATGACCCTCCTTAAAGGGATAGTTCACCCAAAAATGAAAATTATCCCATGATTTACTCACCCTCTAAAGCGGAGCGATTTGTTTTTTGTCAGAAAAATATAAGCTATAAGCTATAAGACTATAAGCTAAGTAATGACATTCTGTGTTGACTCAAACATTCTTTAGTAAACTAATCCCATCTAAATAGTGCTCAAATAGTGCACAGCTCAAGCTTACATCTAATAGATTGCCTTGGACAGAATAGCCAAAGAGCAGCTTCTGTGCCTCCACACTTCCTGAGGAGTAGATGTAGACCTTCAGTCCATGATGCCTCCACCTTCTGACAGCCGGAACCACGTCCTGATAAACCCTGCGACAAAACCACAACCAAACAAACAGCATAACTAGCTTATACTGTTGCTCGGAAGAACATCAACTGTAATGAGATAACGTAATAGGGATATAAACATAAACCCTGGTCAGTAAGATTTGCTACTGTTTTGAAAGAAGTCTCTCCTGCTCACCAAGGCTGTGTTCATTTGATCAAAGTGCTTTTGATTTAAAATAGCTGTTTTCTATGGGAATATATTGTAAAAATCTAATTTATTCCTGTGATCAAAGGTGAATTTTCAGCATCATTACTCCAGTCTTCAGTGTCACATGATCCTTCAGAAATCATTCTAATATGATTATTATCAATGTTGAAAACAGTTGTGCTGCTTTTTTTTTTTTTTTTTTTGTGGAAACCGTGATATTTTTTGTTTAGTATTATTTGATGAATAGAAAGTTTAAAAAAAAAAACAGCATTTATCTGAAATGGAAACCCTTTTTAATATTATAAATATCTTTACTGTTAAATTTGATCCATTTAATGTGATATTGTGGAATAAAATGAAACTTTCTAAAAGCTTTGACTTCACTGCATGCTGTCTGGAGGATAACATGGAGCATGCTATGAAATAACATGTTTTTCAATTAAAAACAGAAAAAAAAATCAATTTAATCAATTTATCAGTTAAAGGTGGACTCAGTAGAATTTCAAAAACACTGTTTGGAAGTTAGTCGGGCCGACACCAACAACAAACGTCTAACCAATCAGCATTAGGGGGGCGTATGACGGTCAATGAGAGAACGAGCAAGAGGGAGATTTGAAAATAAGAAAGAAAAAAAAAAACTGCAGAATGAGAGATGGGACAATACAAAAGAGCTCAAAAGAAAATCACTGGAATGAAGGTTCATGACTGGGCAAGCGCTTTAGGACCGCGTTTATATTAGAAGAGCTTTCCAGTGCTGGAGAGAGCTAAGCAGGAAGGCCTGAAAACAGATGGGGAGGCTGCTTGATTCCACTTCACATGCGAGTAACACTGGGTTGAGATTGTCTGGAGCTGCTGTGCTCGACTAACAACGAACACTTTGTATTTACTCGTGTGTACTGTACGTTCATTTTTTGTGCTTCCTTGTCGTTCGTTCATCAACTGCACTTTATTTTTCATGAAGCATTTTGTTGCGTGTCAGCGGTGATAAACATACATCCCCTCACACTGCGTGTGTAACAGTGGCCAGATAGTGAGAGTTCTGCAGTTAAACTACTGTGCAGTGACGGCCTCTAGAGAATGAGGTGTTTAGCGTCATTGTCAGTGCACTCGCCTCGCCTGCCAACAGCGATCGGGGGTTTGAGACCGTTTTGGAGCAGGGTGGTTAGGATTGGAGTGTGAGTTTTGGAGGCGGAGCAATGAAGAGAGGGGTGGGTTTGTGTAGGTTGATTTCAAATATTAACAACGTCCAACAGCATTTTTTAAAATCTACTTACCACACCTTTAACCAAAGAAATAATCAACAGATTAATCTACTATCAAAATAAGTATTAATCACAGCTGTTATGAACAGCTCCAGAAGGGAAAAGAAGATTTACAGTCTCTGCTTATTTCATTAGTCATATGAGAACCTGAGAAATAATACAATAAAAAAAAATCACCATGTATAACAAATTAGATGAATGAGTGAGAGTGTGTGTGTGTGTGTGTGTGTGTAAAATGTTAAAAATGTATGCAGTGTTGTTATTTTGTATATGTATATCCAAGGCTGCAGCCACAACCTTATCTGACAGCCTATATTTAAAGCTTACTTATTAATAGATCACAAAACTATTTACAATTTATCATCAACATCAGACACATATGGGCTGTATGCACTGGGAAAGATGAGGTTACTTACTCGCCTTTGATTTTCCCAGTCATATAAGCAGCTCTCCACATGTGGCCCTGCAGCTGTTTGAGCGCAGTGCTTTTTCTGTCTGCATCCATCTGCCAGAGGACGTTTTCCACCACTTCACGGATGGCCTTCTCTTCATCTGTGTGGACGGTCTGGTCCACTGCATGCACTGGACCTGCTTTATTCTGCCGCAAGTCCTCTTCAGCCTGAAAACACAGATGTATCGGTCAGAACAACTGCATCCAAGTAGAGCAGGTGTTTCAGTCTTTTAGATGCCACGGACCCCATATGTATGATCGTTCTTCATGTGACGGAACCAAAATTCTCAAATTTAAAAGGCAGCTGTAAATTAATTTTATATATAAAGACCAGGGCCCATATTCTTAAAGCTTCTAAGAATCCTCTCAGAAAGCTCCTAATTTAGCTTAAAAACTTCTACGCAGGAGTCTTAGCTTAAGAAAATGATTCTGGAACTTTTTATCTCACAATAGGTTGTTTGCAATCATAAGGTTCTGGTGACATGCGAAACACCGGTGAAAATTAGAATGGAAGAGATGGAGAAAAGTCCTTTCTGTGCTGGTTTAGAAAGGTATAAACAGAAAATCATAACATATGTTGGACATGATCTTTATGTTATGAAGAGGAGCGACTTTTCCACTGAATTGGAAGACTTGACTGCCATCGAGGCGATAGATATAGAGAATGTGAAGCTGCCGTCACGCCGCGTTCAGTTCTATTCTGGTTTGTTTATATCGTGCTGCCTTTCTGCTAGTGAAGTTAGGCCAGTAGGCTATTTTTGATTTTCTGTTGTGATTGTGAAAAATGTCGCTATTGTAGGTCATTTATGCTGAATGGAGAATTGCAACAGGAGCTCACATCAGCGTTCAAAGAAAAAACTGGATGGTGTAATACAATTGTTGCCTTTTATACGTGTAAAAACACACTAAGGGAAGCAGGTTGAGGAGGTGACAGGAAGACGCCGTATAGCAAATGTAATGTCACTGATTAAACCCACTGCCTATCAATAAAATAATCACATAGCTGAGTGTTTTTGAAAGTGTTGTATTTTGTTTTGGTGTAATAACATTACATTTGCGAGTATTAGGCTACTCTCACCCGGCATGTGAATGAGTATTGGACACAGCCACTTCAGAACTGTTCACGAGCTAATATGGGTTTGATTTTGGTTGTCATTT
The DNA here is from genome assembly GCA_037950675.1 of Hypophthalmichthys molitrix. NCBI lineage: Eukaryota > Metazoa > Chordata > Actinopteri > Cypriniformes > Xenocyprididae > Hypophthalmichthys > Hypophthalmichthys molitrix. The sequence continues at coordinate 25,615,541 of CM075501.1, forward strand.
GTTGAAATAAATGCAAAAAAAATGCAGTGTGTCGGTGTCTGTCCACTGAATGTGACCCTCCGATTCTCCTCTGTGGCCATATGGGAAAGTGAATATTTACAAAGACAACATTAAAACTACACTTACATTTAACGTTACACCCTTCCAACAAAGAAATGAATCGACTTCTGTCAGCTTGTTAAAAATGTCTTTATTTGGACATTTTCTACCATATGATGGCTGAAGCAGAAGCGCGTGACACTGTTCTCATGGTAACCAGATCAACATTGTAAACGGAATTCTACAAAACTTAAGTGAAAACACCAAATTATCATTCAACGGGATAAAATACAGCTTCTCTTCCCTGCAAACGATACCATGAAGAATGTGGATTTTTAACCAAGTCAAAAACAAATAAGGTAAGCAGGTATTCATTTCAGTATCAGCAGACGCAAAACGCTATTAAAGGTGACAACTTTTAAAGTTAAAAAACGATATAAGTTATAAAAAAAACGGTATAAGTTATGTAAACGATATAAACACCTTCTGGGTCGATTTTATCGATTTGAGCAACCATAAATGATGCAAAACATACGAATTTTGAGTTTTTGATAGGATTCCTATATAGAAAAATCACTCCTTGCCCTCCAGACTCATTCGCGCTGCTGCAATGACGTCATGTGCAAACAACCTATTCTGACTTTTTTCCCCCTCACAATTACAAGATATAAACTCACAAATGTGAGAAAAAAGTCAGAATTGTGAGATAAAAAGTCGCAATTACCTTTTTAATATTTTATTCAATAGCAGAAACAAGCTTTCACGGATAACTAAAAGTATTAAAGCATTTCTGTTAACTGAAATAAAGCCGAAATAAAATAAAATATAAATATTAATGAAAATTAGAAATGTCGCCTTGGCAATAAACTGAAATAAGTTTAAGTTGAAGCACTAAAATTATTAACTGGAAATAAATAAATAACTAAAACTGAAATAAAAATAAATTAAACCTAAAAAAAACAACAACAACAAATAAAATAACAAAAGCACATAATAACATGCAAAATAAGAATATAAAATGAAAGCTAATTCTAAATATTAATAAATCTATATTTAAACTAAAATAAAAACTAAAATAACACTAATAAAGACCAAATTAGTTCCTTAAAAATTAATATTGTGTAAAATATATTAAAAAAGTCTACTCACTATAGTACTGTACTACAGTGTATTATTTATTTGTTTATTTAATCAAAATTAATTTATTTTTATCTATTTGTTTTAATAACTTTTTTATTATCTATTTTATTCATTTTTTTTATTTAAATTTGTATTTTAATCTATTTTACTCTTATTAATTATTTATTTTTTTTACTGTTTTTCTCTAAACATTTCCAAGACTTCACCATACTTTTGGACATAGACACTGTATTAACATGAATCTTTCCAGAGAATACAGTTATGTACTACCATGTTACATATCCAAAATCCATTGTATTACTATGGCAGCACGACCAAACATGAAAATAGCCTGGTGCTTTTCATAGCTGCCAAGTCCGCTTATAGTACGCGACTTTGGGCTTCTTCTTTCTGGCAAGTCGCGTTAAAAAAAATCACGGGTTGCATTTTTTTGGGCTTATTTAAAAAAAAATGTGGTTGCTTGTTAGGAAAATACGATAAGCTACTTTGTTTCTTTACATTTATGGTCGCCGTTTTCTCCATACATTGATTGACACTCTCTACTCACAGCTAATAGCCAATCAGTACAATAATACAAGCACTGTAATTTGTCCTCCCACATCCCGCCTCTTTCTCCCCCTCATTGGAAAAAAATATCGTTCAACATGCAGGCATGTGACTTTGTAAATGCAAGTAATGATAGTAGAGGTAAATAGACACATAACGTTACATTTTTACAAACAATGTCAGCACAAACAGAGATGGAGAGGAAACATGCACGGTGCAGGAAGGAAAAAAACAAAAAAACAAAAAAAATTGTATAATGTATTTATCATTACAGGTTTTATATATATATATATATATATATATATATATATATATATATATATATATATATATATATATATATATATTACATATACACACACTAACAGTAGGCATGGTTCGAATTTATTTTATTATAAATATGCTCCTCACTGCTCCTAATGTGTGTGCACTAACATGGATGGGTTAAAAGCAGATGACAAATTCCGACTATGGGTTACCATAATTGGCCTTCACGTCACTTTTTCTTTTCCATCTCCATACCTATTCTGTTCACAGCTGATCGTAGGATAGCGTGTACCCTCCTGCTTTGTTGTAATTTGATGATTTTTGTAAAATAACGTGTTTTTGCTTTTCAAACTCTGAGTGGTTTCAGTTTAATATGTTGCAGGCTCATTTAATGATAATAAATAATATTGATGATAATAATTAATATAATAACATTGGGCTTGTTTTGGGCTTGTTTTTGAAGCTGCGTTGCTTATTTGTCTCGCGAGAGTTGGCAACTGTGGTGCTTTTGTGTCTGTTTTACAAGTTTCACTTTAAATATATCTTGAGAGTGACTAAAAAGAATGTAATTGAAGTAGATTAAAAACGATTAAGAACAAAACACTGTTGCACAGATTTTGTTTAGTTCAAGGTTTATATTTAAATATAAATGAAAACATGCATTTAAAATCGTTGACATAACCACCTATTGATATATGAAAATAACATAAAGCCCATAAAGGGTGTTTGACCTGTTTCTTGAGCAGATGCACATCTTGTTTGCACTCGTCCTCTTCCCAGTGTGCAGACAGATATTCCTCCAGATTCTCTCTGATGTAGGGAAATAAGATGTCCTACAGGCAAGAGATAGCAGAATAAACCATCTCTCCTTGCACATAATGAACGTGATTTATATCTCAGACTATGGGTTCTTACCTTGACAAACGTGATGGGCGTCGTAGTTCCTTCAATGTCCAGAAGAAAGACTCTAGTATTTTCTGGTATTGCAATCGCTGCCATTTTTATCAATGGCAAACGATATATATGTCTGTTAAAGTCCTGTGTTTTATTTGATTATATCAGATAAAAGGCTCGGATTTTGACAAATGAATCAATAATAGCATGCAGGCTAGCGGTGAGTAGCTAACACATGGAGCGGTTAGAGGGTTGCCAAATCCTCGCAGAGAATCCTTCCCACTATCTTCACATAATTCATGCTACATTAGTACAGTTCATTTGCTATACATTTGTTTTTAAACATGCATGCCAAGTTTGTACGATATATCATCATATGCAACAGCTCTACATTTATATTTAATATAGTGGAAATAGACAAGTCAACAGTAGGCTAATATTGAAAATAACAACAACAACAACAAGAATATATTTAGAAACACATATTTGTTCTACATATCTGTTGTGGTGGTGGATTAATAAAGGAAATGTTTTATCCAGGAAAGTATTTATTTTGTAATTTAATAAGTAGCCTAAATTGGCGTTTTGGCGTTATATTTTTATTCCATCTGGCAACACTGCAGGCTGGGAAGGGCTGTTGAGTGAGGAAGTGGCCTAAATGTAAGGCTATAAATAAAATAATTTAACCTACTGCATAAAATTCCTTAATTTATGTTCTTTATAGTCGACCACCGCTTTTGGATACATTTGTGTAAACTGTTTACAAAACACTGTAGCTTGGTAGTAGCCAGAGATGGGCACAAATACATCAAAAAGTATTTAGTTACAAATTACAAATACTTACTCATCAAATGTATTTAAATAAAATACAAAATACTGCTGTGAAAAAATGTATTTAATTAAAATACAAGTAATTTGTAATTTTAAAATACAAAAATACACACAAAATGTACACACAATCATTTGAAGTGTGAGAGTAACAGTGGAGTTACACGTAAGAGAGAGTTGCTCTCAGTTGCTAAGTAGCTAAAGCATTCAAAAAGCACTAACAACTATTTAACAGTAGCATTAAAGTAAGAATATACAGAAATTGGATAATCATGTGAAAACACTGCACAGTCCTCACTATAACAATTAAATATAGACTGATGATCCTAAAGATACTAAAGTTATTCAGTTAGGAGCAGTGAGTTATTTTGTCTTTTTTTGCTGCTTGATTAACATTAATGACAGACAGCAGCAGGTTTATTAGGCTGCTGTCACTTTAAGAACAAACTCACAGACCGAATATACTTACGGTTATATTAATTTAAGACACGACCGACCGTGTTTTCACCTGCAGTTAATCAGAATGTTATTTTTTATTACTTGACCTGCACATCCGTGGATTATCTGCAGCGCCTGCGGATATAACTGCGATCCGCGTATCACTAGACAGCGCACGTCATGCTTTAGCTAGCAAGTCAATTCACAAGTTCTAGCCATTTGCGTTAATCTTCTGATATAATGACATTCAGTGAATAACATCTGATAGTATATTTTACTAGATAATTTATCTTAAAGCGGTTTGATTGAGCACAAAAACAGCTTCTTTACCTGCTTCTGACCTTGCTGTGCAAAGTAAAACAGATGTCGGTCACAATGGGCAACCGAAACAGTAGCTGCCTTTTATGGTGCCTTTTTATTATTGTAAAGTTATGTGCTTTGAGACATGAAGTAATTTAATGCCGTCTCTCGTGACGCTTTTGCTCCTTGCTGTGTGCATTCAAGTGTTTTGGAGGAGGCGTGGCTTTGGAGACGCTCTGAAGGGAGGGTGGGATCTTATGCTTTCAAAGCTAAGTCACTATTGCTAGCCCCTCCGAAAATGACCTACCCTACCTTTAAGCTTGGTGATGAAAGTTATTGTATGCGATAATAAAATAATATATTTGAATGTATTTTAAGTATTTTAAATACAAAATACTTTCTCTCAAAGTATTTAATTACAAATTACATTTAATGTTTGCCTTGTTAAGGAAAATACAAATTACAAAATACTCAAAAGTAATTAAATACGTATTTTAAATACATTTAATTAAAATACTGCGCATCTCTGTTAGTAGCCTAATGTTAAAGGCAGACACTGTAACAGTTTTAGCTTACAGCTGGTTAGGAGAGACTAGATATACAGAAAAAACAAATGCTCATATAAACAATTAAATGAGATTAATCTTTTTTAGACAAAAAGAAAATATTTTATTCATTTTTAGATTTACAATTGTTATATTTACTCTTTCTTTTCTAAAAGAGTGGTCAGAGTAATAAATAATTAAGGGATAATGTAGGCTACAGTCAGCCTACTGTTATTTTAAAGTCATTTTTAAAAACATTGAAATGTTAAAATATATATATTTTTAATATAGCTTTACAAGCTACATGCAGCAACATTTTAGGCTTTTAATCATTTTAATTTAATGAAAGACATATTTATTTATTTATTTATTTAACAGACAGCAATAACGGATATTGATTTTTGCTGAATTTTGAGCGCTTGAAATTCATTAGGCTATTTGTATTAATATCAATTTACATAGTATTGCATCACCACAAAAAACGTTATGCTGAAATAAAACGTTAAACGTTAATAAAACAACGCCCTACATGTACATTTAAAATTAATAAAAAAGGCAAATTAATAAACATTTGCCGAATTAATTAAATGAAAGGCATCGCGCGCAGCAGGTGACAAACGGTCACTGGGAACGCCTCCTTTTCAGAGCTGCATGTGACCCGCAACAAATCTATCCAATGACATATTCATTGGAATTATATAAAAGAATGCAAATATTAATAAGGTACCTAGGCCATTATAAAAATAACATTGTAGTTAGATCTCTTATTTATACATATAAATATCTGTAGAAAGAAATAAAAATTATTTCAAAGTGCACTAAACATTTAATTATGTATTACAATATCTACTTTTATATCTATAATATCTACTATGTATGTTGTTTTATAAGGTTGTTTTTATAGATAAGCATTTGCAACTATTAACATAAGCCCCGCCCACTCCCCCCGCTTCCTCGTGCACACTGATGGATTTCGTCACTGATCTCAGTCCGCCATTTTAATCAACGCGGCACTTTATTCGTGTTGGAGTCTTTGACCTTTTAAAACCGCTGTAAAATATACTATTATATAGTTAGCGTCGGATCAAACTACACATACTCCAAAATGCAGGCCGAAGAACAAGGTGACTTCAGCACTGACGAGTTTCCAGAAGGCTCCAAAATAAACGCGAGTAAAAACCAGGAGGATGACGGGTGAGTCTCGGAGCGCGCGGCCTTCGTCACACAACGAAGCGCCTCGCTGACTTAAAATAGTAATTCACAAGAAAATCACATGTTGTCGTCCTTTATTCATATCTATGTCGTTTCAAACGCTTATATTATTAATATGCACAATGTTTTTAGCTTAACATGCTCGAAACCTAGTTATTGTTATTAACCCGTCTCCATAGTATTAGCATATTGGCGTCTAATGACTTTGAAATTAATTGGGTATTATTACAGTTATACCGGGTTTAATGTTTTTTTTTTTTCCCCTTTTCATTTGACTATGTTGCATTCCTGACATGCATCACCATCAAATCTACATAAAATATCAGTAGTTACATGTTAGTGCATCGTTTATTCGGTTGCGTGAAATGAATGTTGTTTGTTTTTGAGTAGGAAAATGTTCATCGGTGGGCTCAGTTGGGACACCAGCAAGAAAGACCTTACTGACTACCTGTCCAAGTTTGGAGAAGTCCTGGACTGCACCATCAAAACAGACCCCATGACCGGCCGCTCCAGGGGCTTTGGTTTCGTGCTCTTCAGAGATGCTGAGAGTGTTGATAAGGTAAATGTTCCCTGTCAGTCGTTAAATTTAGTGATAACATTACTTTGACATCATGTTCATAGCCAGTTCTTCATGTGTTCAGGTGTTAGAGCTGAAGGAGCACAAGCTGGATGGCAAATTGATTGATCCCAAGAGAGCCAAAGCAATTAAGGGCAAGGAACCCCCCAAGAAGGTTTTTGTCGGAGGTCTAAGTCCAGACACAACTGAGGAACAGATCCGGGAATACTTTGGCGCTTATGGGGATGTGAGTAACTAAACTAAGAACTGAATTAACATCTAACGATGAACATACATGTAATGGAATGAACATTTTTGGGACTTTTGACCCCCGCACTGGTACATATAAACTAATCTGTTATTTTTCTGACTAAAGATTGAAAGCATTGAGCTTCCCATGGACACCAAAACAAACGAGAGGCGGGGATTCTGCTTTGTGACATACGTTTTAGAGGATCCAGTTCAGAAACTGCTGGAGAACAGATACCATCAAATTGGATCAGGGAAGGTATGTTGATATTATCAAAATATCTTGCAGACGAACACCAGTACCTCATTCTGTATAAATAAAACAGGTCATAGTAAGCATGCGATCCACCTCAGTATTGTTTTTATACCTATTTATTTTATATTTGCACTACCATTCAAATGTTTGGGGTTAATATTTTTGAAAGTAAAGTTTTATTCATCAAGGATGCATTAAACTGGTCAAAAGTGACAGTAATAAAAAGATTTTTAATGTTACAAAAAAATTCTAATTCAAATAAATGTTTCAGTTCATCAAAGAATCATGAAAAAATGTGGCAGTTTTCACAAATATATGAAGCAGAGCAACTGTTTTTAACATTGATGATAATCATAAATGTTTCTTGAGCATCAAATCAGCATATTAGAATTATTTCTGAAGGATCATGTGACTGAAGACTGGAGTAATGATGCTGAAAATTCAGCTTTGATCACAGGAATACATTTTGACAACATTATAAACCTCTGTAAATTTTCTCTGAAAGGGTGTTTTAGCAGACTAAACATCTATTGTTGTGTATTTATTTTATATATATATTTTGTGTATAATATTTAATTTAATAGCTAAAATGCAGTAAAAATATAGTAAAGAACAAGTTTTCCATTACTTCCAATGCAAACAATATTTAATCTTTTTTTTTTTTTTTTATTATTTATGGTAATAAATGGCTGTATATTTACCTTCATATTGCTAAAAATTTTAATATACCTTAGTGAATGTTATAAATGATGTGCACTATTGTTGAATCAGTGTTGTGAATTGGTTCTTTTAAATGGTTAGTTCGAATTGATGAGGGATGCTAATAAAATGGAATAAAATGCACATTTATAAAAAGCTGATTCATTTTATACTGTCAACTTGTATTTCTGTGAATAAATCAATGCATCACCCAACTCAACATGGTAGTAATGCTGTTTACATTTGTTGTCAGTGTGAAGTCAAAGTTGCCCAGCCTAAAGAAGTGTACAGACAGCAGCAGAACAGAGCGGACCGGGGCTTTGGAGGAGGACGAGGAGGAGGACGAGGAGGCCGTGGAAGAGGTATGCCAATCTAGAGATGGCTGTCTCTTTGGCCAGCTGCTGCTTCTAGCACTTCTTGACCTAAAGGGTTCTCTAACTCTTTCTGAACAGGACAGGGCCAAGGCTATAATCAAGGATACAACAGCTACTATGGCCAGAACTATGGAGGCTACGGAAATGGATACAACCAGGGCTATAATGGCTATTCTGGCTATGACTATTCAGGATACAACTATCCAAATTATGGCTATGGACAAGGCTATGATGATTACAATGGTAATTTTGCACACATTTAACCCTCAAGAGACCCACGCATTGATATTTATGATGTATTATTATTCTTTCACCCTTTAACCTGTCTTTTAGTTTAGGCAGTAGTTAGGTATAGTTTAACTCTGGGCTTTTAGGGCTGCAAAAGTGAAAGTTCTGAATACACAACACAATTCAGCACACAAATGTATTTGGAAAAATATATTTCAACCAGTAAGGATAAGTAGTTAGGTTAGAAATTTTACAATTTGACCTTTTAAATACTGTAAATATTATCAAAGCATGTTTTAAATATAATTGATTAATTTTAATACCACTTAAGGCAAGACACATCCCAGATGAATAGGGTAAAAAAATAACTATTATATCTATTATAACTAGTAGATATCACCATACCCAGGTTGATTGATTGGATTAAGAATTGCAAACTTTTTTTGTATTACAGTTTTCTGAAATGTTATATTTAAACATGCAAATGAGGCACTATCCAATTAAATATGCACTAATTTGCATGTATTTCAAGAACAGAAATCTGAAAGCTGGATTAAGCCCGTTCCAAAGTTTATTTCATTTTGTTGACATTAGAATTAAAGGTTTTTGCAGAGGGGATTATGGATTTCTCTCTTTATCACTCCATAAATCTGAAAATACTGTAAACAGCCAGAAAATAAGTTTTCACCATTTTCTTAGGAATAAAATATTGTAGAAAATCAGGTGAATAAAATATGAACAAACCCCTCAGTAAAAACCTTCAGAATATAGATAGGATAAAAACTGTAAAATTTGGTATGTAAGAGCTGCTGAAGTGAAGATTTCTGGTTCAGTGCAGGAGGAAAAAAAAACTAACTTTGAGAGAACAACCTTTAAAAGTATGTATTATAATTGTAACCTACATACACAAATAGATAAAGTGCAATAAAAGCAACACTTAAAAGTGTATTTTGGATGTTTTCTTTTTCTACTAGTTTGAAACACTTAATGAAAAGCCAAATAGCCCAAAATCTCAAATTGACAGATGCATGAAAAACAACTGTTTTTGCCTGTAGTGTCTCGCCTTAATTTTTTTTTAAAAAGTTTTTTTTTTTTTTTTTTTTGTCAATAAAAATTATGAAACAGCTAATTTGGAATAGTTTTTGTACCATTCATTGAATAGGCTCCCATGTATAAGAACAATAGAAAACAGTGATCTCAAATATATGTACGTTCTGAATTCCAGGGCATGTAAGACTTTTCCCATCATTAGATAAATAGAACTTATATTAAATTGTAAAAAATTACAATGATAATGTCAAAACTGGTGAGGGAAATGCAGGAAGTATTCATAGTGTTCAAATGGTATGTCCAAAGATTTCAGCATTTTCCCGTGCAACGGAGGATTTCTGTACTGTGACTCAACAGGGTGTTTATTTAGAAAGCAAGATGATGCACCTCCATTTGTCCTGTATCTGTTTTGAAAGCCTTGTCACATGCGGGTACCCCTACGTCATTACCAAAGCAACCCATGCAGATAGGTTGGTTATGTCTGGACACCCATCTTATTTGATTACTTGCAATTAATAGTGCGAACAGTCTGCCTGAAAACATCAGATTTAAAAAAAAAAATAATAAAATCCAATTTGCCTGCAGTCTGAACATGGCTTTAGATGTTCTTGGCATGTAATGGATTGTCAAATGGCCATTGCCATTTTGTCTGGCTTTGGCAGTTTATGCACATTTTTGTCCCAACAAAATTTTTTTGATTAATATTGTGATTACACCTGTTATGTGTAGCTTTTATGCACATTTAGTGACAATTAGGTATTTAATTGCATTTTTACAAATGTCTCTTGTCACTGTGTATATGTATTGAATTTCTGTAGGTCAACAGAGCAGTTATGGCAAGGCCTCACGAGAGGGCGGAAACCATCAGAACAGCTACCAGCCATATTGATGAAGTGGCTAAACACATTCATATAAATGGTAAGGTCACATCTTCGCCACGCTCTGGACCCGACCTCAATGTTAAAGATCAATAGACAATAACTAAGCCTAAGGCCTATGCATATCAATGCAATTGAGTTGAATACATGTCTATAGATCTTTAATTGCTAATGTTTGTCTAGCCATTTTGCCTTTTTAGCGTGCCAGAAAAACGTAAGTGTTTTTCTGTAGGTTTTCCTTTTCCTCCTCCTGCTTTTAACAGGTGATCATAAAGGAATAACATAGAGACTTGATAGCAATGCTAACAGGTAAAGAACAGCTAAGGGGTACAGAGTAAGGGCGCCTCTCCTTATTTTTCCTTTCTTTCCCTAATTCTGATTATTGTACCTTGTTTGTACCTGCCAGCGGGGACTTCATTGCAGGCCGTGTGTCACCTGACCACGACATTCTCTGGGCGTCGCACATAGCGGGCAGAGAGCACGGCATGCACAAGAAAGCGCTGTCCTGTGGTATGGTCTCTTCAAACTTCCTGTACCAGCGTAAAACAAACAAAAAGACAAAGGAGATTCCCCCATTTTCCTTAAGTTGTTGGTTTTCGTTAACAGTTAAAGTGTGTTTTTTCCAGGACTTTACTAATGTAACCTAAAAGTGATTCATAACTGCTTTGTTGTATTCTCTTTTTCAATTGTAGTGCTCTTGTATTTCAGTTGTGGAGCTTCAGTGATTTATTTATTTTTCTTTGGTTTCTTCCTTAAAACGGTCACCTCCCTTGTAAATAATTGCATAAACTCTCTCATAATGCTTGCTTTTTCTTTAGAGGCCATAGAGAACTTCAAATGGGTACACCTCAAGGCTTTTTCTTAAACGTAGCTTTTAAAGATCATATGTAAAGTGGGTTTACGAAGCCATTAAAAGCTGACAAATCTGTATTAGACAGATGAAACCAACTCATGTATTGGCTAAATGCAAATGACATTGCGATTTTTCAGGTTAAGACGTTTGGGCTCGCTCCTCGAATGGTCAACCAGCCACTTGGAGCTGAAGCTTTTGCTGGCTTATGAGCTGTTTTGTCAATATAATACGTCGAACATATGATCTTTAATCTTTAATGATGATTTTCCTAGTTTAAAATCGACAGCTCAAGAAGTTAAACACTGAAACATGGACGTGCTGTTTTTTGACATGTCCAAATCGGAGTCATTCATCTTGTTTATCTTCTCTTGTAGGTCGGCAGGCTGACTTCGACATTGCTCCTCGGAGGCAGCTTGTGGAATCCTGTCCTTAAACAACTATTAAAAATGTTATTCGGTCCTCTGGGGACAAATTCAGTGTCTGACCTTGTAAATAGCGAGACGTTTTGTTTCCAAGTTTGTCTTATTCTGTGCTTTGTTCAGACCGAACCTGTAGGTTTTGTGCTGTGTTCTTAAGTCTTGATTAGGAAAAGTGTCCTTTATTTTGTATTTTAGTTCTTTTCCTTAAGTTTTTTGGATAAAGGGATTAAAAAATGGGAAAAAAAAATTTGTTGTGCTGTTTTCATTTTCTGAGTTATACACTATCTCTGCATGCAGACTTTAACTGGAGTTGTAATACATACTTGCGTTATATAAAAAATATATTAACTTATTTTCACGTTGTTGGGGATGTACAGACTAATGAAATGACACACATACAAGAGGTTTATAATAAACGGGATCTATGATTTAAAAAAAAAAAAATGCAACCAATGTCCGTAAGAGTGACGTCGCAGTTTTGAAGTGACGTCATTACGTTCAACTTCCGTTTCTCCGCCATTTTGTGAATGGACGCCGTTGCCATCGACATCCAGAAAAGAGACTAAAATAAATGCGATTCTGAGACCATTCAACACGATTTACAGTCATTTCGGTTCAGTTATAACCTAAGACGTTTTCCTCAAGAAAACACGACGTAATAGCGCATATTTTCGCCGAGAACTGAACAAAGATGTCGGAGGAGCAGAATCTGGGCGAAGACTCGATGATGATGATGATGAAGATGGAGGATGATGATGGAGAGGGTTTAGGTGAAGAGCAGATGCCGGGCGCTGATGATGAGGGTGGACAGGGAGAGGCGGAGGGCTCCAAGATAGATGCCAGTAAAAACGAGGAGGATGAAGGGTGAGTCTCGGCTCCTGTAACACCATGGAGACGGCAATAAATAAACTCGAATTTAGACATCATTTCCTTATTCTGATAGATTAGTTCAGTAATTTTTGTGAATCATTAGTCTATTCGACTTATTCTAACGGGTTTCGTTCAAACAAGTACAAATTGAAGCTAATTTTCTGTGAATCAATACCTTAATCTTTCTTTATATTTAGGCCAAATTTAAGGTGCAAACTGTGTACCTGACGTGAATATACATTTGTCGGAGTATAATTGTAAATATTCATTAGTCGTGTGCGCATATTCATGAGGATGCAGCTGTTTGTTAGTTTTCCAAACACATTTGCCTTTCAAATACAAGATTGTCAAATGTCAAAAGCGTCCTTTCAAACGAGAAACTCAATAAATGAAATTGGTGCTATGTGTTTAGTGTGTTGTGCAGTTTTATCATGTTACATTGTATATTATTATTATTCATAAATATACATAACTACTTGGCCAAGTAAGACTTGAAACATAACGAAGTAACTTAGTAATTGTTCTTAACTGATATGTGATTTCTGTAAATCGCCTTAATATCTTCAGCCACTGTCTGTTCTCACGTCAGTTGCTTTGTTTTTAGGAAAATGTTCGTTGGAGGGTTGAGTTGGGACACAACTAAGAAAGACTTGAAGGACTACTTCACCAAATTTGGAGAGGTGGTAGACTGCACCTTGAAACTGGATCCTTTGACAGGCCGGTCCAGAGGATTTGGCTTTGTTCTGTTTAAAGAAGCTGAGAGTGTAGAAAAGGTATCATTGCAGATCGCATTTGTGTGTGTGTGTATTTGTGTATTTATGTACTTTTTAGACTGATTAAATCATAGTTTGTTTTCTGATCCTTGCCAAAGGTGATCACGCAAAAGGAGCACAAACTAAATGGAAAAGTGATTGACCCTAAAAAAGCAAAGGCCATGAAGTCCAAAGAGCCTGTGAAGAAGATATTTGTGGGAGGTCTTTCCCCAGATACTCCAGAAGAGAAGATCCGAGAATACTTTGATGCTTATGGAGAGGTATGGAGAAAGTGTACATTTGATGGATGTTCATAATAAATATATATATATTAGGATTTGCATTTCATCTTTATATTTTCCCTAGGTGGACTCCATTGAGCTGCCAATGGAGAATAAAACAAATAAAAGACGAGGTTTTTGTTTCATAACATTCAAAGAGGAGGAACCAGTAAAGAAAATTATGGAGAAGAAGTACCACAACATTGGTTTAAGTAAGGTAAAGTCTTAACAATCCTAATGCACATGATTTGGCCATTTGAAATTATGGTGTTCTAAATCATAAATGTTAAATAGCTTCATTATTTCAAAACAAAATGTCATTCAAATGTGTTTCCCTATAGTTTTTGTATTATAGAGCCCCACACATGATAGGAGGGAAAAACAGATATTGTGGCCACGAATTAAGAATTTGTTCCCACAACCCACAATTAATTTGTGGCCATGTTTTTATTATTATTTTCCGCCTCATTTTAATTAAAGGGGTCATCATATGATGCTATTTTAAAAGTTCATTTTTTTTTTTATTTTTTTTTTTTATTGAGTGTACTAGAATAGGTTAACATGTTTTAATGTTCAAAAAACATTATTTTTCACATACTGTACATTATTGCAGCACCTCTGTTCCCAGTCTCTTTGAAACGTGCTGTTTTCTACAAAGCCCTGTCTTCTGAAAAGCCCTGAGTGCTCTGATTGGTCAGCTGACCCAGTGCGTTGTGATTGGCCAAACACCTCAGGCATGTGTCGGAAACGTAAAGGCCCTAACCTTAATCGTGAGCTTCAGCTTCCAAGGCTTCTAAAGCAATTATAAACACAGTTTATAATGTCGTCGGTTTTACCATATCAGTTATGGCCGGCGTTGCACTCTCTCAGGTTCAGGAAGCTGTTTTCCGTAAAATACGCTGTACACAAGCTAACTTTTTTTTTTGTTTGTTTTGCATTTGGGGTGAAATGCTCTTGACAGCCTTTGTGAGACTTATTGTGAATGTAATGGCTTTCTGTTAGTTATGTGGAATCTGTGAATGTGTGTGCAGTGTGAGGTCAAGGTGGCCATGTCAAAGGAGCAGTACCAGCAGCAGCAGCAGTGGGGCGGAAGAGGAGGATACTCCTCCAGGTCCAGAGGGAGAGGAGGTGCGGCATGATACTTACATTCTCTCTCAGTATCTAGCAGTCTATGATGAATTCAGAAATAACCAAATAAGTAACATACCACATAACCCCTTGTTAAAGTTCAGAATGTAGAAGTTGGTTGGAATGGAATCGGAAATTGAATTGGATGGATGTTAAATTGTTATAATAGGAAAAGGAATTTCCTGAATTTAAAGAAATTCAACATGCCTTGAGAAACAACAAAATATAATTAATTTGGACTAGTGATATGTTGGATACATTTTTTTTCTCAAGTGATTACACTAATCTAAGTACAATAGAGTGCAACAGTCCTGTTCTGGAAGTAAAAACTCCATTCATTTTCTCCACAGGGAAATTGATTTTGAACAATATCTTCTAAACCTTTAAAGATGGATCTGTTGTGAGCCATGAGGTTGCTTTTGCTGAAGCCATCCACATTTTAAGTTTTAAAATAATTCTTTAACTGTGGAATTCATGGTGGTAAAACTACATTACCCATGATGCTGTGCAGAATATTCCACCAGAGTCGAAACAAGCAAAATGCCCCAAGCGATCTCGTTAGCTCCTCCCACTCTCACTCGCTCTCTCTCTCTCTCTCTCATATATATATTCTCCATCGTTTTTAATTTGATTATGCTGTTTGCAATGCTTCATGGGATTGTAGTTCTCTTCCTCAGTAAAGCCGTTAAGTACTCAGTCTTGTACTTTTGTCCGATTTTAATTTTTGCTTCAAATTAAAGTTTGTAATGTTGTGATTCTCCTCGTAACTGATTGGATTGGTTCATGGCTTATAATGCTTCAACAAAGACTTTTTTTAAAATCCTTATGGGAGAAATTATAGTTCCAGTGCTGATGAAAAAGTGGGCGGGCACTAATGCACTCTATAACAAGGTCAATTAACACATCCAAACAGATTTTGCTGTGCAGCATCACAGAATGTACATCTTTCAGATAAGCCTATAAAAATAACATCAAATCTTTTTATAGGTTATTTATAAGTGTTCTTTCAGTATGATCCAAAATAATTCATTAAATACAATGAAGAAGAGAAAAGATAAATGTGGCAACATTATCAGTATTTCTGGAAATCAGTTTGTAACCATTTTGACCAAATTTCTTTCTATTTTAATTTTATGTTCCTGTAAATCAAAGTGTGAATTTTGTATTCTGCGTTATGTTTGATACCCTAAATCCACATTCATTCTTTGTTGCCCCATCCATATTATTATACAGTTGCAGTCGTCTGAGGCTTTATTAATTGTGACATACATTTGCTGTCTGCTACAGGTCCCAATCAGAATTGGAACCAGGGATACGGAAACTACTGGAATCAAGGTTATGGAAATTACGGGAACTATGGCTACAACAATCAAGGCTATGGTGGATACGGGGGCTATGATTACTCGGGTTACAACAACTACTACGGATATGGTGACTACAGCAGTATGTAATACTGTTTGTGAACGCACAGATGAAAAAACTAAGGATATATTGTATCGTGGATTGTCGGTACTCTACCCGGACTATGACAATTGTGCACTAAATTATCTGAGCAGAATGCACATGCTTGTATGATATATGCCTTACGCTTTGAGAGAAAACTCTAGAACGTTGCTGCAGTTGCTTTTTGTCTTACAGGGAAGGCTTGCTTGCACAAAGCTATATTGTACATATGTATTATAATAACTATGGTGCTAAATATAGAAAGGGATGTCTTAGCTTCAAAACACATTTGTCAAAGTGCCTTTGAATCCATTGGATAGTAACTGAACATGTAAATCTGTAGGCCATGCAAAAAACGACCACTGGACAGTGGTCGTTTTTAGAAGAAAATAAACAGTTTTCAAACATTCACCCATTTACTCCACAAATTTTTGTCTCTCACCATATTTTCAGAATACAGTATTTTCAAAACAATTAACGTAAGTATCTCGCAAGTATCACAGAATTGGCTCTAAAACCAAAATGGCAATGTTTTCTATGATGTGCCTTTCTCAGATCTTCTGGAGCGACCGTACACCACCAACACGTTTAACCGTAGACATTTGCGTTGTTTCTGTTTTGTGCTCCCAACTCTAGATCAGCAGAGCGGCTATGGCAAATCCCCGAGGCGAGGCGGCCATCAAAACAGTTACAAGCCGTATTAACGTTTAAACTCCACCAGAAACGTGCAGGTATGTTGTTGCGTTGCTCACAGTGATGCATCTTTAGTTTTCTAAATCATCACGATTTGATCTTTTTGTAATGTACATTGCTTAATTTTTGTTTTTCTTTAAAGTTTCACAGCACCCTGAAGTGCTTTACAGTAGTGGTAACATAGAGACTTTTGGCAGTAATGTAACAGCTGGCTTTTGGCTGTTTCTTGCCATTTTGTAACTGTAAAAATTAACAGGTACAGTACTGCTAAATGGGTACCAGAAAATATGGAATTACAAGGAAAGAAAACCGAAGAATGTTGTCTCCTAACTCTGACATATACCTTGTTTGTACCTGCCAGCGGGGACTTCCTTGCAGGCCATGAGCTGACTTCCCGATTGTCTCAGGCCCGCTCAATGCGGACAGGGTACGAGAGGCGTACGCTCTCGAATGCTCCCATTTGGTATGGTCTTCCAACATCCTGTATACGAATTGTAAAAAAACAAACAAAAAAAGCAACAGCAACTACAGCAACAAAAAAAAACATAA
Source organism: Hypophthalmichthys molitrix (assembly GCA_037950675.1). Classification (NCBI taxonomy): domain Eukaryota; kingdom Metazoa; phylum Chordata; class Actinopteri; order Cypriniformes; family Xenocyprididae; genus Hypophthalmichthys; species Hypophthalmichthys molitrix. The sequence goes on from CM075501.1 coordinate 25,633,028, forward strand.
AAAGGACACGTCAAGCTTTTATCTTCTCTTTTGTTTTTGCTTTCCTCTTAAAACTTCTTGGGATTGGTTTTATGTAATGATATATTATAATTTAATGCCATTTTTTACAGGCACCACCAAGTAATGGTAAAATATGACGAGAGCCGGAATAAAATTAACTGTTCACTTTTTGAAGGATACGGCTTTCTCTGGACTTTCCAGTGTTAATATGCACTTCTAATCTTACATGTAATGCTTGCTTTTCTTTATTTGTAGCTCGTGTAGCTGTAATTTCCTGTAGTCCATGAGCTAAAAGCCGGTTTGTACTCGGACGCCGCTGCGCTGGAGAAGTGCTTTTTTATATTTGTATTGTGTGATTTTCTACTGACAGCGGTGGGAAAAGCTTCACCTGTAAACAGTGTTAATTTCATCTAACAAATTCTCTTTTTTTAACCTTTTGAAATCATGGAAAAGTCATATTGTTCATGAGAACTTATGCTTGTAATGCTTTCCTTTTGTTTTAATTTCCATCAATTCAAGGTTTTGCTTTAAATGTTATGAGCTCTATTGCACAAGTTGTTAATTTCACAACTATTATTCTATTTCAAAGTCACGTCTTGTCTCCTTATTGAAATTATTAAAGAATTGGGATTCCTTTACATTTTATGAGTTTGTGTCTTTCTGAAGCATAATTAATATTTTCTTCTTTGTTTTTCAGATGGAAGGGCGAATTGAAAGTTCCCCCTGAGAGGAGAAAACGAGAGGGTGAGACATGTTAAATATGGAGTCGATCAACACGTTACTACACTGTGGTCGCCAAATCAAATCTGAAATTGCTTTCATGGACACAAAAGTTTCAAGTGTTATTTCAATTGATAGTCATCCTGAATTTTTGTTTTTGTGTTTAATTTGTTCTAGAGCTTGTGAAGGTTTAAAATAGTATTCCCTGCTGTGTAGCTCTTATACATTTCTGTGTTGAATACAAGGAACCATAAAGAGCCCAAATCATTTAGAAACTATTTGTATACAGATCTATTAATTTATTGCTTACAAGTGCGTACAGAGTGTAAGCCATTTAATGTTCATTTCATATTGCAGTATTTTGCTACAGAGTCATGTAAACCATTGAAAAATACTATGAAATAAATTGTATGAACCTTAAGCCTGTTATTTCTTCAGAGATTAAAGTAATAGTTGACCCAAAAATGAAGATTGTCATCATTTACTTGCCTTCGTGTCATTTCAAACCCATATGCCTTCGTTTTTTTTTCCTTCAGTGGAACACAAAAGGTGAATCCTTGCTGCTGTTTTCAATGTAATAAAAGTGAAAGGGGCTGGAGTCCAGCTCTAAAATAACAAAGAAGCATCATAAAAGTAGTCCGTATGACTTGTGTGTTATTCCAAGACCTCTGAAGCGATATTAAAAAAGACTTCAGGCACACGAGTAATGTAGACTATACTTTTATGGTGACTATTTTGTTGTTCTCTTTCAGTATATTGAAAATGTAAATCTCTTTCATTATATTGTTTCCAGGAACCAAGTAATTTAACTTTTGCATCAAATATTTTTTATTATTATTATTAATAAAAAAAAAAATATATATATAGGTCATACATCCTTTTGACAAAGACACTGACTGATACATTGTAGGAGTTTGAATTTAAACTTGAAGATGTCAAAAAAACTCCAAACTATGTCCAGTCCAGAACATGTACTTTGTCTAGGTATAAAATCAGTGTCATGAGTACAAAGTGGTTTCACAGTAGTTAAAGCATGCAGAAACATTCCAGGAATCATATGAGTCATTGTCGTATAACATATTACAACATTTAAGCTATTCTGAAGACTTAAAGGTCTACTGGAGGTATGTAGTTTATTAAATCTTTAATTATTATTATTTTAATTAAATGTAATTGAAAAAGTTTTTGATGTCTTTGGGATGAACATGTCAAGCACAGTGGTTACTCTCAAAGTAAATAAATCCTAAAACATTTCCAGTTACAATGGCTTATCCTGTATTTAGTCCCATAATAGTATTATATGATAGTCCCAGATTTATATAAATATCATATAATGTCATTATAACAAAAACAGCAATTTATCTATACATAAATCCATGCAGTTACATAGTTACTTATCCAGGTTATAGCAGTAAAAAAAAAAAACCTTATTAATGTGTGTGCCTGTAGGAATACAAATTATTGAAATGCATCGTTATTTTTGGTATGAAACTGCTTGTATTTATGTAGGAATCACATTCGTAGCTAACAAGATGATCAACACGATGATGGCAAGCACTACCACACCAATTATAATCATCATCTTGGTGTTTCTCCACCACATCTTTCTGGCAACACGTGTGGACGTCTTTTGAAATGAGTCAGCCTAGGCGAGGACAGATAATTACAGAAATAATTATAATTTACAAAAGAAAAATGTTTTGTGACTGGTTTGATCAACTGGCATCATGTTTAATTCACTTATGTTCTTTTGAGGTCTTATAAAAGATCACCATTACCAAGAAATGTTATATATTGGTATAATTTTAGACTTGATGGGTCTCAAAGACTTTACCGTAGCTTGTAGATCATCTGTTTTGCCGATCAGGTCATCTAACCTCTCTCCTCTCTCCAGAACTTTGTTGATGTTGTCTTTGAGAATCACTTTAACATCATTGACTTGATCCTGAACTTCATTGAGTTTGCTAGGCGCTGATGGTTGGTTGTTGTAGTCAGCCTACATTATTAAAAGAAAATATGAGAGTTAACTGCTGGGCCCAGCATAACAATACTCTCAAGTGTACGACAGGTTCAGAAATGAACCCAAGCTTGGGCCAAAACTGCCCCAGGTGTTCCACTCTTAGAAGAAAAGGTTCTATATAGAAGCTTAAAGGGTTCCGTCAGGCGCTTCATATGTAGAACCTTTCAGGGGTTCCCATGATTTTATGGATTTTATTAATTGTGTTTTAATTTTTACTAAATTTTATGAATTAAACAGCTTGGAAGCATACTAGAAAAAATTGAAATAATCAGTTAAACATGGAAGTATTTTGCAGTCATTTAAGACATTTCTCCTTTTTTTTTGGTATTACAGTTTTTCTCAATCGCTTTGGCTCACTTCTCAAATGAGACTTTTTTCCCCCTCAAAACAATAAGTTCAGATCTCTGAACAATTAGTTTCTTGTTCACATCAGATTTTAATTTCCTATTGATTTAGTTTTTTTTTTTTTTTTTTTCAATTCAATTTCAACAAGCATTGTTCAATACTGAAGCCACATTTTCAAAACTCTTTATACAGTCTGCATTACCAACATATATGTCTCAAAATAAGTTTGTTCCACCATAACACTGGCAACTATTCTCATTCAGAAAGCTACATTGTAATCCCATATGTGTAGTAGGCTATTGAAGTCACAGCTGAGCCTTTCTGTGTGGAGTTTGTATGTTCTCTCTGTGTTGGCACTGGTTTTCTTTGGGTGATCCAGTTTATCCCACAATCTAGAGACATACAGGACAGGTGAACTGGAGACTGTAAGTGGTGTGAATATGAGTATGAATGTGTGTGTGTGTCATCTCTGTGATGGACTGGCTGTCTGTCTAGGGTGTTGATGGATGGATGTACAGTACTGGGCTCTAGTCCTCCCTCTCTCTGCCACTCTTCTTTCCCTTCTTTCTCAATACTTGGGTCACTTTTTCAAAGCTCTTCACACAGTTCTCCTAACCAACTTTCATCTTGGCACAGGAGTTAATTTCACATCAAAAATGAACTAAATCTACCAAAACACTTCATTCATGTCTCAAATCAACTCATTCTTCCAGAACTCTAGCAAAGGTTTCAACCAACAAACACACTTTGTCAGTCATAAAACACTGACCTAAAAAACACTAACATCAGCTAGCATTATATAATGTTTTCTTTTGTAAAATTTCTTATAACACTCTCTATTGTTTATAATTCACTGCAGTTTATGTTACATGATGTTTACATAACAGTACAAAATTATTCCCAAGTTTTCCCCTTTGAATGGATGATAATGAAAGACTTAGGCTTCTGTATGGTCAGTTTCATCTAACTGCTTTGATAGTATTTGATTTAGATTCAGAATATATTTTATTACAATATTACTGTAGAAATGTAGCATATTTCTATCTTATTCAGTTTTGTATTATGTTATTGTTCTGAACTTAAGTTTAACAGTTTTGAAAACAGTATGTAAGCATGTGCAAACCGTTTGTGGCTCGATAGCGCCACCTACAAAATTTCAATTAAGCGCCCTTCGTGCTACGTTTCACATACCTAACCCTGGTTGTAAGCCTAAACTTGAGATAAATTGTAAACTTGTCCCTCAAATCTGATCGGTTGGTTGGATTGTTGTTCCAGGATCAGTAAGGATGTTGGTCCAGGAACATGGTGTACTTGGTAAAATCAACTTGCACTTGCATAATTATTGGTTCAAATAGTTAATTTATCATGAAATATGTAAAAAAAAAAATCACTGTAAAAAAAAACAAAAAAAAAACACTACAGTATTGTATAATTTAATACGTTTCACATAGCCTACAGGTATGAAATTCGGTAGATGTAACAGCCCAATACCTACAAAAAAGTCCCTTGGTGCAAAATCTGTAAACCCAACAGGAATTTTTTCTGCAAAATTTTTGCAGTTTTTGCCATTTCCAGACGTTGTACTTTAATAAACTCCTCCTAGAGCTTTAATCAGATCAACATATTTGGTCAGTCTAATCTAAAGGCCTTTGAGACGTTAAATTGCGAAGATCTTGAGTTTTCGCTGAAAGGGCGTGTCTGTGGCGGCCTGACAAAGTTCGATGTTTCGCCATGAAACAGGAAGTTGTTGTAAATTGGGCATGCAATGTCTGATCTGCCCCAAACTTCACGTTTTATTAGAGTCCTGACCTGAAGACATCTACATGACAATATTCAGTTACAGTCATAATGCCACCTGTGGGTAACAGGAAATTACACGTTTTACACTGTGATTAACTCCTCGTATAGATTTAACCAGATCAACATCATATTTGGTCAGTCTAATCTTAAGGCCTTAGCAATGTTAACTTGCGAAAAGTTTTCACTGAAGGACGTGTCCGTGGCAGCCTGACAAAGTCTGATGTTTCACCATGAAAGAGGAAGTTGTTGTAACTCAGGCATACAATGTCCAATCTGCCCCAAACTTCACGTGTGATAAGAGTCCTGTCCTAAAGACATCTAATGCCAATATTCAGTTAGTCATAGCGCCACCTGCTGGCGACAGGAAACGGCATAGTTGCACTGTAATTCACTCCCAGAAACACATTTCAATATGCCACGAAGTACCAAACAGACTAGAAACACGTTAAATCACGTAACACTTGGCTAAGTGCTAATGTATGCGATTAACGCCACGAAAGAGGAAGTTGTTGTAACTCAGGCATATAATGTCAGATCTGCTCCAAACCTCACATGTTTGATAATAGTCCTGGCCTGAAGACAACTACATGGCAATATTCAGTTACAGTCAAAGCGCCACCTGCTGGCAGCAGGAAGTGTGTTGCATCAAAATGACTTTGCCATATATCTCCTCTATTTATCCGCTTAAATGATTATCGCCCACTGTTCACAGTTTTCCTAAGGCCACTGGGTGGCAGTGAGCCTGGGTGCGAGGGCCCTGTCATCACTGCTTGCAGCTTTAATTACTAAAGAACTGCACAGAGTTTACCATCATTCCGATTTGAATGTGTTTTGAAATGAATGTGTTTTTATCAGTTTTGAAAGCAGTGTGTTAATATTGGAAAAATGTGCTGAAAATATATTGTTTGGCAGATGTTGAAGTATGAATGACAAAAAAGTAAAAAAATAAAAAAAAAAAACCCCACGAAATTTGTATAAGAAATATTTCATGGTGAAAAAATGTTACACCGTTTGGCAGATATGCAATAGAGTTCTGATGTTCCAGCAAACGGTTGTGACAATTGAGCTTACAGTTTAGAGAATGTTAAGAGACTGTTTTGAAAAATGTGCCAAAGCGATTGAGGAAAACTGTAAGGGTTCTTTAAAACTGAGTCAAGGACCCAAGTAAGGGACCCAATTTTGCCATGTAAGACATATTCCTGGATCAACATCTTTTGTTGATCCTGAAACGACATTCCTATCCAAAAACATCGTCCTAACCCTATCACTACACCTAACCCTAACCCATAACGTATCCCTAAAGTCAGGGAAATGATAAGTGAATAACACTGAAGCACCTAACCCTGGTTGTAAGCCTAAACTTGAGATAAATTGTAAACTTGTCCCTCAAATCTGATCGGTTGGTTGGATTGTTGTTCCAGGATCAGTAAGGATGTTGGTCCAGGAACATGTTGTACTTGGTAAAATCAACTTGCACTTGCATAATTATTGGTTCAAATAGTTAATTTATCACGAAATATGTAAAAAAAAATCACTGTAAAAACAAACAAACAAACAAACAAACAAAAAAAAACACTACAGTATTGTATAATTTAAAAATGTAAAATCTGAAAACATGGTCTGGAAACATTTGCTCATAGAAACAGGGCCTGATAAATAATGATGATGAAATATTACATCCAGGGATAATGTAATCTTATTGGTTCATGTTCCATGGTAATTTGAGTAAGTGGATCTCGTTATCCTGAAAATTTCATGGTCTAATCATAGAACATTGTTTCCAGAAAACTGAACATTGAGAGCAAAGCAACAGTGATTCTGAGCAGTTGCATCTATTGAAAGTGAGAGCATTGTAATGAACAGACAAGTTCTCAGATGTAAGGTGTGAAATGTGAATTGCATTTTGAAATAGTAATACAGTAATGTAATGCTGTGTTATTCTGAACAGATTTCAGTTCAGTGAACAAATGAACTTAGGTTCATGCAATTGTGAAAAATGTGCATTTTGATTGTCGGATGTGAGTTTTGTGTCCGGAGTTTTGAAAAATGACAAGGTTCGGATATTAGTGAAAAAGTGATATATATAATGTATTTTTAACCAGAAAAGCAAAGCAATTTGAATGCTGGTTTGACAAAGCCTTGTTTGAAAGTTCTGAAAGAAAGAGAGACATGTGAGATAGATAGATAGATAAAGCTAGTAGTAAAGCAGTGCAAATTATTTAAAACAAAATGATTATTTTGATAGTAATAGAAAGTAATGTAATATTTTGAATTAGACAGAATATCATGATTGACTTTTCTGTTCCATGTAGGATTTCCTTCATGGTCACCATTGACTTCCTTACTGACAATTGTATTCAGTCCAAAGATCGTCATATAATGTTAACGTCGTCATATTCTGTCCACTATAAAACACTTAAATATTCAATTTCATGGGTTAATCTTGTTTGAAGTCATACTTGTTTATATGTACTTAATATTCCTTGGAACACACACATCATCTCAACAGGTTGGTCAAACCCTTGAACAAATAACCATTTAAATAAACATTTAACTAACAAACAGCCGAGGCTTTCTAATGTACTTACCATTCTGGTACTTTTGTGAAACTTCCTCAAATGTCAACTGTAACTGCCGAGGGTTTTCAAAAGTTCAGACTAAGATTGCAAGCATAGCTTAAAGGGTATGACTTCTAGAGGAAACTTCTCATTCCCGTGAGCTACAACACAAGTACAAAAGAACAGGATGAAACATTACAGAACTCATTTGCAAACAGAGCTTCCCCTCCCAAACAGATTGCACATTAACCAGCAGCCCAAGCACGACACTTCCTCCTGGCTCCTCCTCACGCTGGCCCAGCCCACCATCTGCTGTGAGCCTCTGCTTATATACACTAGACTGCGCAAAGAGCAGCTCTTTTTGATCAGGTTTGTTTACAGAGTTTGGTATGGCTGGTTTTGATAAGCATGTGTTTTGGAAAGTAGGTATCAGACCTGCTGTTCGTTATTTTTTTATAGATCTATCTGAGAATCTCATCTTTTTAAAACTGATTATAAGTTCAGAATTGCATCATTTGATGACTTTTCTGGAGAACATAATGAGCTGCATGAAAATATTGGTAACAGTTTAGTATAGGGGACATGTATTCACTATTAACTACATCTTTTCCCTCAATAAACTCCTAATTTACTGCTTATTAATAGTTTGTAAATTAGTTGTTAAGTTTAGGTATTGGGTAGGATTAAGAATGTAGAATAAGGTCATGCAGAAGAAGGCATTAATATGTACTTATTAATTACTAATAAACAGCCAATATTCTAGTAATGTTCATGCTAATAAGCAACTAGTTAAAAGACCCTAAAATGAAGAGTTACCAAAATATCTTATGGTATACCTAGGTCATCTTGTTGTTTCTTAACCCTCTGGTGCTCTTCAGTAAGTTTTCACTGAAAAAAAAGTTATGTTCAAGTTTTATTTATTTAATTATTTATTTTACTTAATCTGAATGACACTTGGTGATTTTGTGGCACTTGCTATGTGAACACACACACACACACATACATGTTTGTTTTTTGTGAATTGTGGGGACATTCCATAGGCGTAATGGTTTTTATACTGTACAAACTGTATTTTCTATCGCCCTACACCAACCTTACCCCTAAACCTACCCATCACAGAAAACTGTGCACATTTTTACTTTCTCACAAAAACTCATTCTGTATGGTTTATAAGCCTTTTGAAAAATGGGGACATGGGGTAATGTCCTCATAATTCATAATGTCGTCATACCCATTTCATTATACAAATTTGTGTCCTGATATGTCACAAAAACGCACGCGCCCACACACACACACACACACACAGTCATTTTTATTTATAAAGCACATTTAAAAACAACAGCTGTTGGCCAAATTGCTGTACAGAGTTTAAACAAATAGCATAATTAAAATATAGACACAAAACACAATCACAGCCATCTGTAGACTTGAAGCATCCTTTGGATGTAAAGGAACATAACACTGAGTATCATCTGCATAACAGTGGTATGAGACGTTATAATTCCTAATAATGGTATACAGAGGAAGCATGTTTAAAGAAAATGAAACAGGACCCAAAATTGAGCCCTGTGGGACCCCATACAAAAATAGTGCATGAGACGATGAATACTGGCCAGTCCCTACAGAACAGGTTCGATCCTTTAAATATGAAGCAAATCAATTTAAAGCGCAACCCTGGATCTCAATAAGCTCTAAATGATTTGAAAGAATGCGATGATCAAGAGTGATGAATGCCGCGCTAAGATCGAGCAAAATTAGAACAGCACAATTATCAGAGTCGAAAGAGAGCAATAGACCATTTAATATTTTGCTGTGATCTAAAGTCAGACTGATATTTATCAAAAATACCATTGTCCTGTAAAAATGAAGAAAGCTGGTTAAACACAACCTTCTCCAAAACATTTGATAAAAATGATCATTTAGAGATGGCATAATTATTTTGGAGTGCTGGATTAAGATTTGGCTTCACACACACACACACACACTAGTCACACTTGTACTCCTCATGGTCAAATATTACCATCATAAAAAATCTGAAAATCTAGAGAATTTTTTGAGGTACAATCTACAAATCAGCCATGATGCAGAAAAAACACGCTGCAATGAAGGGGTTCATTTAAAATAATTTTAAAAAATTAGAAAAAAATATTTTATTTTTATTTATTATTGAATAAAAATGTATTACATTGATTTGACTGAAAAAGAAGAAGTTACATTTGAAGTGTTTGGCCAATTTGACTGGTAGGAACACCAGAAGGATTTATGTATTCCCTTAAATTCAATTATGCCTTAGAAAGTTTTTTATTCATGATTTGTATTTGGTTACCATAACTGTGATTACTTTTGGTTTTAACCCTCTGTTGCTGCTAAAAAATGTCAGAATTTTTAATTTTATTTCAATGAAATGAGTGCACTATATTTTAGTTGACAACTAGGGGATTTTATGGTACTAAGTTATATTTATGGAATAGTTATGATCCATTTTATTTTCTGTTAATCACTTTTTGAGCATTGACATAAAAATGAAATTTCCAACTTAAACTGTCATAAATCTTGAATGCTTTGGAGCACAGACTTAAGTTTGGTTTCTTTTTTAAAGAAAAGACAGTTGGCAAATTATTGCTGAAGTCAAAAAAAAAAAAAAAAAAAAAAAAAAAAGTGAAACTAAAAAAAAGTTATAAAAGTTTAGGTTAATTTATTACAAAAAATACATAAAAACACTATTTTTACATTTTATATGAAATATATATTTTTCAAAACATGTTTTATTCTAAAACTGTGAGAAAATAAAAAAACTAAAAGTTGTGTTCCAAATTTGAGCCTTATATCTCAAAAAATGAGCTTTCAGTAAGATTATGTTTGGGAAATTTGCTTCCCATTCGTTTCCAATGCGGTCATTTTTGACCACAAACAGTACAAATGTGATCATTTTTTTTCAGGATCATACGAATCATGTCCATTATTATTATTTTTTTTTCATGCCCACATAGCAAGTGCCAAAATGATGAAGTAAAAATTTCTAAAAACAAAAAACAAAACAAAAAAACCCCATAAAATTTGCTAAACTGGCCAGACAACACCAGAAGGTTAATGTATCATAAGCAGCTTCAGTTGTTTATAGATTTATAATCATTCCTTGGGACTTTAACCTTAGCTGATTTGACTTCACTGTTAAATATTAAACAAGTAATAATTTTGGTCAGCTGTGTTTTCTATCAGGAAGACCTTATGGATAACAGAAAGGAAAGACACTGTACAAATAAGTTGTCATAATAACAATATACACTACTGTTCAAAAATTTGGGTCAGTGAGATTTTTAAATGTTTTTGAAAGGAATTTTAAGGTTGCATTTATTTATTTGATTAAAATACAGTAAAAAAACAACAATAATGCGAAATATTATTACAATTTAAAATAACTGCTTTCTATGTTAATATATTGTAAAATGTAATCTATTCCTGTGATCAAAGCTGAATTTTCAGCATCATTACTCCAGTCTTCAGTGTCACATGATCCTTCAGAAATCATTCTAATATAATGAAACATTTCTGATTATTATCAATGTTGAAAACAGTCATATTTGTGTGGAAACCGTAATTACTTATATACATTTATATATGGTAATATGATTAAATAGGATGGCCTATATTTGATTGCTTTCTTCTACATTTGCATTGTAGCATTACAGTAGCATTGTTTTGTTTTACAATTAGTGGCCAAACTTTAGGATTAGTTGGACAAATATTATTATTAATATTATGTTAGTTGCAAATGCTGTTTTCAAACGTCAGGTGCACAAAACATCATCGGAATTGAATGAGGTGAATCGCTTTCACTGTATAAATTGCACTTCTATAGTGACGTGACGCACCGTGTTTTATCAGGTGCCACGTAGACGGTTTTTTATGCGCGTATGGCATAGACTAGCGTATGGCAGTGTCTATACATTAAAGCGTGATATTTTTCCCTTTTACGAGAGTAAATATCTTCCTCTACCTCCACGGCGCGCGCTGAGGCTCATAAAGCCGAATCCTCCATTAAGATGCATTCTAATTTCAGGACGTTTTCGGTCTTATTTGAGACATTTATTGACTAAAAACTGAAATTACATCTTAAATCTCTTGATTCCAAAGATTGGTACATGACATACAAATAGAAATATGCTTTAGAAATCTTTATAAAATGATAAAATAACTCCATATTCTGTAATCACAAACGACTGTGATTGGTCTAATCTTATCAGCGCTGAGAAAAGTAACAGGAAAAATGTGACAACACTGTTTCGCTACCACTCCTTGAAAAAAAATAACCACAGAATCGAAAACACACTATAAAGAGTTAAAACAGCACAGTTATTGATTTACAAACATTAACCCTCAATTAGAGATAATGTCAGGGCAGCTAACACCCATCCCATTTGCTGACTGCACTAACCGCTTGTAAGGTCTACGAGTGAACTTCAGGGGAGTCACTATTTACTTCCTCTATCAGCAGGAAGTTCCCGCTGATAACTCGTCAGACCATTTTTAATTCACTCTCATTTGGCATGAGGACGCTTTTGGTCGTCTGTATTTATATCCTTTGATGACAGAAGTCGCTTGTGATTGGTTGAAGTAAAAACGAACTCTAAAGCCACGCCCATTAAAGTTCTTCATACTTTAGACAGGCTGTGAAAATTACACGAGACGGTTTTTGTTGTAGTTGCAGTTATCAAGCTGTAGTTTTGTCCAGTCTGCATTCATCATGAATCCTTTTGGTAGTAAGAAATCAGGAAAAACTTTCCTTTTCACATCTGAGTCTGTAGGAGAAGGACATTCTGGTAAATATGAAACATGTTTCATGCATTACATGTTGACATGTGCAGATATTACTGTTATACAGATATTACAGATATTACATTACATTTATTATACTGTTGCATTACTTTCATTATAATGTTATATTAATGCAATGCATTGGTTTTAATGCGCTGTATACATTTATACATTTATTATTTCGCTATACGCTACATGTCTGTACATGTCCCGTTAGTCATAAATAGATAGTCGTAATTTTGAGAAATGATAATGATCGATGAACAATCAATAAATAATTCGCACCGTCAAACAAAATCTTAATAATAATGTATCTGTTGCTGACAGATAAAATGTGTGACCAGATTAGTGATGCTGTTCTTGACGCTTACCTTACACACGACCCGGACTCCAAAGTGGCCTGTGGTACGATGATCACATTCATGACATTTCAAATCATCATAAACGACATTATGTTGACTTGTTTTACAAACATGAATTTAAGAAATTGTAATGTTTTTTTTTTTTTTTTACACACATATAGACATCTGCATTCCTTTTCATGGCATCTTTACATAAAAATCTTTTCCAATTTCTGGAACAGAGTGTGTGTCCAAGACTGGTATGATCCTCCTGTGTGGTGAAGTGACTTCAAAGGCTGTCGTGGATCTTCAGAAAGTGGTTAGAGACACTATCAAGAATATCGGATATGACGACTCATCTAAGGGTATCTACACGTATATACGTATACATTATTACAATTTTAAAACTCAGCAGCCATGACTCCAATCTTCAAAATCGGCATGAAGCAGAAGTTGCAATTTTTTCCTCTTATTGCGATATATATATATATAAGTGAAATGGCTTCTGGAACAAGAACAAATGTAGAGCGGGGCTTGATTTTGTCCATGGGGAATTGATTGAATGGTGGTTTGCTATTGGTGGATCTCATGTGAGTGACAGGTTGTCCTGCCCTCATGCCAGTAAACACATCAGAGAAGAGATGTCACTGCAAGAGGGAGGGGAAGTTATTTTGATTAAAGATTACGGGAGTATATGGATTTAAAAATAATAATTTAAAATTAATACTGCAGTTTTCGAAAAAAAAAAACAAGAACTGTCAATTTTGATTTCAAGGTGACTTTAATGTCACTTGATCCTTCAGAAATCATTCTGACCACAAAAGGTATCGGACCCATTTGAATTCTGCACAAAATGCTGTATATAAGCGATATAAAGGACATTATGAGGAGAAACGGTTAAAGATTAGAAGGAAACAGAGGTTTCACAGAGTCTAATGGCTCTGGCCGAGCTGTAACATAAACGAAACGCTATTGGCTATTTTAAAAAAGGGGCGGGGCTGTTCGATATATCGCCCTGTCTTCCTATTTCAGTTGAAATTACGTCAGCACAATGAATAATGCTGTGCGTTCCAACACTCTTCAGTGGGCCTTTAACAGATTAACAGTTATTATATTAGTATGTATTCTGGCTTAATAAAAGTATTACATTTAAAAAAAAAATTATACTGACCCCAAAGTTCAGAATATACTTTATTCTATATTCCATATTTATTTAAGCTTTATTAGGATTGATTAATACGCAGTCCCTAAAGGGACATGGTGATGGAAAAAAAATATGAGATGGGATGAAAAAAATATATTTCAATGCTTTTGCTTTCCCTCACAAAAACGTTTGTGTTCGCTTGCAAAGAACTCAAAAGTTTTGCAAAGTTTCTTGGGGGAATGCAAAACTTTTGTGAGAAAAGGCAAAAGCATTTTGCCTCCCATCTCATATTTTCCATCACCATATCCCTTTAGGGGCTCCGTAGATTGAGTATTATGGCAAATAATATGATTATCATGTGATCTCTCCAGGTTTTGACTATAAGACGTGCAATGTGCTGGTGTCACTGCAGCCTCAGTGCGCTGAGATCACTGACTGTGTGTTTGAAGGCCGAGACATGGAGGACATTGGCGCTGGTGATCAGGTCAGCACATTCTGTTCAAAAATAGTATTTTGCTTTCATTTTACAAATATGTTTTGTAAATGTATAAACATGATAAAAGTATTGTGTAACTCTAAGCAGGGAAATAAATAGCATAATTAATGTTGTATGATTTCTCACCAGGGTTTAATGTTTGGCTATGCCACTGATGAAACAGAGGAGTGTATGCCACTCACCATCCAACTAGCTCACAAACTCAACGCCAAAATTAAGGAACTTTCAAAGACTGGAGTTTGTCCTTGGATTCTTCCAGATTCAAAAACACAGGTGAAAGATCTCTTTAAGATGATAAAGGTTTAAGGAAGTAAACCACTAATAACCCGCATGTTTTTACCTCATGTTGTCAACTATTAGTTGTTATCTCAACTAATAGTTGAAACGCAGCAGATAATGTTGATGTTTTCAAATTTTAACAAGTGCAGGTGACTGTGGAGTATCGTGACAACATGGGTGCCATGGAGCCTATTCGTGTTCATACCTTGGTCATCTCAGTTCAGCACAGTCCTGACATCACGCTGGAAGATATTCGTCACAATCTGATGGAGAAAGTTGTAAAGACGGTCATCCCTGCCAAATATCTGGATGACAAGACAATTTATCACCTGCTGCCTAGTGGGAAGTTCCTTTTCGGTGGTCCACAAGTAAGCACACACAGGTTTTTAGTGATGTTTGCTAATGCAAGCATCAGTAATAAGGCTTGTGCACATCAAGGATGATAACTATAACAATAACTAAGTTTCAATAATCTTTCTAATTCTATGAGAACAGCAACGAAAACAAAATAGAGGAACGATATCGTTGGAATCACCATAAAGGGTTAGTTCACCCAAAAATGTAATTTCTGTCATTAATTACTCACCCTCATGTCATTCCACACCCGTAAGACCTTCATTCATCTTCAGAACGCAAATTAAGATATTTTTGATGAAATCCGAGGGTATCTGATCCACACATAGGCAGCAACGCCATTGCACCTTTTGACGTCCAGAAAGGTAGTTAAAAACATGGTTAAAATAGTAATGACTACAGTGGTTCAACCTTAATGTTATGAAGCGATGAGAACACTTTCTGTGCGCAAAAACAAAACAAAAATAACGGCTAATTATTTATATACTAATTATACAGCTGATGAATGATAAATACATTGACAACCAATCAGAATAATGTAAAATTAAAAGTTTTACTTTATAGTACATTTTAAGTCATTATGTTTTAATAATCTTTTGTCGTACTTTAAAGAAGTACATATATTTTGATGTGTTGACTACCATACTAAAGCACATGTAAAGTACTTGATTATAATTTTAACTGTAGTGTTATTTGATACATTTAAAGTATATTTAAATGGACTAAATTGCAACTTCCAGTGAAATCCAATGGCTTAATGAGGCCTCTATTACCAGCAAGTTAATTTACACCTTCAGTGCCCAGAAGGGTACTAAAAACATACTTAAAACAGTTCATGTGACTACAGTAGTTCAACCTTAATATTATAAAGCAACGAGAATAATTTTTGTGCGCCAAAATAACGACTTTTCAACAATATCAAGTGATGCGCGATTTCAAAACACTGCTTCGAAGCTTTATGAATCTTTTGTTTTGAATCAATGGTTCGGAGCGCCAAAGTCACATGATTTTGGAAGTTTGGCAGTTTGATACACGATCCGAACCACTGAATCGAAATAATAGAGGCTGGCTATTGCTGGCAATAGAGGCCTCACTGAGCCATTGGATTTCATCAAAAATATCTTAATTTGTGTTCCCGAAGATGAACAAAGGTATAAATTACATTATTTTCATTTTTGGGTGAACTAACCCTTTAAGTATATTAACTCTGTAGTAAGTACTAATTTAAATGTATGCTAATGTGTACTTCTTTTTCACAAGGAGTATCAGTGGTGTGAATGCTGCTTTTTTTAGGCAGATGCTGGTCTCACTGGCAGAAAGATTATTGTGGACACCTATGGTGGATGGGGTGGCCATGGCGGTGGAGCCTTCTCTGGTAAAGATTACTCCAAAGTGGATCGATCGGGTGCCTATGCTGCCCGGTGGGTGGCCAAGTCACTCGTCAAAGCCAAACTGTGTCGGAGAGTTCTGGTTCAGGTAAGACCTCTATCTGGTATCAGGTGTCAGTTTAGTAGGATTATGGATGTGTATATGGTATAAGTAATATATAAATTTAATAAATGTACAAAATTCGTGTCAAACCATAAAAAGCTGCAGTAACATTTTAAAAATAGCCTTAGTTACCACAGTTAAAGTGTGGTCACATTAGCAAAAAAGGCCACTGTATGAAGCACAGCTCACACAGAAGTCACTAACAAACCAAACAGCATTTTGTTGGTCAGTGCGGTGAATTCACATGAAAAAACGTGATGCCGATGCAAAATCTGCGTAGCTGAATGTACTGCCTTTATGAAAAATTATGGATTTTTTTGACTAGAATGAAATTTTGCAGAGCAACAGTAAATGTGACCGCACCATAAAACAGTGGGACCAGTGGCTCTGCATTTATGAGAGAGGAAAGTGTTTTCTGACTGAGTGATAAAATTATATGCAAGACTGTATTGTTAATATTGTATTTTTGTTATAGATCTCGTATTCTATTGGTATTAGTCACCCTTTGTCGGTGTCTGTCTTTCATTATGGCACATCAACGAGAGATGAGGACGAGCTTTTAGAGATCGTTAAAAAAAACTTTGACCTGAGGCCAGGGGTCATTGTCAAGTAAGTATACACATATAGTGTAGTATATAGTAGAGCAGAACATTGTATTGCCTGAAAAATATCTTTTTATATTATACCTATGGTTGTAAATGTAGATGGAAATAACTGAGATGATACTGAGAGACCAGACACAATAAAGCTCTCAGGCTATTCTTCTGGCACGATCATTTTATAAGCAAAAATGACTGTATCCCGTTCATACTCAAAATCGCTATTCCATGTATGGTCTAAAACACATTTGCCCTTATGTTTTGCTGCAATTTTCTGTAATCTTTGCATTTAACATGAAGATTGTACAAAGTAACATTTATTTTTAACAACACTATGAAAATGAATTGCAAGCAAACCATGCCAGTATAATTAAATAATTATTAATTATTACTTAATTATTGAATTGAGGTGTTTCAATCAGACCCATTGCCACAGGTGTATAAAATGTAAACCATGCAGAAATGGGTCATTCTGAGAAGCTCAGTGAATTCAAGCATGGTACTATTTTATCCCTGCTAGATATTCCACGGTTAACCGTAAGAGGTATTATAGGAAAGTGTTTAGGAACAGCAGCAATGTTTGGGCTCATTACCTGCCTGACTGCTTTGTGCCAGCTGTAAAGTTTGGTGAAGAAATGACTATTTTTCAGGGGTTGGGCTTGGCCCCTTACTTCCAGTGAAGGAAAATTTTAATACCAAGACAATGCTATGCTTCCAACTTTGTGGGAACAGTTTGGGGAAGGCTCTTTTCTATTCCACCATGACTGTACCCCAGTGCACAAAGCAAGGTCCATAAAGACATGGTTGGATGAGACTGGTGTGAAAGAACTTGACTGACCGCAATCCCATTGAACTCCTTTGGGATGAACTGGAGATTGTGAGCCAGGTCTTCTTGTCCAACATCAGTGCCTGACCTCACAAATGCTCTACTGGATGAATGGGGAAAAATTCCCACAGAAACACTCCAAAATCTTGCCAGAAGAGTGGAAGCTGTTAAAGCTACAACTCCATATTAATTAACATGTATTTAGAATGTCATTACAGTCAGTGTTAGTGTAATGGCGAGGTATGCCAATACTTTTGTCCATATATTGTGCATCTATGGGTACAGTATGCATCATATGACTAAACATGCATCATTGTTTTCAAGTACCTCAGTTTTCACAGTCCTCACTATAATGCAAAAACAGCATTTCCAAATGTATCCACTTTGGAGAATGTTTTCAAAAAGCAGTTTTCACTGGATGAAAACACCAGATGTATCCGGATTAGTGTAGACATAGCCTCAGATTTATGGGAAAATGTGAATTCAGCTCTAATTTCATTTTACAGGGAGCTTGATCTGAAGAAACCAATCTACCAGAAAACAGCCTGCTATGGACACTTTGGACGAGAGGAATTTCCTTGGGAAAAGCCGAAGAAACTCATCTTCTGATATTCTGTGACACAAAGAATTAGAATCGTCTCTACATTCCTTTCAATTTTTAATGATTATGATAGTAATCTTTCAAATGCTTTACTGTGATCAAGACTTTATAAATTGTTTAATTTATAGACATGTTTTCATATTCTAGACAGCAAATTAGAATGGAGCATGTTTAATATGAATTAATAGAATTCAGTTAATGAATGATGTGGAAAATGTAATTTTTGATATTATTGCAATTAGTTATTATAATAACTGTGATGACTGAGAATTATTACATAATTGTCCTTTTTTATGCATATCAAGTCGTCAATTAATAAGACTTCTTTCATGTTTACCAGCACCAGTGTCTACTCATTTTAAAGAGTATTCAAAATATATTACCACTTATTTATTAGGTTTTACTTAAAATGTAGTGTATATCTGACCTGTACCCAAAAAAGAACTGCAATTATGTTGAAAGAGACATTTTTTACAATTTATTCAACACTCAGCCAAACAAATACTATTTACAATATGGCAATTCATTGCATTTAATTCAACACAATCATATCAGCTGTGAACCAACATATAAGTTATTATAGTTATGTTATTATGGCAGCTGTGTGATATTCCAGTGGAAATGAAAAATGAATGATTGTTTTCTTGTCCAATTTCAGAGACGTGCCTTGGTCTGTCGCATATGAAAAACACTAAAGAAAAGTGATTGGTTTCAGTGGGAGTGAATCAGGATCATGTCTTTTTCCTGGGTGAATCACAGTACGGCACATTTTCCAGCAGGAGACTCTTGCGGGGCCGCAACACTACAAAATATAAGCAACAATTTTTAGCCCAAGGAAATAATGATTTGAATGTCAAAATTAGGATGCATCTTACAAAACTCAAGATGTTTAGTCATATTTCAAACTCAAATTAAAATGTCATTCTTATTACTCCAATGTAAAAAAAAAAAAAAAAAGATTTATAATATAAAATCAACTTGTTATGCATTTCTAAAATACGTATACAATTTAAATGATAAAGTATACAACGGTAGTATTTGTTGTCTGAATTTATGTGGATTTAAAATCACTTTAATATGGTAATGACTCAATAATCATTACATGGAAATACCATCATGCAAGAAATACTAATTGGATAAAAACATACAAAACTTTGTCTATATGTTGGTGTGAAATGTGACCTGAACATGTTTTTGAGATTCACCCATTATGTCACACAAATCACTTACAGATTTTATTTTCCTCCACATGCTCAACCTGTATCACACTTTCACGAAGGATGGTCTCAACTGATCGGGCCATTTTAAGCAACTGAAAAGAAAAAGCATATTATATATAAAGCTTTGTGATTCTTGCCTCGATCTCTAAGCATCAGAGTCAGAAATGACAGTTTCGTATCTTTAATATCTATCAATGAAATAAATTTTGTTTAGTTGTACTATATACTATATAAAATATTGTTTATTACTAAAAAAAAATAGGTTCTAAAATATCTAATACAAACTATATGACGTTTAAAAAAACAAAACCTAATAAAATGACAAAAAAAAAAAAACCCCTGAAAACTTGAAAATAGAAAAATAAGAGTAACAATAAGGTTTAATTTGTTAACATTAGTTCACGTGAACTAACAATAAAAACGAATTAATGTTAATCTCAGTATTTACTTACGTTTTTAAAATCAAATGTTGCATCTGTTAATATCAGTTAATGCTGTATAAAATATTTTACTCATTGTTACCAAAACAACATTTAATTTAAAATTTTAACAAAAACAATAATATATATATCAATGGTAGTACAATAACAGTGGCTTTCATGTGACTTGCCTCTTTAATATTTTCTTCTGACGTTTCATTCTTGTTCTTTTTGAATTCTTCATTGATTTTTAACCTGGCAGCTTCATGTCCAGAGGGAAAGAAACGTGTATCAGACATGAACCCATTTTAATAATATATACTAAAACACAATTTCTAAATTATTTATTTTTTTATTCAGAACGTAACGATTAAAAACTGTCAAAGACAGGGCAGGAATTACAATTAAACAAAAGCACCAAATTAAACTAAAAGCAAATTAAAATGCATATACATGAATATAAAACGTCAGTGGAATACAATGCACGTTAGGTATGTAGAGAATATTTTTGGTAGCATATCAGTTCTTAATATTGGTAAATGTGTTCAGTAAGCACTGAGTGAGACCTGTCAGAGCTCTGCCATCATCTTTAAAAACATCTCTTCTTGTCTTGTGCAGATCTTTGAACACCCGCAGCACCTTTAGCATAAGCATATAAAGTAATTGCAAATATATATATATAAAAGGATAAAATATAAAAATATGGCTCTTATAAAGCCATTTATTTAATCAGTTTAATAACCGCAACTGCATTTACTGAGTTTGTTAATAAACATAGCAGATACACAGTGTGTTAAATAAAAATAACTGTAATAATGTAAGAAAATATCCATATTGTAAATGTTTGTTGTTTCTCACCTTCAAGCGTGTCCCCATCACGCAAGTCTTGTTCTTCTGAACATGTTTGTTCTATTATGGCTCACAGCGCCGCCTGTTGTATTGGAGGACGCGCTGATTCTGCGAACACTGCACTTACAAGAATAGTTTTTACGCCCTGATTTGAGATTTTATTTTATAGTAAAGATCAGAATTAAACTGAAAGAGTCGGTTAGATGGTTTGTGTTTTCGATTAACGTATTTTTTTTCCTAAATTAAAGAAAATGCTTATTTGATCATTTTTCTCACAATATTGCTAAAAGGGTTGAGGTTAATATGCAAGCACCATGTGGTCATCTCCAGATATTTGCATTTTTAAATTTATTTATTGGTAATATTGAACATTTAATTATTTCTGCCTATTTTAAGATTCATCTTTTGCTTTTTTAACTATTCTATAACATTATTTTTCTAAGGACTTTCATAGTACTTATATCTACCAATTCATTTTTTTTGGTATATTTTAATATAGAATTCTAAACAAATACTTCTACAATATTGTGATGCCTACATTCTTACAAACCATTTTATAGTGTCGTAAAGATTTGCAATATAAACCAGAACACAAACTTCGGCATAAGTCAAAATTTATTATTATACGTTTTAAAACAACCTAACATTTCCATGTTTTCCGTGAGTAAATGCAGCTCAACCAGAGAAAGACTGTTTATTAAGAAATGTATTGAATTCCACAGGACAGAACAAAAGAGTACAAGACAGTCAAACACTAACGAACAAGAACTGTTTATTAATCAAATAAGCACACAAACACTATAAATATTGAGACGAATCTTCCACACGTGTCTTGATCTGAAATGAAAGAACAAAGAAGGAAATGTTACAGCAACAGGAAAACTTTCCTCAGAATCATGAACATGCATTAGGTCGACCCTCATATAAGAGTAAATAATCTTTCCCGTGTTCAGGGTCAGATGGGTAGTGTTGTTTAATCATTGGGTCAGTTCAAATATAAAGGTTAATCTAAACAAAAATCAGTGGGCTAAACGTAATATTACAATGTTCTCTACCTTTTATTCGTTGGTCTCACTGCCTGCCCAGCTCAACGTTCATAGCACATGGACTGAAAGGAACTTCTTCTGTATTTATTTCAGCCAGAGCCTCAGTAACGCATTACTGCCGCCCTCGGTGGCACTAGGTATTTAGTGAGGGGTGCTTTCGAAACTTTATTGCTTCACGAAGCTTCGAAACATTTTTGAATCTTTTGTTTCGAATCTGTGATTCGGAGCTTGTTTCAAAAGGTAGGTGTTTTTCTGAACACACTTGAACGCGCCAGCAAACGGGGCTTTGTTACTTCAAATCGTTTAAATTTGTTTGTTTGTTTGTTTGATATTTTAGTCCTAATTGAACTCTTATTCTGAATTTTATAACATTTCCCCAGTACTTATTTATAAATACCCCATTTATTTTTAGTTGTTTTTCTCTTTCTTTTTTATTGTTTTTGCATGCATAATTGTATATTGCTCAACATTTGCATTATAATGTCATAATAATAAAAAAAGAAACATTCCAAAATTCTGATGGTTTGCTGTTAGATGCTGATGATTTGGTTAACCAACGAACGAGTTAACTGATCGTGGGTCATAATGTAGGTACATTTTTAATAAATTTAATGAATTTGTGTGTAATAAAAAAAAGAAGAATGATGCTTATTTGTATAGTTTGCCATGTTCTGCATAACACACACAGCAAGCACACACATTAAAATAAAACACATCTGACAGAAACTTTGTATTTATTTATTTGTATATTACTTTTAATAGTTTACACTTTTCAAGTAAAAAACGTGCAATTTGTTTGGAGATGAATGGTACATGTAAATTATGCATATTTGGGCTGAGATTTCGTTGCATTTGCCGTTTTGACCAACAGGTGCCGCAGCCTGTGGTATTTCGAGCGATTAGAAACAGCGAATTGTTTCGCGAAGCAATTGGTTCAGTTGAATTAAAAAAAGCTTCGTTTCTCCTGGAATACACAAACAATCGCATAAATTATAAACCTTCAAACCAGTGAAAAAAAGAGAAATGTTTGCGTATCAATAATTAATTGTTGATCACTCAGTGCATCCTAAGACTTTTAAGAGAAGAAACGAAAACTTTTATTTTGAAAAGAGGTGACGCTTTCCGGAAGTGCACGTCTCTGTTGCGAGTCAGCTGACAAGTGTAGTTCCGCTTTTGCGCGTTGACTGTCAGCTGACAGATGTTTGCTGCCTCGGTGAAATAAAAACACCTGCGCGATCAGAGATCAGCAGCAGCGCGATGAGTGCTGGTACCCCCCGATCACTGGCCTCGTCCGGACAGAAGTCCATTCAGGATATCTGCCACCCTCTGTCCGCCGAAGAGTCCGCGCTGAGCCGCAGCCCAGATGTGCTCAACCCCAGCGGTGCTGGAGAGAAGGTGAGATCAGCGCTGTGTCGAAATACATCAGCTGTTTTGGGGCAACATGAGCCTAGAGCTGCTGTCTAGGTAGGCAGCATTAGGTTTTGAGAGACGCTACTCTATAATACATAAACACTAACGATGTCCATTTAAAAAGTGTCATTTAAGCATGTCATAAAGTGTCTGAAAATCAAGTAGAGTTTATCCAGCCACAAAGAGTAAACGGTGATATTTCATCAATTTGCACCATGGTAATACCACGTTTTTCGTCAATGGTTCCATGGTAATATCATACTTTCGGTGTAAAAAATTATTCTTCGAGTTTTAAATAAAACAATTATTATTGGAGTACTTTTTACCAGAAAATACTATTTCAGTTTATGTATGGCACGTTTAATTCAATGTCTTATTTGCTATTTCTTTGTAATTGTTTTACAAATTGTTTAACAATTTCTGAGTGAAGATTATTTCAAAGTAAAAAAAAAAAATCAGTGTTGTTTTTGAACATGCATTATGGTATTAATGTGTTTTGTATTATAGTGCTTCTGTGGTATTTGAACATGCACATATAACATGATTATTTATTTATTTATTTATTTTTTTGTGTTTGTTTGTGTGTGTGTATTTACCATATTAATACCATGGTTTATTGGTCTTGTACCATGGTGGATATGTACCTTGTAAATGCCATGACAAATGAATATGGTGATTATTAAGTATGGCACTGTGGATTGGTAATGATATACCATAGTTGATATATACTATAACAATATATACAAATCATAATTTAAAACAACAACAACAATAATCTGCTTGCTATAAGAAACAGAAGCATATATATTTCTGCTTTTAGGTGTTTTGTTTAAGAAGCCGAGGGTTTGATTAATAAGTATAATGAAATTAAATTAAACTGATCCCAGTTTACAGTTGTTGTTGTTTATAATGATGTGTGTTGCATGAAAATATAATATGCAGCAGAGGTTTCAGAATATGAAATATTTATTTTAAAATTGAGATCACTAAATTTAGAGTTACAGTGAAAGAATTTGTATATGAATATACGTAACATGCTATCAAACTGCTATTAATAAATTATAATAATAGTAGTATTATATTGTGTGCAGTGGAAACTATAATAAGTCCGAGCTCTAGCTGTGTATCATGTCTGTGTCCCTGTACAATAGAGCTGTGTAGAACGAGGCACAGCCCACTGAGACGCTCTCTGACTCCATTGTTTATTGTGTTTTACACATGACACATGAAGAGCTCTTTTTGAGCTGATGCATTTACTGTTGTCACATTTGCACTGTGGATTCCCTGTTTTTAATTTGGTGCAAATGCTGGGAATTCTTGTTTAGTTCATATTAATAACATTGTATATAATTTTAGCTTTTTTGTCTGGACTTCATTATTATTAGAGGTGGATGGAATAAGATTGGAAGCTTACATAAGCCATATTTAGATTCAGCACTGAAATATTTAAAAAAAAAAAATCCCCAAATTTGGGGTGTCTTTGCAGATTACTATTAATAAGCAGAAACTCACTTTTGTGTTTCTGACACTGTAAACAAAATAACGTAACTTACTAAAGGTTATAACAAAATGTTAATAGCTGCGGTCTAATTTATAATTCATCTTGAATGACTGGATGAATTAGCGTTGTTGAACGAATATCTTGAATGAATGATTCAATGATTCACTCATAAAAACGTCATTTGTTTCATTACTGGATGAATCAGCATTTTTGAATGCATCTCTTGAATGAATGATTCAATGACCCATTTAAGTTACCTGTCGCCACCTACTGGTGTAATGATGTAATTGATAATCTTTATTTGAAGCGTCAGTTTACTTTCAGTAGGCGATTTACTCTATTTTGATAGCTTCCGTAGACATCAGTGTTTATATCCGAACTATAAACTTTTATCCCCAGTACGTTTGTGATAATTTGAATTATTGTATGACAGAAATAATGATCCTGTGATGTTGAAAAGACTGTCTGTGAAGCTGTTTCATTCCTATACATGACAACTGCTCTCTCTGGGTCAGAACGCAGAGCTGAATGTTTGCTGTGATCGTACTTGTCAAAGGTTTAATAGACACAGCCGAATCATTGTCATTTAGGAATAAGATTGCTTGGGTGTTTGAATCGAGTTTGCAGTCTTTAAATGATTAATTGTGCAGCTCTACTGTTCATGGAATCTTAGGATACACAATGCCAGGTAACATGTTGGGTAATGCATATTTTCTTGGTAAAAACAAGTAAATAATTAACTGTTTTGTGGTGATTGCCTTATCTTTTCCTGTTTCCTTGGAAACATTTTTCAGTTTTATTCTGAAATGGCAATAATTTTAAGGTGATAAATCAAAAAAAAAAAAGTCAAAATCAGTATAAAAGCTCAAATACCTGTTTTACATGTAACTGTAGTTTAGATTTTCTGAGTATTTATTCAATGATGTGCCCATTTGTGTTTTTCACAACTTCTAGTTTGTAACGGCAATGAAATTCACAGGTGTCCTAGCAGAGTAACCATGGGTTTGTGCTTGTGCTGTGTTTCTTTTAAGTTGGCATGAAACGGAAGTTGTGATAGTCTTTTCTTCCCTATTGTGACGTATATCCCAGTGAAATGGCTTCTGGAACAAGAATAAATGTAGGGCGGTACCTGATTTTGTCAATGGGGAATTGATTGGATGGTTGTGATTTGCTATTAGTGGATCTCATGTGAGTGACAGGTTGTCCTGCCCTCATGCCAGTAAACACAACATCAGAAAAGAGATGTCACTGCAAGAGGGAGGGGAAGTTATTTTGATTAAAGATTACGAGACACATGAATTTAAAACTATAGGGGTGTAACAATACATCATGTCACAATATAATTTGCAATACAAAAATGCAACAATATGTATAGTGGATGGTGACAATATGTATTGTGTATGTTCACCCCAAAATAAAAATTACTTTGAGAGGGGAAAAAAATTAAAGTTTAGAGAGTTTTAGTGTCAGTTTTTACATTGAACTACTATATATAAAATGTTGAATATAATGTATAATAATGCAATGAGGGAATATTTGTGGGTCCTGATAATGCCAAATGTCTTGTGTTACCAGTAAAAAGTCGCCTACATTATTTTAAGTATATCTAGGCAACGACAGAGTGCAAACATGTTCATATTTTTCTGTATTTTCAGCTTCAGAATCATGAATATTTTTATTCTGGTATCACCATTGTCCTGTTCACCGGGTTACCAGCACCAAGTCCAAGCCTATTCATCCCCCCCCCCCAGTGTAATACCAAATTTAGCATTTTTACCATTTAACCGTTTACCATATGCCTTGAAGTATCACAATAATATTGTATCTTGAGTTCAGTATCTTGATATGTATCAAATCGTGACATGAGGGTATCGTTACATCTCCATAAAATGATAATGATGTGCATGGATAAATTTTATAATAAATACTGCAATATTCCATTAAAAAACAAGAATTGTCCATTTTGTTTTCATGGTGATTTTAAAGTAAATGCTGCTTGTTTTGATCCTTTTAAGTGTGGCTTAATTGTTTGGACACTTTTGGGGCCACTGTATAACTTTGTGGTTTGCAGTCAGTGGTCATTCATCTAGTCAAGAATGAAATTGCCTGTTTGCACACTGTGTGACTCCAGATGAAATTCATGAACTTTGACAAATATACTAAGCCAGGAGTAGGCCTAAGTTCAATTAAGACGTTTAAGTAGCTTTTACAAACGTGCCTTAGAAAAAAAAAAAAACATTACTGGTGTGCATCTTGAATGTGTGCTTCAAAACAAATGGCATTGACATATTTCAAGATATGTCATTGTAAGTTGCTTTTAGTTAAATCGGCTCGATAATGCATTGTAGTCTGGGACGACTAGTCTTAAGCTTTGTCTGTGAAACCGGGGGTAGGTTGTTAATTTCTGTAGATGGTGAAAAAGAACAAGGCAGAAGTACACTTTTAGTCTTGAGTGATGAATAGTTTTCTTCTGGCTTTAGGTCTAATATGACCTTACTGTTCACTATGCATTTTGTAACACTTTCTCCAAATCTTTTTGAGTTTTGACAGTTGCTGCTTGATCATAAAACCATGTTTATTCATTCTAAAAGAAAACACTGTTTTAGAATGTAGGGTTGTGTCAGAAAGATTCTGAGATCAAAAACAATGAGTATAAATGGGTGTAAAGATGAGAGGATTGGGCTGTGCACTACCCTACGTTTGTCAATTCAGCAAAAAGAAGGTCAGAGAACTTGTTTTAGAACTCAACAGTGGGCATGTGATCAGGAAAAAGCAGTCACAGTTTCCTAAATGCTGGATCTGAAAATAGGTTTGCTATATGTAATTCCAATGTTTTGCTGCAGGTTTCCTGTTCCTTGTGTGAATTAGTTTTTTGCATTTAAACATAAAAAGTCAAAGGAGAAATACACTCTGCAGTTCAAAGGTTTGGAGGTGGTAAGATTTAAAAAAAAAAAAAAAAAAAAAAAGTTTAGGGATCAACTTTTTAAAACAAGTCTCTTACGTTTACCAAGACTGCACTTATTATTTGATCAGAAATACAGTAAAAACAGTAATAATGTGAAATATCATTATAATTTTAAAATAACCTTTTTTTTGTAGAAATTATATCCTTATGAAGTCATTTTAAAGCATTCCATATATCTATGTTTTGTGTGCTATGGTTGTGAGTGATTTATCATAGTGTGACGTGCAAAAGAGGCCAGACTTCATAAGACAGTACACAGGATGATATTCAATGTCCCAAGCTGCATTTAATTTCAAAGGCTGCATCCTCTGGAGGTCACATTTGTCGCTGCATACATCATTGAGGTGGTCTCATTTAAGAACAGCAACCATTAGATTGCAAAGTAAGAAAAAAATTACAGTATTTTACACCTCACAAGGAATAAGTCAATTTTATTATGGTTACTTTTCTTAAATAAGACGTCCTATATGACGTATGCAGCCTACAAATGCAATCTCCAGAGGACGCAGCTACAGTCTATCTAAGCTGTCTGTATCATGTGACTGGAGAGTTGAATTACTGAAGGCTCCAGAGACATGTTTGAATAATAGCTTACTTGCTGAATACTATGCATTATAATTATAATTCACACTGCCTACTATTGATTTTAAATATATTTTAAAGTGAAATAGTAACCATTATTCCAAGATGAACATATAAGACCGTACTGTAGTATCTGATTGTTCAGGCGGTCTACCAGAACATGTTTTCAGGTTTAACAGGTTGATTTAATCAGTGCTCAACATTTTAAGCCTTACTATGTGCTTGTCCTTTGGACAGGTAAATCAGTCTTTCACTTATAGCGTTGGGTATCGTTTGAATTTTAGCGATTCCGATTCTGCTTATTGATTCTGATCATTATCGATTTCCAGTTTCGATTCTGTGTCTTTTGGCAAAATATTTTGTTACAGCTCATTTCTATTAACAAAAACCAGCAGCCTACAAAAAATCAGCAGTCTTAAAAATATTTTCTTATGGTTTTAACAAAAATGTGTTATTCGTGTTTGACGTTACAAATGTGTTGCTAAAGTATGTTACGGAAATAATGGCAGGACAACATTTGAGGCAGGTGTTTTCTGTTGGAGAGATTTACTCCGTCTATTGTGGACTTTGCTTTGGAACTGTTCAGATTGTTTACATGCACAAACAGCTAAATTACACACTAATGGAAAGGTACAATGTAAAAAGTCCACCCCCCTGTAATTTTAGCTCTAATTTTTTTTTTAATCAAATTTTATTTTGACACTGGGTAAGAGGCATTGTTAATTTGCATTATTTTTTTTTAGTGTGTTAAATTAATAGCCCTAAAAATGTCTTAAATGATTAGTTCACGTTAAAATATAAATTACCCAAAGCTTTACTCACCATCAAGCCAGCCTAGATGTATATAACTTTCTTCTTTCTGATGAACACAATCAGAGTTATATTAATAAATATCCTGATGCATCTAAGCTTTATAATGGTAGTGAACGGGACCAACGAGTATGAAGCTCAAGAAAGTGCGTCCATCCAAAGCAAACCGTACTCCACACGGCTCCAGGGGGTTAATAAAGGCCTTCTGAAGCGAAGTGATGTGTTTGTGCAAGAAAAATATCCATATTTAAAGGATTAGTCCACTTTCAAATAGAAATTTCCTGATAATTTACTCGCCCCCATGCAGGGCCGGCACAAGCTCAACTGCCACTCTAGGCAAAACACCGTTGTGCCCTCCCACTTCACACTCACAATTAAACTCGATCTTTGAGATGCCTGTGAAAGACTGGAGGTTTTGTTTATTGTTTTATTAATAAACTTACACTAAAATAAAAGCATGCAGAAGCAAGTTTTCGGATTTCTTTTTTTTTTCTTTGTTCTGCAACGTAAAAAAAACTACCCTTAAGTGCAAATGCAAACACTGTATTATATTATATACCTAGTAAGAATATCTCCTGGAAGATTCCTGGTGGGCTGCTGATAAATTTGGCTGTTAGTAGCTTAGTTTGAGCACAAGTCTCTAGTTCATTTTCAATGAGACACACGAAACTGGCAAAATCGGTGGTAGTTCTAGTAGTGGCGAAGCGACGGTGTGCAAGCGGTTCTCGCACTCAAAATCCTGTCACTTGCACGTGCGCAGCTCTTCGTTATAAATAGAGGTTATAAATATATGGTACATTTAAATATTACGCACACAAAAAGGTGAGCTACGTGACCTCTCCTCCGCTTTCTCTCACACACATAGACGGAGGGTGAACTCCAAGGAAAGGAGAGAAGTTCCCCTTTAAAAACACATAAATTTTCTTTTAATAGTTTAAATTTACATGTCGTCGCACAACCTACACAACCCAGCATAAACACTCCTGATAAATCATTTGTTATTAAAACGTCTACATTCACAAACCATTGTTAATTTTAACAGAAAAATAATCATACTGTTAAGGGATTTGGCATGTCAGAAAGCACGCAAAGAGAGCTCCCTCTATAATCACTAAAAAGTCGTCATATTAGGCTACTTCATCGCGATCTCACAAAGTTCTGTTATAATAAATGAATCTGTCAGCACAATGAATCTCTTATTTACATAATGTCTACACTTTGTTTGTTATTATGAGAGGATTTGTGAGCGTGCAGAACTCTGAGTCCACTCACCGCTCTAAACACCAGAGTTTTTGTTCAGTGCTAACTTAAACAACTCTGATTGGCCATTGTGAAATCAACAGATAGACCCATATGCCGCTCTTGGTTGGGGCAGGCGGGTATTGGTAGCTACTTGGTAGAATGAAGGAAAGATTTAGAATAACTAATCGGGTGATAACTTTTTGATATAAGTGAAATAATTCCAAACGAATGTCCAAAAATAAATAAATGCATTAATTAAGTTAAAAACCAAATCCCTCTCAAATCCCTGCCGCCCTGACTGTGCTGCCGCCCTAGGCAGCTGCCTAGTTCGTCTATAGGCACGTGCCAGCCCTGCCCCCATGTCATCCAAGATGACCATGTCCTTCTTTCTTCAGTCGAAAAGAAATTAAGGTTTTTGAAAACATTCCAGGATTATTCTCCTTATAATGGACTTCAGTGAACTCCAAACGGTTGAAGGTCAAAATTAGTTGTAGTGCAGCTTCAAAGGCCTTTAAACGATACCAGATGAGGAATAAGGGTCTTATCTAGCGAAATGATCGGTCATTTTCTTAAAAAAAAAATACAAATGAATATGCTTTATAAACACAAATGATCGCCTTGCAAGTGCTTCACCATTCCGCCTTCCGTATTCTTCAAAACGACAGAACGAACGCAGCTCTATTTCCGTTTTTTCCGTAAATAGAATAGGGAAGGCGTAGGACATACAGCGTAAGCTTTTTGAAGAATCATTTGTGCATTATAAAGCATATTTGTATTTTTTTTTTTTTAAGAAAATGACCAATCGTTTCGCTAGATAAGGCTCTTATTCCTCATCTGGTATCGTTTAAAGCCCTTTGAAGCTGCACTAAAACTAATTTTGACCTTCAACCGTTTGGAGTCTATTGAAGTCCATTATAAGGAGAATAATCCTGGAACCTTAATTTCTTTTCGACTGAAGAAAGAAGGACATGGACATCTTGGATGACATGGGGGTGAGTAAATTATAAGAATTTTTATTTGAAATTGGACTAATCCTTTAACAAGTTATAAGTAAAACAAGTTTGAGTAAAATATCTAGCTTCCACCAGACCACCTTCCATATTCAACTTGGGAAGAAAGCGTAACTGGACATAGCATAAGTGTTTTGAACTGTGAGAGGCATTTACACTTTCTTTGTAAGTTTAATACAGATGGTGGCCTGGCCGAAACTAAATATTTTACTTCATAAGAATTATATTATAATAATATATATTATAATTTTCTTACACAAACGCATAGCTTCTCTTCAGAAGGCCTTTATTAACCCCCTGGAGCCATGTGGAGTACAATTTGCTTTGGATGGATGCACTTTCTTGAGCTTTATTTACTCGTTGGTCCCGAGTAAATAAAGGATATTTATTAATAAAACTCTGATTGTGTTCATCTGAAAGAAGACATTAATATACACCTAGAATGGCTTGAGGGTGAGTAAAGCTTGGGGTAATTTTCATTTTAAAGTGAACTAATCCTTTAACTTTTGGTAGTCCAATTAAATTATGAGTGAAATGTCAACAACATTAAAAATGTCATCTGGGTATTCCATATATACAGAAACTTTGCATACTGTGTGCTCACACTATATAAATACGATGTACTACAGAGAAATATTACGTACTACACTAGCATGAGTAGTATCTTTGTATGATTCGCCTTAAAACTGTTTGTACACACATTTTTAGGCTTAATGTGACTGTTACACCACTGAATTATGCCAATCTTATTTCAGAGCTTCATGCACATGTCATGCTGCTTGTATTACTGTGATCTTAAATTACCCAAAAGCAACTAAAAATGCTTTGTTTCTGCAATGATACATTTCATGGATAAAGTGACCATCATTGTATTTCTGTTGTTTCATAATAGGAAATTGTGAATAATAGTAAATGTAGTTCATGTTAAAAGAATATGTTATTTATTATAGTATTTATTTCATGTTTAGGTTGACTCCGTAAAATATCATTTTTTTTTTCCAATTAAGTCTTTCTGTTGTTATCCCCGCCCACAGGACCTGAGCCTGCCCAATGGGACTCCAGTAGATACATCAAGCCCCGCCTCCTCTTCATCTCTGCTGAACCGACTACAGCTCGATGATGATTTGGACGGAGAAACACGTGACCTTTTTGTAACTGTAGACGACCCCAAGAAACACGTGTCTACTATGGAGACATACATCACCTACAGAGTCTGCACAAAGGTCAGAAGGCAAAGCTCTTAGACAGTCTGTTTACTTTATTAGCAATTATTTTAAGGTGTTATCCAAGACTTACAAATGCATGAAGGATAAAGCCTATT
Source organism: Hypophthalmichthys molitrix (assembly GCA_037950675.1). NCBI lineage: Eukaryota > Metazoa > Chordata > Actinopteri > Cypriniformes > Xenocyprididae > Hypophthalmichthys > Hypophthalmichthys molitrix. The sequence continues at coordinate 25,665,792 of CM075501.1, forward strand.
TAGACCGATTTCATTGGGTGATGTGGCTAAGTGGTTAATCTGAATTGTTTATCCCTAAACTGTCAGTTTGACTGTACCTGTAGATCACTGTGCATTAAAGTGGCTGCTGAAGTGACTAAATTGTTATTGTTATTTAGAGCAGTTCAGCAGATCATCTTTCCTCTTTGCTTAGAAATTCTGTTGTTAAACTCTTGTGGCAGTTGTTTGCAGACTTGTTCTGCTTACACTGTGATCTGAAACATGCTCACTGTGGCAGTTTCTGGAGCTCATAGACATATAGAGGTGCTAATGAAAAACCAGAGAGGCAAAACACAATGACTTGCATCTCAGAGTCACTCCCTATCAGCCCTTTGTAAAGTCATTACTGGGTTTTTGTGGATTGTGACTGCTGTAACACCTCAGAGTAGAATGTCACATGTTGTTATTACGACATGTTGTGGTTGTGAATGCAGCATTATTTATGTCAGTTAGTTGCCAAAGCAAAGTTTTTTTAAGTTTAAGTTTTTCATCTAATATTTATATTTGTTATTTCAGCTTTATTTGAACAAAACCATTTTTAGTGGTTTTAGTTTTAGTTAACAATAACAGCACTGTCACTGACTGATAACCCAGTCTATATTATACTATACATATTTGATCAAAAATACAGTAAAAACAGTAATATTATGACATTTTCTATGTGAATATATCCTGTTATTCACCGGTTTTTGCTTCTGCGTGACCTACAGACCACCAGGACAGAGTTTGACCTGCCTGAGTACTCGGTAAGGCGACGCTACCAGGACTTTGACTGGCTGAGGAACAAATTAGAGGAAAGCCAACCCACACACCTTATTCCAGTAGGTAGAGGAAGACCCTCCACGGCTCTGCTCACAAATCCAATTGTTTAATGCATTTGTGCATTAGTATAAGTAGTTATTTAATGAGACATTAAATGTTGCAGGGATTGTTTTTGACTAAAATCTGTTATTTCAGACCATGCAATTGACTACGTTTGTTGTTGTTTCTCCTTTCTGCGATCGTATAGCCCTTGCCTGAGAAGTTTGTTATGAAGGGAGTGGTTGACCGTTTTTCAGAGGAGTTTGTGGAGACCAGAAGAAAGGCACTAGACAAGTTCCTCAAACGTGTTGCAGACCATCCGGTGCTCTCTTTCAACGAACATTTCAATGCATTTCTCTCAGCCAAGGTGAGTGTGTTAAAGTCGGCATGAATTCACTTTTCTAAATGCATGTTATTAATCGTATTGTGAACAATTAATCTTTGTATATGTTGCATTTTTTTAAAAATGTTTTGACCTTGTAATGTTTAATCAAAATATTACTGGATCTTGCAGTGAAATGACAGTCTTCTCTCTGGTGACGTATACAGGACTTCTCCAATCATTTATTCTGCTTAAACTCGCATTCACTCGCATTCACTTTTTACTTTTCACACCCACATCTCAACATCCAATGAACAACCGATTCACAGAACCAAGCCCCGCCTAACATTTGTTTCTCTTCTGATAATTTGTTTCACTCAGATGCATGTCACAATACAAAATAAAATATCTGTCGCTTCTTCAGTTTAATCGTGACTTTAATATTTTTAAAAGTATTTAGTATACATTCGAAACAAAATCCTTGTAAACACAGTGCCCAGTCCAAACTGACCTTATAAATTGAAGGAATCATTTGTAAATCAAATTTAGAAATATAACGGCTAAGTGTACAAGAATTGTAAATGTGTGGTGCTTCAGGTTTATATAGTTTCTCAGTGTCCTGTGCTGGCGCTGGTGTGTTTAATTTACTAATGCTGGAAATCCTTACTAGCTGTTTATGACCAGATCCAGATGTGTTGTTGAGAGCGGCCCAACAACATTGAGCTTTTGCAATATGCTAATAGTATATTCCAAGATTGTAAGCTTGTTTCAGAAAGTCTGTGGGATTTAATTGGGCTTGGCAGCATTTTTTTTGGCCATGAGACTTGATGTACTGTATGCTTGACTTTTCAGGACTTGAATAAGCGCCAAGGCCTGGCTCTGCTGACTAAAATGGGGGAATCTGTGAAGTATGTGACGGGTGGTTATAAACTAAGAGGACGGCCAATAGAGTTTGCCGCCATGGGTGACTATCTGGACGTGTTCACACAGAAACTGGGCACCATTGACAGGATAGCACAGAGAATCATCAAAGAGCAATCAGGTAAAGATTGTCCCACTCGGCCTTTTCAAAGAAACTCCATCCATCCTAAGGTAGCATTGCATATATTTATGTGCTTTAAACTCAATCGTATACATTACTGTTCAAAAGTTTGGGGTCAGTCTTTTTTTCTTGAAAGAAATGCTTTCATTCAGCAAGGATGCATTAAGTTGATAAAAATGACAGTTAATACACATAATGCTACAAAAGATGTATATTTCAAATAAATGCTGTTGTTCTGAGCTTTCTGGAAAATCTTGACTAAAATGAGATTCAAAAGCATTAAGCAGCACAACTGTTTTCAACATTGATAGTAGTAAGAAGGTATTAAACATAACTTTAATAATAAAATAAACATAAAGAACAAAACAAAAGTAAAGTAAAGTAAACTAAACTAAAGTAAATCACCAAAATAACATCCAGGCCTGGTCCTCTCTCCTCCTTCACTGTTGTCACTCCTCCTTTTATCCTTCTGGAGCCCCTTTATGGGAGTCGAGACCGTTGACCACTGGCCTCGCTCCATTCCCATGGCTTTCAGCCCCTCCTTGCTTGCCACATACCCACGGGACTGTGCTCTACTCTGACTCCTCCGCCCCCTGGTGGACGGCGATGGCTCCTCCAGCTTCGGGCATCTGGCAGCGAGTCCCTCGTTTCCTGCGAGTCCCCGTCATGTTGGACGGCAGCAGGCTCAGGCCTGCGACTCCTCCATCCCCTTGCAGATGTCAGCCGCCCTTCCACAACCCAGGTGGACGTCAGCGAGTTTGTCTGTTCCCCCGGCAATTCACTCCAGCCTACTGCCTCGAGCGTCTGTGGCGGCAGACTGTGCTCAGCCCTGCTCGGATGGGCTCTTTGACAGGGCATTCATCCTTCCTCCCAGGTTTCGGCACCACTACGATGGTTCTTGATAAATGAGGAGGAGAAGGCAAGGTCAACTAAGGTTGACTCAGGTCCTCTTTATTATAAACACTCTGAATTACAAACAAAAATATTAGTGCCACTCGCGCTTCACAGCAAGTCACGTTCTTCCGTCTTCAGCTTCACAGACAAGCTTCTTATGCGCCTGAATCCACCAGTGTCTCTCTCTGCTTTGGCCTGTCATCTGTCGGTTTTTATTCCCACCACGCCAGTCATTGCAATAAGACACAGGTGTTAGTCGTGCTGCACTTGACCTACTTATGCACCGCTCGTCTCCTGCTTCGCTCTCCCATTGCTGGCTCCGCTGAACCACGCCCCCCTCTCCACAGTGCTGTTTTTAATGCATATTGTGAATATTTTATTAATGCGTATTGTTTTGCATCATGTTAGCTTCAAACTCTGTCTTTTGTAAATTACTATCAATGTAGGATGTTTGAAATTAAACTTATAAGTTTCAGTTAGGATGCTACCTTCGAAGACAGTTGTCTTTGTGGGAAATGGACAGCAAGGCAGGTTTTGAAGCAGAGCCCATAAGTGGACTTTGGCAGTAAAAATAAATGTAAGGGTAAAAAACGAGACCTTTATGATGAGCTTTTTCATTGTTTGTGCTCAGAATTCTTGATGGAGTTAAGGGAATATGGGCCTGTCTACTCATCCTGGTCGTCGTTCGAGGAAGAGCTCCATGATCCTCTGGAAGGGGTGGCGGGGTGCGTGTCGAACTGCTCCAGTGCTCTGGACGAACTCACAGAGGACATGAGTGAAGACTTTCTCCCTGTGCTTAGAGAATACGTCCTATACATCGAATCCATGAAGGTGAGTGGCTCTCAGCTGAGCTTTTCACTCATTTCTTCCCCCTTGTTTGTGAATTATTTGATTTAACATCAAGGAGTGGAAAAAGATTGTTTTCAGAATGCTTCACTTCCTTTCTAGTCTGTGACTTTTTGCAAAGTTAATGTAATAGTTTGGACATTATGTTCCCCAAAAACTAAGCCAATGTTCAGTTATTGTGTGTTAAACTTGGAGTTTTAAATTTGTTACAATACAAATTCAGAAATTTCTCATGATAATGTCATTTGGAAGGATAGACTGATGTTGATTATATTAGAAACGGCTGTTTTGAGCTGAAACACTGTACTGCTGTATGCAGCATGGTTTCTTTCAACAACTGTTTTTCTTCACTCTTTTCCCCAATTCTTTTTCCATTTCTGTTTTCCCCCTCAGAATATAACCAACCCACTGGCAAATAGCTTTTTCTTGTTTTAAACATAAATCTAACACATTTAGTCGGTTTATCTTAAAGCAAGACAAACTGGTTGCCAATAAGGTAAGAAAAATAAGCCAGTTATATTTATAATAAATTGTTCAGTTTTAATTTTTGAGTATATGTACACTACCGTAGGTCAGTAAGAATTAAGAAATTAATACTTTTATTCAAGGATGCATCAAAAGTGACAGTATATATATGCTACAAAAGATTTCTATTTTAAATAAATGCTGTTCTTTTGAACTTTCTATTCATCAGTGAATCCTAAAAATTTTTTTACAGTTTCCACGAAAATATGAAGCAGAACAACTGTTTTTATCATTGATAATAATCAGAAATGTTTCTTGAGCAGCAAATCAGCATATTAGATTATGATCTAATGATTATCATTATGATTTCTGAAGCATCATGTGACACTGAAGACTGGAGTAATGATGCTGAAAATTCAGCTTTGATCACAGGAATAAATTACATTTTACAATATATTACAGTAGAAAACGGCTATTTTAAATTATAATAATATTTTATAATATTACTGATTTTTCTGGATTTTTGATCAAATAGATGCAGCCTTGGTAAGCAGAAGAGACTTTTAAAAACCATTAAAAAATCTAATTGGTAGTGTATGTATAGTTTTAATTAATGCTCGGATATTTTTATTGAAAAATAATGCAAAAACTTTTTTTTTTTTTTTGCAGTTTTCTGCATCATTTTGAGGAAATATTATTATGCAACTCAACAGAAAGACACTTCCTGTCCGCCTTAACTTGACACATCTACACAATCAGCAAATGTAGCGAGACGAGTGATCACTGTGCTGAGAATAGGGCTTTATATTTCCTTCTTGAAAACTGAGGAAATGCTGAAATAAAACACAATTAAGAATGCATATAAACCAAACACATTTCCAACACTAAATAATTATATATTAAGGAAACTGAATGATAGTTCCATAATTTCCTGCTTTCCTGCAGAATAGATGTTTTCTAGCATTTCCGTTCAACATGATCATATTTCTTCTCTCCCAAGTGTCACTGCGGGACTTTTACAGAAAGGAATCCAGGAATTCTGGGAAGCAACACGAAGCGTTTTAATAGCTTCCATATTTCTGTCATGGCTCTAGTGTACAGTATAAATTTGCTCACTATAATAATCTAGTTTGAGGCAGTAAGCATCATGAATTAGTGCAGTTATAACCGGTCATATGCAGAAAAAGATAAACTGTAATTGCTGCCAAATGTTTGTAATTCACAAACCTCTTATTGTTTGTCAGAATGTGCTTAAGAAGAGAGACCAAGTCCAGGCTGAATACGAAACAAAGTTGGAGGCAGTCGTGTTCAGGGAGGACAAAAAGACACCGGTGAGTTACATTTGTTTGCTAACTCTGATCTGAAGTGATTTGCAGGGCTTTCAGAGGCCGTGACACAGCAAGTCCATTTTGGGCCATCGGTGAGTGTCTGTCGGGCTAGTTTTTGCGGTGTGTTCCACACATCAGCTCTAGCCGGGTTCACATTGGTGGGAGTTCGCCTAATTTCAGCATGTTGAATCGGCGTCGGGTCTATTGGTGAGAGAGATTGCTCTGATTGGATGTTCAGTTTAGCGAACTGGAATAAAAGCAAGTGATGAAAGTGAGCGAAGAATCAAGACGGCACAGACAAAAGGCTGTTCTAATTTTACATCATCCTACTTGAGCATTCCAGTGCACAAGTATTTTCATAACAACATGAGCCACCTGGAATAAAGAAAGTGATCAGCATGATCAGGGGTTCTAGCCTGTTGGATTTTCAAAGATCAACATTTTGCCCTAAAAGTGATCGGGCAGACCAAACTATGTCGTAGAGACTTGAAACTTTGAGGGATGGTAGTACCCACCCCGTCCACAACGTCACCAAGGCTCGCCCCAATCTGCCTGATGATGGCGCTACAGTGATCAAAACTACGATCAGATTCAAAACTCTCAAACCGTTTTGACGCAGACTCAAGTGCCATCAGAATCCTGTATCATCGGAATCCTTGGCCCAGGTCTCAGAACTAGTCTTAGGTTTTTCGCACGATTGAACCCAAACCAGTGCAGAACGATCATCTGGAGTATTATTAATGTCAATAATTATTGGCGTGGTAACTTTTACTTAAATGGCCATAACTCTTGAACGGAATGATATAATTACACCCGACTTGGTACACCTATGTATGGGCTCAGTCTGTAGTCTCCTGAAAAAGGATGCAGCAGCTGGCCACTTGGTGGTGCTATAAATAAAAAAAAAACATGAAAATGGCTATAGCTATGCAACAATCAGTCCGACTGACTTGAAAACTGACATGCAGTGTCTTTGTCCAAGGCGCCGTGATTCACTGTGTGCACATTCCTATGCAAAGAAATCGTAGACAAAGAAATCAGCCTCTGGGGTGAAGTTGTCATGTTTTTCAAGTGCGTAAATGATTGTATATCATGTGTATCAGAAGATATTCATACCATATGGTAGAACTCCTCGTTCTGAACAACTTTGCCTCTAGGACCACTGCTGTCGAACAAACTGTTTGATATAAGGGTTAGTTAATTTCCCAAAAATGAAAATTCTGTCAATAATTACTCACCCTCATGTCGTTCCACACCCGTAAGACCTTCGTTCATTTTCAGAACACAAATTAAGATATTTTTTTATGAAATATGACTTGTCCATAGACGGCAATATAATCAACGCTTTCAAGGTCCAGAAAGGAACTAAAGACATCTTTAAAACGGTCGACGTGACTACTGTGGTTCAACCTTAATTTAACAAAACAAAAATAATGACTTTATTCAACAATACCTTCTTCAGTGTCATTCTCATACATTGTTTACGTCCAGCGCTTCCAGGTTTTACGTCAGAACACAGACTCATTATTGGTCGTCAGGATCACACGCATGCATCGTGCTGCTCACGTATGCAGCTATGGCCAATTAGCTATTCCGTGCTATTCTGTGATTGTATCGTTTTTGAGTGTTTTTGTTCATACACTAGCAGCTGTATTTGTACAGTACAGTAGAGCTGAACTGTTAATGGTTGCAGATTACGATCACTGCACTCTAGACAATAATAACTAGGACTTTATCCCCCCGGAGATCCGGCATTCTACCACGAGCGAAGAGCTCACCATCCCCCCACTGAAATGCCAGACAGTGGATGCACAGAAAATCGAAGAGGGGTAAGAGAGGGGGACTATAAGCTAAGCTAAAGGCTAACTCATATTAACTGGCCATCCCAAGTCTTTTTCTCACCAGTCGCTTCCAAACAAAATGGACAAGTTGCGATGCAGATTACTTTGCACAGTTTGGATTACTGTGCGATGATTAAGAGACTTGGCTGGATCAGAACATCCTGGACACTGCTATCAGGCAGAGCGGATAGGACTAGTCATTCTGGTAAGAGCAGAAAAGAGGGACTTTGTATTTAAACAAAAAAACAACAGCTGGTGTGCAAACGCCACGTCACAGATGGTCACTGCTTTCCGTGTTTCAGTATATGATGTTACAGTGCAGACCTTTCTACTTGCCTAGAGAGTTTACTTCGGTTGCTATAACAACTGTCTATGTACCACTGCAAGCTAACTCTAGGATAGCCATGGAGAAGCTACACCACTCCATTAGCCAGTATCTGTCAGCACAACCAGACAGCATTATTTTAGCAGCAGGGGACCTTAATCATGCCAACTTGAAGTCTGTTCTGCCCAAATTGTACAAGTTTGCAAACTTCCCGACAAGAGAAAAGAACATCTTCGATCAAGTCTACTGTAACATTCCACATGCATACAAAGACAGCCCTACATCAGGGACTCTCAGATCATCTGTCTCTGTCCTTGATCCCAACATATATATCACTCAGCTGCATACAGAGTCCAACCATGAAGACTGTCAAAATATGGACTAAAGAAGCCACCTCAGCCCTTCAGGACTGCTTCAAAGACACAAACTGGGGAATTTTTGCTGAGGGGACATGCATCAGCTGTTCTGTCATATACAAACTTTTGCACTGAGAATGTGTTTAAAACAATAGCTGTTAAAGTGTTCTCTAACCAAAAACCATGGTTCAACATGACCTTTCTCAGGGGATAAAAATTCTTAGTGGCTAAAAGGACAGCTATAGATTCTACAGACAGCACACTGCCAGACACTTGTTGTTTTGAGAGACTCATCCTTTCTCACATCAAATCTGCCATCCCTGCTGACCTTGACCAACATTCATCCTACCAACACCATCGTTAAATTTCATGATGATACCACCATAGTACGGCTGTTATTGGACAACAATGAGACAGGAAGTTCAGAATCTGATAGAATGGTGCTTTTTCAATGGACCTGGACTTCAACATTACAAAAACCAAGGAAATGATTGTGGACTTCTAAGCGCACCTTAAAGGGGACCTATTATGCAATATTCACTTTTACATGGTTTGAACATAAATGTGTGTTGGCAGTGTGTGTACACAACCATCCTATAATGATAGAAATCCACTCACTCCTTTTTTTTTAATCCCCTTAAATCATAAGCAGTGTTTCAGAACAAGCCGTTCGCAGTTTCTGTACAAAGTGATGTCTCTTTGTACAGGCCCCGCCCACGACTGTTGATGGACACTGCCGTATTAGCATAGACCTTGCCCTGAGCGAGTTGGACACAGTCTGCATGCAGGATGTATGCAGGAGCTGTGAATGAAATAAGCACTATTCTGGATAGGGGGTGGGGAGCAGCAGCTCATTTGCATTTAAAGACACATGCACGAAAACGGCATATTTTAGCTAGCACTCAACATTGGGTACTTACAACATTCTATAATAAATGATCTGTGAGGTGTTTTGAGCTGAAACTTCACAGAAACATTCTGGGGGGACAGGAGACTTAAATTGCAGTTTGAAAAAAGGGGCATAATAGCTCCCCTTTAAAGCGCATGACCCCGGTTAATTGCTGCTTGCAGCTATATTTAATAGTCAGAGTGGTAAGCAAGCGCTGCTTTGTTTACAGTTTGTATATCTGCAGTCCTAATTTCAGTTTCCCTCTTTGAATGACTAATATAGAATATTGATATATGCTGATATAGAACGTTATTTCCTAACACGCTGGTACAGAATGTACATGCTAGTTGACAGTCACTTGTAGTCATTTTGGTTTGTTCAAGCGCAGCTTTTTAGCCCAAACACAGACTGCTTTATTGCAGCTAGTTCTCTGACATTGACTTTGTGTGTCACAGTCTTTGGAGCTGCGTTTATTAACGCTGGGAAATATGACTGTGGAAGAAATGTCTTGACTGTTGAGAGTTAATTAGGTGTCCTTGACCTCTGGCCTACAGGTGCCCACGGACGTGGAAAAGTGCCAGGACCGTGTGGAGTGCTTCAATGCCGACCTGAAGGCCGACTGGGACCGCTGGCAGAACAACAAGCGACAGGACTTCAGACAGCTGCTGACTGGCATGGCCGACAAAAACATCCAGTACTATGAGAAGGTGAGAAAAGCCGTTAAAAAAAAAAAAAACATTCAAAAACAAATCGCAGTGGCCAGGACAATAAAAGATAAAAATGTATTGGCAGTAGAAGAAACAAAACAAAACAAAGGAACATATAAGCATACAAAACTCAAATCAGGACTGGTGAGCTAACTAATTTAAACTGCAACTCAGAGTTTAACTTTCCTCACTCCCGAGAAAAATAACAAAGACAAAAGAATCTTGGTCAGCTTACTTACCGATGCTTTCCCTCTGTTGTATTATAACTAAACAAACAAAACTCACCATCCTGTACAAAAGAAAAGAAAAAACAAACTCCAAAACCACCAACAGGAATGCCAAGGTGAAATGCCACCAGCAGGTCTTAAATAGGCAGAGGCCACAGGTGTTAGGAATAATCAGGCTCCGCCCCCATCCAATTACAGCTATGCTCAGGAAAACAGAAAAGAGACAACAAGAGAAAGAGCAGGGGCTCTTAACAGTGGCCTTGGTAACACTTCATTTTAGTGTCCTTGTTACACATAGTAATAACTATAAATTAAGTAAGTATAATAAAAAGTAGCCCTAAACCTAACCTTAAACCTAATTCTATAGTAAGTACATGTAGTTAATTATTATTATGCAGTACTTAAATGTATAATACACTGTAACAAGGACACTTTAAAATAACGTGTAACCGTGGCCTCTATATAACTTAATTTGTATCTGTCACTTTAGAGTTATGTTTTGATGAATGAACAAAATATGACCAGCTAAGACAAAAGTTTTTACTTTAGATTAATGTGTATTGATAATTTGCATACAGTAAGAGCAGAAATGTGTTTTAAGAAAGTAAATGGGTTCAGTTTGATTTAATGTTGATTCAAGTATATAAACTGTGTATAGAGCACTTAGACTGAAATTGCACAACCGTTGTTGGAAGAGCTTAAACAGGAAGTCACATTTCAGTCCTGCTGTTTGCCAAATATTGACAAATTCCAAACGCCACTGTCGAGAGAGAAGATCCCGGGAAACCATTAATATTGCAGGAATCAGAGGAGCTCACTTATTTCCTTGTTTAGCCTACTTAATGAATATTTACTAGGGATGCACCAAAACTGCAAAAAAATATGAGCCTAAAATATTTGGCGCCCTGCCCCTCAGTGTTTGGCGCTCAGGTTCCACTCTGGGTCTAGCTGATATCATTATCAATTATCATTGTGACGCTCTACTCAATATTCTGCTCTATGCACGTGCAGAGCTTAGTTGCTCACAGCCCATGCGAACGCTCCACTCATGTACCGCTCATGCTCATCGGAAAAGCAAAGTCCGCTCAAATAACACGTCGACATGAAATTTCTATGTAGTAATATACTACGCTACCTGCTCGAGGTTCACTGATCCGCTCCCCGCTACACTCAGCTCACATGCTCTGATAATAATAGCTTTGACTATACATTACTTGCATAATTGGTCAAAAAATATATCTGATTCTGTTGCATAGAACTGAATAAAGAATAATATATTAAATAATAATATATTTTCTGTCAAATTTTAGTTACTTTCAGTAAAAGTGTTATTTTATTTTTTTAATTCAGTATCATTAAAATGATTGAATTTCATTAAAAAGTCTCATATTAATACGATTATACAGAAAAAAGCTAATTTAAAATAAGTATAAAAAAAAAATAATAATTTAAATTTTTAAAAAGCATTTTCAGTTTTTGGCAAAGTGCATCCTGAATTTTCGGTTTCGGCCCAGAATTTATTTTGGTGTATTCCTAATATTTACATATATTTGATACATCTAGGAGTTTTTCAGTATTTATTCAGTATCTCATAAACTGTCAAGACAACCCAAAATTAAAAGGAAAGAAATAAGAAATTATTTTTTTTTGCGTTTAGAAATTGAAACCTATTTAAAGACTATTTTTAGTTCGAAATGTTGCAGTTATAAAATCACTAAAATTAGAAATAAATACTAAAATTAAAAAGCAAAATTAATTTATAAAAATCTCTCATAACAAAATTACTTAAACTTAAACTAAAATTAAAATGAAAACTGAAAATATAAAAATAAAAGTTAATTCAAAATATTAATATTATATAAATAATACTAAAAGTCACTCCTGCAGCACATTTTCATGTAAAAAAGATTGTTTAGGGAATCTAATCTAAAAAAAGTGTATGTGTCTAGTCAAAACAAAGACATTTGAGAAGAAACTGGCTTTGACCTTGACGTCCTGCTGTTGTTTCTGACCTACAGTGCCTTGCAGCATGGGAGTCCCTTATTCCGTTGTTACAAGACAAACAGGAAGCAAGAGGCGAAACGAACTGAGCATGCATTTCAGCCGTTCTGTCGGCACCCTGGTGAGGGTGAGAGGTCATGATCCTGTGAAAAGATTTCACAGGACAGCCGGGGACGGGACACTACTGGACTGGACGAGCTACCAGAATTCCATTTTGTAAAGTGTCTCTATTTGTGAAAGCCCACCCAACCAACACCCTCTCTCTCTGTCTCGTTTCCCCCTCTCTTTTTTGGTGGAAGGAGAATTTGTAGTTTCTCCTCTCAAGCTCAGGCTAGAACTGCAGAAGCAGGGCTCTGGGAAACATTAAACAATTGCGGCTCTGACAGGAGGATGACAGATGGAAGGAAATAACAGATTTGTAGTTTTTAGTGAAATGTTTGCCAGTAATCCTTTTGTAAATGCTTGTCTTTTGATGCTGTCTGGCCAAGGGAACAGAGACGTCAGTGTTTTAGTTTTTTGTTCACGTTCATGAAGAGTCTGCAGAAGGTTTGCCAACATTCCTCTTGCCAAAGATGTGGAACTGTAGTTTATCTTTTTTTTTTTTTTTTTTCAGAAGAATATTTGGACTCTGGCACCACAAAAAACACTCGCCTGAATTGGCAGTTCCCTCATTACACTATAAATTTGGTCGTTGCGTTGAAATGAAGGATGCTTTTCCAGCCATACTTGACTTCATTAAATATTTATGATAACGTGTGTCATAATGATTTGTACTTGTCTTAATGGGGCAGTATATGCGGTTGGCTTAGTCTGATGTGAGGTTTGAGACATTTCTAATGTAATGTGGGACATTTCTTCTGAAACTGGGATAATTACAGAGAGTGGTTGATCTCCGATAATATACACACTTTCTGAAATGCAAAGCTTTTAGTAAACGCATTATGGCAAATGTTTTTGGCAGCTGTTACATCAAATGGTTAAATGCAGAACATCAATTGAGTTCTTTTTTTTTTTTTTTTTTAATATGGTTATGCAGTGCAGAATAGTATTACACTACTGTTCAAATGTTTGGGGTCAGTAAAATTTTTTTAATGTTTATTGAAGAAGTCTGAAAAGCTGCAGTTATTTGATCAAAAATGCAGTGAAAGCACAAAGCGGTAATATTGTTAAATATTATTAAATTTATACATGTGTGTGTATTTAAAGCAATTAATTTATATATATAATCAGTACTTTAGAGAGAATCTTTTTCAGTAAAAGTTGTGGGTGGAAATTAATTGCTTTATCGTGAAAATTAAGGAAAAGGTTGCTGCTGCAAATGGTCTTGAAAATTGGTGAAATTGCTTTTTTTTTTTTAATATCTTTTGTCTTTAATGTCTAAAATTGTCTTACCATAGAATTAATCATAAAAAAAAAAAAAAAAAAAAAAAAAAATCAGTTTAATATATTAAAGTTCTCCTTGTCCTACTGTTCTGTCGTGTTTGTGAGGAAGTTTTCTTTAAAGGGTTAGTTCACCCAAAAATGAAAATAAATGCCTAAATTCAATCGGTTTATCATATAAAGCGATCATCTCTTCAGAAAATTTGGACCAAATCGCTTTATTCATAAGGATTATTTTTTTGATCTCTTTATGAACTTTGAATCATCAAAGTGGTAGTTGTGTGGACTGTCAGTGGAGGGACAGAAATTTCTCATATTTTATTAAAAATAGGGGTTTGGAATGGCACGAGGGTGGTAATTAATGACAGAATTTTAATTTTTGAGTGAACTAACCCTTTAAAGCAAACTTCATGAACAGAAAGGCAGGACTGCCCTGAACTTTGTCTTTTCTCTTTTTTTGAACTTTGTATTTTATATATATATATATATATATATATATATATATATATATATATATATATACATATACATTTTGAAGTGAGTTCTCCATCAGTGTTGCAATTAGTAATGTAGCAAAGACCAGTCAGAATCAGAAGTGGCCCTCTAGTGTTACTGTTTGACAGGAGATGCAGCACACAGATTGGAAACGCTCCACCTGCTGGTAGATGCAGTTACTGCAGCGGCTTTTCTTTTACCAGGTGTCTTCTTGTTGCCTTTTTATTGAACATCTTTCACTGTCATGCTTTCAGGAAAAAGAGCCTCCTGATAGAATACAGATTTTCTGTGTGGCAGCATAGGCTCTTTTCTATACGTCTATGTTTACCCATATTATTTCAGTGAAGACACACGGCCTGAAGCTTCACCCATGATCCAGTTAACCTTATACTTTTGTCTCTATTAATTTTGATTTGATTTTCAATTGAATACAGTTTGTTATAAAGGCAGCTATATGACTTTTTGTTGCTTTAATGCATGTTGTACATTTGGATGTAAAATACTGTTAATACTGGAAATGATTAAATTCAGTTTACACAGGAACAGGTTAAACGTAGAGTGATTAAATGATGTTCAAATCACTGTCTGCAGAATCTGCAATAATTGTGGTCCATTAATCTGTCATGTTACATGCTTAATGGGTAAAAATTTATTTTTTGTTAAATATTAATCAACTGTAGCATGAATGTGTCATATGTTTACTTACGGATCAGTCCTGTTACCCTTTACCTCAAAGGATTTTAATATTGGACCATTGTAATAAAAAAATAATTAAACGAATATACTAATAAGACATATTTTTCCTTTTAATGTGTTTTTGTGCTTTTGCACAAGCAGAACTGAAGTACTGTATGTGAACTTATGGACGGCCATTAAAGAATGATGGCTGATTCATAATTTACTTAATATATTTCCCAGGTGTGTGTGTGTGTGTGTGTGTGTACACCATACATCATACACAGAAATACATAAAAAATATTTATTGCAAAATCTGTTCAATAAAAATCTGATAAAAGATGTCAGCCATTTCAAATAGGCAATGAAGTACAGAAATATTGGTCAGAATTTACATTAGTTAATTCAATAACTAACAATGAATGAGTCTTTCTTTCTTTCTTTTTCTTTCTTTCTTTCTTTCTTTCTATATAAAGCACTTTCAACACAACTCATGGTTGACCCAAAGTGCTGTACAATACAACTAAAATTTAAGACAATAGAAAACAATACAGAAAAAAACAAACACAAAACAATAAACAATACAAATACCTGTTTGAAAGCTATTGATATTTGTTTTTATACTTAAAACTTGGTAAAGAGGAAGCAGTTCTAACTGAAATGTATGTTCGCTATGTTATTCCACTAGGACAAACAACAGTATGTGTATTTGTTAAAGTATTTATTAATCTTTGTTAATGTTGGTTAATAGAAATACAGCTGTTCATTGTTAGTTCATGTTAGATCAGGTCCATTAAATATTTACAGACAGAACTTTTTATTTTAATAATGTACTAGTAAATGTTAATTAAAATGAATAAATTTTAGAAGTTTTTAAATGTGAGTTCATGTTAATTAATGTAGGTAACTGATGTTAACAAATGGAAGCTTAAGTTTTTCCGAAATATCCAAAAACTAAATATTGTCAGCATATAATAATCATGTGTTCTGTTCATTGTGTTATTTTATACGTAGACTAAAAAACATGGCAAATATGATGCTACACAGATTGCATTACCATAGAAAGTATAACCACAGTGCAACAGGAATTAACATTATCTATTCCAGCAGATAATATTATCTATTACATTATCTATTCAAACTGACTTCTAGTCAACCGAATGATATAAAAGGAGATATTTTCTGTTGTAACATCAGTGTAAACCTACAAATCATTTATTGTGCAAAGATACATATTTTGATAACTTGTCCATTTCTGAGAGATACGTAGTGTCTTCTTTGATGGGGCTGAATGCTGTTAGTTCCCTTGAATTCTCTCATATCCATTTTGTCTTGCAGAGCGACATCCTACAATACTTTAAATAGAAAAAACAATAAAAATGTTTTCTATTCTCTGAACTGTTTTCAGAATTCAATGATGAATGAAATATTATCAGAGGGTGCCAAAAAATCACAACTTACCTAATGGGTATCATAGAAAGAACAGTGAAGATGCTTGATAGTATGAAGACAAACCCTGGGAAGGTGTCAAGTGTGACTTGATAGATCTTAGTGTAGATGGGTGTGGTGACCAAGCTTGCAAGTTTGAAGGACAACTGGAGCATGACAAAGGTAATGCCTGTGGGAGGAAAAGTAACTCTTCATGAAAATTACAAAAGACGTTTCACTAAGTTGTGGAGCTCCAAACTAAAGTTTGAGAGGAGCTTGTTCAGCTTGCCAACCCATCACCACCCCAACTATGGCTTTATTTTTAATCTCTTCTGCATATCAGTTTCACAGGTTCTGTGCCAACAGGGGGTTGGCTGGTGCAGTCTGTGGTTATGATACAGGTGCTGGTCATATAATTAGAATATCATCAAAAAGTTGATTTATTTCACTAATTCCATTCGAAAAGTGAAACTTGTATATTATATTCATTCATTACACACAGACTGATATATTTCAAATGTTTATTTCTTTTAATTTTGATGATTATAACTGACAACTAAGGAAAATCCCAAATTCAGTGTCTCAGAAAATTAGAATATTACTTAAGACCAATACAAAGAAAGGATTTTTAGAAATCTTGGCCAACTGAAAAGTATGAACATGAAAAGTATGAGCATGTACAGCACTCAATACTTAGTTGGGGCTCCTTTTGCCTGAATTACTGCAGCAATGCAGCGTGGCATGGAGTCGATCAGTCTGTGGCACTGATCAGGAGTTATAAGAGCCCAGGTTGCTCTGATAGTGGCCTTCAGCTCTTCTGCATTGTTGGGTCTGGCATATCGCATCTTCCTCTTCACAATACCCCATAGATTTTTTATGGGGTCAAGGTCAGGCGAGTTTGCTGGCCAATTAAGAACAGGGATACCATGGTCCTTAAACCAGGTACTGGTAGCTTTGGCACTGTGTGCAGGTGCCAAGTCCTGTTGGAAAATGAAATCTGCATCTCCATAAAGTTGGACAGCAGCAGGAAGCATGAAGTGCTCTAAAACTTCCTGGTATACGGCTGCGTTGACCTTGGACCTCAGAAAACACAGTGGACCAACACCAGCAGATGACATGGCACCCCAAACCATCACTGACTGTGGAAACTTTACACTGGACCTCAAGCAACGTGGATTGTGTGCCTCTCCTCTCTTCCTCCAGACTCTGGGACCCTGATTTCCAAAGGAAATGCAAAATTTACTTTCATCAGAGAACATAACTTTGGACCACTCAGCAGCAGTCCAGTCCTTTTTGTCTTTAGCCCAAGCGACAGCTGAAACCCATGTCTTGCATACGTATGTGCGTAGTGGGTCTTGAAGCACTGACTCCAGCTGCAGTCCACTCTTTGTGAATCTCCCCCACATTTTTGAATGGGTTTTGTTTCACAATCCTCTCCAGGGTGCGATTATCCCTATTGCTTGTACACTTTTTTCTACCACATCTTTTCCTTCCCTTCGCCTCTCTATTAATGTGCTTGGACACAGAGCTCTGTGAACAGCCAGCCTCTTTTGCAATGACCTTTTGTGTCTTGCCCTCCTTGTGCAAGGTGTCAATGGTCGTCTTTTGGACAACTGTCAAGTCAGCAGTCTTCCCCATGATTGTGTAGCCTACAGAACTAGACTGAGAGACCATTTAAAGGCCTTTGCAGGTGTTTTGAGTTAATTAGCTTATTAGAGTGTGGCACCAGGTGTCTTCAATATTGAACCTTTTCACAATATTCTAATTTTCTGAGATACTGAATTTGGGATTTTCCTTAGATGTCAGTTATAATCATCAAAATTAAAAGAAATAATTTGAAATATATCAGTCTGTGTGTAATGAATGAATATAATATACAAGTTTCACTTTTTGAATGGAATTAGTGAAATAAATCAACTTTTTGATGATATTCTAATTATATGACCAGCACCTGTATATCAGAAGAGTAGGGGGTCAAGCACTGAACCCTGAGGCTCTCTGATATAGTAAGCTGATGAGATTTGAACAGTATGATGAGAACAATTGAACAGTTAATCTTTAGCGACTAACTGTATTGTATCATTGAGATTAACATTTTTTTCCCTCAAACCAGTGGTTCAAATATTAAACTCGCCAAGTAACATGATTTCAGCAAATGAGGCTTCGTTACACCATACCTTTTACCAGCAAGAGTGCCTCAGGTTTCGGTGCTTGGCCCCCTACTCTACTGATATATCAAACTCTAGCTCAGGGGTACTCAATAGGCGGACTCCATTCCGTTTCCGGACCCAGACACAGTTAAATCTGGGCCGACGCCAAAACCAACACGCTATTTTAATCATAATCCAAATGAGTTTTCAGTGCAGTGTGCAATTGTGATTCAGCGCTATTTATCTTTGAGGCTTCTACTCGGTTTGGCTGCTTCATCTATGTCCGATCTCATCAGCTGTAACAGCATTGCTATAGCAACGTCAGTCACTCAAGGCAGCCAGATTTATCCACCGGTCTGGGCCAGGCAGGTAAACTGGCAGTCTCATCGTTTGCGAGCAGTGTGGAGCAGTGCAAATATCAGTAATTGACTCTTTTTTTTGCTGACTAAAAGTGAAAATGGCGTGCTCAAAGCTGCCTGTTGATAAGAAAAGAACAGTTGATTTTGAAAACCGCGAGTTTAAAAGTGAGTGGACAGAAAAATATGCATTCGTGCTCCCTGTGGGAAGCACAAAACCACTGTGTTTAATCTGCAACGACACGGTAGCAATCATCAAAAGTGGTAATGTGAAATGCCATTATGAAACCAAGCATGCACATTTTGAACAAAATTACCCTCAGAACACAGAGTTAAGGACTACAAAAATAAACCAGCTGAAATCATCCTATGAAGCTACAAGCAGTGTAATAGTTGGATCAGACACACAACAGGAGCAGGCAACGGAAGCCTCACTAATGGGTCCTGGGAAAACACAAGAAACCCTTCTCTGATGCTGAAATAGTCAAGGAGTGTATGAGTGAAGTGGTGACTGCTCTGTTTGAAGGGACTCAAAAGGATGAAATAATCAAGAAAATAAGCCAAATACCCTGTTCTGATTCCACTGCTGCAAGATGAACTAAAATACTTGCTGATGATTTGCTTGAACAACTTAGTTCTGCTATAAAAAAAGCCAGATTCATTTTATTGGCTGTACACAGACAACACAGACGATGCACAACTCATGGTCTTTGTCAGTTTTTTTGATGAAGAAAAGGGAGAATTTCATGAAGATGTTTTGGGTGTCACAAACCTCCATGGACACACAAGGGGGATGATATTTATGAAGCAGTGACACAGATGCTTAGAGACAGAGAGATAGACCTGAAGCATGTTGTATCCATTGCTACTGATGGAGCGCCATGTATGATTGGGAGAGAGAGGGGATTGAGAGCTCACCACCCTGACCTCATGGCATAGCATTGCATAATTCACCAGATGGTTTTGTGTGCCAGCCTTGGAGAAAGGTACTCGGAAGTCATGACAACAGTCATGAAACTTGTCTTCTATCTGAGAGCATCCTCTGCTCTGCAACATCGTTTGTTGCGCTCATTTCTAATAGAGGTGAAAGCAACATTTGATGATTTGCTCCTTCACAATCACGTCCGGTGGCTTAGTAAAGGCAAGGTACTGGAGCGCTTTTGGGCACTGCGGAAAGAGCTGGAGACATTTCTGTTGGATCAGAAGAGTGCAAAAGCCAAACCGTTTGTGGATTTCATGAAGAATGAAGAGGAAATGGAAATTGTTGCTTTTCTAACTGACATTACTTCCCATCTCAATGACCTTAATATGGAGCTCCAGGGCAAAAACTGCACATGTCAGCTGTCCATGCTTTCCAGAGGAAGCTGGAGGTGTTCAAATGTGACTTACAGCAGGACCTGCTTCACTTCCCAAGACTTTTGGATCAGACTGCAGGAAAACATCACTATCACAATTATGCTGAATTCCTGGACAAGCTGATTAAAAAAGTCCATTTCTTTTCAAAAATATTGCAGAATTCTCAACTGAAGCCACGAAAGTCTTCCAATGGGCCAGTGCTGCTTTGAGCTCCAAGAAAACCTAGCACTGGAGGAATCTCACTGTGACCCTGTCACCTTCTGGACAAAGATGGTCACTGCAGCAGGTGTTCCTCTCCTGCAAAAGATGGCCCTTCAAATTCTCACAATGTTTCCCTCAACATACTGCTGTGAATCTGCCTTTTCAACATGGTGAAAAACACATACTGCAGCACACTCACCAATGAACACTTACATCAGTGCCTCCGCCTGGCCCTCACACCTTTTATGCCCAAGTTTAAACAACTGGTGGCACAAAGAAGGTGTCACCTTTCACACTAAAAGGCCTACCATGTTGTTTTTTGTGTATAGTTCGAAAGTTCTGGGGATTGCCTCTTTTTTTTTGTTGGAGTTCTCTATTTGGAATTTGACCATCACTTTTCCGGACCTCGGACTGAATGGAAATTTGGTAAGTGGGCCTTTCAAGTTTATATTTGAGTACCCCTGCTCTAGCTCAACCTGTCAAAAACAGAACTCCTTGTCACCTCAACCAGCCTATCAATTCACCTCAAACCATCAATTGTTTTTACAACTGGGATCAATGATAATAATTTGTAGAGCAGCGAGATTTAATAGAGATTTAAAGAATTAGTTCACTTTCAAATGAAATTTACACTAAGCTTTACTCACCCTCAAGCCATCCTAGGTGTATATGACTTTCTTCTTTCTGATGAACACAATCAGAGAAATATTAATAAATATCCTGACACATCCAAGCTTTATAATGGCAGTGAGCGGGATCAACGAGTATGAGCTGAAGAAAGTGCCTCCATTCACATCCATCCATCATAAACATACTCCACACGGATCTGGGGGGTTAATAAAGGGCTTCTAAAGTAAAGTGATGCGTTTGTGTAAAAAAAAAATCCATATTTAACAAAATATGAAGTAAAATATCTAGCTTCCGCCAGACGGCCTTCTTATTCTACTTACGAAGAAAGTGTAAAACTCTCACAGTTCAAAAAGCTTACGTTATGTCCTACGCCTTCCCTATTCAACTTATGGAAAAAGCTTAAAGGGTTAGTTCACCCAAAAATGAAAATTCTGTCATTTATTACTCACCCTCATGCCCTTCCACACCCATAAGTCCTTCTTTAATCTTTGGAACACAAATTAAGATATTTTTGTTGAAATCTGATGACTCAGTGAGGCCTCCATAGCCAGCAATGACATTTCCTCTCTCAAGATCCATTAATGTACTAAAAACATATTTAAATCAGTTCATGTGAGTACAGTGGTTCAATATTAATATTAACCCTAAGTGACGAGAATATTTTTGGTGCGCCAAAAAACAAAATAACAACTAATATAGTGATGGCCGATTTAAAAACACTGCTTCAGGAAGCTTCGGAGTGCTATGAATCAGCGTGTCGAATCAGCGGTTCGGAGGACCAAAGTCACGTGATTTCAGCAGTTTGGCGGTTTGACACGCGATCCGAATCATGATTCGATACGCTGATTCATAACGCTCCGAAGCTTCCTGAAGCAGTGTTTTGCTATATAAGTCGTTTTTTTTGTTTTTTTGGTGCACCAAAAATATTCTCGTCACATTATAATATTAATATTGAACCACTGTACTCACATGAACTGATTTAAATATGTTTTTAGTACATTAATGGATCTTGAGAGAGGAAATGTCATTGCTGGCTATGGAGGCCTCACTGAGCCATTGGATTTCAACAAAAATATCTTAATTTGTGTTCCAAAGATTAACGAAGGTCTTAAGGGTGTGGAACGGCATGAGGGTGAGTAATAAATGATATTATTTTCATTTTTGGGTGAACTAACCCTTTAACTGACATGACGCCAGTTCCTTTTTTCGTGATTGAATACAGAAGGTGGTCTGGTGGAAGCTAGATATTTTACTTCATAACTTGTTAAATATGGATTTTTTTTCACACAAATGCATCGCTTCACTTCAGAAGGCCTTTATTAACCGCCAGGAGCCGTGAGGAGTATGCTTATGATGGATGGATGTAAATGGAGATACTTTCTTCAGCTCATACTTGTTGATCCTCGGTCACTGCCATTATAAAGCTTGCATGCCTCAGAATATTTAGTTATCTCCAATTGTGTTCATCAGAAAGAAGAAAGTCATATACACCTATGATGGCTTGAGGGTGAGTAAAGCTTGGGGTAATTTTCATTTGAAATTGAACTAATCTTTTAATTGTTTGTGTTGTATCTATCATTCTTTTTTTATGTAGACTCATATTAGAGTTTATAATTGTTTGTTAGTTAATTATTGGATGATGGTTTGGATGTCATTATTCTCACCTGTGTATGATTATCATCTCTATTTGTACTGTTCTCCATTTTGTAAGAAATCATACCTTGACAAAGGCTACTTGTTTTGCCGAAATGTATAAAATGTGCTCAAGAGAGTGTGCAGTTATATCTTCTCTTCATCAATTACAATACTAACACCAGCTGGGTCAGACAGAACATGGGGGTTGGTAAACACTGAACCTCTCAACAACTACCAGATAACAACCAGGTCAGAAATAATAATTTTACGCTTGCCTATAAAGCTACTTCTTGTTACTGCATGAAATAATTATAAATACTCTTGCGGCCTCCACCTGTGAATACGGTGACACATAGTTTCACTTCTCTTTTTTTTTTTTTTGCTGTTTTCACTTCATTTTCTGAACACATACAACAGATTCATAGCACAGCTACATGAAAAAAAAAAACATTTAAAATGTTACAAAGGTCCATTGAATTTACTTTAGAGGAAAGTTTAGTTTTCCATAAAGCCTGTCTTTGACAGCACCTTATGGAGACACATAACTCATTTAGGGTACTGACAGAATAAAGAACTGAGACCTACCATATGAGGTTCCCTTGACCTGTTTGGAGAGCAGTGAGCGAATGGTGGGCATTGGAATCAGAGCAAACAGAGTGACAGAGCGAGCTAAAGAAGACAAGAACAAAACCTCAGATCAAAGGAGAATACCAAGTCACAGTAATAAAGTTATTTATAGAGAATTCCTAGTTTTAGCAACTATTTACACTTATTACATTTACATTTAAATGTGCTTTTGTTAATGTGGTGTACTCTGACCATGTTAATGCCAATTTGCTTTTATAGTAGGCCTACTCTACTTTAGCTAATTGGACCCAATTTATAATAGATCTCTAACTACATATTTGATGGTCCCTTTTGAACATTCTGTTGACTATAAGTAACTTTGCAACTGCATGTCAACTAACTCTCATTAGAGTATTAGTAGACTGTCTGCTCTTTATTGTGTTGGTTCCACAACAGACATTCTACTGATTATAAGTAACTTTGCAAGTACATCAACTTATTCTAACCCTAACCCTGCCAGTCTACTAATACTCTACTAACACTCTAATGAGAGTTAGTAGACATGTAGGTGCAACCTTACTTATAGTCAATAGAATGTGTTAAAGGGACCATCAAAATAAAGTGAAACAAAAAATTGAAAGACTATACTTATTGTGTACACATGTTGTTACATTGCACTTACATTTAAAGTATTTAAATGTAATTACATATGTTGACCGTAACCCAACACTAAACCTACCCCTACCTGTATATCCTAACCTTGATAGCAGCAAATGTGAATATGGCAAAACAACACGTATGTAGACAATAGGTATATTGTGCCAAATGCTTCATTTTATAGTTTAAGTGTAAAGATACCTAATATAAATTGGCACAGCAACATTTACACAATATTATTAAGTCACGCTCAAAAGACTTTTAGTCAATATAGTTAGAAATGTCATGAAACTTTGATTCATGTAAAATCATATTTAAAATATTTATTAGCCTACTGATTACATTTTATGTTTTATAATGCTTATATATTTCATGTAAAGCCTTTATACTTTATACTCAGGACAATTACATGCTTTATGGTGGCTTTTTATATTAAAAAAACTGTTACCAGATGTTTTACCTTATATGACTCTTAATGATTGCTTATTTGCTCTTATTGATGTAACCCAACACAACCTGTTTGATATTTAGCCTAATAGGCCTAATTGTCAGTTTTAATAATAGCTATTTGACTTTGATATTTGATAAAAAAAAAATATATTACCGTGAAGCTCAAGTAGGCCTAGCATCAAGTAGCTAAATAACTTTTTTGGATAATGACTATAATTTATAACTTACCCAAAAAGTACATTGGAGTTGTGGTCACAAATGCCATGAAATAAATCCCAAATGCAAAAGACACCATCCCGACCATGATCATGCTTTCATCTTTAACAGAACATCTTGTGAACATCTTTACACCCAAAAAACTGGTGATGAAGAGAAGGGATCCAGCCGCGTTTCCATAACCCACCTCAGTTGCGCCCCAGTTCAGCGGGTCTTTGAGCACATAAGCGGCCAACATCTCCATCCCTCCCGCTACTGCTATATCATACAAAATTCCACTGACGAAGAGCAAGGCGATGTTTATTTTATCACGGGCTTCCTGGTTTATAATCCCCAAACTTTCCCGTCGCTCCTGCCTTTCTCCAAGCACCGAGGCATGATCGAACCGCAGGATAAATACCGCATAGAGCAGGCAGATGAAATACAGTAGCACACTCAAACTAGATAAAATGCCTCCTTGTTTTAAACCTACAGTATAGAGGTCAAATAAATGACCAGAAGCCAAACTGCCAACGAAACCGGCAATTCCATACACCAGCTCCGTCCTCATGATGCGCACGGACCGCTCTTCCTCACCTGAGCACACCGACACCAGCGCCATTACACCTGCCCAGTATGATGCGAACCCGCCACACAGTCCATGGATCACCGGGACTGCGTACAACACCTGGAGAGGCCATTCCAGTACAATATCCAACAAGAGCAAAGCTCTGGACAGAAAGTAACCAACCAGAGGAACAACTATTGGCACTTTCCTGTAACCTTTGTCTCCAATCTTTGCCAAGAGGATCGCAGGCAAAATAGGCATGAACTTAAGCAACATATTGAAGGTCATGTTGAAGTTTGTAATAGCTTTCTGCTCGCTGTCCTGGTCGGTGGCGTTTGCGCATCGTTCTTTAACGACCATTTGGAGAGCGGTGTCAAAAAACGAGCTGGCCACTTGGGCACAGAAAACTAGAGGCGCGATGTATTTACGAAAGGACATCATAAAGTTCATGAAAATAACAGAAACAAACAAAAACTTATTTGATCAGAGTCGATACACTGTAAGAGCTCAGTCTCTCTGGGAGAAGTTCATCGCGTCATTCTGCTACGGGGAAGTTGCACACTGAAATACTTTCAGTGGTTAGTCACGTTTCAACCACAAGCAAAACACATTTACTTCTAAATAATGAGGATATAAAGATTTGTTTAACATAAAGTTACTTAGGCCTATATTTACTTCCTAAAAAAGGAGATGCGTTTTATTGTAATGCAAATATGTTTCTTAAAAAAGAATAACTGGCTCCCCAAATTATGCAATACCTGCTTGGTTTCCCCAAATGATGCAATACCTGCTTGGTTTGTGTGAACCAGTCAAACAAGATCTCACGTAGAGGACTTCTAAGTCAATGATCTCATTTTATGTCACGAGGAATTTTGTCTTAAAGAGATCCCTAATAATAATAACAACAATAATAAATTGTCATAATCTCCTCGCTCTCATGTTTCTTTTTAATGGAACACAAAGTAATATGAATTTACTATTGCAAAGCTATTATTTTGAATGTTGGTGCTGCTCTTTTTTTTTCAGAAGTGAAGCTTTAAGTTGGACAAAAGGCAACAAAAATGTGTTAAAGTGCATGACTTCTGAAGTCATATAGTTTTGTGTGAGGAACAAATTGAAATTTTAAATTGAAATGTTTTATTTTTAAAACCCACCAGTAGCTATTGCTTTTTAGGCATATAGAGCAGATTTAAATTATGAAAATATCATGTGGTGTGATTGTTCAGCCATAACTGAAAATTCTAAATCACTCACTTTGTGAAATAATGTTATCATATTTTTCATAATTCCATATTTATTTATTTATTTATTATTATTATTTTTTTAACATTTGTTGAACAAATCTCCAATGCACTTTTATTGTAATTTCCATCATAAATAAATGATGATGATGATCATTTATGAAATATCTTAAAGGGTTAGTTCACCCAAAAATGAAAATTCTGTCAGTTATTACTCACCCTCATGTCGTTCCACTCCCGTAAGACCTTCGTTCATTTTAGGAACACAAATTATGATATTTTTGATAAAATCAGATGGCTCAGTGAGGCCTGCATTGACAGCAACAACACTCCCTTTTTCAATGCACAGAAAGCTACTAAAGACATATTTAAAACAGTTCATGTGACTACTGTGGTTTAACCATAATATTATAAAGTGCTGAGAATACTTTTTTTGCGCCAAAAATAACAAAATAGCGACTTCATTCAACAATATCTAGTGATGCTAGCTAGATAATATACTTCATAACTTGTTAAATATGGATTTTTTTTTTTTTTTTACACAAACGCATCGCTTCGCTTCAGAAGGCCTTTATTACTGTTCTGTTCTGTTTCCCTGCCGTGTATTCTGACATAGTTTCCTAGTGTGTTCCAGTTTGTTCCCTTAGTTGCTGATTTTGTTGACCTGTTGTTTAATTAGTATCCTCATTACTCCTTGCGTATTTAAGTCCTTAGTTTCCTCAGTTTCGCATTGTGCATTTGTGATTCTGATACTCCTGCGTGTTCTCCTTGCTTATTAAAAGACTCTTTATTTAGCTTTGATTTGTGCGTGTTCATCTACACATGACAATTACATTTAGATGGAGTCAAGGAAAGAATAGAGATGATTTACACATTTTCTTTTTAATGAGAAAATAATTATATATGTGTGTAAGAGTGAGACTTACAATCACTATAAAACAATATAAGCAGAATATTAACATACAATAAGTGGTTAACATGTCAAAAGAGGGCTTTTGAAAGCATGATTGCATTATAACACCATATCAGTATTCCCTTGGTTTCTCCCACTCTTTAAACCTTTTAAGGAAGCATTTGCAAATGGATTTGTAATAATAACTAGCTATTTAAACAATAAGAGCAAACATATTTTTGGTGTTACTTCAAAAGTAAAATTAAAAAACACTATTTACTTGGTTCAAACTGTGGTAAAAAAAAGCAATACATTTTGTGATTTCATTGAAGGCAAGTTTTTTTTTGAAAAGAACAAAAGTTATTTTGTGAAACTGACAATGAAACTGAAAATCTATTTCAACAGACGCAGTATTTGTCATGCACACAGCAGCGACACTGGCAAACGCTTGACTAGAAGTATAAAGGCCTATATTTGTAGTTGAAAACTTTTGCGGTCACATTAGCAACATGAAAAACTGTGAAATTTCACGGGCTAAACAGTCCCTTGTCTATTGTCAATAGAGTGGCAATGCACAAAGCACTGCTCACAGAAAAGTCACTTTCTGTTGGTCAATATGGTGAATTTGCATAATTTAAAAGTGAAAAAAAATCTGCGTGTGGAAATTTTTCGTCCACATGTGAATCTCCCCATACTATGGAAGCTTGTTTCACCACAGAATAAAAAAATAAAAAAGATAATTGGAGTAATAACTTTTTATCTCACAATTCAGACTTTTTTCTCCCAATTAGAAGTTTATATCTCACAATTCAGACATTTTTCTCAGAATTGCGAGTTTGTAGGCTCGTAATTCGGACTTTATAAATCACAATTGTGAGTTTATACCTCACAATTCTGAGAAAAAACCTGAACTGTGAGATATAAAGTCACAATTCTGAGAAATAAAGTCGCAATTGTTTACATCTTTTAATTCTGACATTTTTCTCAGAATTGTGATATAAACTCAGAACTGAGATATAGTCACAATTCTGAGAAAAAAGTTCACAATTCCGACATTTTCTCGCAATAGTGATTGTATCTCATAATTTTGAGAATAAAAAGTTGTGAGATATAAACTCGCAACTGGACTTTTTTTAATTATTCCGTAGCTGAAAAAAGTGACTTCTGTGTTTCATACATCACTACACTATTGACAATAAACATTCGACAATTTTTTTGTCAAACTTTTTCTAGTGTGATCGCAATGCTTTCCCCAGATGTCCTCAAAGGCTGATGCTTTTTATTTATAAGTATTTATTAATCTTTGTTAATGTTGGTTAATAGAAATACAGCTGTTCATTGTTAGTTCATGTTAGATCAGGTCCATTAAATATTTACAGACAGAACTTTTTATTTTAATAATGTACTAGAAAATGTTAATTAAAATGAACAAACTTTAGAAATTTTTAAATGTGAGTTCATGTTAATTAATGTAGGTAACTAATGTTAACAAATGGAAGCTTAAGTTTTTCCCAAATATCCAAAAACGAAATATTGTCAGCATATAATAATCGTGTGTTCTGTTCATTGTGTTATTTTATACGTAGACTAAAAAACATGGCAAATATGATGCTACACAGATTGCATTACCATAGAAAGTATAACCACAGTGCAACAGGAATTAACACGATCTATTCCAGCAGATAATATTATCTATTACATTATCTATTCAAACTGACATTATCTAGTCAACCGAATGATATAAAAGCAGATATTTTCTGTTGTAACATCAGTGTAAACCTACAAATCATTTATTGTGCAAAGATACATATTTTGATAACTTGTCCATTTCTGAGAGATACGTAGTGTCTTCTTTGATGGGGCTGAATGCTGTCAGTTCCCTTGAATTCTCTCATATCCATTTTGTCTTGCAGAGCGACATCCTACAATACTTTGCATAGAAAAAACAATAAAATTGTTTACTATTCTCTGAACTGTTCTCAGAATTCAATGATGAATGAAATATTATCAAAGGGTGCCAAAAAAATCACAACTTACCTAATGGGTATCATAGAAAGAACTGTGAAGATGCTTGATAGTATGAAGACAAACCCTGGGAAGGTGTCAAGTGTGACTTGATAGATCTTAGTGTAGATGGGTGTGGTGACCAAGCTTGCAAGTTTGAAGAACAACTGGAGCGTGACAAAGGTAATGCCTGTGGGAGGAAAAGTAACTCTTCATGAAAATTACAAAAGATATTTCACTAAGTTGTGGAGCTCCAAACTAAAGTTTGAGAGGAGCTTGTTCAGCTTGCCAGCCCATCACCACCCCAACTATGGCTTTATTTTTAATCTCTTCTACATATCAGTTTCACAGGTTCTGTGCCAACAGGGGGTTGGCTGGTGCAGTCTGTGGTTATGATATATCAGAAGAGTAGGGGGTCAAGCACTGAACCCTGAGGCTCTCTGATATATAGTAGTCAACATTTGAAGTGGATCAAAAAAGTTAATCAAAGTTGTCCCAAGAACTAAGCTGCCCTAAGAAGAAGGTTTTGATCCACTTCAAAAGTTGACTACTGTAGTAAGCTGATGAGATTTGAACAGTGTGATGAGAACAATTGAACAGTTAATCTTTAGCGACTAACTGTATTGTATCATTGAGATTAACATTTTTTTCCTCAAACCAGTGGTTCAAATATCAAACTCGCCAAGTAACATGATTTCAGCAAATGAGGCTTCGTTACACCATACCTTTTACCAGCAGGTGCCGCCAGCCTGTGGTGTTTCAAGTGCTTTGAGTGAATCATCATTATCCCATCAGCTTACCACTGGAGTGCCTCAGGTTTCGGTGCTTGGCCCCCTACTCTACTGATATATCAAACTCTAGCTCAACCTGTCAAAAACAGAACTCCTTGTCACCTCAACCAGCCTATCAATTCACCTCAAACCATCAATTGTTTTTACAACTGGGATCAATGATAATAATTTGTAGAGCAGCGAGATTTAAAGGATTAGTTCACTTTCAAATGAAAATTACCCTAAGCTTTACTCACCCTCAAGCCATCCTAGGTGTATATGACTTTCTTCTTTCTGATGAACACAATCGGAGAAATATTAATAAATATCCTGACACATCCAAGCTTTATAATGGCAGTGAGCGGGATCAACGGGTATGAGCTGAAGAAAGTGCCTCCATTCACATCCATCCATCATAAACATACTCCTCACGGATCTGAGGGGTTAATAAAGGGCTTCTAAAGTGAAGTGATGCGTTTGTGTAAAAAAAAAATCCATATTTAAGAAATTATGAAATAAAATATCTAGCTTTCGCCAGACCACCTTCTTATTCTACTTACGAAGAAAGTGTAAAACTCTCACAGTTCAAAAAGCTTACGTTATGTCCTACGCCTTCCCTATTCAACTTATGGAAAAAGCTTAAAGGGTTAGTTCACCCAAAAATGAAAATTCTGTCATTTATTACTCACCCTCATGCCGTTCCACACCCGTAAGACCTTCGTTAATCTTCGGAACACAAATTCAGATATTTTTGTTAAAATCCGTTGGCTCAGTGAGGCTTCCATAGCCAGCAATGATATTCCTCTCTCAAGATCCATTAATGTACTAAAAACATATTTAAATCAGTTCATGTGAGTACAGTGGTTCAATGTTAATATTATAAAGCGACGAGAATATTTTTGGTGGGCAAAAAAAAAAAATAAAAAAAAAATAACGACTTATATAGTGATGGCTGATTTCAAAACACTGCTTCAGGAAGCTTCAGTGCGTTATGAATCAGCGTTATGAATCGGACCGCCAAAGTCACGTGATTTCATCATGATTCGATACGCTGATTCATAACGCTCCGAAGCTTCCTGAAGCAGTGTTTTGAAATTGGCCGTCACCAGGGGTGGAAATGGGGGGGGGGGGGGTAACGCGGGGGGACGGCGTCCCGGGAGTGAATTTCGAGGGGGGACAGCGTTCCAGTTCAAATTGGTTCGATTTTTTTTTTTTTTTCTTTATAAAAATGAAGGGATTTCTGTATTTATTCACTCAATAGCCTACGAAAACGAAACCGATTCAGTGCACAAACATAGCGCAATAAAATTGCATGATTAATCATAAAAAGATCGCAATCTGGATTCAAACACCCACGCGATCTTACTCAGTGCTCGAAGTGGGCCGGTACGCACCGGCACTTCTTTAATCTGTAGCGTACCCACGCTTTTTCTTGCGTACCGGCACTTCTCCCATGTTGCCGGTACTCGATCTAACCACCACACCAAAACAGAATCAGGCTGGTAATTAATTGTATAAATCGCGCGTTCAGAGCTTTTATAAGCATGAGTGGCGCACCGCGCGCGAATCACCTCAGGCGCATTCACCAGCGGGCTCCAAAAGTGTGATAAGATTTGCGCGAGCCATTCTTATGATGAAATGTGAAACCCATTTGAATTCTTTTGAGAATGTAGTAAAATGCTATGGAGAAAGTCAAACATGATCTAAAAACAGCCACTAAAAAGACTGATGAAAAGAGGGGAAAACATGATGATGATCCTGCAAGCTTTTTAAACTTCTCATGACCATCTTTACTAGAACTGATCACGTTCTATTGTATTTATTGTGGCACATTTTAAAGGTGCAATATGTAATATTTTTGCAGTAAAATATCCAAAAACCACTAGGCCAGTGTTATATATTTTGTTCACTTGAGTACTTACAATATCCCAAATGTTTCCAACTATTTTTAAATCGTGAGAAAATTGCAATTTTAACCAAGGCTCCGGGACGTGTGAGGAGTCGCCTGTCAATCGCGTCATACCCACGTTAACCCTCGGTCTGCCTCGGTTTCCGGTTTTATTTTGTAGAAAACCAAAGACGCTTTAAAATATCACACGTTTTAATAGACAAGGGAACAACTGTTTTGATATATTTGTGGACAGAAAATTAATTGTTGTTATAAAACTCAACACGTTTAGTCTTATTGATTAAATCTAATTTTCTTTATTTTTTGCGAGTACCATGCTTTATCATTCCTCAGAGAAAAACACTATTTTGTCAAGTAGCTAACACAGCATAATCAGATGCAGCCTTATTTTTATTAACAGTAATACATAATTTTCTCCATCATGTTTTAAAATTAATTGCATGCCATTTATCAACACAAGCCATCCAGCATTTAATATGATATTCTAACAAGTGTCTCACAGCAGCCGCCGAGCGAACGCACAGAGTAACGTTATGACATCATTTTCAACACTCTCAAATGTGTCTAATATGATAAACAGAATAGCGCCGGCGACTGTGGCATAATAAATGTTCCGCTGCTCGTGAGGCGTGTGTTGCGCAATCGCTCCAGCGGCCTCGTTCAGCTCCTACAACACTCGGTCCTGCTCTGCTTCATACTACAGTAACGTTAATAATCGCATCCATGAACATGATTTCTTCCCGACTCCAATCCCTATTCTTTTGCACCGTCCGTTGAGATGGAGACCACATGTCCCAAGATTCCCCTCTAAAACTTGGCGTCATCAAGCTACGCCTTTGTTTTGAATAGGCTTCTAGCGACCTCTAGCGGACAAAATTATTACATATTGTACCTTTAACTAACTTGTTAAAGAATTTATAATATATAATCTATTAAGGGAATAGATTTAAAAAAGAGAGAAAAAAGTTAACATTGCCCTAAGCATGCAACGAGGAGCCATCAATGATCTAGCTTTAATTATACCCTTATTGTAACTAATGCTGTGGTTAAACAATTACAAGAACTACTTTTTCATAAGGCCAAGAACAAGCTAGAATCATGGATCTTCTTGAATTATTGACTAAACATTAGTTTTCCTCATGTGTAAAATGTGTTCTGCTAATATGACAGATATGCCCATTAGGAAAAACCTGGAGGTATTCCAAGAATTAACATGCTCAGTATAAGAATATTTTAAATAAAGATAGTTTGAATTCCCATGGCACTTTGTAAACAAGTGATTGTTAACTATAGGCTGTTACTTTATTGCAGTTATGTTATCAACCAACTTTGCATGTGTGGACCATTTTGCAAAAATAAAGCAACAAACAAATAAATAAACCTCACGAGGGAGCAAACCCAAACTCCTCGCAACAGAGGGAGAGAACCAGTCCCCCCATCCCAAATGGAAGTGAACAAAGAGTAAATCACCCTTTGAAAGTAACTTGATACTTCAAATAAAGATTGCGTCAATTACATAGTTACACCAGTAGGTGGCGACAAATGATTGTTAAAAATGTATTTGTCATTGAATCATTCATTACAAAGATTTGTTCTAAAACATTGATTTATCTATGAAAAAGTGACATCTTTATAATTGAGTCATTGAATCATTTATTTAAACCGATTTTTAAAAATAATAATAATTCATTCAAAAATAATTAGCGTTTTTTGTAAATAGACTGCAGCAACTAACATTATGAATCAGAATCTCTAGTAAATTACATGTTATTTTTTTAGTTGTCTATTCAGAATCATGGGAGAATTGTGAACACTATTTAAAAAAAAAAATGTGATTCTCAATTTCCAGAATCTTGCAGCTTATTGAGTAAAAACAGCATCATAACCTCATGTGATGAAACAGGTTGTGACAGTGAGAACAACCCATTTACAGGCTACTCTTTTAATTCTGGGGGAACTTGAAGTTTGGAGGAAACATGAAATAGGCCTGTTTAATGTTAGCATATTATATAATTATATAACATTTTATTTTTAAATATTTCTGAAAAGTCATTGAAAGTAAAAAAAAAAAAAAAAAATCCTTTCCATGTAGAGTCCCCCCAGTGAATCTCAGCCATTTCCAGCCCTGGCCGTCACTATTTAAGTCGTTATTTTGTTTTTTTGGCGCACCAAAAATATTTTTGTCGCTTTATAATATTAATATTGAACCACTGTACTCACATGAACTGATTTAAATATGTTTTTAGTACATTAATGGATCTTGAGAGAGGAAATGTCATTGCTGGCTATGGAGGCCTCACTGAGCCATCGGATTTCAACAAAAATATCTTAATTCGTGTTCTGAAGATTAACGAAGGTCTTAAGGGTGTGGAACGGCATGAAGGTGAGTAATAAATGACATTATTTTCATTTTTGGGTGAACTAACCCTTTAACTTACGTGACGGCAGTTCCGTTTTTTCGTAATTGAATACAGAAGGCGGTCTGGTGGAAGCTAGATATTTTGCTTCATAACTTGTTAAATATGGATTTTTTTTTCACACAAATGCATCACTTCACTTCAGAAGGCCTTTATTAACCGCCAGGAGCCGTGAGGAGTATGCTTATGATGGATGGATGGATGTAAATTGTGACACTGTCACATAAAAGACATGTTTTACCTCTCTATTTATTACTATGATTTATGTATAATAGAGTTTTAATTGGTTTACATGTTTTTTAGTCCATTTTATTCCTCTTAACATTTTACGTGTGTATGTCTTTAAGAAATGAATGGTTGGCCGAAGCAGGAAATACATCTATATAAAGAGAGCAGCATGGCAAACAAATGGGACTCACTAACACTCAATAACTTACCTGGATTGTGGAGTTTACATTTTGCGGACTTACCTCTCCAGTCACAACCTTACAAACCTTTGGATTATCACTACTGTGGACATTTGTATATATACTGGTGGACACTCATATTGGGACTTTATTTCAGCACACTAGGATTCTTGGACTGTTTTAGGGTATGGTACTTTGGACTGTATGCTTTTAACAGACTGAGTTTTCCTGGTTTTGTTGTGTTGTTTTAAAGTCTCCTGTGAATATTGTAAATACACAGTTCTTATTTAAACTTATCACTGTTTTATGTCTCATTCTTTTAACCACTAACAAACTCACACAGTGAAAATCTGACCCCATTTTAAATCTTGTGACTCAACCGATTTGGCTGATCGTTACAAAATGGAGACACTTTCTTCAGCTCATACTTGTTGATCCTCGCTCACTGCCAATATAAAGCTTGGATGCGTCAGAATATTTATTTCTCCAACTGTGTTCATCAGAAAGAAGAACGTCATATACACCTATGATGGCTTGAGGGTGAGTAAAGCTTGGGGTAATTTTCATTTGAAATTGAACTAATCTTTTAATTGTTTGTGTTGTATCTATCATTCTTTTTTTTATGTAGACTCATATTAGAGTTTATAATTGTTTATTAGTTAATTATTGGATGATGGTTTGGATGTCATTATTCTCACCTGTGTATGATTATCATCTCTATTTGTACTGTTCTCCATTTTGTAAGAAATCATACCTTGACAAAGGCTACTTGTTTTGCCGAAATGTATAAAATGTGCTCAAGAGAGTGTGCAGTTATATCTTCTCTTCATCAATTACAATACTAACACCAGCTGGGTCAGACAGAACATGGGGGTTGGTAAACACTGAACCTCTCAACAACTAGTTGTTGAGGGTACAACCAGGTCAGAAATATTTATGCTTGCCTATAAAGCTACTTCTTGATACTACATGAAATAATTATAAATATTCTTGCACGCCTCCACCTGTGAATACAGTGACACATAGTTTCACTTTTTTTTTTTTTTTTTTTTTAAAAAACTGTTTTCACTTCATTTTCTGAACACATACAACAGATAGGCTTCATAGCACAGCTACATGAAAAAACATTTAAAATGTGACAAAGGTCCATTGAATTTACTTTAGAGAAAAGTTTAGTTTCCCATAAAGCCTGTCTTTGACAGCACCTTATAGAAACACATAACTCATTTAGGGTACTTGATACACTTTATCTCTTCACTTATGCACATGTGGTTTCTACTTGCATTAACATGTTACCTGTATGTGTCAATTGCTATGTTACTTGTCTATCACCTTTTTTACTTGCGTCAATGCATTTCCTGTTTGCGTCAATGGCTTAAATAATACACACATTTTTTTTTTTTTTTTATTATTATACATTTTTATCAGATTTCTACCTTGCTAGACATTCATTTCCTAACTGTCTTCATTTTTGTCAGTTACACACAACGCTTCCATCCCCCAGAACCCATGTTCACCTACACACATAATGCAACATTGTCATCTTTACAGGATGTGGTATACACTACACTTGAGCCCACAGCATGTGTTTTTGTATGTCACATTATGAAAACTTCATAGACCCCAGAGATTTTCCAAGTTCAACTATTTTCTGCTTTTTATTATCTTTTTAAATCTTTATCAAATTGTTTGGAAGAGAACACTCCATTTCTCTTGACATACTGACAGAATAAAGAACTGAGACCTACCATATGAGGTTCCCTTGACCTGTTTGGAGAGCAGTGAGCGAATGGTGGGCATTGGAATCAGAGCGAACAGAGTGACAGAGCGAGCTAAAGAAGACAAGAACAAAACCTCAGATCAAAGGAGAATACCAAGTCACAGTAATAAAGTTATTTATACAGAATTCCTGGTTTTAGCAACTATTTACACTTATTACATTTACATTTAAATGTGCTTTTGTTAATGTGGTGTACTCTGACCATGTTAATGCCAATTTGCTTTTATAGTAGGCCTACTCTACTTTAGCTAATTGGACCCAATTTATATTAGAACTACATATAATTTATAACTACATATTTGATGGTCCCTTTTGAACATTCTGTTGACTACAAGTAACTTTGCAACTGCGTGTCAAAGAACAACTGTTAGATTTTACAGAGTTAGAACTAACCATTTTTAGTAAACTTTACTTAATGTCCAAGAATTTGTTGAACTTACTTAAAACAATTGAGTAATCTTTACTGTTTGCATGCTATGCTTTGTTACTCAGAAAACCCAAGTAAAAATTACTTGACTGGTTTGAGTACCATTTCGTCAAGCAAAAAAAAAAGAAAAAAAAAAGAAAAGAAATAAGGGCGGGGCAATTCTTAATAGACTTTTCACTCATTTTCTCCACTTCTCCAGTTATCTTTCTTTAGTTGCATTCACTCATTTTCTTAAAGTGATCTTGAATGTTAAATGATCAATACAACTAAAACGTTTGGGATAACGTCACGTAAGTTGACCAAAAAATTATTTTGATTTCCTAAAATTTCTTCTCACTATTTTAGTGATTAGCGTTTCCTTTGGCTGTCCACTTGGACCTTCACTTATATTATTATAACTCTTTTCCAGGTAATTCCAATTGATTTCCAAACAGGAAATTACAATTATTTGTGGTTTCAAAGGAAGAGACATATTAAATAGATTGCTTTTAAAAAGTGACATAGTTTGGTACTAAACCAATATCTAATTTAGACTTTGTGTAGAATTTTGGTTTCTTAGTTTATATCACTAACTATATATATATCTCATAAACATATTGTGAAACATCAAACTTTTAAGGCGGTTGATTCCCCACTAGTTGAGCCAGTGCCTTGCAGTCAACCTTGCACACACAGACATCAACATTCATGCAAAACACAACAATGGTAACAGTTACGTTTTTTTTTTAATTAATAAGACCAGTTTAGTTTTATTTGCTGTCATTGTTGGGGTAATACTGACACAAGACAGCAAATAAAAAGCCACAAACAATAAAACAAAGCAATTACTTTATTTGTGCCACAATGCACTCTGGGAGTACACTTCCTCAGATCACCAATAGAATTAAGTTGACAAAACTTAAATGGTTTAAGTAAGATCAACTTAATACAATTAAGTAAAGCTTACTTAATTGAATTAAGGCAACGAGTTTGCACAATTGAATTAAGTAAACTGAACAAATTTGTTTTTACGGTGTGTAGACTGTCTGCTCTTTATTGTGTTGGTTCCCCAACAGACATTCTACTGACTATAAGTAACTTTGCAAGTACATCAACTTATTCTAACCCTAACCCTACCAGTCTACTAATACTCTACTAACACTCTAATGAGAGTTAGTAGAAATGTAAGTGCAATGTTACATATAGTCAACAGAATGTGTTAAAGGGACCATCAAAATAAAGTGAAACAAAAAATACTTATTGTGTACACATGTTGTTACACTGCACTTACATTTAAAGTATTTACATGTAATTACATACCATAACCCAACACTAAACCTACCCCTACCTGTATATCCTAACCTTGATACACTCAAAAAAAAAAAAAAAAAAAAGATTCTAGCTGCTTGCTCTGTTTATTTAAATAAAATAAGCCGAACAAACACAAATTTTTAGTTTTTTACTTAATTGTCATTTGCACTCAATTGTATTTGCATGCTTTGCATAGGGATAGATCAGGAGAGTAAATGTTGAAATTAAGTGCTGTTTATTGTGTTTTTTAGTAAAGGGAAATACCTTTTAAAGTTTGATGCTCAGTTATATTTGACATTTAGAAGAGTTTATGTTATGTTGATTTTTGAGGTTACCATTATGCTGAAGTGTAGACCTTGTGGTTAGGTTGTGGGTGGCTACAGGAAATAAATCTATGTTGTTCTCAACAAGCTTTAACTGTGCTAAAGCCGGTGGTGAGAAATTCTTGACTTGATCTTTATTTGTAGGTTTTGAATGTTACGCTTAGCATGTGATCAAGTGTTGCGTAGGTTTTTATAGAAATAAATAAAATATAGTAGTTTGAGGGCCAGCACATCATTTACACAGTCTACATCATCAGTTCTACCCCTCTCAATCAAATGGTCATGGAACATGTGTGTGTGCACAAGCATTCTATAAGCACAAGCATACCTCTTCACCATGATGGTAACCAAAAAACAAAACAAAAACAAAAACCTTTTATGCTACAAACTCTTTTAAATGCTCAAAATAACTAAACATTTATCACTCAAACTCTAACAGGTCTTTCCATTTCCTTAAAAGTGCAGAAAACTTGGACAGTTTTGGACTGGTGCACAAGGACACCAGTCTGAGTTGCAACAGCACTGGTTGGATCAACAAGAGTGAATGGTAACACTTTAGAATAATGGTCCGCCATTAATAAGTAACTATGCAGGAAGTAATGCAGGACTAATGAGTAGTACTACATTAACACTTCAGCTACTACTATTAACTAATATAGAAACAAGCTTAACTAATCAGTAAGTAATATCAAATTTAGGACTAAGATAGTTCCTTATTAGCTAATCAATAATTAGAGAATGAGATTGGCATCATTAAGAACTAATAGGTAACTATGACAAATGATAAAGAATTACTAATTATTATTAAAGAATTACTAATTAATTACTAATCACAACATTAAAGTGTCTGAGATGTGAGCAATTGTCTTTTTTTACTCTCAACGTGGTCATAAAATGCATCATTAATTACTCAAGTGTTACCTAGTCACTATGCAGGGAACTACTAGTGATCTGGACCATTATTTTAAGGCGAGACACCCCAGGTGAATAGGGTAAAAAAAATTAACTAATAGATATCACCATACTTCCCCAGCTGATTGATTACATTAAAAATTGCAAAATAATTTTGTATTACAAGTTTTCTAAAATGTTATGTTTAAATATGCAAATGAGGCATTATCTAATTAAATATGTGCTAATTTGCATACATTTCTAGAACAAAAATCTGAATATTGGATGATGTCAGGTTCAAAGTTCTTGTTTAATTTTTTTATTAAATTCAAAGGTTTTTACAGAGGGAATTTTGGATATCTCTTTTTATCAGACAATAATTTTCACCAATTTTTTAGGAATAAAATGTTGTATAAAATCAGGCTAATTATATATCAACAAATCCCTCTGTAAAAACCTTCAGAATATAGATAGGAATAAAACTGTAAAGTTTGGTGTATGTAAGTTCTGCTGAAGTGGAGATTTCTGATTTAGAGCAGGAGAAAAAACTAATTATGAGAAAACGGCCTTTAAAGATATTTACTGTAATTGAAATCTATAGACGCAAATAGATAAAGTGCTATAAAATATACAATTTAAAGTGTATTTTGGATGTTTTCTTTCCACCAGTCTGAAAAAACACTTTATGAAAAGCCAAAAAGCGCAAAATCTCAAAATTGACAGGTGCCTGTTTTTGCCTGTAGTGTCTCCCCTTAAAGTGAAAAAGATGTTTTTCAATTTAAAATAATGGTCCTGATCACTAGTAGTTCCTGCATAGTGACTAGGTAACACTTGAGTAATTAGTGATGCATTTTATGACTATATTCAGAGTAAAAATGATGACTGATTACGTCTCAGACACACGATAATGTTCTTTACAATTTGTCCATTAGTTAATAATTCTTAATGATGGTAACAAGTTGCTTTTTTTGAGTGTAGCAAATGTGAATATGGCAAAACATCATTTTATAGTTTAAGTGTAATATAAAGATACCTAATATAAAGTGGCACGGCAACATTTGCACAATATTATTAAGTCACGCTCAAAAAAAAACCCTTTAGTCAATATAGTTAAATTCATGTAAAATCATATTTAAAATTTTTAGTAGCCTACTGATTACATTTTATGTTTTATAATGCTTATATATTTCATGTAAAGCCTTTATACTTTATACTCAGGACAATTACATGCTTTATGGTGGCTTTTAATATTAAAAAAAAAAATACACCCTAACACCTGAGCATGTGGACTGTTAGATATTTTATGACTCTTAATGATTTCTTATTTGCTCTTATTTATGTAACCCAAATACCCTACACAACCTGTTTGATATTTAGCCTAATAGCCTAATTGTCATTTTTAATAATAGCTATTTGACTTTGATATTTGATAAAAAATATATTACCGTGAAGCTCAAGTAGGCCTAGCATCAAGTAGCTAAATAACTTTTTTGGATAATGACTATAATTTATAACTTACCCAAAAAGTACATTGGAGTTGTGGTCACAAATGCCATGAAATAAATCCCAAATGCAAAAGACACCATCCCGACCATGATCATGCTTTCATCTTTAACAGAACATCTTGTGAACATCTTTACACCCAAAAAACTGGTGATGAAGAGAAGGGATCCAGCCGCGTTTCCATAACCCACCTCAGTTGCGCCCCAGTTCAGCGGGTCTTTGAGCACATAAGCGGCCAACATCTCCATCCCTCCCGCTACTGCTATATCATACAAAATTCCACTGACGAAGAGCAAGGCGATGTTTATTTTATCACGGGCTTCCTGGTTTATAATCCCCAAACTTTCCCGTCGCTCCTGCCTTTCTCCAAGCACCGAGGCATGATCGAACCGCAGGATAAATACCGCATAGAGCAGGCAGATGAAATACAGTAGCACACTCAAACTAGATAAAATGCCTCCTTGTTTTAAACCAACAGTATAGAGGTCAAATAAATGACCAGAAGCCAAACTGCCAACGAAACCGGCAATTCCATACACCAGCTCCGTCCTCATGATGCGCACGGACCGCTCTTCCTCACCTGAGCACACCGACACCAGCGCCATTACACCTGCCCAGTATGATGCGAACCCGCCACACAGTCCATGGATCACCGGGACTGCGTACAACACCTGGAGAGGCCATTCCAGTACAATATCCAACAAGAGCAAAGCTCTGGACAGAAAGTAACCAACCAGAGGAACAACTATTGGCACTTTCCTGTAACCTTTGTCTCCAATCTTTGCCAAGAGGATCGCAGGCAAAACAGGCATGAATTTAAGCAACATATTAAAGGTCATGTTGAAGTTGGTAATAGCTTTCTGCTCGCTGTCCTGGTCGGTGGCGTTTGCGCATCGTTCTTTAACGACTATTTGGAGAGCGGTGTCAAAAAACGAGCTGGCCACTTGGGCACAGAAAACTAGAGGCGCGATGTATTTACGAAAGGACATCATAAAGTTCAAATAACAGAAACAAACAAAAACTTATTTGATCAGAGTCGATACACTGTAAGAGCTCAGTCTCTCTGGGAGAAGTTCATCGCGTCATTCTGCTACGGGGACGTTGCACACTGAAATACTTTCAGTGGTTAGTCACGTTTCAACCACAAGCAAAACACATTTACTTCTAAATAATGAGAATATAAAGATTTGTTTAACATAAAGTTACTTAGGCCTATATTTACTTCCTTAAAAAAGGAGATGCGTTTTATTGTAATGCAAAAATGTTTCTTAAAAAAGAATAACTGGCTCCCCAAATGATGCAATACCTGCTTGGTTTGTGTGAACCAGTCAAACAAGATCTCACGTAGAGGACTTCTAAGTCAATGATCTCGTTTCATGTAACGAGGAATTTTGTCTTAAAGAGATAGTCTCCCTAATAATAATAACAACAATAATAAATTGTCATAATCTACTCGCTCTCATGTTGTTTCTTTTTTAATGGAACACAAAGTAATATGAATTTACTATTGCAAAGATATTATTTTGAATGTTGGTGCTGCTCTTTTTTTTTTCAGAAGTGAAGCTTTAAGTTGGGCAAAAGGCAACAAAAATGTATTAAAGTGCATGACTTCTGAAGTCATATAGTTTTGTGTGAGGAACAAATTGAAATTTTAAATTGAAATGTTTTATTTTTAAAACCCACCAGTAGCTATTGCTTTTTAAGTATATAGAGCAGATTTAAATTATGAAAATATCATGTGGTGTGATTGTTCAGCTATAACTGAAAATTCTAAATCACTCACTTTGAGAAATAATGTTATCATATTTTTCATAATTCCATATTTATTTATTTATTTATTTATTTTTACATTTGTTGAACAAATCTCCAATGCACTTTTATTGTAATTTCATCTGATGATGATGATCGTTTATGAAATATCTTAAAGGGTTCACCCAAAAATGAAAATTCTGTCAGTTATTACTCACCCTCATGTCGTTCCACACCCGTAAGACCTTTGTTCATTTTAGGAACACA
Organism: Hypophthalmichthys molitrix; assembly: GCA_037950675.1. Lineage (NCBI taxonomy): Eukaryota > Metazoa > Chordata > Actinopteri > Cypriniformes > Xenocyprididae > Hypophthalmichthys > Hypophthalmichthys molitrix. The sequence continues at coordinate 25,708,467 of CM075501.1, forward strand.
AATTATGATATTTTTGATAAAATTCGATGGCTCAGTGAGGCCTGCATTGAGAGCAACAACACTCCCTTTTTCAATGCACAGAAAGCTACTAAAGACATATTTAAAACAGTTCATGTGACTACAGTGGTTTAACCATAATATTATAAAGTGCTGAGAATTCTTTTTTTGCGCCAAAAATAACAAAATAGCGACTTCATTCAACAATATCTAGTGATGCTAGCTAGATATTATACTTCATAACTTGTTAAATATGGATATTTTTTTTTTTACACAAACGCATCGCTTCGCTTCAGAAGGCCTTTATTACCCCCCCGGAGCCGTGTGGAGTACGTTTATGATGGATTGATGTGGATGGAGGCTCTTTCTTCAGCTTCATACTCATTGGTCCCGCTCACTGCCATTATAAAGCTTGGATGCATCAGGATATTTATTAAAATATCTCCAACTGTGTTCATCAGAAAGAAGAAAGTCACCTAGGATGGCATGAGTGTGAGTAAAGCTTGGGCTAATTTTCATTTAAAAGTGAACTAATCCTTTAAATCTGAAAAATAATCACATTGTAAACTGCAGCACTCACAAAGTGTATGCTACTCTATTGGGTATATGCAGGTATACACCATATGATCACCTACGTTTCAATAATTTTGTTTGGTGTAGGTGCTGCTCTTTATGAATCTCTTAATAGTTTGAATGATTACAGCTTAAATTCTTATGCTATTACTGTCTGGATTATGTTTGTTCATTAATTTGGTTTGGCTCTGTTCTGTTTCCCTGCCGTGTATTCTGACATAGTTTCCTAGTGTGTTCCAGTTTGTTCCCTTAGTTGCTGATTTTGTTGACCTGTTGTTTAATTAGTATCCTCATTACTCCCTGTGTATTAAAGTCCTTAGTTTCCTCAGTTTCGCATTGTGCATTTGTGATTCTGATACTCCTGCGTGTTCTCCTTGCTTATTAAAAGACTCTTTATTTAGCTCTGATTTGTGCGTGTTCATCTACACATGACAATTACATTTAGATGGAGTCAAGGAAAGAATAGAGATGATTTACACATTTTCTTTTTAATGAGAAAATAATTATATATGTGTGTAAGAGTGAGACTTACAATTACTATAAAACAATATAAGCAGAATATTAACATACAATAAGTGGTTAACATGTCAAAAGAGGGCTTTTGAAAGCATGATTGCATTATAACACCATATCAGTATTCCCTTGGTTTCTCCCACTCTTTAAACCTTTTAAGGAAGCATTTGCAAATGGATTTGTAATAATAACTAGCTATTTAAACAATAAGAGCAAACATATTTTTGGTGTTACTTCAAAAGTAAAATTAAAAAACACTGTTTACTTGGTTCAAACTGTGGAAAAAAAGCAATACATTTTGTGATTTCATTGAAGGCAAGTTTTTTTTTTGAAAAGAACAAAGTTATTTTGTGAAACTGACAATGAAACTGAAAATCTATTTCAACAGACGCAGTATTTGTCATGCACACAGCAGCAACACTGGCAAACGCTTGACTAGAAGTATAAAGGCCTGTATTTGTAGTTGAAAACTTTTGCGGTCACATTAGCAACATGAAAAACTGTGAAATTTCACGGGCTAAAGAGTCCCTTGTCTATTGTCAATAGAGTGGCAATGCACAAAGCACTGCTCACAGAAAAGTCACTTTCTGTTGGTCAATATAGTGAAAAAAAAAAATCTGCGTGTGGAAATTTTTCGTCCACGTGTGAATCTCCCCATACTATGGAAGCTTGTTTCACCACAGAATAATAATAATAAAAAAAAGATAATTGCAGTAATAACTTTTTATCTCACAATTCAGACTTTTTTTCTCCCAATTAGAAGTTTATATCTCCCAATTCTGACATTTTTCTCAGAATTGCGAGTTTGTAGGCTCGTAATTCGGACTTTATAAATCACAATTGCGAGTTTATACCTCACAATTCTGAGAAAAAACCTGAACTGTGAGATATAAAGTCACAATTCTGAGAAATAAAGTCGCAATTGTTTACATCTTTTAATTCTGACATTTTTCTCAGAATTGTGATATAAACTCAGAACTGAGATATAGTCACAATTCTGAGAAAAAAGTTCACAATTCCGACATTTTCTCACAATGGTGATTGTATCTCATAACTTTGAGAATAAAAAGTTGTGAGATAAAAACTTGCAACTGGACTTTTTAAATTATTCCATAGCTGAAAAAAGTGACTTCTGTGTTTCATACATCACTACACTATTGACAATAAACATTCAACATTTTTTTGTCAAAATTTTTCTAGTGTGATCGCAATGCTTTCCCCAGATGTCCTCAAAGGCTGATGCTTTTTCTATAATGCCTTTACACATCAACAACTGCAACACTGCACAATTTTTAATGGTTCCTTTTTTTCTGGTATTCTACATTAAAAGCAATTTTGGCCACCATCCTATGCCGTAGGAGTCCTATTATATTACAGATTTGAACATTGGCTTGTTTCTTATAACTTAACTTCATGAGGTAAAACAACCATTTTTGTCAATTTCTCATACATCATTAGTACAAAAGCATGCCATCTTTAGTGAACTAAAGCTGGCTTTACATTTAATTTGAATGCTGCACATTTCATGATGCAAAACCTGTCAGCATCACAGTCAATACTTTAACTACTATGTGCTAGAAATGTCGCCTACAGCACCTAAACAAACTAATGAAAACCTCTGAAAATGTATATAATATGGCATACTTGGCCCTCAAATACACACAACACAGTATATATGAATAAATGTGCAGTAATAGTACTAAACACCAGTAATTTTTCCAAAACTATTTTCCATTTATAGGAACACTGTATATATCTCACTGCTCAAATAAAAATATTTTCCCCTTATAAAACTCAAATTATTTGCTCACCAACAAAAATCATCTCATATCAAAGAATCCAAGTAAAAATCCAACATCCTGCCAAAAACTGATGGTCGTTACACAATCTCACATCAAGCATCAAACAAATGGACACTTCAGAAAGTCAGTATCCAGAGATCAACAAACATCGGTTTTTATCCATTACATAAAGTTGATGCACCTTCTACAGAAACATGTATTGTTCTGAATAGGTGTAACTTTATGACACCCATACATTTTAATAATACATAACTGTTATAGAGTTTCTAGTTTGTCTTTTTTTGCCTGCAATTTGAGAAACTATGCAGTTTATGCCACTCTAAATCAGAGACTACAAATACTTCATGTACTCATTAAAGGACGGCAGTCCATTAAATACTTTTTTCTTTGTAATATATATATTATATGTAGAGTATACAAAAACATCAAAGCCACATTGTTGAATGATGCTTGTGGGATTGTCTTCATTTGTGGCTTGACAAATGCATCAGGCCAAAGGCAAAAAAAAAAGAAGTCAAAGATTAAATATAGAAGAATATTTGTCCATGTTTTTGTCCTCTTTGTTTCCTTTATGCTGCGTGATCATCACTGATGTCAGTGTCCAGCTTGTTCTTGCAACTAAAATCCTTTATATTGCCAAATGTTTTAAAAAAGAATAGGAAAAAAAGAATAAACCAAAAATTAAATCATTCCAACATTTCAGACATTATGTGTACATTTGTATCAATCAATTTTTAAACTGTGTTAAATAATGGTATCTCGTTTACAATTTCTGCTGGTAATGGCTTTAAAAGTGCCAACAAGAGAAAAGTTTTAAATTATAATTAATTTAAACATTGACTAAGCAATTCAGTGAATTATTGCGTATTTAAGCTATCTTTATCAACATATCATGTTCTTTCCTTCATTTTTTGTATTAAAGTGCCCCTATTATGCTTTTTCGGATATTACCTTTATGTAGTGTGAAATATACTGTAGCTGAATGTAAAAGGTCTGCAAAGTTTCAAAGGTCAAAGTGCAGATAAATTGAGTTATTGTCTCCATTAAAGAAAGAACTGATTCTGAACTGCCTAAAAATGAGTCGTCAGTAATTCCATTGTCCATTGTTGCTGCATAATTCCAGCATATGGCCTTCATTGGCTGCCCACAAAAAAAACGTCTACTTTGACTCTCAAACACTGTTGTTGTAGCTGAGACTGGAAGAGTTTGGTTTCTGTTGTCGACATGTCGAAAAGGCGCTGTTTTCTGCGCTGCGGAAGAAAATCCATTTTGATGCACTTCCAAAGGATGGGGACTCGTGCTTGAATTGATACGGTAAAACCAATGTCATCATTACTGTTTGTATTACTGTGTATTAAGTGCTGAGGAAGATCCAGAGCTGAATTTCAGATATGCTAATAGACATTTGGTTTCTGACACACGGTAGAACAATCACAACAGACTGGGCCACCTGACCAATCAGAGCAGAGTAGACCAATCACAACAGACGGGGCCATCTGACCGATCAGAGCAGAGTAAGCTCTTATAAATGAGGGGTTAAGAGAGACCGAATCATTTTCAGACATTGAGAGAAAAGACCTGATGCTGCAATGTATATTTTGAGAAAATTTTGACCTTGGGTGCATGTAAACTTATTGTAGGAGACCTGAACAATACAAAATTAGGAATCTTTAAAATAGCATAATAGGGGCACTTTAAAGTCGCTGTTCTGCCCTACACATAACACAGCATAAACATTCCCAAAACATCTAGCCACCATTGAATGTTCTGCACTACACCACATCTGATGCTATAACTTCAAGCCAAACACAGGTGCCTTCAACTGCAAAACAGCAATAACATCCTAAAATTTCACACGCATTTCCTGTCTTTTGTCAATAGAGAATGCACCTGCTGCCTATAAAAAGCCATGACCACCTCTGCAAGTTATTACTGCTTCTTCCTCTTCTGCTTTGATTTATTGTTGTAGCCTCACACAGTCTTTCAAGGTTATATGTTTGTGCCCTACTTTCTCATTTGTCCTCCTCATTAAAGTTTCTCTCTGAACAATATGGCAAAATTAGGAGAATGATTCGAGTCTTCCTATCTCTATAGGCTGCAATTGAGATCACGTGAAAATGTAATTAACAGGAAACCAAACTGCAGTAATTTGCCCTTTCAGACACTGCAAGACACATTGTGTAAAGTCGAAATGTCAATAATCTAGCATGAGATCTGATTTATTCAATCTCCTTCAGCTAATAATGAAATATCTCTTTTTTTTTTTTAATTCTTTTTCCATATCCTCAGCTGCATGGTAACATCTTTATGTTTGTGAAGTATAAATGCAATGTGGTCTTCACACTAATCTTATTTGCTAAGTTGCAACACTAATGCCAAAAATCCCAAAAAGTCTCAAAAAAAGAGAAAAGTGATACTTGTTTTTGCACATTCTAATTTCTTAAAACATATCAGCACAAAAGAAAAATCAATATCTTGGTAGTGTAAATGTAAAGTGTTGTAGTATCTCTGGTCTTCAATGTCGAGAGAAGTTATGTCCCGTATGTTCTCCAGAAATGGACAGAACAAATCTTCCGAGAGGTGTGAATTCCCAATAAATACTTGTGTTTGTCCCGTTGCACATTTTCCCTCTGGTTTTCTCTCTTTCTCGTTCTTTTCATTTTAGAAAGAAAGTTTAGTTACTCCTCCTCCTCCTCCTCCTCTTCCTCCTCCTCCTCCTCCTCTTCCTCAGCCTCTTCCTGGTTGGCGTAGATGCCTGCTTCCCACCGGAGGGCCATGTTACTTTTTCTGCGAGTGACACGCGTTGCCTCCAGAACCTGAAGATAAACATAAAAATGGCTGTTATTCAAAGTTGTTTCAGATGTTATAATATTCACCACAGTTATTTAGCTATTTATAGAAAACATGTTAAGGTTACACTTTATTTTTCAGTGCTGTAGTTACATTGTAATTACTCAAATAAGTACTGAGTACTATTAATTAACTACATGTACTTACTATAGAGTTACAGTTAGGGTTTGGTTTAGGGTTAGTTACTTGTAATTATGCATTATTTACTGTTATTACTATAGTAAGTACTAGGGCTGGGTAAAAAAATATCGATTTCTCGATTTTAATCGATTCTCATTTTTACGAACCGATATCGATTCTTAAATCCCAAGAATCGATTAGACTAGTCTGTTTTCAGTTGATGAATGAATAGAACTCAAAAAATAACCGTTTTAGCGGTGTTTAATGTGGCGTGACAGATGGCTGTAGCCTCAAATCAAGAGAGGCGGCAACGCGAAGCGCGCCTGAACTGATCATCTCCTCCGCTTTAATACCAGTTACAGCGCGAAATAAACATTAACACCCAAAGGTATGTTGAAAGATACAGTACACCTTACCGAAATCCGTATCCTGTCTCATGGAATATCTCAATCAGTGTTTCAAACGCGAAAGACGTCAATAAAACAGCTTGTAAGCAGTAACGTCACATTTACCTCAGAAAAACCATATTCAGTGACCATAACTCATTAGTCAGCTATAAAACTGAACTCTAGAGAATAGCATTTTGCTAAATATATGCACCATATTACACATTCGTTATAATTTATAATGTTCTTCAATATTTAATGCTTTGAATAAATCCGTCAAGTTTTTATAACAGCCACCATTTAAATAATGTATTTCAAAAAACGAATTGGAGTAGAAATAATATTACATAATTGTAAAGTTAGTATTTTAACTTTATTATTATAAAAACTTCCTTAACTTCCACTAATTTAAGTGTTCGTATACAAATCAGTTAATTTTAACCTTCTATATTATAGTAATGTAGAACTGATTCTAATGTATTGTTTACAGCATTAGATTTTTTTTCCTTGAGAAAATTTGCCATGTACTGTTCCTTATATATATATATATATACACACAAAATAATCAATATTTAATCGAATTTAATCAAAATCGAATCGAATTGCAAGCTTGTGAATCGAAATCGATTCGAATTTTGAAATTTGTGTCAATACCCAGCCCTAGTAAGTACATGTAGTGACATGTAACTACAGCACTGTAAAATAAAGTGTTAGCCATGTTAAGAAGAAGTTCGAAGCACATTTCCCGGTAACACTTTATTTTGATGGTCCTCTTTAGATGTTCTTCTAACTAAAAGTAACTTTGCAACTACATGTCAGCTAACTCTCATTAGAGTATTAGTAGACTGTCTGCTTAATATCTGCTAACTCTTTATTTTGATGCTCCTCAACAGACTGACTATACGTAACTATACAAATACATGCCAACTTATTCTAGCCCTAAACCGAACCATAACATAACAGTCTACTAATACTCTAAGGAGAGTTAGTTCACATGTAGTTGCAAAGTTACTTATTGTTAGTAGAATTTCTAAAGTGGACCACTGAAATAAAGTTACCCATTTCCCTTGCAACCATAAACTGATGTTGACTTATAATGTTGTTTTATCAGTCCCTCTCTTTATATTGAGTCTCTACTTACATAGTAACTACTATATAATAACATTTAAAATAATCATTTGATACAATGCACTTGTGTACATACATGATTTTACATTATACTTATATTTAAAAATACCTGCATGTAATGACATCTATGATTACACTGTTGACCCTTTTCATACAAATTAACCCACCCTTAAACCTACCCATACCACCAAACCTTTTGCAATACAACAGCAATGCAACAAGTACTTGTTTTTCGATGTAAGAACATAATAGTTACATAGTAGACACCCAATATAAAATGTGTCAGTTTTATCTTTATATTATAACTTGAATCATGATTTTTCTTAGAAAATCTGCGATTTGAGCTCTAAAATTTAAAGTTTGTTTTAGAAGGGCTGGGAGATATGAGATTTTGATATACCATGCTATACTGTGTTAGATATGCAGGCTACATTATTTTCACTGAGCACAAAAAAGGAGTAATGTCAATATCAATTATTTCCTTCAAAGACATTTAGTTAAGAGCTTTAACAAAAAATATCAATCACAAATGTGCAAACATACACACCAAATGGTCCATTTTAGACCCCACCTGTTCCAAACAGTTCCATGCTGGGTTTGGGTCTGATTGTCCAAAACAGCTTTAAATATAAACTCCACATCACACAATACAGGCTTAAGTGCAAACACAGCATGAAAGCAGAAATAATAAAGCAAAAAAGAGAACAGTCATGCTGTTTCAAAAGAAATATTGTTTTAAAAACTGGTGCCAATTGGCCAATCGTTGTGTCTTATTCAACAGAACCTAAATGCCCAATCCGAAGTTCTCAAATAACTTGAATATTATGTAAAATATAAAAATTCAAAGAGTTGAAATATTAGGACTCTGAATGGAGGTGGTAAAATGCTCAAATGAAGACTGGACATTGTAAGTTCATAGTTTATTGACACAAGTTTCATGTAAAATGATAGTGGCACTGCACTTTGGATACTGATCATGTACGTAGGTGCAAATACTTTGACTTGTTCAAAATGTGGATACATATGTAATGAATGACACAATGATGACACAAAATACAGTGATTTCTTGGAAAGACATTATATATGTCAAAGTATTTGGCACTGCTACATCTTCCCCCCCATTAAAAACATGCAATAACACAAATGAAGGCACAATGAACTTTGAAGCAAGCATTGTACAAGTACCTCAGTTGTAACTGAGCGGACATACTGACAAGAGGGAAAGAGGAAGAATTAGTCAATGTGCAAACACTTGCTATTGTGTAGAGAACAGCTTGTGAAAGTAGACCAACTTCCATATGAATACTGGTCTGTTATTTTCATGTTTATATACTTTACTTTTTGTATACTATATACAGATCAAATTGGCTCAATACTGTGTGCTAATTGCAAAGCTAATGTGACAATTGTATGGAGCATGGACTATATTTATTTAAATTTATTGACCATTGCAGGTGTTTGTTTCCTGAGTTCAGTGCAGTCACCACAATAGACATTATATCTTGCTATATTTAAATTTGTGGTTAACCAATTTATTATTATTTTTTTTTTTTTCGATGGTTCATTGTGAAACTTTTTATATTTGGTCCTCCCCAACCTCAAATATTTGGTTATACGCTTCCCTGAACTAAAATAAGCATGAATTTGTATTGTGTTTAAATGTGATGCCAAATGTAATTGGCAAGGCCTTGAGGAAATATCCAATTTATGAATATTTGGCTATTTTACTTGGCAAACTTACAAGTGCAACATAAAACTTCAATTATTGTCATGGATTTATTTCACAATCAGCACTGGAAAGTGCATTTAATTATCAGTGAACCATATTGTTACCACTACTGTGGTTCCAAAGCCATTGCTTTTACTTTGTCTGCATTATAATAATGGAATGTGATACTGCCAGTGCAGCGAAGTTGCAAAAGACCGGCACTTAGTCATTTGTTCTCCAAATAATAGCTTTTAGAGGAAATGTGTTGTTGATATCTGAGAAAGCAAAAGGGGAAAGACTGTGGTTGATATGAAACAGTGAGTCCTTAATAGGCATTTGATGGTGGTTTGTCAAGTGGCACAAATATGATTTCAGTTGAGCTGGAACGTCCCTTTTCTTAGCATGAGATGAAAAAGAACTATGTTTCTGATGCAAGTCATGGCAATGGTATTTTAGCAGTAGGAATCACTAATTAGACTAAAGTTTTGATTGTAAATGGTATGCAGATGGATGTCTGAAAGAGATTTAGTGCAAGTGTAGACAAGAAGAATCCACAGACAATTCATTATACCATAAAATATCAATCTATCACTACAAACATTTGAAGCTGACCATAAGAGACTTACACTGCTGTCCTCAGCTTTTTCTCTGCGCTTGACTTTGTGTGTCTCGTAGTCCTCCATCAAAGTCTGCATAAAGTTCTTGGGTCGCTGTCCTCCTCCAGAATCATCACTGCCCAGATCAGACAGTGGCGAGGGCAAAGCTCCATCTGAAGAGCACGGTGATACTGGAGGAACTTGACGAACCTTCTCAATTTTACCTGCAGATAGATGATATATATATATATATATATATTATTTTTTTTATTTTGATTGTATAAGGCTGGCATATGTTCTTGACATGTTTCATGAGATTCAATTTAAACTCTCTTTTTTGTTGGTAGTAAATTACATTCCAAGCACTTAATATTAAGCAATATTATTGATTTGACTGCATTAACACTGTTGGATGAGAACTGAACTGAGCTGGATGATGACGTAACTTGTCTACAGAGCTGCTTTATAGATTAATTGAACTCATTCCATAATTGATAAACTTATTGAACAGAACTGAATCAACACTGAACTGACTTCAGCTGAACAATGACACCATTGTCTTTTTAGAGCTACTTTACAGCTGAATTGAACTCTGTTTACATCCTTGATCATTATTTTCCTGTTTATCACTGTAAAGCTGCTTTGAAACAATCTGTATTGTATAACGCGCTACAGAAATAAAGGTGACTTGACGCTAATGTGAAAATGAACTTATTCTGGCCTATGTGCACAGACTGCAAAAGTCAAAGGAAATAATGACAAATATCTTAGAAGAAAAGGATAAAATAGTTCTGGAGTAGTCTGCATTAATTTGGAATTTTAGTATGTTTCAGCGAGATACTTTTTTCATCACTCATCAGTTTAGGGGACATGAAAGGGCCCAGAGTCCCGGACGCATTCTTGATTATGACCCAAGTATGGATACTAGAGGCACAGAGAACTCAGTGTGAAGAAACCCACAGTGCAGTTCCTCATTCCATTAAATCAAGGGAATCTGAGAAAAAACCATGTATTAATTACTCATCTATATAAAATCAAGGCAGAATGAAGAATATATTATATGTATTTACTCTGCAGTTTGTCACATATTTGAAATGTATATTTCTGATATTCTCAGAAATTGAAAGCGCTCTTATTTTATTCTGCTGAAATTGGCAACTCGAGTCTTTTTGCAAAGCTTTAGATGAAAATCTGTACCTCTTTATAGGAATCTATGGTTAAATCTATATTTGTCCTCTACAGAACCACTGTCTTAAATGAGAAGTCAATCACTGAGACTGATCGCACAAGATGGCTTCAAATACAATGGGGTTTAGCATTATAGCTAAAAGCAAGCTAAAAGAAAAGACTCGTGCATTCCCTATAACACCACCAGAGGGCAGACATAAACTTCACCAGTACAGGACATCAGCATGAATGAGACATGGACAATTGTCAAGAGGAACAGCACAAACTGACATTAAATACTGTGCTGATGATTATTACATCTAGCACCAATGGGACAATGTAGCTGAAACACTTTTCTTAAAAAACCTAAACCAAACATAGGTAAACAGAACATTTAAAGTATGTCCTACTAGTCTGCTATAATTTTCAACATCAAATCATCACAGTTTGAAACTGTTGGTGGTCGTTAGAACTTAAAGCTTTAACATAGAGTCAGTCATCAAGCTCATACAGTGAAAAAAAAATCAGGCACTGTGCTGCAGTATCCTTAAAGCCCTCTTCAAAAAGCACACCTTGCAAAAGTGACTCAGGCTGAACAGAGGGTGCAGACCCGTGGGACACAGCGTGCAAGGAATGTAAACTAAAGTAGCTCTATGAAGAGAACCTCTAGGATTCCAGTTGCAATATGACTGACAATCACCAGGTAATTAACATCAAATCTCGAGTTACAGAGCCAGATATGTCAGAACCTTCAGTTTTAACTGATAGTTTGCATTAGTAGTTTTCTTGAAACAGGCGTGAACACAAAGACCATCAGAGGGAGATACATTGATTAATTAATTATGTTCTAGTGCAATCCACTATACAAAGAGTAGCTTAAATATGATTATGAATACAAATTTGCATCTTGTATGGCTTATTGTAAAGGGCTATTAATTGTGGGATAGGTTAAGGAGTTATCTTAAGAAGTTTCAAATAAAGTTCTGCACATATTTTTCCACAAATTCAATTGTTGGATATAATCATACCTGGTGCTGTCTTCCCAGTAAGGACCAGCTTGTTTGGCTGGTTGCCGGCCTTCAGCTTTTGTGTACGGGGCGGGTGCAATGTTTGCGCTTGCCGTTGTCTCTTCAACTCTTCCTCACGCTCCTGGGCTGCCCGAATCTCCTCTTCGATCATGGACAGGGTTCTTTGTTTTCGTGAGCGCAGTCTGAATGGCCCTGAGGTGACTTCCGTTTCCTGAGCACGAGTGACAGCCGCTGTGCTCCTGAGCTCTGCTGCCTCGGAGTACTTACTGAAATAGCTGAATTCTGGTTTCTCACTTGGTGGTGGAGAGGGACTGGGGGGTTTGTAAGTGTTCACTGGGATAACTGGGGCGGCTTGAACTACAGTTATTTGAGGAGCAACTGTTTTCCTCTCCTCCAGAGGGGATGGCACTGTGGGAGGTGGTGTGACAGTAGATTCCTCCACTAGGGGTTGGGGTTGAATACTTTCCACATATCTCTCGGTGATAGGAGATGAATGTTGTGTGGCCTGAAGAGGCTCCCATTTGTCATTCTGCTGAGCAATGGCTTGCTGGATAGCATTTTGGACAAGAATACCAGCATGGTATTCCAGCTCTTCTTCCGTCAAGTTTTCTCCATGATAAGACCCACTCTGTTCGCTTGGAGATTTGATACCACTTTCATGTTTCCCATTGATTGGTGTAGTGGCCATTGGAGTTGAGGGAAAAGAGTACTCCCCAAGAGAGTTTTCCAAATAGGCACTCATGGTCTCATTTGATGCACCACTGTCACTTATGTTGTCCATACTGAAGTCATTGGAGAGCGTCTCAAGAACAGTGGTGTCCTGAGACCGTAGGGATAGGTCATCTAACCCGGAGTCAATTTCTTCCATATGATAAGAGCTGTTCAAAGAACGTTGACACAAATCAGAATCTTCTTCCTTCACAATGGTCATCACTGCCCGGGCACAAGTAAAATCATCATCTTTCAACTCGTCCTGAGCCAAACCATCTTTGGGTGGCATGTCAGATTCTCCAGAGCAGCAGTAAATCTTTTCAGCTTTGACTGTAGTAACTTCACTTCCATCATAGAATGTGACCCCTTCTTGATTGGCAACTGTGACAGAACCGCATAGTCTCTCTACATGGGTGACCTCTGGAGTCCTGAAGAAAGGTTTGGCAGAGTAAAGCTGAGGTGCCACATTCCTCTTAGGGGCTGTGGGCTGCTTGCTATGTTCCATCTGCAGAAATTGCTTGCGTGCTGAAGAAAAGTCAATCTCTTCCATAACGACATCCTCCTTGTTTCCTATTTCAGGTTGGATAAAAGAGGTTGTCTGTCTGGGTGCAGCTTGCGGCATACGGTTAGTTTCTGGTCTCCTCTGCTTCCTTTCCTCATATCTTCGAAGAGACTCCAGCTGCTCTGGCTCCAGCTCCTCTTCCAGTGCCTTTTCCTGAGGTGGGTTCCACCATTTTGCTGCAATTCCAGGATTTTTCTTGACTGCCTGACCCCGGATGAGTTCCAGCCTTTCCCTCTCTAGCTCTGCAATTTCCTCCGAGGGTCTGACTTTCTTCACCCGAACTTCTTTCTCAGTTGGGGTGTCAAATAGTTTTGATGGCTTCTTCTCTTCGTGGAATGGTCGGAGCTCAAAACGTGCCTCTTTCTTGATTGCTGTTCTAGGTGATTCGGGTGAGCTTGTATAGTCATTTCCTATCATTGCTGCATGACCATTGGGTTTAGTGTTAAAGTTATCATCAACAAAAGTGGTCTGTTTTTTCCCTTCTAAAACAACTTCATGGTTGTGTAAGGGCGATGTGTCACAAATATGCACAGATGATCCAGTTCCATGAACACTAATTGAGTTCATCTCTGGGGAACTTGTCCCATTTGAAGTCATTTCTGCCCTGGGGTCACAACAGTTGTCCTCAAGGACCTGATCCAGGTACAGGATTTCCTTGGCAACTTCACTGTCCAGTCCTTCTCCCCCATGTCTCACTCTGTTCTGCCCACTGCTCACATAACTTTGCTGGGTCTCAGTCTGAACTTCATCCATACTGCTTTCACCAGTAGATATCACACTCACTGAATCGAAAAAACTTACAGTCTTCAGGCTTCTCTCTCTTTTCAGCTCACTGTCATCCTCTGAGAGTATAGGGGACTTCTAGGGAAATAAAGACAGAGGTCACATTAGTTCAAACATGCATTCATGTAATTCTTCATCACAATATACACTGCATTAGGGATGAGCATCAATACCTGAGTACTCAGGTACTTGGCAGTGACAGTAATGGTCGCTCATGAGAATCCAATAATTGCATGACATGACTTTTTTCTAACTAACTTTTTGTGCACAACTGGGTTTGTCTTATAACAAAGTTCAGTTAGTTTGGATTTTTGAACTTGGGTGCACACATGTAAATCGCACTTGAGTCTGCATAAGAAAGTGCTCTGAGGTGCGGTTTCTGTGAACTCTTGCAGCTGATATGAGAGAAATTGCTGAAATGAACAGCTCTTGATGACGTATAATTTGCGTCTTTGCATGCAAAAATGCAATGTTGAAAATAACGTAAGATGTGATGCAATAGCCAAATATGTGCATAGATGGACCCCTGCCCCAAACCAAAAATACTTGGTTTATACATCTGCAGAGTACTGTTCATAAAATGACCAGTTGTTTATCTTTATGCATTGTGTGCAACTTATCAGAAATTTCCAGAACTAAGGGAACCCCAGTTATTATTGGTTGCTAAACCACCAACTGTGTGAACATCAGAGACCAACATCTCAAAGGAAATATTGCATGTGACCATCATGCATAATATAGGTAGACTGTGATAAGATGTGGAAGATAATGGGTTTGTTGAACTCTGACCTGTGCTATCTGATCCTGAGTATTAATTATTTAAGTTCCCTTCTCTTAGTCTGCTTAGCAATGGTATAATGGAGTTGCACAAGTCTCAAGTGAGAGGAAAACATGGGACGTTCACCTTAGTATCCCCATTAACACACCCACATCAAATTATAGGAATTTATGCTTATCTTTGTGGAAAATCCTATTGACCTGCAATGGAACATAAAGTATATTTTCTGTTTCAATTTCTTCTATTTGCTTGAATTATTCATGCATTTTGGCATTCATCCACATCAAATTACATCTGATTTCCTGGGTATCAAACCCATGGCCTTTCATAAGCTACAGGAATATCATAAGATAAGCAAGGTTGTATTGATTTATGCTCAACTCATGATAAACAGACCAAATACAGTTTATTCACAGGCTAATTTGAAGAAAACGCTAAAAGAAAAACATAAAAGGAAAGGTTTTGCATGCCCTAGTTTTCTTTATGCCTTCCATGTCTAATTGGTGTAAGTGGGTAATAGATCCTAGTTATTTACTAAAGGAAAAACACTGACGTCTAGACTATGTAGACACTTTATTTTCCAAGGAATAATTGCAGGGGGTTTTCTATTCCATGGATCTGGTACTGATACCTATAAGTGGTCTAGTAACTCTGTGGGAGAGGGTTGAGATGCGTTTGCAGAATGAAGCACTGTAAAGTCTCCTCAGGGGAAAATACCACTTATTACACTGAGATTTGCTTTCATTGCTACTCATTCACCAGATGGGACAGTCCTTTTTAAAAGAAACTCTGACAGAGCCTTTTTTAAAACATGATCTTAGGGCATTTTCAAAGTTTCAGTGTTATGTTCAGTACTGAGTTTTTTGAGGAATGACAAGCTTGCTTAAATATATTCTACATTTTTCTTTAATGTTATTAGTGTACATGAGTTTCTATTTTATGCTTCCAACTGCATGAAATTTCTTTGCTGATATCGGTTCCAAGTTTGGACACCACAGGATGCGTCAAACAAAAGCAAGTAAACAGTACTCAAGCAAACTTTAGAGAGCCTTTAACAACATACAAAACCACTGTATCGATACAAGATAATAAAAATGTGAAAGTGTTACTACTTGTAAGACCTGTCTAAAGTGCAGTTTTACTGAACCAAACAGTTATAGTGCTATATTCTCTGGTAAACAGAGGCCATTGCAGTAATTCTGTTTCTTTGCTGAGCATTTATGTTTTAGAGGCGAGTGCATGCCTGAGCAATTTCAGTTGTTTGCTGTTGTTTGAAAGTTGGTGTTCCTGAAAAGGCTAGTCAGAGACCTGTTAAAAAAAAAAAAAAAAAAAAAAAAAATGGTAATATAACCTGCCATAAATGGAAAAGCATAATAAACTAGTGGGAGTGCAGCACAGAGATGTTATTTTTTACTGGACAGCCTAGAAAAGAGGAATTTGTTTTGAAATAGCTTTATTTCCAGCTCAAAGTCATGTGCTATTTCAGGTGATGGTGTGTTCACATAAAGTAAATCTATTCCTGCTTTACTACCGGGTGGAACAGAATCTATATTACATCATTAGAACTGTGATTCTTATACACTTTTAACGAACATTTCTTTATGAGCAAATAAATACACCCGAGCAAATCCTTTGATAGGAACAGTATTATGAAACTATTTAAAGTTACACAAAAATAAAGGGTTTTCACAGAAATGCCATTGAAGAACCATTTTTGGTTCCTCTAGGAAGCTTTTACTGATCAATTCTTAAAATAACCACTTTTTTCTTAGTATGAAGAAAAAACATTTTTTCCAGTCTAAAGAGCTTTTTGTGCAATGGAAAGATTCCATGGATGTTAAAGGTTCTTCATGGAACCATCGACGCCAATAAAGAACCTTTATTTTTAAGAGTGTATCAAATTTAAGACTTATTAAATTGATTGAACATTCATATTTTTAATCATATTGCTGTAACCAGCATTTTATAAAAGCAATAAGCCATTAAAGGCAGTGTTTGTGTTCATTTCTTTATGTGCCAAATGAACATAAAATATATTGTACAAACAAATATTACCAGATTATTCTAAAGTATGTAAGAGGGCTTACTCTAAAAAAGCAGAACATTAACTGTTTAAGTAAATCTGCAGATTTAATTCACATCAAACTGTGTTAATAACTTCCTTCTTATCTCAAACTATTCTGGGTATGAGTAGCAGACAGTGTCACATGTGTCTTTAATGTGGCAGGAGTTCAATAAGACCCCTTTCTTCAGTCACACAGACCACACTTCCCTTCAGGGTGTTCACTAGCTTTCAGCCCAAACTCTCACTAAATAATGACATTAGGAAGTCATGTGAATTTCCCTCAAGCCATGAAAAACAGGCTAGGACAGATTTACAGACAGAGTGTCAATGTTTATGACTTTGAGTTGAGCACTGCAAAACACCTAATCAACTCATCAGTTCTGAAACAAAGCCATGATAAAATATTGATCTAGTCTGCATGAGGCCATTCCTTCCCTCATACGAAAATGAGTGATCTAGTGGCTGGGAATTGTTTGACATCACCATTGGAGAATTGTCAAATCTGACTGGGATGTGTTGTTGAAAGGTTTCATAAGATGTGCCCTTAGAACCGCCACGTGTTTAACACAGTCTCATGTGTCCTGTTCTGCAATTCCCCACAGAGCGCGAACATCAAATCAAGCATTAAAATCACAACACATGGTGTTTCCCTCTCTTACTCCCAACCAACTCTCACACAGGAAAGAATAAATCATGATAAATGTGATCTCTTTAATATCTCAATTAGTCCTCAGCAATGAGTTCTAATAGAGATCAAACACTCCTGCTTATTCAGTTAAGCTTAAGTCTCCTCAAAAAAGATCTCAACAGTTTCTCAAATTGTGCTCAGATTTCTCAAGACTTTACTAAAGACTTTACTTTTAATATGAACTTAATAATTTCTCATCCAATTCTTCCAAGATAAATTAAAAAAAACAACAACAGTGACCATGCACTTTTTAACTTCAAAAAAGAGTTTGACATGAATCACAACCTTTGATTCTCAACTTAAGTGTTTTAAAGTTGAAAAGAAAAGAGACAAAGACTTAATGTCTTAAATTAAGAAAATGAACTACTCATCTCATGAAGTAAGAACAAAACTACTGACTAAAACTTGATGATTGATTTATAAAATCAATATACTTCAATTTTATTGCAAAATGTTCAAATATACTGTATCTATATCAGGTGTTTCAAGATCAGTTGAAAACCATTCATCAAAAGAAAACATAAGTATTTGTCATTTTGTATGAATTAGTACAATGTGATTAATTCGAAAACGTACGATTTTAAGAAACAAGTAAGCATGAAGGTCCACCCCTAAACATAACCATCAGTGAAGCATAAGCAGAGATTATGAAAACACACAAATGAGATTTCATACAAATTAGCAAGCAATTTCAAAACATAAAATAGTTGTCATGTGATTTCACAAAAAATATGTTTCTCACAGAGGGGCTGTTTACACGTCACCGATTTCTTAAAACTGAAACTTAAAACTTTTTTAGGTTTTAAAGTGCACATTTTTGAAAATGATACTGTTATCGTCTCCGTGTAAACTGCAAAAATGCTAATTTGTAATTAAGCTTTTCAGTTTTTAGTACATAGTTGTTGTGGAACTGAGTTTTTAACTTTCAAAACTAGACTCTAAGCTATGATATTCACATCCATTTCACATCCGTCTCTTGAACAATGAAAAAGCAACCACTAAGCAATACAAAAATCCTCTGGGGTCTTAATTTTTTTTTTCTTTTCAATAACTATAAACCATTCTCAGCTATATCTTTGCAGTGGCTGTGCATTAAATCTGTATTCCCTAGAGTCTGTGGCCCTGAGCAGTCAGATGTGAAGGGACATCAGTGTGTCCTCTGAGGAACAGACGCTCTCTACGGATGTTCCTCTAAACCCCCTCTAACATTCCCGGCATAGTTCAGCTGTCTTCCAGGCTCCGGCAGTCTAATAGAAGTGATGAAGGATACACAGCCCTGCCTCATTTAATTAAACTGTGTGTATGTATCTGCATGGTATTGAATGTGTATATAAACCTACAAAAGGCCAAGATGGATGGAGATAAATGCCTTGTATATTTATACAACTTGTAAGATAATGTGTTCATGGGCATAGTGCCTGGCATTTGTCATCTTACTTTGAAAATGGTCCATTGGTGCCTCTATTTATGTTGCCTTCTGTATGTTGTTGCCCTCACAGCATCTGGAAGTGTTTAGTCAGACAGACACCATTTGAGCCCTACTTTCTCTTTCAATAGAGTGGCCCCAAAAAGTATTTGGGCACTTAAGCCATGTTTGGAAATGTATGAATGTTTCTTATTTATTTCATTAGAATAAGTGACATCTGTAAACAAACAGTGCTAGAGTTTTTCTCAGAAATATTTTATGAGCCATTTTTGCATTGACTTGTAATTAACTGTTCTCCAGGTGATATTTAATGGAGGTATAATGTCATTTTCACTCAAGTAGGTGGTTCATCATATCAAATATGGTCATGTTCTACCAATGTCTGACAATCAGAAAGAGTTCATTTTGTCTTTCAAAACCTAAAAAAATCCTTAAAAGGACATTTCCAGCGTGGTTTAAGTGTTCAAAATATGTTTTCGCGCCTTCGATTAGGTCAAAGAACAGAAAAATTCCTCAATTTTAACGGTTACGCAAGACGCCTGTGTCTAGTATGACTTTCAGCAGCTCATACAGACAGACCCATCAAACCACAATGTTGATGAAAGACTCCTGAAATAGGATTATTAACTCTACCATCGCAGACAGAGAACCAGGAGTTCAAAACATGAATTAATCTCAATCACTTCTCAATTGGATTCAATGAAAAGCAAACAGAGACTTCTGAATAATGCTTGTGCTTCTTGGAGTTTAAGAGGAGATAAATTGTAAATTGTATCAGATGGTTAAGTTCATAGTAATTCCAAATGCCAAAATCAAATTTTATAGCTCTATACTTAAACAGTATATCAACAATCATTATTTTTATTTTTCCTAATGGATTTAAGGAGAAACATCTCACACAAAGCTGATATATAAATGAAACAAAACCAAGACTTCAAATAAATCTCCTGAGCTATGATCGTGTAATGTCTCAATAATTACCTTTCTCAGACTCAAAGGAAACATTAAATTAGGCCTCCTATATTTAGTCTCAAAAGTCCAAACCGGATTCCAAACAGTGAGTTGCTTCCTACCTTTTTCATACTTTTCCAAATTTGTTAACAGACTTCTGCCATGAAATTAGAAATCCTTTATAAGAAAAAGAAAAACCAGCACATACTAGAAGTCCTGAGTGTCCTGTTGTCAAATCTGTAATGTGAGAAACAGTCCTCCTCCAACACCTCAAACTATAAAGCTTTGAGGAGACCCAGTGAAACTCGTCCCAGGACGACACAACGCAGGGCTTTTCCTGCATGGCCACTTCTTTCAACCCCCCACCCCTCTTCCTCATGTGTGTGTCTGTGTGTGTGTGTGCAGCGTGCTTCACTCACCCCGCACCACTCGTTTCCGTCCGTTCTCCTACAATGCCTCTCTCTCTTCTGTCTGTCCCGCAGAGTCAGAATTCTTACTCTAACTATTGGCTATGATGTCATGGGCAAAGGGGGTCTGGTTTAAAAGTGAGGGGTGTGGTCTCCTCCTGCACTCACACAAAGAATCGCTCTGTCGGAGCCACCCTCAGCCCTTGACCGACCTGGACCGGGGAGTCTCCAAAATTCTCTAGTACGGCCATCAGAGACACCTTACAAGGAAAGGCATAATGCATCTGGGTGGGGAACACTGCTCACTGCTGACTCAAAACACGCTGTCTGGATTCTCCTACGCATACTTGATAAGTTTACACATTTACACAAGTTTCAGAAGCTGATACAAGTGAGATTTCACAACAGCACAGTGAAAATATGGGTAACACTTTATAATAAGTATACAGTAACAAAGCAAAATCATTTGCAAACTAGTTTATATTCAGTTTATAAATTGTAGTTTCCATATTGCTAATACTGTAATAAGCTATAACGAGTAACCAGTATATTTTTTTTAATTCATTGTTAACAACTTGTTAAAGTCACCATGAAATCAAAATGGACAATTCTTGTTTTTCATGGAATATTGCAGTGTTCATTATAAACGATTTATCCGTGCAGATCATTATTTGTTTAATTCATGCGCCTCGTAATCATTAATCAAAATGGAAGAAGCATGCAGCAATAAAACTGAGTCATTAGTTTAATTATGATATTATTGCTAACCCTAACTCGAACAATTCACAGTAACCAACCCATTGTCACAGTTCCCGTGTTCCCCGGACTCCATTTCCCAGGATGCTCTTGTCTCCACACCTGCACTCACTTCCCTCGTCTTCTCCCCATCAGCACTCATCACCTGCACCTGGACTTCATCATCATCACTCCCTTTATAATGGACACTTTCCATGCACTCCTTGTCTGTTCTTATTGTTAGTCTAAATGTGTAATGCTGTTCGTTCTGTTCCTGATTGTTAATAAAGCCCATGTGATTGTGGATCTCCGTATTCGCCTCGTCTCTACAGCTACACACTGTAACACCCGTCTGAATAATTACAATGTGATTTGTGTTAATCTAATCCGTACTCTTATCAGGAATTTGCTCACAAAAGCTAGCGTGTATTATTTCTATGTCTTTTCAGGTCATACATTGTGAAATTGGGTAGATGATTAAATAGATGTCTAGTTATTGTTTTCATTGAAACCTCAAAATAGAAGTAAGTACAGTACGTCCCTGACGAAATCCTGGTGAGATTTCTCTGTAGTAAGACTATAATGTCCTTGTGGCAACAAGTGCCTTTTAAATGGGACAACAATAGAATTACAGATAAGAGCAAAAGAGAACTGAATGTCACTCAGTCGTACAAGGCTGCTAAAGAGAGTTTGTGCTAATAATAACACCACATTTACTGAGATATACAAAGACTGCAGTATAACCTTCATGTCAACCTAAACAACACTTTCACAGATATATCAATAGGCTGACTGAAACTGCTTAGTAAAATAGTCTCTTTACTGCCGTTTCAATAGCGTCAGATGTTTCTGAAATTCATCTCCTTTACGTATGCTCCAAAAACTGTAAAAATGTTGTTGGTGCCCAAATGGGTATATGAGTTGTGGGTTGTTGGAAACTTCTCCTTCTTTGGAGTTTGAAGGCTTCTGTAAGGATTTTAATGGAGGATGTTGACAGCAGTGGGCTGGGGTGTGTCATCCTCTGCTAGAGAGCTCCTTCCGCCCACAATCTGTGTGTCACTGTGCATCAAGAATAATAATAATGCAGTGAACTGTGTGCAGTGCTGGGGAGGATACTGTGAGACTGTATTTTATTTTTGTTTGTTAGGCTTCTGGGGCCGTATTCACAAAACATTTCATCTTACCACTAAGAGTTCTCCTAAATGGCAATAAAAGTTCTTAGCTAAGAGTTTTCTCTTAAAACCTATTCACAAAGCTGCTGAGACCAACTTTTACTAAGGAATAGAAAGAAGTCTTAAGCTAAGAGAAAGGGCAGAGTTGACCTCTTTGCTATGGATGATGTCAACACGCTTACTAACTATGCCCGCAGTGATTGGCTGATGAGGGAGGAGTCTCTGTCAGTGATTTAATCATAGAAATATTGTAGAATGAGGTATCATGTTGCCATATACAAATAAAGGTTTTAAAATAAAAATGTTGCCATATTCAAATAAAGATTTTAAAATAAAAATGTTGCCAAATTCAATAAAAGGTTTTAAAACGTAGGCTAAGTATCACTAATTAAACGAGTATATGTTCAGCTAATTGTCCGCCTCTTACATGTTTGCATCTTGAGAGATTGCAGAATTCAAGTGACAAGTTTTGGAGGAGCACATTCGAACGGTCTATCTAATCAGCTTGAGTGGAGGTATATATACACAGATGAGAGCCGACTCACATAGTAACCTCGACGGTTTTCTGCATCCCTCCGCCAACCCGTTCCTCATTCTCGGCTGGCTGGGGATACGAGGAGAACTCTGGATTTGGGCAAAATTCTATATAAATATATATATATATTTTACTCTATTTGATCCTTTGTAAGTGTTAACTAATGAAATCAACTGCCACAGGTAATCAGGCATTATTATTTATTTATTAAAGATTTATTTTTGGAGTTTTATCATAGATTCCAGTCTATAAATCAAAATATGTATTACATTTATGAAGAAAAGGCTCAGCACCCAAGGCTCTATCGCTATTGCCTCAATGGTGTACAGTGTCTTTGGGTTTTTCATTTTGTCTTGTGACTTAGGAGTCCTCTTAACTACTCCTAGCATTTCAGAGATTTAGGAGCTATGCTTTGTGAAATACTCTTAGAGCAAAAATTTAGGAGTCCTAAAATTAAGACTGACACACCCATTATTTTTAAGAGTTTCTTCTAAATCGGCAAGTTAGGAGCTACTTTTAGCCTTAAGATGTTTTGTGAATACAACCCCTGATAATGTATTATCAGATTAGATAATGTATCTTGATCTTATAAAATCTCATAATGTATCTTTATTTTACGTGCTTTACACGTAATAAGACAAAAAAGTCATAATAAGACAAAAAGATGAAATAAAAGGCAGAAATTATGAAATTAAGTCATAAGGATTCTGACATAAAAGTCAAAATTGAGATACTTAATCATATTTATTATATGAAAAGTTATATAAAAGCTTGGAATTATGATATAGGTCATAATTATGACAAACAGTCGAAATTATGAGATACTAAATTATGAGATTAAACAGATAAAAAGTTTAAATTATGATATACTGAGGCAAATTTATGAAATGGAAGTCAAATTGATATAAAAAGTTGAAATTGTGACAAAACTGAATTAAACTGAAATTATGATATAAAGGAATATTATGACATAAGTTGAAATTGATAACTCAAAATGACGAGATACTAAATCATGAATCATTGAAATTATGACACAAAAGGTTGAAATTACAATATACTAACTCATAATTAAGACATATAAAGTCAAAATTAACAAAAGTTAAAAAAGTTGAAATTATGAAATACTTTATGAGATAAAATATAATTATGACAGAATCTGAAATTATGATATACTAAGTCACTTTTAATAGATAAAAAGTTTAAATTATGATATACTAAGGCAAATTTATGAAATGGAAGTCAAGTCAAGTCAAGTCACCTTTATTTATATAGCACTTTTTACAATGCAGATTGTGTCAAAGCAGCTTTACATTGATAACTGGTATATAATTTTAGCTGCACAGCAGCTCTTAAAGAATAGTGTCAATGTCGGCAGATCAAAGCACTGTTGAATATCAAATGTCAAGTGTCCCCAACTAAGCAAGCCAAAGGCGACAGCGGCAAGGAACCCAAACTCCAACAGGTGACATCAGATGGCAAACAGGTGGCAAATAGACTTCTGTGTTAAAATGGAGAAAAAAAACCTTGGGAGAAACCAGGCTTAGTCGGGGGGCCAGTTCTCCTCTGGCGAACAGTGCTTTGTTACGATTCAGGTTGCTATCTTATGTCTGATAGGATCGCAACATTCAAAGTATTTATTCCAGTTCAGTCCAGTTGAGGATCGTATTCATCACACCGGTATGGACGGTTTGTTGAGGAGCTGGAAGTCAAATTGATATGAAAAATTGAAATTGTGACCAAATTGAACTAAATTGAAATTATGATACAAAACATAATTATGACAAAACGTTGAAATTGCTTATGTTATAATTATGTATATTTATGCTATAATTATGATTTACCAAATCATGATATTTTTTCTCATGTGGTGGAAATGGGCTTCCATATTATTAAGTTGTTATAAAATGTAGCTTTGAAGCTATATTTGAGGGCAATATATTTGCAATATCCAGATATCTTTGTAATTTGACTAATGTGCCTACTAAAACTAAACAACTAAAAGTCAAAAACCCTAATTAAAATATCGGAATAAAAGTATGTGATATACAATAAGAATAAGATACTGTAATTTGCTTTAACAATGTGATAAAATTAAGCAATGAAGTGTTTTGTCACACTATAAAAGCTAATTGTTGAATATATCTTGTTACTGGAAAAACTAGAAGATTTTGAAAAATCTGAACTATTGTCACTCTACTATTCAATGAAATGCTTTTTATTACTTGCCAATGCTGACTATGTTTGAAAAATATACACAGAATGTAGTGCCAGTTACCAAAGATGGCAACATGGAGACCATGTATTTCCAGGTGTGCATGTGGCTGCCAAGCAGCTGTCAGGTAAATGGCAGCTCTCTTCAGATATAATGCACCTCCTTGTGTGTGGCTAATATAAATGACTACAATCATTCCAACCTCAAACACCCAAACAATTCAAACCCCACACATTCTAGAAATTATTACCTATTTATAGCTTGAATACCAAGCAAGATGTCATTTTAAAATCATTCTCAGAAGTCTTACTCACTGGATGGGGAGCCTATGAGCAAAAGTTAACTCAAAAGTAAAACAGAACACAAAAGTGGAATTCATGAAGACGGTCCTTATTTTGAATATGTTGCAATTACAATGAACAAAGATTAAGCTTTCAAGCAAAAGCACCATAAAAAAGTAGCCCATATGACTGGTGCACTGTATTTCAAGTTGCTGGATGAGAAACAGACTAAAATTCATATTATTATTCACTGAAGTTTTTTAAATTTATGCTAATCTCTCTTACTTTTTGAGTTCAGTTCATTAAACCGGTCTGGATGTAGTTCACAAAAGGAATAATCTGGTCTGGGGTGCGCTGATAATTTCAACTAAAAATGTAAATTATACATTTACAGATGTACAAATGTGTATGTATCCTTATTTGTGAATATTAAAATTGTGGCATTAATATCTTGATTCTATTGTATTCAATTGTCATATCAATGACAACATTTTTTTTCTTTATAACTCTACATATTTTTAAGAAATGGTTATGGGTAGGTTTAGAGGTAGGAGTGGGATTACTGAAAATATCTTTTTAATACTATATTTTTAGTAAAAGTGTAATTTTCCTACACATTTCTGTCCATTATGTTGTATATATTCTTTTTATTTCCTCTATGAAGTGGGCAATTATACAAATGTTTTTATGATATAGAAGATTTTATATATGTTTTTTTTAGCTGTAAATGCATAATAATGTTTACGTTTAAGTGTTGTCAATACATCTATATTGTCAAGTCCCCTTTATTTATATAGCGCTTTTTACAATGCAGATTGTGTCAAAGCAGCTTTACAGTGATAACTGGTATTGTATGTTTCAGCATCTATCCAAATGTACAAAAATGTACATTTTATTTTTAATGTACATTTTGGAGCTCTAAGTCAGATCAGAGAGAGAGAGAGGAAGCAGCTGAAGTTTCTGAACACTTTATGCTTTGGCAAATACTGCCTACTGTCCTCATTTCTAAAAGAATTAAAGTAGTGTTTGCCGAAGAATATGCCGATACAACAAAAACCTCTTTGAGAAAGGAAAAAATATATCGGCTTTTAGTGGAGATGGTTTAAAAAAACGAAACAAAGAAAACATCAGATGTCCTTGTAGACCGAGAACTGAAAGGACAACACGTTTAGAGACAAGGAGCTGAAGAGGAGAATAAACACAGGACATTGTGCTTAACACCCTGTCACCGCCCTGCCTAAAATATGACCTCTAATCTAAGGGAAGACATGTAGAAGAAGCTCGACAGGATATTGTCAGCCGGGCCCAAGGGTAAAATGAGAAACATCAACACCTTAAATGAAAACAAGGATGGTCACGTCCGAGAAGACCAATCAGATTATTATATTGTGAATGTGTTGTCTACTATAAAAGGCTGAAACTCATTGTAGAAGTCTTTCAATTAGCCTTAGTACTTACAACTACTACAGCTGGTTGGAACACAACTTGCTGTCCTGAAATTAACCTGGCTTAAGAGCCATTAAAAATGGGACCAACCCCAGTTAGTGAAAACTGAATTACAGTGGCTTAAAGGCTTATGTCCATTACTCAGGGGATGTGAGTACACTGACACTTACACACCTTGCAGGCTTGTTGAGACATCATGGTATAAAGGTCAAAGGAGCATAATTGACTTAGAACCAGTCTAATAGTGACAAGGCAGTAATACTAATTGCATTCTAAAATCTTCTAGAGTCTAGAAAACACCAAACTTTGTTAAGCAAGTCAATCCATTCAATGGCTATGATAAAAACCCCAAGCAGCTATTTTCTAAACATTAAAAATATTTAGCTCAACTTTATTTAATGTTAATTTAATTCAGTTCAATAAAGCAGCAATGACTACACTTACATGCACCCTCATAAAGTGATTTTAATGAGATTTAGGCAATATCACGGTAAAACGTTACCTCACGTAAATGCGTTACTTCTATTAAATTGAAGCTGGTAAAATTTTATTTGCAAGCAGGCATGCAAACACTTTAATCACATCTATTCCACTCTGACCGAAGAGTGCATGTGCATTTTTGGACTACTAAGTTTATGTTGACAACAATGCACAACATAAATATAATGCAGTATCTTGATAGTCAAAAATATTGAAATCGAGATGTTTTAGGCTTCACTGAAAACAAAAAAGACAGCGGCTATTTGCACTAAGTGCAAACAGCAATAGATGCTATTTACACTAAGTGCAAATAGCTGTAGATGCTATTTACACTAAGTGAAAATAGCAGCATTTTCTTAGCGATATGCTATTTACACTAAGTACAAATAGTGATAGATTCTAATTACACCATGTAAAAGTGTCAGTTCTTTGCAAAAAGTGTAAATAGTAATTAGATGCTATCTATACTTTATATTGGCAGATATTATTTTAACCTCAGTATTTTTGTACATTAACAGGATGCAATAATATCATAGAGTGTAAATGATTATATTTATTAAAATTATTAAATTGATGCTGCCTTATTGGGAGAATAAAAACCCTCCCTACACCTTCCCCGGCCTAACCCTACCCAAAAAACACTTTTAATATTTTTAAACACTCGTTCATAGTTTATTTCCACTTTAAGAACATTATTTTCATTTTTATTGAAAATAAACGTGAGCTCAGCAAAAGGTGGATTTGAACCTGCGTAGATCGCGTTAAAAAGCCAGGTTTGCGAGCCTTAGTCGCTACTGCTGCACCATTAAAGACGTAGAATTCCATACGTCTTTTTAAAAACTTGAGTGGTCCAACCAGACATTGGTGGGCCGAGGTAGTGTAAATAGCGTTTGCCAACAAGGGATGCTATTTACACTTAGTGTAAATAGACACTCCGAAAAAGGAATACCAAAGAACCAGCGAACAGATCTGTGTGCACTGGAAGAGCTTGACCAGTAACACACCTACTGTATGTGAGACCACAATTGTTGAAGAATAATCAAAATAATGAAAATTACTTGTTTAATGTTTGCTCGAGTCATATCGAGTCCTTACTCTGATTATTGGAAATAATCACATTACTGATGCACATGTAAATGTAGTCAATGTTGCAAAGTTCATCAGATGAAGACAAGAGTGTCATTTTATCCAGCTCAATTCAGTTCATTGTTGATTTAATTCAGTTCAATAACAGTGTCAATGTTGCAAAGTGTTACCAAATGTTCCTTTTCATACACAGCTCATTAAAGCTAGACTTAGAGTGAACTCTAACATGACTTCTAGTGTGGCCATCAAACTCTTGGATAACCTGCTTTCCAAGCCCAGTGGGAGAAGAGAAATAGAGCACATCTTCTACTCTAAATTTAGCATCCAGGTTGCAGGCAGAGCTGTGCTGTGGTAAACCCTGCTTTGTGTTATGGTTAAGTTCTCCAGAAAAAGAAACAGCTAGACTACATTTTCAACTTAAATATATATCTTAATGTTTTTGTGATGACAACCAAAATAGACAAGAGTGACACTAAATGAACATCATGTCATGCAAGAATACATCAAAAAATTGTGGTAACACTTTATTTCGATGGTTTACTTTAGACATTCTATTAACTGTACAGTAAGTAACTTCACAACTACATGTCAGCTCTCATTAATTTGCAACTACATGTCAACTAACTCTGTCAATAATAAGACATATACTTGCAAAGTCAGTATACTAGTCAGTAGTTTGTCTGTTGGGGGAGCATCACAATAAAGTGTTAGCAGAAATTAAGTTTAATTAACTACTAGCAGACAGTCTACTAATACTCTAATGAGAGTTAGTTGACATGTACTTGCAAATTTACTTATAGTTAGTAGAATGTCTAATGTGGACTACGGAAATAAAGAGTTAGGAAAACTTGTTATTGGCATTGCTGTACAGTTGACAAAAAGATATAGACAGAAATGCCAAAGTTGATTTATTTTTTTTTTTTTTTCAAATCTTCTGATTTAAAAGTAAAATAAATAGTGTTTCTTGCTTCTGAACAAACTGTAATTTACAATATTTTTCTCTTTACATCTTATTTGAAATGTTGCACAGTTTTCTCATCACAGTTGCAATCCTCTCAACAATAGCAGCAGACAACCCTCAGCTGATTCTTGCACCTAAAAAAATCTTGGAAGGACAGCTCAAAATCCATGGTAAGCTCTAAAATAATAATGTCTTACCTTTGGGATCTTTTCCAAAGTGAGGCAGAGAACCTGCCAAGGTGCCGTGTATTTTAACATGGTTAATGATGCCTTGATTCACTAGACTACACAATAAAACAGCAATCACTGCTCCAACATTCCTTCATTAGATGTTTACTCCTCCTTAATTATGGCCCGAGACCTCCTTAAAGTTCATTTCGGAAAAAAAAATAAAATAAAAACAGAAACCACCACACAGGGAGTAACATTCCATACTACTGCCGACTTCAGCAGCACACATCCAAGCAAAGTCATCCCGGAGGGCTTTTGATCTGAAAATGAGCTTAGCATCAGAACCAATTATATGGGTCTCCTGCCTGATAGGTGAGAGCAGTCAGTTTCTTTTATCCATTTGCTCATGAAGCTGTTGTATAAGTGCACTCAATAACTCTCTCAAAACAAAAGGAATTATGACGACAAAGAATAAAAGTACATTATCTGAGTCAAAGTGCTCTTCATTCAGCAATGTTGGATCAGAACTGCAGAAGCCACTAGAGTCATTAATGTCATTTTTGACAGAGTTGATTCCTATAGCACTGCCTAACTAGGTTAGGAAAACTAGGTTAAAAATACATCAAATCTGTATTTATCACATTTACTTTATAACGCACTTTCTAGCCTTACTGTATGAAATTCATCAGAGCCCAAATAAAAAATTTCATCATCATAATCACATAATGTAACAATACAATGTATCATATGTAGTGATATGCAATGCACACTTTTAACAACGGAATAAAGATAACATAAAACTTCAGATCACTGTGAGACAAAAAGGGTTGTTAATTGATATATGCTTTTGTTGATGCCATCAACCCATATTATTTCATCTTATTTGTAAAATAATTGTTTTTAACAGTGGAATTCCTGGTGAAAAACTACATTACTCATGATTCTGTGAAAAATCTCCACCAATCAGAGAATTGACCCTTCGCGAAGACCCACCCCCCTTAGTTACTGTTGCTTTGTCCGAGAAGCCATAACGCTGTCATGCCACACAGAGTGAAAAATACATTGCGGAGCAAAGAGGACACTGACAACACGTCGACAGACAAGACAGAGCAGGTTACTTAAGATATTAAACAAAGTCCCAGCTTTCAAATTATGTAATTTTTTAAGAAATTCAAACAATAAAAACCATTTTGTGGCTCTTATTGTGTCGTGACAGATTGCTGTAGCACCTCAGCTCAAGCAGATAGTGAACCGATCATCTCTTCCTACTAGTTAAATTATAGCATCAAATAAACATGAATGAACATGAGAAGGAATGTTGCTTCAAACTCGGAAAGATGTCAGTACACACCATTTTTCAAGTTCAAGTCCACCTAGGTTAATCTTCTAACTCCTGACTGCTTTGTTGGATGAAATGACGGATTCGGCGTTATGATTGGTTAGATCGCTTGTCAATCAAACTCCTGGTGAAGGGTCAATTATGACAAGCTAATCACACTAAAAGAACACTTTAGCTCCGCCCACTTCCATTAAGTAAATGATGTAAACATCGCTAAAGTAAACAAGTAAACAACTCCCTACACTTTCAAACTACTTAAATATATGTGTGTATGCATATATATTCCTCTATTGTTTTCAAGTTTATGATTTAAACTAAGTTGTCATGCTTTATAGCATTGTAGTTCTTTCCCAAATTGAAGCCGTTAAGTACACAGTCTTATACCTGGTTTTCAAATACTTTTCCCCCCTTCAAATCATAGTTTGTAATGTTGATTCACCTGAAAAGTTGGTTGGTTTGGTTCATGGCTTATAACACTTTAACATTCAAAAAAAAAAAAAAAAAAAAAAAAAATCTCTATGGGAAAAAGAATGGCACTAATGCACACTATTCCCAATAGGTAAAATCAAGCTCTGCCTAACATATAATTGTCATTTGGAAATCAACATTGACTTCATGTGGCAGCAGAAGAATAGTTCAAACAGTTCCTTCAATGTCTCTTGTAACATCTCATAATTCGCTATTCCAGTTTAGAATATTACATCCTAAATTCCTAAATAGCCGATATTTTGTTCCTGCAAACATGTTGGTCATGTTGAAATATAAAGTTCTGTCATGAAACTCTAGATGGCACAGGCCGACAGGTCCTTAATCTTCTAGCAATCACAACTTTCTCTGTAGGGCACAGCTGATTGGTTCCTGCTGCATCAGTAGCCAGTGAGCTGTGGCTCAACCTTCAAATACTTGGTTAGAATTTGCTGTAGCATTTGCAGCACGTTTTCAGAAACCCTCCACCTTCCCCAGCTCCACCTGTATAGATCTGCTATGGGTACTTAATGTATGCTTTACAGAGCAGCAGCTGCATGTCTTGCTCACAGCAGCGTGTCATGAATGTATTGGCAGTAGCAAGTCCCGTACTTGCTCTACAGCAGCAGGAGCTATAATCAACAGCAATAGCTGAAAACCGAACATATCAACACATAGTCATATCCATTGCCATGCCAAAAAGTCACAGAAATGACACAGAAATTTTTGTAAGCATGATTCAAGAGGTGGTTTCTTAACAAATGAGCTCATAAACACATCCATGTAATGATGCATCATGGAATATCAGGACACTCATTCCTCTGGCGTACTCGACTGGGAGCTGAGATAGTTCTGTATGCAGTGCACCAGTCTACTTGTCCTTGCCAAATGCGACCCAGATTCACTCAGCGAAGCTGGCACAGTGTCTCTTTTCAGGAATCTAAATGCAAAGAGTCCTTTGAATTTCATCTAATTTTGGGCATCTCTCTCCAAGCTATAGCTGGCTAAGAACAGGGATGATTTCCCTTCATCAATCTACATTTTATATACAGTAAACACAGAATGGAAGACCATGTGACAATGTATTTGGATCAGAAAAAGTTCCCTGCCATTCACACTCTTGGGCTCATGTCAAAAAAGGAATATTGTGCATTGCAATTTTCCAGTTATACTTCAAGCAATACTGAAACCAGCTGTCTTTTAACTGCTTTAAAAGGATGACAAACTTCAACGGGAGGAAGCAGCTGATTTGTTTGTGCTTTCAGCACAATGTGAGAGGTTAAGCCAGACAGGAAAAACCCAAAACCATTCCAAGGACAAACCCTGAACAACTCAATCAAGGGCCAAAGGAAAAAGCGCCATATTCCTGCCATTACATTTACACTTCCAAATACTTTGGCTTAGAGATAGCCTTGAAGTTAATGAGAGCTCTCTGGCTTCTTTCAAAGAAGAGGATTTGGATAATGTTGTTCTCTACCCAGATGTTTGCTGGCAAGGTTTTCCAGGTCATTTTTGGCTTCCTTTAAAAATATTTTTCTAATGCTTATTGCTAAGTGAGCACAACATAGCAAAAACTCATATACTTTTAAAACATATACCACAATAAAGATTTAAATGCACAAATTCAATTAGAATAGTTTTTAAAAGGACACTGCAATTACCATTATTAACAAGGTTTGCTGTAGTTATTGCTAAAATGGGAGTGTCTCAGGATGAGGGCATCACTAACCTTACCAAAATAAGCAAGTCTTCATTCATAGAGATTTTCTCAGAGGACTTAAGAGGTAATTTGCTCCATAAATTAATCTGTGAAACATTTACCTAATTAACCTAACCAATTACCCTACCTACATAGGGAAAACTTAATCTATTTTGTATTATTTTATTTTATATTTTCCCCTGTCCAAATAAATTAAGCTCTTGATTTTTAATGTTTAACATGTGATTAAAAAATGATACTGTCTGAATATACAATAGAACTGAATTTACAATAGAAAAAGAAGACTTAAGATACTGACTGAAAAGCCTGTAGAAAATTCTTTGTAGATCTTTTGTCAGTCTGGTATGCATTCAAGGAAAAAGCGACCCTATCAGATCCCTGGGTATATGTAAAGGTCTGGAAATAGCATGTTCTACATTCTATTCAACTCTCAGACAGTTTCTCATGGTCATGGTAATGGATATAACAATGTTAATATGTTTGGTCTTGTCCTTTATGGATAAGGCAATCCCAGAATGCATTGTCACAGGCTCAGTGAAAAAAAAAAAATCCATTCAAGATGGCAGACAAAATGACAGAAACATTGATTATAAAAGTAATTAACTAAATTCTGAAAGGTATTGATAAACAAATTTTACTTTTTGTCCAATTTTAGTGTGTGTTATCAAAGACTTCAGATATACAAAGAGGGTGCACTCTCTAAGAATGGGAGAAAGTGCAACACACAATATAGCAAAATAAGTCCCGCCTTCTAAATAAAAGTGTGGATTGCTG
The DNA here is from genome assembly GCA_037950675.1 of Hypophthalmichthys molitrix. NCBI lineage: Eukaryota > Metazoa > Chordata > Actinopteri > Cypriniformes > Xenocyprididae > Hypophthalmichthys > Hypophthalmichthys molitrix. Next base: position 25,742,082 of record CM075501.1, read on the forward strand.
ATTGGTAAAGTCATCGCGTCACTGCAGCTGATGTTAGAAGCTCCAGTTGCATTAGAAACACTCAGTGTTTTGAGACATGCACTTATGACTGCACATGCACATTTAAAGCTATTTGAGCATAAGAAACAACATTTATGGGACAGTTCATGTCAGATTTTGTTGCTGATTTAAAACATTTATATGTAAGTTTGGCAAGCAGTTTTTGAGATTTCAAGATTTCCCCATTCAAGTAGATAAGGTTTTGGATGCCCGAAATAGCTGCCAAAATATGCAAATATGGATGCGAAGTGAACAGACTTGACTGAAATGGACTCTGGTGCTATGCAGTTCTATGCTTATTAGAGTATCATGGTGTTAGCTTAGCAACATGCTAAGACCAACTCTATTGAAATCAGCTGTGAGGAGCATGAGAAACACTACCTGACTAGTTGCTGCCTATGTATGTCACTCACTAATGAGACATATGTAGACAGTATACAGCAGAGGCAGCTCACTAGGTATGAATTCGAATTTTTGCCCTAAATTACTGAAGTACACCCTGGGATTTTAAGGTTAATTTTTCAATGGTTTAAAAACAGATTTGCATGTTCACTGTTCTCTGATGTCAGTTAATTGTCACATGACTTGGAGGTAAAAAAAACCCTTTATAGTTACACTTTATTTCCATAGCCCACTTTAGACATTCTACTAACTATAAGTAACTTTTCAACTACATGTCAACTAACTCTCATTAGGGTATTAGTAGACGGTTAGGTATAGGGTTAATGGAATAAGTTGACATGTAGTTGAAAAGGACTATCAAAATGTTACCCACATTTTTTTTTTTTTTTTTTGAAATATTTATTTTAATCTTAGATTTTGATTAATTAATTTATTATTAGCTTTTCATCAACTACGAACCCCCTGCAGTTTTCTCACAAGAACATCAACTTCCTTAAAGACTTTATAAATAAATAAATAAATAAATAAATAAATAAAAAAACTAACAAATTAAATCAAGAGCATAAAAACAAGCATCTCATAAGAACCAAAAGTCTGTGCCAGTCTACCTGTAGACGTGTATAAAGTGTTCCTGTAAATGAGCATTTAAAAATAAATAAAATCACCTACCAAAAAGGCAGAAAATATCATCCAAAATGAAACCATGCCGGCAGTATTTCTTCTTGATCTGTTGATTTAACTGGGAAACGCACTAAGATGGACTCTACGCTGGCAACAGTCATGGCAACATGGGTCTCGCTCTCTCTCTCTCTTTATAAACAGGCAGCTCAACAAAAGGCTGAATGCTGGGGAGACATGAAAAGAAAGACTCTGTGCATGAGATTCTAAAGATGCAATCCGGCTCAGAGTCATTTGCATCCGCTTATGGACATCACACACACTGGAATGAATCTTTATCCTGCAAGTTAACTTGTAAAGTTTATACAAATCTTTCTACAAATGTTTTCGAGGCATTATAGATGCAATACAAACAGAAACCACACATATGCACACAGGGACACTGAAAACTACTTCACTGAGAAGATTGAGCAAAATGAGCACAGGAGGAGGAAGGATTCTTGTTAGTGCACATAAAAAAAAAAAAAAAAATCAGGGTGAAATCCTGTTTGCAAACTGTTTTACTTCCGAAATCTGATGTATAGCCAAGTAAAAGCATACTCTGAAAAATGTAGGACGGAACTTGATTGGATCATAAAAAGTGGGCGTTAACTTCCATAATGGAGCCAGGTGAAAAAAAAAAAAAAGATGTTTCAGAGGCAGAACAAGTTATTACATTGTGATGCAAAATTATGAAGACAAAAAAGACACTAGCTATGTTTCTATACACCTTTTTTTTATTTTGGGATATTGCATAAAAAAAAAAACGCCGGATGGAAACGCCAAGATGCGCATAAATTCTAAAAACATGCATAAAAAAAAACATGCGCTCATGATGATGTGTGCATAAACTGAATGAATCCCTGAATGCACAACAAAAAACTCATGTGATTTTGCCTTGGCAGAAGATGTGATTGGATAACTGGACCAACCAGAAAATCATTTTTATTTTACACCATCTCAAATGTTGGTTTGGTGGTTCTGAAACGCCTGAGCGGTTGGATATAATTCCCACCTGTATCTCACAATTGTTTTCCCAAACATCAGGCAACCGCCTTCCAAATACAAGATAACATGACATGATTTTTTTGTGTTTTATCTGCGCACTCTGAGACGCAAGTCATTTATTATGGAAGAAAAAAGAGCCACAGTTTCTTCCCCGATTCCATCAACTTCCATTTTTACAGATATTTTGTGCCAATTTCCAAGGAAGTGATGATTTTGTTCTCTTGAACACATGGGATGGAAAGGCTGCTTTATTCCCTAATGTTTTATGCAATATTCAAATTTTGTGCACAAGTTGAATTGGCAGTTTTGATTTAAAACATAGCTACTGTCACGCAGGGACTTGAATCGTGAATCCCTTTATAGGGTCCAAACAAACTGATTCACTCAAAAGAACGGACATTTCAGTACTACATACAGCATTCGTTCTCACGATGCTGTCATATAACATTGACACCGAGAGCAGAAGGCTTAATTTTCATGCTAACTAATGGAGATTAACCTCGTTTCCCACAGTGGATCACACCTCTCCCCTCTTCCTCATCATAAGACCAACGTCTGTTGCCATGGTTTTGATCTGAGCCCTAATAACAGCTGATGATGAGTTTCACTCTGATCTGGACGGCAGGTGTGAATGAAAGCTTCCCGATGAGAGAGACTGTGAATGTCTGCCATGATTTTAATCAGAGCACACACTGTTAGCACATGTGTATTCATGCAAACACATGCAATCAACAATCTGGTGTGACATTAGCTCTTTTTCAAACAGTTCCAAACTTGTAAATAACCACTGGAAGTTGGACATCTTCAGCTTTTAGTACTTCTAAATCAGTTGCATCTGGAACACTGGATAAGCCAGCAAATAAGTGAGATAAGATTTGGAATCCCATACATAATTGATTTGGAACTGATTTGTCCATCATTCAAATGCTGCACTATAGATTCTAAGGCAGCATCACATGTATCCTTCAGTGCTCAGTGAAAAAATCTATCCAAGATGCTGGACAAAGCGGGAGAAATGTTGGGTAATATTTCACTCAAAACTGAAAAGTATTGCTAAAACAGTATAATCTACTAAAATTGACAAAATTACCTTATATTTGTATGCGCAGTATATTTATGCTTGTCAGAGTACGGCATCATTTGTGTGATGTGAGCTGCTGCCTATGTCCAAATATGTTCCAAAATTCTCTTACAAGGTTTCTGTAACCATTAGGATGCTGCCTATTCTTGTGAAAAAGAAGTGCGCTTAATTGTATTGCTTGTGCACTTGTAGTGTACTTTAAATAAAAGTATATTTTTCAAAAACTGTACTAGCAAACAATCTTAATGAATTAAAAGGCCACTTAAGTGTACTTAAAGAGTACACTTTCATGACTGTTAATAATGTCAAATTAAATGTTTACCTTTAAAGTACATTTTAAATCATTATGTTTTAATGTTTTGTTGTGCTTTAAAGAAGTACACTTATTTTGATGTGTTGACTAACAATAATAATTATTTAAAGTTAATTTATTTTTAAATGCATAATTACAAATATATTTAAATTAGGCAGCAAGGGAGCTTACTAGGTTTCAAACCAGATATAATAATGAAAAACAATAATCCTATCGTGACAATGTATTAATGTATTTTGTCTGTGCAGAATAGATCTGTGCTACACGCTACTGTGAGCACACAAGACATACTGCTGCACAAATATTATACATGAAATTACCCATAACAGATCTAGACAGGTGGAGCTGGGGGAGGTGGAGGGTTTCTGATTGCAATAAACAAGTCTTGCAGCATGCTAACACTGAACCAAAATATTTAAATGCTGATTAGCAAACTCACAGATGTAATCAGTAGAGACCAATCAGTTTGTGCCATAAATAATATGATTGCAAGCAGACTGCATTAAAGTGCTATCAGCCTGCGCCATCTAGAGTTTCATGACAGAACTATAAATACTGTTTAAACTGAAGACGGAAAATATTAGGACTTGTTAAAGTGATGAAGTACATCTTTGTTAGTAGTAAATGTTCAGTTATTTTTTTTTTGCACTATATTTTTCAGTTATAGTGTCATTATTGACACTAGTTTGTTAAATTTCATTTTGAAAAAAACATTTCTAAGCGTGACTGAAGAGTCCAAACACTTTTTGTATCCTCTGTAAATTCATGCTCATAAGCAAACTGTATATCCATGAAATATTGACATTATGGAATCATCAGCAAATAATCCTAAATGAATGTAACCCTTACCTGTAATGCCATTGAAATCCCAGTGAGACGACCTTAACCATGACCTGGTTAAAACAGTCGCACTTATAGATTAAATCCGTTTGCGTGATAGTCACCTTTGCCTATTGACTCCTGAACGTAACTCCTAGCTGTGACCCGGCTTTCATCAGCATCAGCGGCCAATGACAACATCACAAACTCAATTAGCTGCTGTCTGTCCCCAGGGCTGCCTTCAACAACACCGAACCATGTTCAGCAGCGCTCTCTCATGCAAATGCATAGACTGCATCAAAGGCAAAGCTGTGTGGAAATAAATAGTGTCACTGGTTCTTGTCAGAGCGTAACATGCGGCAGACAGATAATCACCGCATCCCACAATCCTATTTCCAGCTCCTGATTACCCTGCTTTATTTAGACGGTGTGAATAAGCCCTGGGCCTCCATTGCCTCCACTGCCAATCCATTCTCTCACTGTCTCCATTTGGAATCGATATTCAATATGGTCAGACACTATAAATATTTTGGCTTTTTAATTATTTATTTTTTACTTTATTATAAGATTCTCAAGAGGAATAATGAAATATTGACCCAAAATCAAAAGTTGTATCTGTTAATATTAATTAATAGACCTGAGCCAACATGAACTAACATTAACAAAGATGATTAAACACAAATGTATTGCTCATTGTTAGCTAATGTTCAACTGACGTTAACTAATGGGACCTTATTGTAAAGTGATACCAAAATTTCTAGTTGTTCTTTTCCATAAAACGAATGTGAAGGGCACTAGGATCGTCACAATGACAAAGTCTTTTAAAATGTGTCTATATCATTTGTGTGCCATACTCCCACTTATCTCAAGCCACAAAAGAAAGAATTTTAATTATTATTCATTGAAAATCTTCCTTTGCTGTATCTCTCGCATACAATATGGCACTAGAAGGACATTTGCTCATGTTGAGACACATGACAACCAATGAAGTTTGATGCCACTGACGTTAAACTTGACATATTGTTACTAATGACTAATATAAAAATAGCTATTTGATTTGGGAGCTGCAGTCAAGTGCAAGTCTTGAGTGAGTGAGTAACTTTTATTTCAGGGTGTTCATCATAGGGCTTCAGAAAATCTGGGCCCAATTGCAATAAACCCCTTACGAAAACCCTTAGTTATATCAGAAAGTGTATTTTAGTAAATGGCTGCTGAAATATGGTTCATAGACTGTATGGACTAGTTTATATGAGACTTTATATTACTTAGTATAACAGCTAGCTAGTTGGGAGGGGAAGTTTCAACACAAAAAGAGAAGTCAAAAGCTATTTTCAGGTACTCTGCATCATCGTTTGGTTCTACTTTAAGCACTCCGACCACACCTACAACAATCCAGTATTTAGTTCCTCATTGTCTTGGAATTTCGTCACATGGTAGAGTTTGACACACAATGCTAAATTCCTCAATAATCAATAACAATTCCACAAATCGATCAGCAGGGCTACAGGGTGCAAAACAAGTTAACCCTGTGAATTCTTGGTTATGTTTTCAGTGTAACTCCTGTGGGTGGATTTGTCTGTATGTACAGTACTTGTGTGGATTGTTTCATCATGTCCCATACACGTATCATACAAAAGTTATTGGGTTTACCATATTTGACAGGTGTTAAAAGATTGGATACAACTTTACACAGGCAAGGTTAACAATCATTTTTATCAGACAAGTCTGATGTTAACACATAATACTGTTATAATGTGTGGATTTTAACATTTGTTATTGTCTTACACCATAGACTTTCATTGTAAGGGTACTGCTGTAAAGTTAAATGACATTGTGTCACAAATGCCATTGACAGAGTTTAACTTGTATTGAACATTCCTACTCAGAATCAGCCCCATGCGGCATGGCTCGGGCATGAATATCATATGTTCCCTACATAATCGATAAAGATTGATTATTTTCCACCATTTCTGTATGCTGAAGGTGGCTACATTTAACAAATGATGTACTAAAGACCTTTAGTTTTGTTTATTATTTTGTACTTGTCCATGCATGTTTTCTCACTTCTCAGTGAAATAAAGTCTTCAGATTGTGAAGATGAAAATCTACAAATATTATTTTAATTACAGACATATATTTATTTGTGAATCTTACAAAATACCACATTTCACTCCCAAAATGTTCTGTTTTTCCCATAGTTTAATGAACACAATTCACATTACTGTAATACAATTACAGTAATCATTTTATAAATTAAAGGCAGACAACAAATACTACCACAGTTCAAATAATATCATGTTTTCCCATATTATTTAAATAAGAAAGAGATCTTTTATTGTATTACAGTAATGAGAATCTATCAAGTAGTCATGACAATATGGTCACAATGCAAAAAATCTTAATGGTGATAAAATTGGCTTCTTTTAAAAAAGTTAAATAAATAAATTTCATATTTTTCCCCCCAAAAATGCACAGAACATGTGGGTAGCACCATTCATTAGCCATTTTTGCTACCCAACAAATTATTTTAAATACTACAAACATGTTAAAGCGCCCCTATTATGCTGTTTTAAACCCCTCCTTTTCTGAGAGCCTATTCTGCTTTGATTGGTCAGATGGCCCAGTCTGTTTGTGATTGGTCTACACTGCTCTGATTGGTCAGATGGCCCAGTCTGTTTGTGATTGGTCAGATGGCCCAGTCTGTTTGTGATCGGTCTACACTGCTCTGATTGGTCAGATGAGCCAGTCTGTTGTGATCGGTCTACCGCTTACAGTGTGTGTCGGAAACTAAATGCCCCTTGGCATATCTGAATCTCAGCTCTGGAAGCTTCCCTAGCTCTAGATGCGTACAGTTTCGGTGGCAGTGTTGTTTGCAGGCAGCCAGTGAAGACATAGGCTGGCATTATACAAATTTGTTACAAACCAACGTATGTTCGTGCAGGAAGTAAGACTGCGATTCCTAACAACTCGTTTCAGGAAGTTAAGTGCTTCTTTCTTATAGGAGACAATATCTCCATTTATCTGCACTTTGATCTTTGAAATTTTGCCGACCTTTTACATTCACAAACAGCTATATTACATACTACATGAAAGGTAATATCCGAAAAAGCATAACAGGGACACTTTAACATAAAATTATCCTGGAATGACTGAATGACAGGCTGGAAGTATGCTGTGATAAGAATTTACTTTGGCTTGAGGAAACAATCGCTGAGATGAAGATTAGAATTCTTTTTACTGAGAGAGTGTTTACTCTGATAATAAGAGGGTGGATGCTTTTTTAGGACAGATATTGTGTTGCTTAACTACCAAAGACAATGAGCAACAAGAAGACAAGAAAAAAACAAAAGGATCCCAAAACACTGACACACAATGTGCAACCTTTTTTTTTTTTTTTTCTCCAGGAAATCGAGTCGCAAGTGAAAGAAAAATAAAGCAGCAAACACAGCTGACCATCAGCTCGCTCAAGTCTAACTCTAGGGCTCTGGGTAAAAGCTACATACACAATGTAATTCAGTTCCATAGACTTGAGTGGACAACAGGACAACAAAGTGGAATATACCCCATGGGTTCAACTGTCCTGGTTTCTAACCACAGAGTAAATGATACCCCTCGGCTCACATCTATCCGACAATGCTTCCATTACACAGCAGGGAAATCGCCAAGCCGCTAACATGCTTTCTACTTCCCATTAAGATATAATGTCAGAACACAACACCACTTCACCTGTTGATGATTATGTGCAGATAGCTGTATTCTTGTATCATTTACAAGCAACAGGATATGGATGGATAATTTGTAGCAAATACTGTTGTGAATGGTAGTTGTGTAATCTAAGACCATGAGGGATGCAGTGATGCAGTGTCTCGGTTATGAAATATTTGAGTTCTGTTATGAAAACTCAGTCAATCTTTATATGTTCACAAAAGCAATATGATTTCATGGAATCACAGTTTGAAGAGATCCGAGGATAGACACTGTAACTTTTTTCAAAGAACTGTTTTTTCCTGGATTCTTTGCTCTTCTTCTTGGACACAAATCATGCCACCCACAACTTTCATATTTTCATAATGTTTAGATATAATTTTGCAAGCATTGGGCCAATTATCATTTGGATCCATTTTTCAGGATATGGTTTTTCAGAGGTCATATTTGTCTAACCTCATTTCGAAGAGGTTAAGGGAGTGTAAGGAAGCCTGTCCTTCCTCTATTCCCATTCAGTAATTAGCAAGTGAGTTGACCTGTTGTGATTGTTGAAACTAAAGACCACCACTTTCAATCAATATGATTCTGGATTGAGAGGAAATTAGCTGTTATTAAGTGTCACTAGTTGATTTGTAGAAAGAACATACTCTTACTCTTTTCACACTACTCTTGAACATTTTATCCCTAGTTTAAGAGGTTTGTAATGTTTATTACATGGCAGAACCATTCTTAACGCTGTCTGATGAAAATTACACACAAAAATTGTAAGACCTGGTATAACTATCTTATTACCTAGTTACTACACAATTTCCAGGCGATATGGTGCAACAACATAATTTCATGAGAAAATGTATTTTACAAAGTTGTAATTTATTATTTTCAGAGAAACGCATGGCTAAAGTAGTTCTAGCAGGTTGCAGACCGCATTGCAGTTCCATATCACTTCGCCAAATGTTTTCAGTTATCTCAACAGGTCCTTACAGCTGACAACCGCAAAAAAACAAAACCCACAACGACACCGACCAAGCAAATAAATATAGTAAACAATCGGATGAAAACGACAAATTATTGTCATGGTTTTTGCCACAAAATACGTTTTATTGTGTCCTGAAAGCGCATACTCTCTTGCGCTTGCGTGCTCTCTCTCTCTCTTTCAAACGTACACACGTACTGTAGTACAGAGACACACTTGCACAGAAACTTGTTGTCCGCGCTGCTCTGATGAATTAATCAGTAAAATAGTTTTGCAACTTAAAAGATACATGACTCACCAGCGAGATAATAACTGTGTGGTTCTCGAGGTAGATAAACTTCGCTATTAACAGAGACACTGCTGCCGTTAGAGACGCACACAGACTCAGGTAGACTAATTCACATATGCTTTAATTCTCTCTCTCTCTCTTAAATGCGTTAATAACTGTATCAACTGTATTCTTCTGCTATCAAGGCTCAAGCCTTCGTTACTAGTTCTGAAATGACGTTTTGGAATTAGCAACGAAGGCTTGGGATGAGATGCGTAAGAAATTAGTCCCACACACAAGAACGTTTTATGGACAAAAACCTGACAAATGTTTTGAAATACAACATCAAAACAGTGTCTTGAGGTATAAGCAGAATAACTGACTCCAGGCCGCTGAATTCTTAGAAAATAACGCACACTCCACTTCGTGTCATGGCTGCATTACCACCTCGGGTGTGTATTATTTTCTAAGAATTCAATGGCCCGTCATCAATTATCCCTTACGTGATTCATAGGAAAACCCATGATTTGTAATTCAAAAAGTAAGCATAAAGTGACAACCCAAACCCATAATTTGTTATGTGCATACGAAAACATTTGAATTTGTCACCAACTTTCCAAAACATAAAATATTTATGAATTTGTCATGAGACTGTTGGATTAGTTTTCAGAGGAAGAATTCACAAATGCTGTTTTCAAGACTTTGTTTGATAAATTTAGCAGCAAGATATACTTGCTTTTAAAATTTGATTGTTTTATATTATGCTTATTTTCAGTGTCTGTGAAATGTTATAATACCTGAGGTATGGCACCACCTCCCAAACAGCAGACTTCATTATAACCTTTGTTTTTGCGTGTTCCTGTTTTTTCTCCACTATTTAAATGCCTCTAGTCATATTACTTGCTTTGCTAGTGTGTTGCCCTGGCAATTTCTGATTATATTGGGTTTTTTTTCACCCTGGTGTTTCTGGTTTTGACTTCATAAGGAGCTCTGGATGTAAGTTTTGGACTGATTTGCTTCTACATTTGGATTCTTGCCTGTACCCTCAACATTTGTATCTTGGATTTTTCTCTAAATGCATCTCTGCATCTTAAATATCTGTCAGCTCTGTTACAAATAGTCTGTTCTTAATTACATTTGGACTTACAGAAATTCTAAAAACAAAGGCTTTAAATGTTTTCTGCTAAATGTGTGTCTTCTGTACAACCTTTCACAGTCACAGCTTCAGATGACAAACCTACAGATCATCCACAGTCTACAATTTACAAACCATTCAATGCAAAATGCATTCACAAATGCCCTGGATTTGAGTTTTTTTATTTTATTTTATTTATTTATTTTACTAAAATTATTATTAAAAAGTCTGCTATTTTAATCTGTGTATTCTGCACAACCTGTTGTAGATGGACCTGCTGCATCATTATCTGAATGCCATTTCCAATTGTATTACTTCACTGAAAAAAAAAAAAAAAAAAAAGTAACATTTACTTAATTTTTCTTTTGCAAGTTTTTGCATGCATATTTTTAAAGTAAATTTCACATGTGAAATTAACTAAGTTAGGTAAAATTAATAAAGAAAATAGGCCAATTAAAGTTTGTTTACTGATTTCTACTTAGTTGAAGTTTACTTTTGCAATACTCTGTATCAAGTACATTTTACTCAAACAATTAACACTACAATAAACCATGCTTCACTTAGAACATCTAAGTAAATAATACAGTATATATTGTGTAGACAACATATCTACATAATAGAAGTAATGTGGTACTCACCCAAACACAGAGACCTCAATACTTGATACACAATACACAATAATGGTAACTTTCGTTGGATAATTTTTGAGTATGAATGTGTCATTTTGAGTAAAAACTGAGCAAAAGATGTCACAAAACAGCAAGTTAATAAACCTAACTACAAAAGCAATGATAAAACAGTGTAAATACAGCTGGAAAACAATGACAAATGCAACATTAATAAATATTCATGCCTCAGTGCATGATGGGAACTAGGAATGCTCCAATCAGGATTTTTGCAGCTGATACCGATTACGGATTTTTTGTCATCATGATCATCCGATACCGATCCCCATCATTTCAGCTTTATATACTGTAATAAAAAGCTCTCTGTTGAAAGTCAGTGTTTTTTTTCCCCATAAGTAATACCACAGACATTATTTACAGTAATGCCTTAGATTGTTTTAATCCTAATTCATATTAGGATACTCTGGTTTCTTAAGGAGCCTAAAATGGATAGTTCACCCACAAATGAAATTTCTGTCATCATTTACTCACTTTCAAGTTGCTCCAAACCTGTATGAATTTCTTTCTTCTGCCAAAGAAAGAGGTTTGGAACAACTGTTCCCTGAAACTATAGTAACATATAGGACTGTCGGTAATGACGTCATGCGCAGATGGAGGAGTAATAACTTCCGCTGATTAATCTATTCAAGATCTCAGAGATGCTACAGTAATGGACATGGCACCAGATGACTACTTCATTGTTTTTGTTTCATGTCATTTTGCTCTATTTGATATTTGGGTCACACTTTATTTTGATGGTCCCCTTTAGAAATTCTGTTGACTATAATTAATGTTTCACCTACATGTCAACTAACTCTCATTAGAGTATTAGTTGAGTATTAGTAGACTGTTAAGTTAGGGTTAGTACAGTAAGTTGACATGTATTTGCAAAGTTACTTATAGTCAATAGAATGTCTGTTGGGGGACTATCAAAATAAAGTGTTAGCAGATATTAAGCAGAAAATCTTCTAATACTCTAATGAGAGTTAGTTGATATTTAGGTGAAATTAAAGTGCAACCGATGTTTGATTTATCGTGGGTTCACTCATACGTCATACTCCGGAGTTCCCTTTTACACACATGTGCACACTTCAAAAACGGAGCTGATTGTTGACACGCTAAAATATATAGATTAAAATGTAGATTTAAACAGAATAAAATATATAGAATGTAATGAACATTAGCTTGCCTAAAACATGATCTATTTAAGTCCACATGCCATTTAACAAGTAACTATGTTTCTAACCACAGCTCGAGAGCTGCAGTTTCAGCCATGTAAGTTTGCGATGCTGTTTGCTAATGTTCACTGGAACTATGGTTTCGGGAAATGCCAAATCAATAAACTATGTTGGTAACAACAGAACTTGTGACTATAGTTGGCTAATGATGCTTTAAGGGAAACACATCCCTGCTTGGTAATCTCTGTCATTCGTTGATCTTTGTGGTTTTCCACACAGTAAATCTGAATCAGTGGAGAACATCTGTGCTAGACTGTGGTGCACTGTAAGCTTTGCCCATGGATCAGAGTGCCTCAGGAATGCTGACCATACAAGATTTTGCATACAGCCTGATTTTCCTTTATATTCCATGCACAAAGTGAGCAGATTAACATGTTATATTAAAATCCAGCTATTTCCCTTTTAGAAAAAAACTGATTAGATAACAGGCATGCCTTTCTGAGAATCCTTCAAATGACATTTCAGTGCCACTACAATCAATAAACTCCCATCAGTGTGCATCTGCATCTCAAATGCGTGTGTCCATCAGACAATGATGAGCTGTACAATCTCTGCCATGCAAAGTGATGCTAACTGAACTGCTGAAGTAAACAGGCAATATGCATTTTGCCAGTTGCTACAGAATTACAGTGCACGCAGCTTGTATTTGACAGGCACAATTTTGTGTGTTCTTTGAACAGATATGCATGATTAATTCTCTTGCAAATAATGTGTCTGTTTCACCTGTATTTTATTTGCACAAGACATAGTGACAGATATAACAGGTGCAATCTTGTGTGCAATAAAAGAAGAGGTCACCTGCACTGGGACCCATGCAGTGAAATGCTGCAATAAGGGATATCAGGACCACTGCATTTGCCTCTTTTTAGACCTCAATGCATTGATTCAAGCTACACTCTTATTAATCTTTATAGACAAAAGACACATAAATGAACAACCAGGTTTTTAAGGTGTAGCAATTCATAAGCTGAATGCCAGGTATTATGTTGTTATTCACATGTTTCTAATCATATAAAAAGGAAGGTTACCTCTCACCAGTGGACAGCATCAAGTGTGTATCAGTTCCTCAGCTGCAGATTGTAAGATGAAACCGTCACTGTGCGAATATTGTACAGTCTGTACTGAAGTCAGTGCGATGTAAATGCGTCAGTGCATCACTCTCAGATGCACGCGCTGCTGCAGTAACTTTGACATTGAGCGCTTTAACGCACTGGGCGCTTCTACTGGCGTCCAGCTCGCGCGGAACGTTCAGATCTCTTTCTGCACGTCTCTCTCTCTCTCTCTCTCGCGCGCGCACACAGTATACCGTCTCTCTCTCTCTCTCTCTCTCGCTCGCTCGCTTGCTCGCGTCTCTCTTTTTCTCGCGCTCAGCACGCGCCCGCTGAATAATGAATGACTAAAGCAGCACTGGAGCTGCATGGACGTTTCTCTCTCGTTCTAGTGCAATCAGGAACTGATCACAATGCGCTTTGCTCGGGTTACAGCTCTCCTATTCAATCTGGCCCCCATCCTGCCTTTGTTTCCACTCTAGCAAACAAAAAACGCAGGGGGTCAACAGTGAAATATTGAAAGCCGAGGGCATTTTTTTTGCACATTCTCTAGAACAATTAAGTTGTGCAACAATGTCCCGCTGTGGACTCATTAGAGGAAAAGTTACAAGACTTCAAAGAATCTGAAGAATGTCTTCATCACTCATGCCTGTATAATCAAATAATACCTCAGCGATTTATCAAAGGTTTTCAAAAATTTGTAATAACTTTAATTACTGCGTTATCTGCAAATAGCGTGAGGGTGAATCTCACAAAACCGGTCAAGAACATGTCCAAGTCAGATTTGACCCCCAAAATAATAAAAAATAAAATTATTAAATAAACAAATAAACTCTTGGTAAATATTAATGAATAATTAAAAACATTGTATTACATAAAAACGGACTGTATTACAGTAGTGTAATAATGAGAACAAACATTTAGAATAAAAAGTGATACAAATTGCAAATCACAATGCAAACAATATTAATGTCTTACACATATGCTTGATTTCATGCAAAATATCTTATAATTTATTATTTTCTTATGTTTGATTCTGAGGTGAAATATGAACTAGGCATGATTTCGTGAGATTCAGCCATGTTTAACAACAATTCAAATAGAAATGATCATGCATTCATATTTGAACTACTATCTGTAATTCATTTTTTATTTTTTATTACTACAGAGGTGATAAATATCAACCTAGATACAAGGGTCTTTGAGTAATGTCCTGGACAAAGGGGGCCTTGAAATCAAAAATATTGTGAACCACTGATCTAGTGACAATCATTGTCACGCAGTTCATAAACTTCGAACATTTTTCAAACTTTCTCAATTACTTCCACCAGAGAAGACTCTTATAATTCTCTTATAATATAATAACCCTAATAATACTGGGGAAAAAATGCACCAGTTTCATGTAGAGGTGTACAATGCTGCAGATTGTGAAGCTTACCGGTACCCTCATAACTTCTCACTGATCATTTTAACAGCTCACTGAAATTATAATTACAGCAGAATAATATATCAGCGTCAGGAATTCTGTCCAGATGCAAACAAACCCATTCGCATCCTACTACGTAAGGTGTAATGCATTTGAAAGATGCATTGAAATAACATTCTGATTATACTTATAGCTCTTTCCTGGCATTGGTTTATGAAGTTTGAAGTTACAATATAAACCACCTCAGACATACTGAAATACAATGTATATATTACAGGTGGCCCTGTGAATGTGATCACCATTAGACTTACCAGAGGGTCTGAGGTTCGTGCAGTCGCTGCAGGATACAGTCCATTCTCTGCTGTCAGCAGCACTGATCGCGCCTTTTCACTGCCTGCAACAAAACATTACCCAATCATTCATTTATGAAGCGCATTATCATAACTTACAACCATCCATCCATCTTTTGTTTGTCCTGTGCAGGTTTGCGGGGATTCAGGATTAAAACAACCTCATCTATTTACTGTACTCCTACTACCTGGAGTTATGCCAAGATATCAACAAAATACAATCCAGTTGTACGTCACAATAATGTTGTCAACCCAGTAATATCTTGTTGAGTGAATTATTTTCAGTGTTGGGGGTTTTAAAATTAATGCGTTACTCCCTAAAAAAAGTAACTAATTGCATTACTTAGTTACTTTTTATGGAAAGTAATGTGTTATGTTACTTTTTCTTACCTGGGCTGGGCTTGCTTGCTTGTTTTTTAATAATATAAAAAACAAAATCTTGGCACTTCTCTCAACATGGGGACAGGAGAGCTGTCAGTCAACAAATGAGACAGCAAAGTAACTTGCGTTACTCATTTAAAGAAGTAACTCAGATATTTTACTTAAAAGTAATGCATATCTTTACTAGTTACTTAAAAAAAAAAAATCTGATTACATAACTCACATTACTTGCATTACCCCCAACACTGGTTATTTGTGTTCAAATAAAGTAAATTGATGCTATAATAATACTTCATTTTACAGTGTCCCTGTTATTACATGTAATTACGTAGTAATAACATTAAATGATGCATAATTACAAGGAACTAACCCTAAATAAAACCCTAACCCTAATTATATAGTACATATGGTTTATAGTACATGTTGTTAATTAATATTACTCAGTACTCATTTGTGTAATTACACTGTAACAATGGCACAAAGTGTAATCGATGTTATCATTTAGATCAGATGAAGTAATTATTGAGGAGGATGTAAGGTCATAGTGCATGTGTTTATGATAGCAGCCCACACACAGGCTTAGGGTTAAAGGTCAAGATAATGTAGTGGGTTTGAAATGTTAAATATGCTGTCTCACCGTATTCCTGCCACACACACACACACACCATGTATGTTAATTACATATTAAATACCTGACATTATAAAGTAGGTCATGAGTCAGTACTTGATTCTTAAAGGGACAGTTCGGCCCAAAATGAAAATTCTGTCATCATTTACTCACCCTAATGTTGTTCCAAATCCATAAGACTTCATCTTCGAAACCCAAATTAAATTAATATTTTTAATGAAATGAGATTTTTGTCCTTCCATTTAAAGTCCAGCTAATCAAAACTTAGAAGGTCCAAAAGGGTCTTACAGATGTTCGAATCCATATGAATCAAGAAGTTTCATCCAAATCATGTGAAGAGATATGGTCTCTTTATATGATGAACAGATTTAATGTAGACTAACCAAAGTCTTACTGGTTCGGAATGACATGAGGGTAAGTAAATGATGACAGAATTTTCATTTTTGGATGAACTATCCCTTTAATGCTAGCATGTGAGCATGTTTGTTGAAACAGACTCTCTACTAATGGAGGAGCTTTGATAAATAGCCATGAATGTTTTTAGATATAGTCAGCATCTTCTCTCAATGTGTGTTCTAGTATATTCTCTCAAAGCCTGTTTGTAAACAGATCAGAGTGTTCAGTACAGTACAGTACAGGCAGATCTGTTCATAACAGATAATACAAATTATTATTATTATTTTCAGTACTGGCCATGATATTTAGCCCAATATTCTGTTTTCTGCTCTAAAGCATCAGTTATTTTTTTGTAACATTTGTGACAGTTGTGTATAAGTGCCTGTTTGTCTAGAGCAGTGAGGCTGTTTTAGAAAAAGTCCTCCAGTTCTTTTAAAATCTTTGACTTGCCTTTTACACTCCATACATGTTAGTTATTTCTATGCAGTGGCTTGATATCAAGATCCAGCTTTGCGACTCACAGCTGAGAGACTCTTGATTATGTTTAAAAACATTAAATCTTACATATTTGCAAGGTGTATGTGAACTGCATTTTCAAAGGTTATATCTCGTATTTTATTCACTGTCAAGAAGAAAATATGCTAACATGGTACCTTTAGGGGTAAAACAGCTTGTCAGTGGCCTTAAAAGGACAACTTTGTATCTTATTCACCCTTAAAAAGTGCATTTTAGTACCTTACAGTAGTAATATGTACCCTTAAGGTACTACTATGAACTTTTTTCAGGTAAGGTACAAAGATATCTGCCCCGCAGCGACAAGCAGTTGTACCCCTAAATGTATAATGTTTGCACAAAGACTGTATCTTTATTGCTCTGTGTTCCATATTACAAGTGTTTCAACTTCTGCTAGTCTGCTTTTTGAAGAAGAAGAAAAAGAAAATAAGCTGTAAATAAGCCATTTGTCACTCAAATGTTTATGTAAATGAGGAAAGGATGATATGAGCTAAATATAGCTGTGCTGTTCATTCTTGGAAGACTCTCTAATTAATAACATTAAGTCGTTATATTGAACATCTTTAATGACGCTCTCAAATCCTCCCGGGAAGTTTCTACCTGTCTGTTTTAAAATTGTTATTATGACAGGTTGTGCTTCAAGTGATTTTGTTTTTGAATAAAAAGGGATCTGTTGGGTGATTTGATATTTTTATACAGTATATATTAATATTTATCTGAGTTTCACTACCTGACAAACACAGGAAGCTTTGCACTAACGCAACATAATATAGCTATTTTTTTTTTTTTTTTACACTGTAAACAAAGTGGTAACCTGCAATTGTTAAATGCATATTTCTATCTTATGTAATATATTATAATATCTGAAGGGAAAGCAGCTGAAGGCTTCTGCTCAGGGACAATGTTTATGCCATTTAACTAATGATTTTACTCAAGTAACTTACAGTTCATACCGTGGAGTTATTTAACTTGGTGAGCAGAAATAATGGATCATCCCAAGGTTTGAACCTAAAACATTTCACTTTAACCTAAAACTTTAACAACAGTTAAAACACCCCTATATAGTATTCAATATGTTATAGCAAACATGAGGCATAGGAGGGTATTAATGCACATTAGTGTCATAAATTTTGTATATTCTAATGTCTGCAGGTATACTGTCTGGCAACACTTTATTTCAATAGTCCCCTTTAGACATTGTACTAACTATAAAGTAAAATAACTATAAAGCAAGTAAACTATAAAGTAACCTACATGTCAACTAACTCTCATTAGATTATTAGTAGACTATCTGCTTAATATCTGCTGACACTTTATCTTGATGGTCCTCAACAGACATTCTACTGAGTAATTTTGCAATTATGTCTCTTATTCTACTAACCCAAAACTGTCTACTAATACTCTGAGAGTTGTTGCAGTTACTTATAGTTAGTAAAATTTCTAAAGTGGACTATCAAAATAAAGTGTAACCAAATGTCTTTCTAAATTCTGATGTTTAGGGTTTATGAGGGAAGTCTGTACTGTGTATGTTATGTAATACAGTCCTTCAGTAGTGATCATGCAATCAGGCTCACCGTGTTGATTATTTAGCCATTTTAAAGGTTATTAGCAGTGGCCAATTAACCATGTACAGTTGGTCAAATAACACAAGTGTTTTGTTCCAGTTGTGTCAGCTAAAAAAATCTACAGTAGCAGTTTTATCAATGGGTAATTAATTAAAGTAAATATTGTGTAAAATGTTTATTTCAGATTTTTTTTTTTTTTATTTGCAGGCATTAAATTATATTATATAATGACATCATTGACCACCCTGCTCAGATACAATGCAATATGCTAAGCAAATAATTTTCACTGAAGATGGAGAATCAAACTAATGAAATTAAATGCTGATTTTAAACATATTTTATTTAATAGCCTACATATCATGCACATAATTAAGACTTTGGTGTGTGAAAAGCCTTATTAGAGTATTAAGTCAGCTTAACTAAATGCGAATGTCAGAATCAAGTCAGTTTTCTAATAAATACATCCTTGAAACAAGAAAGATTTACCTGATAAGTTAGACTGTATAGTTACGATTTGTTTTCAAATTATATTATATTCACTATTGTGCAAAGGTTTGGGGTCAGTTATTTTTCTTTCTTTCTTTTCTTTATTTTTTATTCAGTAAGGGCATATTAAATTGATCAAAAGTGACAGTTAACTTTCACATTGTTACAAAAATCAATGTATTACTGTTTCAACAAAAATATGAAGAAGCACAACTGTTTTCAACATTGATAATGATCAGAAATGTTTCTCGAGTATCAAATCAGCATATTCTAATATTATCCTTTCTGAAGGATCATGTGACACTGAAGAAT
This sequence comes from Hypophthalmichthys molitrix, assembly GCA_037950675.1. Taxonomy (NCBI): domain Eukaryota; kingdom Metazoa; phylum Chordata; class Actinopteri; order Cypriniformes; family Xenocyprididae; genus Hypophthalmichthys; species Hypophthalmichthys molitrix. The sequence continues at coordinate 25,761,491 of CM075501.1, forward strand.
GGAGTAATGAAGCTGAAAATTGAGCTTTGAACACATGAATACATTACATTTTACAATATATTCACATAGAAAAGGATAATTCTGTTTCACAGTAGTACTATTTTTATACTGTATTTTTGATTAAATAATTGCAGCATGTCCATATACTATCTCCATAATCTCATAAATTGCTTTTTTTAGCAGGTAAATTAATCTCGTTATAAGGATGTTTAGATATTTTACTGGAAAACAAAGACACATGACACTCTTTTGCTGTCCAGGAATTTCTAAGGCTACTGATATGATGACTCTTACAAACCTGTAGTGAATTCAGAACTCTTCAGTGGGTGTCAGCTTTAACTGTGAGCGAAGGGACAGATCTGGTGAGGGTTAAACTTGCTGTTCATGCAATCTGTGAAGCGGGGTAGATACATCAGCATATCTCATTCACATCTGGAGAGAGTAGCTTAAGACACAGACCCTACTGGAGTTAGTGCTGCCCAGAAACATGTGTGAGGGATGAGATTATGGATAGCGAAAGTGGTAGTAATGTCCCGATGATGGGAAATTAGTTAGAGAAAGAACCATAGCACAGACACAGAAGGGTAGGCACATTGGAAAAAATGCTGTTTATTGGACTAAGTATACCATACAAAGGATAAATAAATAAATTAAAGCCAATGTTACAGCATCAGTGCTGGCAGTCCATACTGGAGAGAGTGTGTGTGAGAGGAAAAGAATGATATGATACAGAAAAAGAATGTTATAAACATTAAAAAAGGTAAGCAAAGTGGAACAATTAAAAATTACACTTCAGGATTACAAAAATACAGCAGAATCTCAATTAAGAAGCACAGCAGTAATTTCATGGCAGATCAGAGCTCAGATGGGAGTCCAAAACTGAATCGATTGTTTGGCAGTTTGAGGCTGAAAAATCCTGATAGACAACATCGACACTAGCCTTACTATTTTACTCAAACATGAAATGCTCAACCAGTCTTATAGACCCCAAGTATTAAAAAAATTCCATGTTTGTTAGCTTCGAGACCATCTATGTGCTAGTGTACTCCTAAAGGTAAAAACATTAACATTTACCAGATACATGCATTTAAAATGTGCTGAGCAAAAATATTGATGACTTATGTCGTTCACAGTGGTGTGTACAACAATAAAATAAAATCCAATAACATGAATGAGAGTTTCCTTCCGCCTAAATAACACCTGCTAGTAGTATGTAGCAAATCACGGTTCTGCTCAAGCAAGTTTAATATACCTGGAGAGAGCCAACTGTTACCATTCACCTCAATGGTAGTTACTCGGTTGACGCATGTTCGGAAGTACAGTATGCGACTTGCAGGCTCATGGGAATTCAGTTTTGTACATGTTTTTTGTTTTGTTTTGTTTTTTTGAGCCAATCACCTGAGCTATAAATTTCCAATGGCTAATTACTCTACAGCTGCAGGAAAATACTACACACTCTTATGTCAGTTTATAAATATTTTCAATATATAAATCATTTCTGAATTTCATTTGTACAGTATGTTTACCTACGCCCCACTGATGGTTTGTTTATTTTAAAATAAATCACGTTTTCATAAGAATCAAGTCATAACTTGTCAGAAACAAGTCGTAACATTCAAGTTGTAACTTTTCTCATGAGATCAGGTTGGTGGTGCAGTTATAGCATCAACCAGCAGGGGCTAATTGTCAAAACTATCCAGTCAGACCCTGACCCCTTGGTTTTGGTGGGCTGTGACTAGCTAGTTAGCCATTAGCTAACTTCTGGCCTAACTTCCTGTTTCAATAAGAAAAATGTCAACTCATGAAAGGAAACTGTACTCATCAAACCATTTCATGGGGTCTTTAAGCCTAAAAAGGTGAACTGTGATTTGGTTTTGGCACTGATTACAGAATCATTTCAGGTACACTGAAATCTTAATACACTGCACTTTAAATAGGTTATCTAGCATGTCATAGTATAATGGTATAAAAAATAACTTATTTTAGCAATTATTGATTTATCTACATTTTTATTGTAAAATCAATGAATCAAAGATTCACATTAGATCTTGAAGACAAAAAAAAAAAAAAAAAAAAGCCCAATTCAGTACTAAAAAAAACAACAACTAACTTTTAAATTACATATTCTATACATGCATAATTATATCCACACTAAGTTTATCTAGATTTATCTTCAATTAAGACTGAGTGAAACATATTTCAGGTACTTCATGATGTGACTTATGTCTGGAAGAAGGGGAAAAGGGCAGTGTTTTACCAATTTCTTTACCATTTATATATTTCATATCTTTGTTCACTGTGACTATGAGCAGTGATATAGTAAGCTGGCTTTTCATTTCCCCGTCTGAGTATCATTTTTACAAAAAACACGATGTGTTATGGCACTGAAACAAGTTCTTCTGTAATGTGGCAAGACTTAGAAAAATGAATACAGAAAACAGCAAGGCAGCTGGTATTAGTGAAAGAAGAAGAATTTACTTAGAAATAACTAAGATATGTCCTTTATGACCACACTGAGAAGTCTTGGGATTTAACAGTATGGTATATAAGTGTGAATATGCAAACAATGTGCATATATTAAATACACTTTCAGGTTTCAACCACCTTAGAAATAAATGTGGATTAAACACTCATTTTGAGTGTGATATATGTACATTCTTTATCTACAAGCATACTCATTATCTACAGGCATATTATAAATCACAGAGATATGCAATATCTTTGTGATTTATGAATAAAAAGCAGTAGCTATTCATGTACAATAGTTCAGACCATAGTAATGTTTCTTATATATTTCTCTCACAAAGTACTTGACCTGTCATTTTACATCAAATATAAGTAATGCTTAGGTTGATGCATTCTTTGAATTTGAGTGTCAATTAATGTTTTTTTAATTAAAGATTTATGTGCTGGTGATATGCTTGTACAAATCGTAGCGAATTTGTGGTTTGCTCTTTCAGAAAAATAGCAAATGGATCTAAATATATTTAGCACCTTGTTTACTTTCATAGTGCATGTAATCTAGAGTCTGTATATGTCACACCAGAGCTTTTCATTCTCTGAGAAGTTTATTTGCACACATGGCAGTACTGAGCAGATCTGCTTGATATTGTTTTGTGTTCTGAGCAGCTGTTTAAACGATTCAGCTAATAGTAAGTCTGTTTAATATTCAGTGCCTTTTTTTTGCAGCTGAAAACAAAAAAATCTATGATATATGAGGATACAGAGGCACAGAAAGGCAAACGTCTTTCAATGAGATCAGTTTGCATAAGGAAGTAAGCATATGTACATTGTCTCTATTTTTGTTGGGAAAAATAAATCTGGATCTGTAAACAAAAATATGTTTAATAACCAGCGCTCGTGGTATTTGTTAAGTAATGTGAAGGCTTTGTAAGGCTACTGGACAACATAATAAAAGTCAAACATCCTCATGTTATATGGATCTACCCTTGTGTCTCCAAAATGTATACATTATGGACAATATTTTTGTAAAATCAATGCTACACCTTTGTATGAAGTTCCATGAAATTATCCAACCTTATCGTGGACTCCTTGTTGAAGTCTTCTATTTAATTTTTGTACATTTACATACTATTGTTTTTGGCTTTTTCATCTATATTCCATCTCAAAGGTTAATTACAATAAATAATAATAATTAAAAATACTGGGGTAATAACTTTATAACGTTTTTCACATACACTCCTAAAAATTAAGGTTCCAAAAGGGTTTTTTCGCAGTGATGCCATAGAAGAACCATTTTTGGTTCCCCAAATAACCTTTCAGTGATCAGTTCTTAAAATAACCTTTGTGTGTGTGTGTGTGTGTGTGAAGAACATTTTAAAATCTAAAGAACCCCTTTTCACTATGAAGAATATTTTGTCTAATGGAACGCTTCCGTGGATGTTAAAGGTTCTACATGGATCCATCAATGCCAATAAAGAACCACTACTTAAGAGTGTATGATATGCTATCGGCCAATGCCCAGTTTTAAAATGTTCTTTCACTATGCTGTTCGAGTTGTACAACCTTACACCAAGAGAACCAGACAATCTGTGGAAAATAGGTCAGAAAGAGTGAGAAGTGTACTTCTCTCACGTCACAGAGGTGGAGGTGCTGTTAGTAACAGGGTGAAATTTGTTTTTAAGGAAGGCAGAGCCTTGGTGAATGTGCTCCAGAAAAGAGAAGTTGCGGGAGAAAGGTCACATGACAGCACAGCACTGGCAGCGTTTTTTCTTTTCAATACCTGTGGTTGGCAGTTCCTTGGTCGAGCTTTCATCTTTGCCTTCTGAAGACAGTTCAGTGGTATCAGACAGAGGCCGGCCCGACACGAGGTCAGCTGCGTTGCCATCAATGGTGGAGATATCAGTGACGGTCTTCTCCCGAAGAGATTTCTCATCGTCCTCGTCGATAAGGACAATCTCGGCCTTGATGGTGCCATCAAAGCCAAGCAGCTTCTTGGATTCCTCCTCGTCCTCAATGTTGTGGTAGCCCATGAAGATCATGGTCACTGGTTTGTCGGCTGAGGCCTTTGGAGTCTCTGTGACCTCACCTTCGTAGCCTTTGCTAGGGGTTTCTTTTTTGTCTTGCTTGGCCTCTTTGGTGTTCAACTGTCCTACCATTGGCTGTGGCTCAGCTGGTGTGACAGTGACTTGGCCTCCGTCACCTCGTTGTTGGGTCTGGCCAACCTGCTGCATCAGTTCGTCCACCTGGCCGGGACTCCAGGGGTGCGTGCCATTCTCCAGTGTAGTAGATCCCCCAGAACGCACCTCATAGATCACTTTGCGGCCATCGTCGTAGACTTTGACGCCCCTCTGGTGAGCTTCCTGAGGGCTGACTGCTGAGGTCGAGAGGATCTTGGTGGCACCCGTTTTCCGGTCCTTTTCGACATTGATCTCCATGGCGTATAATGCTTGGGGAAGAGTGCAGATGGTTGTGGGTTAATGTCTACTCAGTGTGGCCTATCATGCATTACTGAAATGTGGCATGCTTATTATTATTGGGTTTTTCAGTGATGTCACTATGTCCATGCAATACTCGTACAGTCTCATAAATCGGCATTAAACTCAGAGCCAAAAAACAAATTCAACCTAGCCTTTGCACTGTTATTACGCTGTTGCCAGTAACCGCTGTATGCTGATGTAAGCTTAGTTGATGACACACTCTGACATTTTTCTTGATTTTATGGAAACGCATCATTACTTTAATATTATATTTGACAAATTACAATCTTTGGAGTTATTAAAAAAGCTTCCATTGAAAATAAAACTGCTTGAAAAAGAAACAAACAAACAAACAAACAAACAAAGCTATTTGTGATGCAGCTAATTTGATTGATCTAAATCAGTGGTTCTAAACTGGTGGCTTGCAATCTAAAAATGGGCCGCAGGGAAGAAAAACTATGCTAAATGCAAATAATAAAATGCAACTTAGCATGTAATTGTCTATAGTTAGGGCAGCTAAAAAATACGCTGTGAAAAAGAAGTGTGCATAACTGTACTGTAGTGCACTTGTAGTGTACTTCAAATCTTATAAGTATATTTAAAAAAAAACTGCACTTGCAGATAATATATTAACTAAATAAAGCACTAAAATATAAATTGATATATTTTAAATGTACTAAATTGCAAGTTCATCACTACAAATCTATTTAATTAACATGACATACAAGTTTCAATAGAAATGACATTAAAGTAACACTTTACAATGTCTAATTTGTTAACATAAACTAACAATGAGTTACAATACATTTGCTAACAATACATTTGTTACAGTATGTATTAATCTTTGTTTGTCAAGCTGTTCATTGTTCACGTTAGTTCACCGTGCACTAACTACTGTTAACAAATACAACATTTTATTTTAATAATGTATTAGCAAATGTTGAAATTAACATTAACTAAGATTAATAAATGCTGTAGAAGTATTGTTAATTCTTAGTTCCTGTTAACTAAAGTAGTTAACTAATGTTAACAAATGAAACCTTATTGTAAAGTGTTACCATTTTAGTTTACCAAAATGTTTGTCAGTACATTCGGCAGTAACTTTAACTATATTTCTAAGATAATAAAAGTAATTATGAGAATACAAATCAAGATGTAAGTCCTAGTTAAGTGAGGCAAAAATAGTACACTTAATTTCAGCTAATTGGATTTAATATACATTTAGACTACAATATATTTTAATGTAATTGCAATTAGCATGCATTTAAGTGTCCAGAAACTTTTCGTGCCCATTCATCTGCCACTTGGTGTACTGTATGGCTAGTACTAATTTGGTCCAGTGTTTCTTGGTAAATCACATTTCTGCTGTTGTTTATGCATTTACAAAATTGTATTTTTTCCTATTTTTGCTTTAACATTTTAAACGATGACTAAATGTGGTACTTTCACAACATTGTGAAGGTAAACCATTTGAGAACCACTGATCTAAACCTTTTAGGTAAAGAAAAGAACAAGTATGATCACTAAGATTAATCTCTGAAGAATTTCAGCTGATGCCTTGATTTTTTCCCCAGCTGTTCTGGAACAGAACATTTTACTGTACATTTCCATTCCATTCACCTCCAATTGATGGAGTAAGACATGAACTAGACTAGCATACTGCAATAAATGTCCACAGTGGTGGACCTTTTCACTCATCTCTATCACAGGCCTATTGTAAGCTTAGCTTTTCTGAAAGGGTCATTAGCACATGCTCAACAAAAGCAGGTGCCACAGCTGTCCAAAAGACTTCCCTGTTTATTCAGTTTAAGCCTTTTATATGCATTTGAAACTGGTGACCAGTTACCCTACTGTATTGTGAAATATTGTGAAATATGCCGTCTCATCCTCTTGTTCTCGTAAGCGCGCCACGGTGAGTAACTGCGCCATCTGAAATCTACATACCCACTTTTGGCCTTGGCCCAAACCCGTGACCACCCCGGCCCCTCCCACATGCCCAACAAGCACCTACCAGATTTTCTTGGCGGTTGTTGATCCACTGAAACTGAGACAGGAGTTTGGGAGTTCAGTTCTGGGAGGTCCGGGATCTGGGAGGTGTAATTCACCGCATCTGTCCGGTGGAAAGCAGAAGAGACACTAAAACTAGATTCCAGTGTTCAAAAGCCCATCAGGTTCGCTCCCTCCCCTTCCAATACCCCTTACTAAACTGAGTTTCCCTCTCTCTCTCGCCCTTTTTTTTCCCGTGAAGCAGCTCATTGCTTAGACAGCAAAAGCAGTGCAAGTGAATTACAGCAAAACAATGGTGGCTCTGGGTTACAGGGATTCCCTGTGAATAGGTGGATCAAGGTAAACAAAGTGCAGAGTCATTGCTGTATGTGTGGAGTTCAATAGTCTAGCTGAGGCAAGAGGGAAATGGTCCAAGAGGCCAATGTTGGACCCCTCTGCCTGACAAAAGGATGTAAGAGAAGAGCATGTTTTGAGTGACTGTCTACCATTGCGCTGGTACCTTGGAAGTAACATCCATTGTTTGCAGAGATGCCCATGAACTTGCCCTGAAATGTCTATGTTGTATTCAGACAGGAGAAAAAGACAAGTCTACAATACAGATGCTAATGACTTCCATACCTCCATCTTGATTCTGAAGACTCTGTAGAAAGAAAAAAGAATAGATGACATTGTTGTACTACTGTAACATACTTTTGCTTTGTTACATTTCTTAAATAGCTGTGTTCCTCTAAATTGCTGCATTCCTGTTACATAATTTAGACTCTTAAAGCCAAAGTGTGTAATTGCTGCAAGACTATTGTCACTGAACACTTTATTTCGATAGTCCACTTAAGAGATTCTACTAACTATAAGTAACTTTGCAAACACATGCCAACCAACTCTCATTAGAGTACTAGTACTTTGTTTAATATCCACTGTCACTTTATGTTGATGCTCCCCAACAGACATTCTACTGACTATAAGTAACTTTGCAACTACACCTAGTTGACATGTAGTCGCAAAGTTACTTAAAGTTAGTACAATGTGTAAAGTGGACTATCAAAATAAGGTATTGCAAAAATAATGACTGTTTTCAAACAAGTTTTCAGAATTATTCCTCATCTGCTAGAAGTGGCTACCAGAAACAAATAAGAACTAATTTTGACGTTTCTGAGCCAATTTCGTAATGACTGGCGTCAAGGTGATTTTTAGTGGATGTATAAAGATATGATGTGTTCAAGTCATGTGATAACCTCAGGATTTCCGAGTTTCCGGGTTTGGAGCATGTCAGAGAGAAATTATGGTGGATACTAATAGAGCGCTGCAGGGTTGATGTATTTTTGTAGGCTAAATTAGTCAAATTTGTCAAAATTAGTTATCTGGTTCACCCGGTTTTCCTCGACAAAAACCCAATAGGATTTTTCCAATTTTCTTTTGGATTATTGTAGAAAACAAGCTCTGTGACCAACAAAAGTTTATGATTTTCACACAAGTTTGAATAGTTAGAAAAGAGCATAAGTATAAACACAATGAGGCTGTACTAGTAGAATAATTTTCCTGTTTGGTACATTTAATGACCCCAACAACCTCTGTAGTCCCATGTAGCAGTAAAAGCTTAAAAAAATTGCAAGTGGGCTACTACTGATACATTTTTAGTTATAGAATAAAACAGAAAATCGGAAGTGCAAAAATACTAATTCATTTCCAGGTTTTAGGAGCATTCTATGGTTGCATGTCAGTGGCATGCACTAAATAACACAGTATTGTACATTTACAATAGAGTATGTAACCATTCATTTTACAGTGGTTTCACAAATTGATTAAAAACATAAAGCAAAAACACACTTGATCCGCGTTGTTTGTTTGTTATTTTGTAGAAGTACAGTTTAAAAATCTTGCTGTATTTTTTGTAGTTTATTAAGAGAAGACTGAATTGAATCGGATGTTGTAATTACGACTTTCCAACTCATTAATATGAACTTCCAGGAGGACTTGAACACACCATTAGTAACGTCTCGGTTACACATGTAACCCTCGTTTCCTTTTGGTCGGTCACGTTCAACGTCACGTCGGTGACCAACGAATTGAGAATCTCGCCAGAGAGACCAATCTACTTTGAGTGTAAACTAAACGAGACAGTGCACATTGGCATCTGATATTTGACTGCCACGCCTTGCCGCGTGGGCAAGTGCAACGCATATCAGCTTTTCGCTGAGGAGCTGAGCCGGAGACCCGGTGCCTCAGCGGTGGTACAGCAACTGTGGCTACGGGATGTGACGTCTCTGTTCCCTCCTTCAGAGAACGAGAGTTACATATGTAACCAAGACATTCCCTTTCAGTTGGTCACGTTCAACATCACGTCGGTGACCGAAGAATTGGGAATCCCTAACAAAGTGTCACAGGTGCTGCCCCTTCCAGCACCCTGCTTAAGCCTGCTGATCTCTCCTTACCTTTGCCAGAAGATGGGACAAGGCTTACACAGAGAGGTGCTGTTCCTATCAGTGAGATTTGGATAACACTGGGAAAGCGTACCCTTTCCATAGAAAAAGGAATGCAGCAAAAGCCACATCCTACCATAGGGAGGTTCTAAGTGGAGTATACACATATGGACTAACCCCGTAGGGCCGACTGCATATGGAAGTCTCTGGGGTGGCTCTCACCCAGTTTGAGAGGAGGCTACACCTGGCAGAGATGGCAAAGGGGACTCTGCTAAGGGAAAGACACGGACTTACCTTGGAAAATACAAATATGGGATGCCCTCAGGCTCACTACATATGGGCACCCAGCCTAACACCGGTTTTCAAGAATGCATCGAGTGAATCCTGGCGCTGGACGCTCTGCCACATCCGGCTGCCAAAGGTGATGGAGGAACTCAACAGGGTTTGCTCAATCAGGGAACTCTCTGAAGCAATATAAGCACATAGTAAGGCGCAGCAATCCGACACGGAGCAGGGGACTCTCAGTACTTCTACCCATTTGAGGGGAGAACACAGGAGGATACCGGCTCAACACGAAGGCTATAGAATCTAGAGAATGTGTTAGGTGTCGCCCAGCCTGCAGCTCTACAAATATCTATCAGCAAGGTGCCACGCACCAGTGCCCAAGAGGATGCAACACTTCTAGTAGAGTGAGCTCGCAACCTGAGTGGGCAGGACACGCCTTGTGCTTGGTAAGCCAAGGCGATGACATCCACTATCCAGTGGGCCATCCTTTGCTTGGAGACACCCTTTCCCTTCTGCTGTCCTCCGTATCAGACAAAGAGCTGCTCTGTCCTGAAGTTTTGAGTTCAGTCCACGTACAGTAGCAGAGCTTGGACGGGACAGAACAAAGCTAGGGATGGGTCTGCCTCCTCCGGGGACAGTGCTTACAGGTTTACCACCTGGTCCCTGAAGGTCCCTGAATGAAATTGTTGCATGTGCATGTAGCTGAGCCAGGGTCTCAAGATTACACTGGAGTCAGCCGGCCCATTCTTTAGGCACAATTTGTCGACCTGAAAAGGCCTGCAGGTCCCCTACCCTCTTGATGGAGGCCAATGCAACCAGCAGCAAAGTCTTCAAAGACAAAATCTTTAGATCTACTGACTGCAAAGGCTTGAATGGGACTCTCTGAAGTGCTCTAAGCACCAGAGTCAAGCCACAAGAGGGTATGGAGGGAGGCTGAGGACTATTCAACCTTATAGCCCCCCTAAGGAACCTGACGACCAGGTCGTGTTTCCCTACCGACTTGCCTCCAATGGGGTCATATAAATTGGAGCAGCAAATACTTTAAGGGTGGAGGGAGACAACCTTTGCTCCAACCCATGCTGCAGTAAGAAAATCATTGTTCTGATCGAGCACTTCTGGGGGCCTACTCTGTGAGAAGAACACCACTCGACGAACAGGTTCCACTTCAAGGCGCAAGCGTGTCTCGTAGAAGGTGCTTGTGCCGAAGTGATGGTGCCTGCTACCTCCGGGGGAAGGTCACCTAGAACCTCAGAGTCCCATTCAGGGACCAGGTCTGGACACGGGTGCCATAAGGTGCCCCGTCTCTGAGAAAGTAGATCCTTCCTCAGAGGAATCCGCCAGGGAGGGGCTGTCACAAGGAGCATCAGTTCTGGGCACCAGGTCCGGTTGGGCCAATAAGGTGCAACTAGCAAGACCTGCTCCTCGTTCTCTCTGACATTGCACAGGTTCTGTGCAAGTAGGCTCACTGGGGAGAACGCAAATCCAAATCATCTGGACCGCCTTGGGATGGAGTCTCCATTCTCCCAGGAGTGCAGCTCGTGAGAGCTCGTCAGCCACACGGTTGAGCATCCCGGGGATGTGAATGGCATGAAGCGACCTCAGATGCTTCCGACTCCAGAGGATGAGATGATGGGGGAGTTGCGACATGCGACAGGAGCGTAGACCACCTTGCCAGCTGATGTACGCAACGGTCGCAGTGTTGTCTGTATGGACCAATATGTCTTTGCCCTGTAGTGGCTTTTTCAAGTGGCTCAATGCAAGATGAACTGCTAGCAACTCGAGGCAGTTGATGTGCCAATGCAGTTAGGGACCCGTAAAAAAAAACCCTGATACTGCATGCCCGGTGTACATGGCATCCCAGACGGTGAAATAAACAGCCTCTGAAATAATTTCATTGGGACCACCGTCCTGCCTTTGAACTTATTCAAGCAGTTCAACACTGACTGAGCACGTTCCTCTGTGTGGTGTGCTGTCTGTTCAACCAAATCCAACTCCATTTTGAGAAAAGAGATCCTCTGCACAGGGGAGAGGTTTGCTCTTTTCCCAGTTGACCCAAAGACCGAACTGGCTTAGGTGAATGACCACCAGGTCCCTGTGTTTGCATAACTGATCTCGTGACTGTGCCAGTATGAGCCAGTCATCAAGATAGTTGAGAATGCAAACACTATGTTCTTTCATGGGAACAAGGGCTGCCTCCTCGACTTTTGTGAAAAAACTCGCAGGTCCAAGATTGGCCATAACCCACCGCCTTTCTTGGGTACGCTGAAGTAGGGGATGTAAAACCCTCTCTTCATATCGGCTGGAGGAACTGGCTCATTCTCATCCTTCTCCAGTAGGACTGCGATCTCTGCACGCAAGACATGAGAATCGCCAGCCTTCATTGAGTTAAACTGCATGTCCCTGAACTTGGGGGATGCCGGGTGAACTGAATCGCATACCAGAGTCTGATGGTCCGAAGGAGCAAGCAAGACGGGATGGGGAGTGCTAGCCAGGCTCTCAGAGATTGTACAAGTGGGACCAAGGGAACCACGGATGTACCCGCAGTGGGGCAGCGAGGTGGAACGCAGGGACCTGGCCCGGGGGGGCTCCGTGGAGGCCCGCAGCAGGGTTTGAGTGTGCGGTGCAACATTTACCTGGTTCCCCGGTTGGGCAGAGGGAGTGTAAGAAGACTTGGTCATGCTCTCGAACTACCCACTGCTGCCCGTTGGTAACAGAAGAGGAGGATGAGAGTTATGAGGTTTTTCACCACCCACTGCTCTCCGTACCCTCTTGGGACCCAGAGATAGAGGAAACTGCTCTTTCTTTGAAAATTTGGGCAGAACGGAAACAAAACGAAACAAAAGATTTTCCACCTGGCCCTCCTCCGGGGAGTGAGTGGTGCAGTCACCATCTCCCAAAGAGCAGCTCCCTCCATCTCTGGGTCACGTTTGGTGGGGGCCTAGACGGGCTATGTGCCCTGCTTGAAGTTCTTCGGGTCTGCTTCTGGCAGTAAGAGGTGCCGTCCACAAACTAGTAAGCTATCGGTACATGACTCATCCACGAAAGCCACCTCAGCTTGCTTAACGCCCAGACACGTGAGGCAGCGATTGTGACTATCCAGCGGCGCCAGGTAATGACCGCATCCAGAAACACACGGGTGAAATGTCACCTTCAAAAAAAGATGCAACGTCACACCCGTGTAAAGCTCTTTTAGGGAAACTGCTCTCTTTATTAGTGCTGAAGTGCACAGGGGGAAATGGCCGCAGCAACACTGGCAGGGATTTAGTGCAGCCTGCAGTGCTCACACTCTCATTGAAGACACTTTCTCAACTGAAGGCTCTCTCTCTTGAGATCACGACCACCGCTGCAGCACCGTCATGCCAACACTGAAGAAAAGATGTTTCTTCCTGAAGAACTTGGCTCTTTTAGAAAATATTCTTTTAGATCAGAAGAGCAGACAAACAAACCACTCGGCTCCTCAGCGAAAAGCTGATATGTGTTGCAGCTGCTGCATATTTATACATGCAGCAAGCCGTGGCAGTCAGATGCAAATTTCGCATGCCAATGTGCATTGGCTCATTTAGTTTACACTTGAAGTAGATTGGTCTCTCTGGCGAGCTTCCTGATTTGACTGAAAGGGAACCCTCAAGTCCAAGCAGAATAACCACAGTTGTAGTTCATCAGTTTAAATGTGTACATGTCCTGTCTTCTATTAAAATAAATGATACTTGCTTTGAAATTTTGCCTAATGCAAGGATATTCATTAAGTATCTATACAGTATTTGCAGCAACTCTGTGTGTTCTTCTGGGATGAGGGTCACTTACCTTCTGTAGATCTTCAATAGATCTCTCTGTTTCCCGCAGCCGCTCTCTGAGAACCTGTTCTTTAGCTGAGATCTGTAATTCTTCATTCTCCAAAAGACAGATTTCTGATTCCAATCTACAAAAACACAATCAACCATAAAATTCTTTTTTTTTTTTTTGCATACAGTACATAAAATTACTGAAATTAATTATTCATAACATGCTAAACAAATTTTTCAGAAATGCAGAGACTGTTTCACATTTATTTCTATGTGAATATATTGTAAAATGTAGTTTATTCCTGTGATCAAAGCTGAATTTTCAACATCATTACTCCATGTCACATGATCCTTCAGAAATTATTCTAATATGCTGATTTGATGCTCAAGAAACATCTCTGATTTTTATCAATGTTGAAAACTACAGAGCCCCTAAAGGGACATGGTGGTGGAAAAAATATCAGATGGGTGGAAAAAATATATTTCAATGTTTTTGCATTCTCTCACAAAAGTATTGTCTTTCCAGAGAAACTTTGCGTTCACTCAATTCTTTTGTTTTGGAATGCAAAAGTTTTTCAAGGAAACACAGTTTCTTGGGGGAACACCCATGTCATTATGCAAATTTGTGTCCTCATAAATCACAAAAACGCGCACACACACACACAAAACTTTTGAACGTCTACTATATGGCTTCTGAATACTTCTAATATAGTGCGGGAATTTTATTTTATTTATTTATTTATTTATTTATTTTTTTGATGCTTTTACATTTTTTTTTAAACTAATTTTGTTCTGTGGAAAAAGGCAGATTTCCTGTTTACTGTATCAGCACTTTGAACTTTGAACACTTTCAAACCATACAGATGTGTTGCCCATTGAATGAAATCATTGCATGGAATGTACAGTCGTGTGCACACATTCTGGAAATGAATGAGACACATATCCCTTTAGTGTCAATTAACCCATGCATATTCCACTTTTCCCAGCGGACTCCATTCTCACTCATTGTGAATGCTGGCAGCCAATGAGGAAGCTGCCGGCGCAGGAACCCGCACTGCCTCCGCCCATGAGAATTTCCTGCTATTGTTTAGATCACTGAGGTTACGTGGTCTGCAATAACAAAAGAGAAGGAGCCTTCCCACGATTCCTGACAAAAATTCCATCTACAAAAAGACATGTGCTATCTATGTATACAAACTAATTGGATGCCCATGAATGCATTTACATTTACATTTATTCATTTGGCAGACGCTTTTATCCAAAGCGACTTACAAGTGAGGAATACAGTAAGCGAGTCGTCATGACGAGGCAAATAGGGACAAGAAGTGCTCACAATACAAGTTTTAGGCAGTGCTCAGAGTATCATAAGCTACAATAGAGAGGGATTAAAGGAAGTGAAGGGATAGGTATAGAAATTTTTTTTTTTTTTTTTTTTTTTTTTTTAGGATGAGGATAAGTGCTCACGAAAGAGATGAGTTGCATGCATCAACATGTGGCAATGGCTGAACTTTTCTCAAGATCAAATCCAATTAAAGGAAACCCATGTGGTTGTCCATCTTTTGTGGAAGTCGAAAAGAGATGTTAGGCAGAATGTCCCAGCTCCCCTGGACCCTAAAACATCTGTTTTTTTTTTTTTTTTTTTAAATATACAGTATTAGCTTATCAAATAACACACTACAGTTAAAATTATAATCAAGTGCTTTACATGTGCTTTAGTATGTTGGTCAACACATCAATGTTAAAATATTTTATTTAACATTATTACTAGTGCACTTTTTTAAAAGTGTACTTCGGTGTTAAGAAACAGTCATGAAAGTGTGCTCTCTTTAAGTACACTGAAGTGTCCTTGTGTTTCATTAATATTATAGTTTTGCAAGTACAGTTTTTTTTAATATACCTTTAAGACTTGAACTACACTACAAGTACACATTCAACTCTTTCAGCACACTTCTTTTACACAAGGGATGAGTAGGCTAGTGATTAGTGATCAGTGGAGAACAATTATCTGGAGGGGTATAATGTTTCCTAATCACTTTCACACACACACACACACACACACACACACACACACACACACACACACACACACACACACACACACAACTGCTGTCTTTAAAGGTGTGGTAAACAAAAATATCCAAAAATGGTTCAGTGTGGACTTATATTTTGCTAAATCTCATATAGCTGGCAAGATACATACAGCTAAATCTTCAAGGCCATCTAGTGGTGGAATCATGTCAAAGCATCTTTCAAGACTAATGTGTTCAGACAGGCTTATACTGTATATTCTTCAAGCATATATATCATTATCAGTAATCACACATAACAACTAGTCATTTAGGCAGACTGGATTAGTTCAAATACTTTTTTTATTTAACTGAATATTTCTTAGGGCAAATTTTTGAAATGTAATTGCTGTTGAGGCACATTGAAGACTTTTATTTAAGCTATAAAAAACATTACAACATTATTGGCCAAGAAAAAAATAAGTTCATAAGTTCATTAAATATATATCTCGGTTTGAGATATATACATGAGCATGAGCTTTACACTCATGTCCAAAGCTCTCACAGAACAGACACAACTCGCACAAAAAAGCAACAAAGACTTTTATTTTGTAAATGTAGGAACACAAGAAACAGGAAATCTGTCACACAGTAGCATCAACATCCATAATTATGAATGGAGCGTTTCTCTGTGGTGTGATTGCATATACTAGGCCCTTTCACTTGCTATATATTTTCTTTAATAAATGCTAATGCAGAACTTCCAAGTGCAAATAACTAAAATAATCATGAAAAGCTTGATTTGAACCACATTATTATCTAGCGGATTTATCAGTTTTTCAATATTTCAATGTTTTTTTTTTTTTTTCAGTCAGTAAAGAACTGGATCAAAAGGATCCTTTTCATCAAAGAAAGGTGCCACTCACAGTCTCACACTGTAAGCTACGATACAATGGGTGTTGACCATATGACTCATTTAAAAAGCAGACTTTTTGTTTTCCCTTTTTTCTTGTTCCAAAGCATAGTCAGAGGTCAAGAGTGCATCTTCTGCGGCGTCTGGATGAGCTCATTCACGCCTCACACCCACTTCCTGCATTATTTCTCACGCTTCCTGTCTCTCTGCATCATCTTCTCGTATTGGCTCTGAATGACAAAAGCTATTTCCACTATTCTATAGTGATTCTTACCAGATTATTTTACCGCATTGACATCATTAATGAATAAGCCTGAACCTCGAACTGAGACTCGAACGCTGGTTGCCTTGTGCACAGCTATATGGTAAATGCACAGAGCTGACCACAAGGCTATTGCTCCTATGTAATATCTTATTTTTATCAGTTTTTTTCTCTTTGAGTCAATAGATTTCTCACAGATTTCTGCTTGTTCTAAATCATACACAGATAAAATAGCACAGTAAAGATTACATTTATATGAATGCATTAGTGAGAGAGTGATTGCATCTGTGAATTAATTTTACCTGGCAGTGTCTCTCTACTAGTAGTGAAGCTGTGGGTTTTAGTTACTAAGAAATATATGCTAGAACTTTTCAGTTTAAATAAGCTATTTTATTGATAAATCACAAAACAATGTTGATGATACATTTCTGCACTACAGAATATTTCTGTGTGCACATGATCTGCACGTGATGTGCGAGCTACTGTATGTGTGTGCGTTAAATCGCAGCAACGCATTAGTTTAGAACAGCGATTAACTTATGTGTACAATAAGCTGCTTAAAAAGTGCATTCACATGATCAATATTGAGCATCCAGATGATATAATCAAACATATCTTGTGAAGCACTCCTGTAGTATGCATTTAAATGTAAATGTAGACTTTAAAGATTTCTTATCCTGTTACATCCTCTATAGGCCATGATCAGCGACTAGTTGATGTTAAGCTTAAAGCGTCATGGCAGAGCATTAAAGTCAACTAGTCAACAAGCCTGTGCAACCCCTAATCCAGTCCTATGCAAAACATGCTGGGAGCTAGAAATCCACTGCCCAAGTTATCAAGACAATTTCACGACAAGTTCCTACAACTTAATTTATTGAGTTTAAATTACACACTATATTAAGTTAAAGGTGCAGTGTGTAAATTTTAGCAGCATCTAGCAGTGAGGTTGCGAATTGCAAACAGTGGTGCTCTCCCCTCCCTTTCAAAGAACATAGAGAAGCTACAGTGGCTGTCTGGCCGACACAAGACAAAGATGTCGTCGTCAGAAACAGCAGAGAGTAGCCAGTCAAGCAATGAGGTTTCTTCTTACTTCTAACAAAGAACGGTCTATGCTTCTAATAAACCAGATGACTACTACTAATACTACTACTTCATCTTTGTGTGTATTCAACATAGTGAGAATGCAAGCTGCCTCTAAAAACACCAACGAAGAAGAACAACAACAACATAGTAACAAAACGTGCTCTGTAGAGCAGTTTGTCCTTTTAGGTCTACTGTAGAAACATGCTGGCGCAAAATGGCAACTTAACATGTAAGGGGATCCGCGGTGTATGTAGATAGAAATGGCTCATTCTAAGGTAATAAAAACATAACGGTTCATTATGTAAAGTCTTTATACACCACTTAAAACATAGTTATGTATATTATATCACATTTCTGTCAATAGATCCTCCTAAATTTTACATATTGCACCTTTTAATGTCATGATCAACATTATTACATCAACAGAAAAAATAAAAAATATTTGCAACTTAAAAGGTTTAATTTAATCAATAAATTAAAATTTTTAACTTGCAACCATGAATTTATTTAAGTTATGGTAACAGGTTCCTGAAGTACTTTTAAGAATGCTGATCATTATTTTCCTGTTTATCACTGTATAAAACTGCTTTGAAACAACATGCATTTTATAAAGTGCTATGTAAATAAAGGTGACTTGATTTGAATTGATATTGTTATAATAATAATAATAATAATAACAGGCTTAAATTTTGTGCTATGCAGAATATAATATAATTTCTTCTGATTTTGGGCTGAAATGTGATTGGGGCCTGTTGTTTGTGAGATTCACCCATTTGCAATAATTCCAAAATCTCTGATAAGCATCTTTACTGTAACCTCAGCTGAAATCGTTGTGAAACTGGCGTGAGTTTCAGCAATTACCCCCCATCCCATAACCCCCCCACCCCCGCCCCCACACACTCCTGTTCCCATGATAACACATAGACTGAATGTTTCCTGTCCAGTTTACCAGATGTCAAATCTAAAGAACTCTAAGGCAAATCTTGGGACTTCTGCAGTGTTCACATTGTGCCTTACAATAATCATGAAATGACAACATGGAGATTCTTCTTTGAGGTGTTCACAGACGCAGAAACCACTTGTTTCTAAGGAAACGCTCATTATGGCACAATGAATCCATGTGTGACTTTTTTGGTAATGACAGCAAAATACTGCATAAATTTACCTCAATATTCTCTTGCTAAATATTGAAGAAAATGAAAGTACCCCAGGTAACACTGGCTAAAATGATCTAAAACCAAAAACACAAACCAAAAAAAAAAAATTATTTTTAAATTTTTAAAAAGGTTTTATTAGAGCTAACTAAAAATAAAAATAAAAACTATAATAGTATCTCAATGGTACAGTAACACTGTTCTTGAGCTGGCACAAAAACTTCATGAAACATATTCCATGCTGGCTGACTCAGTCAAATCAGGGGAAGAATTTCAGTAGCTCATGATACGTTAAGAGGTCTTACTATAGTAATAACAGATAGTCTTATCTGAAACCCTGATGTAATGTTTATTTTTATGTCTGTCTTAACTTCAGTGCAGGACGACATACCTTACACTTTTCACTTTCACCATATTAGGAGCTCATATGACACAGTTGTATAAACAGTGCGTGTGCAGATGTGTCGGGGAGGGAACTTTATGACTGAGTTAGTATCATGTCAACGCCACGTTTTTCCTGGAAAACGTGGTAGTTAGAGCTTTACTTTAGACTCAGTGGCTGGGATGTCTTCTGTAATGATAAGTTTTTAAGAGAAGTCTGCCCTCGCAAGAGATGCATTGCTGTTCAGCCGAGGCTTTAGTTAAAGCCACCAGAGCTACAGCCAAAACCATTTACACTAATGTTCTCGTTGCATGCTTTGACAATATTTCTCTGTTTTTCTTTTCTTTCTTATTTCTTTTTTGAAACAGGCAGGCATAACCTCACGCTTTGCATTTTTATTGTGAAAGAGCGATGTATTGGATAGGCTGATTAATTTGTTTAAGACAATATTTGCCTAATTCAAAATTATAGCCATCTGTCGATAATGCTGTTTCATCTGCTGACAGTCATTCCTTTACAAGTGTCTAAAAACATTCTCACTCACAATCCTTCTTCTTTAGACAGTTAACAGTTAACTGCATCTTTTGCATGCTGTCAATTACCATAGTAAATCATTTCAACTATAATACATGTACAATGGAATTTCAGATGGGTTTACAAGCATTTGTTTATGAAAATTCTGTTTTTTAAACTGAGGAGTTGTCTACATTGTCCTTCAACATGGGAATTGCTCAGTTTTGATGTTAGGTTCGACATAATTCCTCTGTGGAGCCAATACAAAAAAGTTTGGCATGTATATGTTAAAGCAGATATACTGAATAAACTACAGTATGTTGTACCAAAATTGTTATGTTCTGTAAAGTCTAATCATCCATTTAGAGATGAAACTACTTTTCTTGTTGGGTGAATTGTCAGTAATTCCACGCTTACTTTCTGCTCGAACTTAGGTTTGTAACAAATTTGCATAATGCCAGCCTATGACATTGGCTGACTAAGAACAACATCTGCTTTGACTGTAGTTGTAGATGAGGTCTGAAAGAGGTAAAACCAATGTCATCGTAACTGTTTGTATTGCTGTTTATCAAGTGCTGAGGAAGATCCGGAGCTGAAATTCAGATATAGTAATGGCCATTTGATTTCCAACATGCACTGTAAGGGATAAACCAATCACAACAGACTGGGCCATCTGACCAATGAGAGCAGAGTAGACCAGTTACAACAGACTGGGCCTTCTGACCAATTAGAGCAGTGCAGACCAATAACAACAGACTTGGCGGGGAGGGGTTTAGAAAAATCAAATCCTTTATCAAACCGTTTCAGACACCGTGTGAAAAGAACTGAAGCTGCAATGCATTTTATGAGAAAAATAAAGTGGTTTTTTTTTTTTTTTACCTTGGATGCTTGTAAACCTATTGTAGGAGACCTCAGTAACAAAAATAGGAAGCTTCAAAATACCATAACAGAGGCACTTTAACTATACAGTAAGTCAACTCTGGGAAAAAAGTCTTGAGTACCCATTTATTTTGGAGAATCTCCTCTGCAGGGTACAGAAATAGCCACCAGCCTCTCCCTCAATCTCATACTTCTGCCACAGAGGCGGTTCTATTCCTTCATTCCTGCCGCTGTCCTGACAGAGAGGTTTCTGTGAGAGTCCACCCTGCCCCTTCACCCACACCCACCAGACAGGAAATATCACCTGCCACCCACAACCAGCACAGCCACACAATCTTCTGAACAGTCGCCCCGTCCATTTGACTAAATTACCCTTCCAATGACAGATGGGAGCTCACAGCCCAAGGACGTTTGCTTTTTTTAATGGCCATAAGTACAGTTAATGCAAATTGTGCTTCTGTTCAATGATAAAATGTCAGTGACAAGGACAGCAAACCTACAGGAGGCTTCTTCTGAAATCTTAAAATAATAATAACAATAATGTGTGTAGACTTTTTAAACAAAATTTCTTAGTTTCCAAAAAAATAAATACTGGTTATTACACAGAGATACTGTAACTCAGAAAGCACAGCAGAATGAGTTATGTTTGAGGATATCTGGTTTACTTGCTACTTTGTGCCTTAAAGTTTTGTGTCCAGCATAAAAAAGTATAATAGTTGCTTAGTACAATGACCCTTTTAAGGCCAACAGCATTAACTGTCATAACTGAAAATTAATTTTAGATATGACACCACTGTGTTTAACTTTGGAAAAATTCAACATCCCATTCTGTGCAGAGAGGAAGCCCACCCCAGAGATTTAATAAAATCTAAACAATGGATTGGACGTTAACTTTCCATGGATGACATCAAGGAAGGGCAAATTCGTAGTCAACTCAATATAATTCAGAGCATCCACTCATTACTGTCAAATAGTGTAAGAACATCATCCACTTCAATCACAAACTAACTGATTATATAATCACTTTTGAGGACCAAAAGGTAGCACATAACTTATGTTTTCCAAACACTCCACACAATAACAATTGATTCCATCAAAACCAGAAAACCAGTTAGCCCTCAAATACCATTTCAAACTCTTGAGATAATCTCTTTGGGCTAGATTTACTCTTGCTAGTTTCATCAAACATTCAGAGGCCTTAAGATATTTAACTTAAGCTTTTTAACATATTATGAGACCCTCCAGGCCTTCTTTCATAATAAAAAACACATGCTAATACAGTAAACCTCAATTAAGTCAAAGTACTGTAGTTTCCAAGAGCACCAAATTTCACAACAGTTATGTTGTAATATTCCAATGTTCTAACTGTTATTGTTGGATAATTTACTGTTCCAGAGCCTTCGCCATGGGAACTTCTGTACCAAATGAATGGAAAAGAATGTGCATTTTATGAACAGTCATGGAAAGCTATTTTATTAGTATATGCTTATGTGCATCTGTTTCTTGTTTTTGCATATCTTCTTATTAGATTGTAAATCAAAAATCCAATGTGTTCCAGTTTTATTTGTGATTATATTCAAGCATATCATATTGAATAACCTACACCACAGCCATGGTTAGTATCATGTGTAACAGTCCCTGCACAATTTAGGTGGTTTTCTAGCACGCCATGGAGTCATAACGTCTTGTTTTGGAAGCAAAAACATTGTGTGATTGTCAAAATATCCTGCTGCAAAGCAATCAACAAAAATGCACATTGGGTTGGCAATGCGTCCCATATGAGTAACCTTAAATTGTCATCGGCAGAGCTTCACATACATCTACCAGATGAGCTTAAAATGAGCAGCTTTGAAGTTCTCATAATTAAAAGCAAAGCTGAGCAGAAATACAGATCACACTGAAGTCTGGAGGAAATGACTCTAGTGTTTTGGGACAGTGGTTGCTTAATGGATGCAGTTGCAGGGAATAAACATATAACCGCAAGAAACATCACTTATTTTACTAAGATGAGATCCATGAAACGTGTTTCATTATTATGGAATTATTTTTAATCAGAAAAGCATTATTGTACCTGTGAATGGCATCTTCTAGTGTTTTGATGTGAAGTTCATCTTGCTCAACCTGTTTCCTACGACCTTCATCTTCCTCATGTGGCACTGCTGGTGTCCCCTGCAGAAGCCATCTCTCCCTCATGGCTTTAGACTGTAAGACAGAAACATGTTCTATGGTCAGGTCATAAATCTAGATCAGTTGGAACTTTGAAGTTATAGTATGTTCAAACAGGTATTTGGGATTGACAAAAGTATTAGTAAGAGGTGTGAGATATCGAGATATCCTGTACATAGCACAGTTTGCAGGTGCAGATCCGATGACAATTGCCTTTTCTTTTCTCATGACAGCTATGAATAGTGCCTGTAACTATTAGCTGCTTTTCCACCATCAGGTCAAACCACTCTCATTGCTTAACCGTCAGTGTTGGGGAAAGTTACTTTTAAAAGTAATATTGCTTTACTCTCTAAAAAAGTAACTAAAGGAGTTAGTTACTTTTTATGAAAAGTAATGCGTTACATTATTTTTGCGTTACTTTTTCTCACCTGGGGTGGGCTTGCTTGTTTGTTTTTTAATAACAACAAAAAAAGTTCTATTTTTTGGCAAATGTTAAGGAATAAGCCTCAGGCTGAAGGAAATGTATATTTACGCCTGTACAGTAGAGGGCGCAGCTCAAACAAACCTTTCAGCTGCTGCCATTCTGGAATACAGAAGAATCGGATACAGGAGAAGGAAGTTCAACACTCTTATTTCTAAATCTAATATTAAATCATGTTTGCTTATGAGTATAGTTGAATTGGATCATTGAAGGTCAGCAGCAAAGACATTAGTTAATAAAGTGAGATTAAATACATAAAGTGTATTTGTGTCATTTAATATTTTTAATTACTACAGGTTTGCGTAAAATTTTGAGATTGCATTTCACTGTTTTTTTATTTTTGGGGAATACTGAATCTGTTTTGTGCAAGTGAGATGAGTAAATGCATGTTCACATTTAGTCTTGAATTACAATAACCATCATGTTTACACAGCGCACACAGCGCCTCTGCACTTACTCCCTATTTCGCTCAACATGTGGACAGGAAAGCTGTCAGTCGATAAATGTGAAAAAGTAACTTGAGTTACTTATTTGAAAAAGTAACTTAAATATTTTTTTGTAAATTTTAAAAGTAACACGTTTCTTTACTAGATACTTGAAAAAAGTAATCTGATTACATAACTCAAGTTACTTGTAATGCCTTACTCCCCAACAGTGTTGACCATTCCATTCTGTGCCGATATGGACCAGCTAGTAAGGATATGGTTTCATTTTCCACTGTGGGGCTGATAACTTAACAAGAGTTTAAAGATGGTATGAGATGTAAATAGTGACTGCATTATCGAGGATGATCAGATATTCCTTTTATTATTAACTTGCGTTAACTTAGCTCAAATAGTGCACTTGACTAGTTACAGAGAAACTGGCAGCCAGGCAACAGACAATCAACCAATCCTGAGTGGTGATGTCACTACACAAATTTGTTTTGTAATTGTGCCATGTTGAATCAAGCTCAAGTGGAAATATAATTGAACCGTTCTGCCCAACAGTGAAAAAGTGACAATAGAGTTCTATAAGAATGAGTCCTAAAACCTAAAAAATGAGCATTTTAATAAATAAAGCAAGCAACTTTACAGTATAAAAAACAAAAACAAAAAACAAAAACTGTGTCATTGTCATTATCTTAGATTTACAATTTCTACTATAAAGTGGCTCTATTGTGCGTGCATGTTTTTATTTGTAGACGTGCGACCCCAACAGACTGAACAGAAGAAATGAACAGGAGTGGATTTCCATGTCAGAGAAGGCAGAGCCTTCCTATTACATAATCACCATGGATTAATGGTAGTTCAAGGGTGTTTACCAGAAAGTTCACTTGAAATGAACTCCAAACGAACTTTGCTTTGGCCTAATTTTGTTCTAAATGTCGTCACATCAGTTTGTTCTTTCGATTTAGCTTGAAGTATATTGGGGCCTTAAACATCACCACACCAAATAGGTAAACTCATCTACTCACTAGTCCACTTTTACTACCTTGTTGTATTAATACTTGTGCTTTTGCAAGCTATTCTAACTCAAAACGTTCCAACTTGTAGATTTTAAATAAAGCCTGAAAGAGTTGTCAGAAGTGTAATGGTGGTGACACTAAAGTTCTGAGAACATGGCGTAGTTCATTTATAGCCCAACTTAAGCTTATTACTTCTGTGATTGTATTTAAGCTTCAACTTTTATATAATATGTGTTAATTTGTGAATATCATCATTATGCACAAAACATGAAAGAATCATAAACTTTGGTTGGTCACAGTTTATTTTCTGCCATAATCCAAAAGTCAATGTAAAAAATCCTTTAGGGTTTTTGTCGAAGGAACCAGGGTGATGCTATCATCACTGCACTTTATGAATAAAGTGCATTTCAAAGATGGCAACATCCACTACACCAGAAGAGTAATGTAATCTAATAAATGAAACCAAGTGATGTACGTGTTCATCCATCAATTCATAATTAACCAGCATTTTGTTTTCACTGTCCTACTGAAAAAGAAACAGCCTGGTGGTTTGCTGGTCTCTATGTCTGGCAAAACTAGTCTGACAAAGGGGTTTGGATGGGCTTGGGAGACCTTCTGACCATCTTTGGTTTAAGTGTTTGTAGCTGAGTAGACTGCAAAATTTAACACAAAACTTTGTGGAAGACAGCAACCGGATCTTAAAACTTTGGGTGACACATGGCTTCTAGATCCATTTCTCTGAGCTTCCAAAACCTTACATGAAAAAAAAAAAAAAAAAAAAACACACAAATTTGAGGTCAATACACTTATAGAATGTCATTCTGTACCACGCTGTAAACCATATTTACTGTAGCACTCCGAACAGGACAGACATCAGCACTCTGCTGCTGGGTGAATGTAGCCTAAATGTACCAACTGAATCTAAAAAAGGATTTTAGTTTATGCTTTAGTCAGCTCATTATTGTGTGGACTGTGGTTTACCAAAGAAAACCCTTTTTATATGCATTGTTTGACATTTAAGTTCAGAATATAAATGTCATGTGTTGCCACATTCTTATGTAAACTTGAATACATTTAAAACCTGTCCAACATGAACAGCTGTTAAGGAAGTATCCAGCTGTGGTTGAACTGACTCTAGCTATGTGAGCTATGAGGTCTCTCAGGACCCCTTACGCCTAGTCATCACCTCCACGAAGGTCAACCACAGGAACTCAGGAACGCTCATGACTGTTTCACTAGCTGCTGAAGGTATGCAGTCTTAGATTTCAAGACTACCCACATGTTTGGATTCAAAGACTTAAGCACTTCTAAAATGGTGTTTAAAACACTGTGTTTAAACACTCATTTTCAGATTTTCTTAACTTGACAAAATTGCATTATATTCTTAAGGTTTGGTTGTGGAAAGCTGTAATACGTTTTATTACGTGGCTCTTTGGGATACTGGATTGTGATTGGTCAATTGTGGAGTCAAGCACTCTGTAAAGTCTACTTCAAGACATCCTAAAGACTTTCAATGAATTTAAGGTCTGGACTCAGAGGTGCCAATTCATGTGTGAAAACGATTCTTCATGCAGTTTCAGGCAGTTCAGAATCGTTTTTTTTTTTTAGGAGATTTATTTATTTATCTGCACTTTGTTCTTTGAAACTTTTCAGACCTTTTACATTCACAAACAGCTGTAATAAACATTAAAGATATATACTGAAAAAACATAATAGGGACATTTTAAAATAGGCTTCTGTAAAGCGTTACAAGTCATGAACCAAAAAGCAACAAGGTAAATCACATTAAAAATTTTGATTTAAAGAAAGAAAGTATTTGGACAAAAATGGTACAAGACTGTCCTTAACAGGAAAGATCTACAGTCCCGTGAAACTTTGTGAATGACATAATTGAATTAAAAAAGATAAATATAAAACTACTGATTTAAAGACATTGATTTTATTTATATATGAGGTATGTCTTTAATCAATTACTCTATAATGAATAAGATTTTTACTTCTGAAAACCGAATGATGCACTCTATTTGAAAATAGTAAATAATTGTATATATCTATAATGAATATTTTAAGTATCTGCACAGCATATATTTTTTGTCATTATGTTTAGAATTTCACATTATATCCTATGAGAAAATAAACTGAGATACTAATCTTTCTGATGGCCATCACAAAATCTAGCCATTAATCACAGGCATTGCAGCTGTACTTTCCGATGAGAACTTGCTTCAGAATCCGATTACGCCCACTACTAAACAAACATCTCTCTTCCTGGATATGCTCCTCTTTCTCAGTTAAGCAAAAGCATTCACTGCCTTTTCATTACAATACACATTCACACTATAGCTGTGAAGATCACCCAGGATTTGCACGTGATTATCTAGCTAATCGTTAGGGCTTGTCAGCTGTTGAAGTTCTTCATGAAACATATTCACAATAAGCTATCACGGTTATCTTTTAGTCTCTCTGTGGTCTTTACAAAAGTCTCGCAGTAGAGCGTTATCAAATCTTTTGCAGTCATTGGAAATAAGTGTTTCTTTTCCCTCAAGTCTTTTCCCTCAAGTCCTAGACAAAATCTCTTTCATGAGTGACTTTAAACTGAGGTTGATTTGATTTTTTTTTGTATAAACTAACTGCCATAAAATTCGGGTGATAACACCACAGAGCAATTCTCTGTAAATGAGGCAAACCTCTGGCTATCTGATAACACACTCAAGTGTTATAGGGTCAGACATGTTGGCCTGACTCAGACTCCAGCAGAGAGAAAAAATTATCATCAAGACAAAAATGCAAGGATTAGTTCTCTAAGATTTCAAACCCAAATTTAATTCCACATCCTTCCCTTATATTATTTAGGTCCAATCAGTATGTGTGTATCATTAATGTAGATAGTAGCGTTAGCTAGGTAATGATTCAGCTGAAGACGAAGCAAAAGACACACCGCCATTTACCACCGAAACACAGCTTTGTTTCCATCCAACAATTTTTATGCATATTTTGAGATATATATATATATATATATATATATATATAAACGCTGGATGAAACGCAGAGATGTGCATAAATTCTTAAAATGTGCATAAAAAACACTTAAAACAAGCACATGAACCTCTTGATGTCAAATGGACTCAAGTGGACAAATAGTCCACACCAAAATGTTTGTTTTGAAATTTACCTTTAAATTTAACTTTGGAGATTGCAATGCATTGATATGTAAACATGTAGGCAAACATATTGTACGCTGACATTTCATTTATTAATTTGCTGTACTGGTGCAAGGTCAAACTTTCGGAGATGATATAAAGAGTTTTTACCTTGAAATGTTGAAGTTGTAGAACAAGTTCATCGAGTTGTCTTCTTTTGTCCTCTATCTCGGCTTGTCTTTTCCGTTTTTCCTGAAAATATAATAGAAATATTGTGTTAAACTACTGAGAGTAACGTAATTGAAAGGTTTTAAATTGGAAATAATACATTTTGTGTGACATTAAGACCAAATAAGTTTAGCATGCAGTTAGAACAGTGAGTTTCAATTCATATTAATGCATTAATTGAAGCTTGTGTGACAAGTATTTTTGCATCACATCAAGATAATCCTATCTAAAAGCATCTTCAGGTGCTGTAACGTCTTTATTGTTTGAGCTTTTTTTGTGATATTTGCTCAGGCTCAGGCAAACATAACTATTAGCCTTTTAGCTCATAACTAAATACTTAAGCAGTTGTTTTAGTGTGAATGACAAATGACTAAAAACAATAAGTCATCCATTTCCAATCGTGAGTTGCACAAAATAATTGTTTAGGTTGTTTAACATGACAAGCACTGTTCAGAAAATGTGAAAGTTTGGTTAAAAAATATGACTGATATGAGAAAAGTTTGTCCATGGTTATATATAATCATATCCCATCATAACCTAAACTCCATATGTTTTTGCCAGTCCCTCTCTGCAGGTGATCTAATTCTTATTCACTTTACATGACCATAGGGGAAAACCGAGCCACATATGTCGATTATTCAGGTTCTTGAGCTTGTTCAAATATCTTGGCTCGCTTTGACACCATTTCACGAGCACATTCCAGAGCAGAGCACTGCTGCAGTAAGTATGCACTCTTCTGTGAGTGAGTCTCCACAGAGGGAAAACTGATATGTTATCCAGATGTGAACAAATGTGCCTCTAAAACTAGACCCTTACATATCCGTCAGTGAATGATGCCACTGGATTTTACATGAAAGCTAACTGGAAATGGCTTACAGGGTTTTTTTATGTCTTCTTTTAAAAGCTGAGTAGTATGCTAACTGAAACATAATCCCTGATTTTGACATGTTGAGAACAGGTAAATAAAGGGGAAAGACCTGACTATCTTCTACTCAGAGGAATTTAATGTATTATTTGTAAGATTGCTAAAATTTGCACTTATGTGACCTGCATTTACCTTTTTGCAAAATAACCCATATAATGGGTGATTTAATTTGTGGTGGTTATTCATATCTGTTCATTTAGATAAATGTGGAAATATCAGCCAGATCTCCAAAGACAGCGCACATATTTAATGAAGTTGCAATTTCGTACAAATTTGTAAGATGTGTTTGGTAAGAAAATAACCTAATGTGGTGTGAGTGGAAACGTTCAAATGAGATTTAACCACCAATTCACCAATACATAATATAATTACAGACCGTCATGAAACTGCGTTGAGAAATATACAATATCAACATAATCACAGCATCTAAAACATGAACCCTTTCATGGGGAAGAAAGAAAACTATAATAAATGAACCATCAGCACACTGAGTTCTGGGCCTCAGATGTTTCTTTAGGGATCCCTCACTAGAACTAACTCAGCCACAGAAAATTCAACCCTTTTAACCAAAACAGACTAAACCATTTTATAATTACAGGGATCTCAATTCAATAAATCAAACCTCAAAAAAAAAATAAAAAAAATAATCCATAAACATATGAAATTACATTCACTATACAGCAATGATGAAAATAAACAAACACAAAAATTAACTTTACAAAAACACATTTAAATGAACAATCCAAACCCATATGCTACCCAAAAACTACATTTCCCATAATTCCTAGCAAAGGATATAAAAGATATCAGGAAAAGCCACACTCTTTTAAATAACAGGCCTTTTTGTTCCATGCTGCAGTCACGGATTCAGGCGGAACCACGGGTAAGATATGCAGTTATTAAAACAATTAAATAAATAAATAAATAATGTTAAACCCATATCTTTGTATAGTTGTTGTTTATTCAATCACTAGCATGCACTCTAGAAATGAAATGTCATCCCGCTATTTGATCTTCAATGCGCGCATAAAGACAACATGCACCTCTAACACAATATTTTGGGTAAATTGTTAAAGAAACAAAAATAAATGCATAGAAATGTATAAACAAGCAGAAAAAACAATTAATTCCTCAAACAAAACGAAATCAATTTCTCATAAAGAAATAAAATAAGGAGAAAACTAGAACAATTGTAATAGAGTAGCCTATTTATTAGGTAAGTGTGGCCTTAGCCATCACAGCGAGCTAGAATAGGCTATATGCATGGTTACTTCCTGGTTGTCGTTAAGCCAGCTCGGGCATTTCCGGTGAACTGTTAGCTGTTCATTCTGTAGTCGCTGTACATCGACACAAAACCATCAATGGTTGACTTTTTAATGTTGTATTCATATTTTAATGCAGTTATCATATTTACCTAATTTGCCAATAAACCACTTTTATTGATTGCAATAAAGACGAAGCTATTGGGACCGTTTAAAAACGCTGTGTTTGTAATTAGACACGTACATGCATTTTTTCCCCCGCACTTGAAATAATATTTTTATTGTGATGACCACAAACATTATTTGTTCATCCTTCTGAGATAGTCCCGGGTTAAAATGTAGGAAATTCAACATTTGATAGAAAACACTTATTTAAAAATAAAAAAGACAATAATTACCACTTCAACCAGCAGGTGGCGGCAAAGCAGCATTTATTTGCGCATATATCAGCCACTTCCTCTAATCGTTTTTCACTTCGTTTTTGACTAAATATTAAACATTATAAAATAACTAGGTTTAAAAATACATTTTGTCAATGTGAAGTATGAAATACTCAAAAAATCTTAAGAAAAACAATAACTTTTCTTGTGAATAAATGACACCGAAAGCAATTTCCCTTTAATCACAGAAGCTGTCAGTCAGTGCAGCGCAAGATCAATGATTACACACATTTTATTCAATTAATCTAACTAAAGTGCACTATAAAAATTTAATTTGACGCTTTTTTTTTCCCACACGAAAGTGTGAAAACTGATGGTCGAATTGAATTTAGCCAAGGAGGAACAATGAGGTACTTCTTTCTCTCTTTATTTTTTTATGCTGTCTTACGTTTGAATAACTAAATTAATGCTATGCCTGACTTTTTAAGTGACTGTATTCTGATTATAAACTAAGGATTACACTACTGATGCTCAACACAACAGCAAATGACATCTCACTGGAAGTTTTCGAGCTGGCTTATATTATTGCGGAAGTTCTAAAGAACGCTCCATGCATATAGTCCGTTGGAACTGCCAATGATTTATTTATCAGTAAATGATGGAGAAACTTTATCAGAGAAAGACTTATCAATAAATGAAATTCAGATGGGGCTAATAAAGATCAATGGTTACACTTATTTCGATAGTCCACATTAGACATTCTACTAACTATAAGTAACTTTGCAAATACATGTCAACTAACTCTCATTAGAGTATTAGTTAACTGTTAGGTTAGAGTTGGTACAAATTGACATGTATTTGCAAAGTTACTTATAGTAACCGTGGCCGTGTGTCCACCAAAGTGTTTTTTGTTAAATGTTAAATAGGTTAAATGTAGAATTCTGAGGCCTGGTTTAACAGACAGGGCTTATATTAAACCAGGATTAGGCCTTAGTTCAAATAGGACATTTAAGTAGCTTTTAATAAAATTCCTTAAAAGAAGAAAAAAACATTACTGGTGTGAATTTTGAGACAAAACAATGGCACTGACATTTTAAGATTTGTCAGTGCAAGTAGCTTTCAGTTAAAACAGCTCAAACACTTTGGGCCCTATTTTAATGATATAAACACATGGTCTAATGTGCAAGTGCACTTAGGGCATGTCCGAATCCACATTTGCTAGTTTAATGACAGGAAAAATGGACGCCGCACATGGTCTAAAAGGGTTGTCCCCATTCTCTTAATGAGTAATGGGTGTGTTTTGGGCGTAATGTGCAATAAACCAATCAGTCGATCGCGCCATGGCGGATTCGTTATTTACATGGCGGAATTTGTAAGTGGAAAAACTGAGTGCTTCTCTAGTGAGGAAACAGAGTGAGGAGACCACCAAAGCATATTTATCTTTATGCACACAATAATAATCTTTTACATTGTAATCCTTTTATATATTTAATATTTGGCATGTTTGTGTGCTGCTGGGTGTCCCTGTGTGTGTAATAAGCATATTACTAACGCTAATAAAAAAAAAAAAAATACTGTGCTATTGACGTTAGACCAGGTTTCAGTTGGTCAATGGCACAGTCTATTTCAGTTGCCTCAAATTAGCAATGCACCAACAATACGCCTGAACACACCTCGTTTTCAGACCAGCACGCCCATGGGCGCACAAATGCATTTGCTATTTAAACAACATGGCGCAGGGCATAAAAATGATAACTGCGTCGGGCTGCAACTAGCATAAAACACTTGGCCACAAAAGCAATGATAATCAAAACCAAACAGATGTTTTGTTAGTTTTTTAGCAGAGTACCCAAGGCAGAGTTGTACAGACTCCGCCCTCTTCTGGAAAGTGTGGGAGCAGCAGCTCATTTGCATTTAAAGACACATGCATGAGAACAGCATGTTTTTCCTTACACTTAAAAATGGACATTTGCAACATGGTATAATAGACGATCTGTCAGGTATTTTGAGCTGAAACTTTACAAACACATTCTGGGGACACCTGAGACTTATAATACATCTTGTAAAAAGTGGCATAATAGGTCCCCTTTAAGATATATGTAAGGAGAAATGTCTTAAATGATTGCATGATTTTTACATTTTTAACATGTCATTTATTTTTTCCTAGTCATAAAGCATGTTTACAGGCTGCTTAATTTATAAAATTTAAATACAATTAAAAATGAATAAAAAACTAAATCCATCAAATGACCTCATAATGGGAACCTCCAATGAAGTGCCTGACAGAACCCTTTAAGGTTCTATATAGAACCTTTTCTGAGTGAAAAATGTGATGTATACAAAGGAGTTGATGAATACTAATGTCATCCTGTTGAAATAACACATGAACGGCACGCAGGAGAACACAGAAAAACACAATAAAGAAACAGTAAGATTGTTTTGGCATCAGATGTTATGCCCCCTTGCGAACAGTCTTGCCAACTGGAAGTGCTCATGATGTGTCTGTTTTAACTTTATTCATCCGGGCCAAAAAAGTCATCAGCTTAATCAGCCAAATATACAGTTTGTATGAAAAATTGTCATTCTGGCACCTGTAATTCAGACTACACGATATCAGCTCAATTTTTGTTAAAATGTATGTTATTAATGTGCACCTGTAATTCAGACTACACGATATCAGCTCAATTTTTGTTAAAATGTATGTTATTAATGTAACATTCTGCCTTTAAATACTTTGGTCAGTTAAATATATACAATTTTATATTATTTATTTGATAGAATTAAAAGCAGTTTCATGTCTGTCGTTATATTGTTTAACTGGTCGAGGTTTAGAAAGTAATTAGGAATAGGGACTTGAAGCAACAGCGACCGGAAGTAAACTGTCAACTGCCGTAGCTAAAGAACACAAAAATCGCTAAGCAACATCAAAGGGCATAATAGATCATTTAATCATTTGACATATAAAAAATAAATTACATTTAAATAAAAGCAAGAGAATGGTTGCTTTTGGCATTAAATGACATACAGATACAATTAAAATACCACATAACCATAAAACAACATTTATTTATCTAATCTGTCACGTATTATCGACTACGGCAAATCGGCTAATCTCCCATAGTAGACGGTTACAGTAGAACGCCAAGAAGTAGCAGTTAAATTCACACATGTGCAACAGAACGCCGTTGCCATTGTATCAGCAGCTGCTGCTTAAAGTCCGTAATAAGTAATGCAATAAATTTTAGACAGAGTAATTACTACAGAAATCTAATTACACTATTGAAGATGTGTAAATGCAGATACAAAATAGTGACAATAAACCTCAAAACAGTTGGAAAAGGCCAAGCTAAATTCTTGTTGGTATTTTTAAAAATATATTAAAAAATACTAATACTTAAAGAACAACTAAAATATATTTAAATGCATAAACATAAATATATATTAAAATATTAGCAAAATATAATATATAATTTGGGCCTTTTACACTTTAAAATAAATCACAAAGTATATCAAAAATATATTTATGTGCTGTATGCACTTTGAATATCGTGCTTCTGTCCTTTATAAAGTTCAAGTTCATGTTTATTTATAAAGCACATTTGAAAACAACATGTGTTGTACCAAAGTGCTGTACAATTTTACACAGAAGATAAAAGAAAATAAAACTAATTCATAAGTGCAATCAACGCAGATGATTTTTAATGTGCATCACAACAACATAAACTCTGCATCTATGCAAGCGATTTCTCATGTGACTGCAGGGCTGTAATTACACCGGCAGTGCGTTCGTCACTGGTTACATGCCCTACAGACTGGCATGACGCTCCACGCCCCTCTCATCTGGAGAGAATACTAAAGCCAGATCTATTTCACACCAAGAATGCTGACACATACCAAAGCTCAGAGTAACATACAGAAATAGGCCAGCAGCAAGAGACGTAATCTGTGGCCCAGTCATCTTGAAATATCACTCACGCAGAGGCTAATTTCCAGACGGACCGTAGCATCTGTCAAGAATTCAGTATGTGAG
Source organism: Hypophthalmichthys molitrix (assembly GCA_037950675.1). Classification (NCBI taxonomy): domain Eukaryota; kingdom Metazoa; phylum Chordata; class Actinopteri; order Cypriniformes; family Xenocyprididae; genus Hypophthalmichthys; species Hypophthalmichthys molitrix. The sequence continues at coordinate 25,796,173 of CM075501.1, forward strand.
TTTAGTATGAAAACAGGTAATAAAAATGCTCAGTTGTGATGTTGAGCCTATTGGGCTGGTGAGACCCAAACAATGAGGATTTGTTACCCAGCTCAAATGGAAAACATCTGCATAGCGCACTGAAGCCACCCCCTCCATCTCGACTGACGGCATCAAGCCTCAAAGACCAAACACCCGAGGGCCTCTCTTGAGTTCATTAGCTTTTTCTTTTGCTAGAGACAAAATATAAGAGATTTTCAGAGACCTAACGTTTAACAAAAACAACTGGAAATCAACTGAGGATATTACTATAGCTGAGCCCAAGTGATCAGAGGGTGAAAATCTTGGCCATGTACTCCTACACAGGCCACATTCCCCTTCGATAAATACAGCTTGTTTGTAACAAACTAGATTTCAGTGATTGTGCATAGATAAGCATAAGTTGAAAGTCACAAATATGATTGTGTATATATTATAGTGAAGACTAGGTGGGGGAAAAATGGTCTATGATTAAGGGTCAGTTTACACAACACTGTTTTCAACTAAAAACGCGTTTTGGCCGTTCATTTACACGACAACAGCGTTTTGGCCTAAAAATGCAAAATTTTGAAAACAGGTTGCAAAGTGCACGTTTTTGAAAACGATAGATTTATCATCTCTGTGTATATTACAAAAGCGTGAATTTGTGAAAGCGGTGACATCATGTGCATACGAATGACGTGTTCAGTCTATAAGTGTATAGTGTTTCTTTACAAAGGGATATTGGCAACTACTGGCCTGACATGAATAATACAGCATTTATAGTTGTTTTTGCGTATCCGTGTGAATGGGGATCATTTTGACAACACTGTCGTCTGTAAGTTAAAAACACAAGAAAGTAAAAACTTTTCTGTTTTTAGTACACTGTTGTTGTATAAACGTACCTTTACTATAGGGGTAGGATTAGGGTTTGGTTTAGGGTTATTTGAATCTAATTATGTATAATTTACTGTTATTACTTGAGTTTATTTAATGTTGTAAAATGTTTTTAAAAAGATGCTGTAAAATGTTTTATTTACAACTTAAACTTTTTTTTTGTCCTATATGATGTGTGATATTCCAAATTATAGTACTCTGAAACAAACTAGTGTGCCAAAGGTGTCACTAACTATATCAGTATGCAATAATAAAAAATGAAGTTTAAAAAATATAAAAACATTACCAAAATCTCTTTATTTTTGTAGAAAAATAAATCCAAACATGAATCTTGAATATATTGTGATACTGACTGCTGAATAAATGCACTTACGCAACCTCTGTATCACAATACAATGTCATTTTTAGTGTTGTTTTAATAGAAACAAGGGTCACATTTTACATTAGGTGGCTTTAACTACTATATACCAACATGAAATACCTACAAGACTACGGATTTACTGTGTCACTACACTGTAAAAAAGAATTGTTGATTTAACTTAAAAAAGTAAGTTACCTGGTTGCCTTAAAATTTTGAGTTAGTTGAAATTAAAAGTTTGAGTTAATACAACGAAGGCGATTGGTTTAATCAACAGAAACTCAAAATATTATGTTATCTGAACCACATTAAGTTGATTTGACAAAAGAAAAAATGTTGTGATAACAAATCATGTTGTTCTTTAGAATTCGCATATTTATTGCTAATGAGTTTATGGTTGTGTATGGTTGGGCTAGGAGTATAGGGAGGGTTAGGGGTAATTTAACAGTTTAATATAAAGTGTGATTGGAAAAACATTTAATTTGAATTATTAGAATTATTAATATTTTTTCAATATAGACAGTGTTAATTATCAGTACACTAAAATGAATCATATGAGGTGAAATTCTCTTGATTTGTGCTTACATGAAAGTGCAATAATTCTGATGTAAAAATTTCCCAAATGACAACTAAGCTTGCAAGTAAACCAATTACTGTTTTACTTGTAGTTGTTTCTGCATATTAATCTGGGAAAATGATTAATGATAATGCATTTTAATGTAATGAATTTTAAAGATAACTGAATTTCAGGTTATGAATTTAGCTAGATGCTGTATAGATGCTAAAAGTATGGTACATGGTGGTCTGTGGTAAGATGTACTGCCATACAAGGCCTACTTGCTCACTACCAGTAAAGTACACACTGGTGAAGTATGCCAGATGGGATGTGGCTTTGAAGCCGATGAATCACATGGCAAAACTTTCACTAATGTCAAAAAACAGTCCATTTCCTCTATTGTATGTGACCAATGACCCGAGTCGCCACGGTATGTGTCACTGTTGACTCCTACAACTGACGCCTCCAGTGCAAGCAATGCGGACATTCCTGATTGAAATGCTCTATAACAAAGACAAACTAACTGTGTAAGCTATATCTTTTGTGTTCTTTGTGTCACTTATCTACCAAAAATGTCTTTACTAGTGATGGCTCTTTATCTAGAGTCAAGCGCTTGTCCCAGAGGACAGACAAAAATAGACTGGACATAGTTTTCCCAGAAAGCACTTTGGGAAAGGAAGTCTTCAAGAAGTTCTTTGTGTTCTTGGTTTGGCAGTTATAACGAAACTCATTTGAACTGATGACACTTCATAAAGAATGCTGATATATTAATATAATTAAACAATAATATTTAGTTATATCACTTTTTTTTTGTATTCACTTTCAAACAGTACGTCTCTTTCAACCCATTTCATGGCAATTCGAAACTATTTTACATTTTGGCGAATTGGTACAATCTGTTGGTGAACCTTCATGCTTACACTTTATTTCTGAAAATCACATGTTTCTGAATGAATTACATTGTACAAATTCATACAAAATCACTACCTTGTAAAATAGTGACTTTTTTTTTCTTGAGGCTGGATGAGTCCTATACGCTGAAGACTTGGTGGATGAAAATCTGTAGAAACCCCTTTATTATAACTCTCTTTCTTCTGGCAACATTTCCAAAAACCTTCCTTCTCTATGTTGTTATTTCCAGGTGAGAATCTGTGCCATGATTTTTGCACTTTTATCAGCATCCAAATCAATCAAAAGGCACTTTATGCAACATTTTTAATGCAACATCTTGAAATTATGACCAGAATGATCCTAAACTTCACATCTCAGAGTAAAGTTATGATTAATCTGTGACTCAAATTCATCATTAACTCTTAAGGCAATCTTAATCAAAAGGAGTAGATCCTGCAGTCTTAAAAAGTATAATATATCCTATTCGTCTGCTAATAACATTCTTTAACTGACCTTATTAACATGCTTTGCATCTCGTGCATGTCAGTTAAACCACATAAACCACAAATGACTTTGTTTAATCAACATGTATTCCAAAATTAAATGACATCAAACTCAAGTAATGGATGCTTAAGGCAGTGGTTATTTCTAATTCCCTGACATCAATGTGAAGGTCTGCAGTTCATTATTTAAATTAGACAGAAATGCGTTTGTTTATTATCTGGAAGAGAATGACAAACCAAATCTGCATTAATAAAGCATTCTGAGCACAACATTAACTGATATTAAAATATACAATACTGAAGTTCAAAGTGTTATAAAAAACAATATTGATCTATAACCAATACTAAAATGAAAAAGGTAAAATCACTCAACAACATCATTAATTATACAGTTTAAAGATGCAGTCACATTAGCAAAATTTTCCCAAAAATGGACTGGATGACTGAATTTTGCCTGTAAAAATTCGTCGAAGAATGGTAAATGTAACAAGTATGACTGTTCGTAACCTAATGAAAACGGAATATGAGTAACTTGATAACACTCCCCAAAAATCCTGCATGAAAAATGTTAAACTACTTAACTTTTGGTCGAATTTTCCACCATGTGTTTAATTACTTGATTGATTAACAATCAGTTCACGAGTTCGTGTGCCCATATAATCTTAGCGTAAGTGGTAAACAGATTTTTCTTGCTGTCTGCGATAGAGGGGCTCAGAGAAGATATTATATTCGAGCTCCGATTGCCCCCCATAACAGGCAAAATTGTACAAAAAGGAAGAGAAGGGGAGGAGGAGGGATGCCGAAAGAACTAACAACAGGAAGAGGTAAGATGCTGGTTTTAAACCTTGGTATTAATTATTATTATAGATTAGATGGGCATACTCCTCCCGAAATTACGTTTAATAACTTCACTAATGTAACTATAATGTAATGTGTCTGAATTGGATAATGGAAATTTTAGAAGTGGTGGGGAGTTCCTCAGTTCTGACTAGTCTTAGTATTGGAGTTGACTCTAATAGGAACTGATTCTTTTGTTTTTACGAATTTGTATTTTTTTAAACTGGACATTGTGATTGGCTCAGATCAGTGAGTTTGGCTGTACTCAAACTTATGTCTGCCTCTTGTATCATAGTGAAATTTACATGTGTAACAGAAAATGACTCTGTGGAAGTACTTCCAGCTTGTCGACAAAACAACACATTTTTGTTGTAAAATACGTAAAAATACGACAAATACAAGTGTGTGACTTTCTCACTCACTCCCCCATGCTGCTGATAATTTGCTTGTGGCTTCAGGGGCACAACATTCACACCTCTCTCTCGCTTTCTCCCACCCTCTCTTCATTTCTAGTTTTTGTTTGGCAATGATGTAACTTGGAATAAGCAGCAAATCTGGGATTTTGAAGGTAATGTTTCTAAATTAGGACAATTTAAATTCAGACAGAAATAATAATGACTCAGAATCGCACACACAAAGGTTGTTTTTCTACTGGGTTTTGACTAGGTCAGAGGAACATATAAAAAATAAGAGAAAAGGTTAAAATCCAGATTACAATTGCTATTTTACACATTTCTGGGACACCAAATATAAAGACAGTAATGTGAACAGGACTGAACAGAACCGTTGGGTCTGAACAGTTAAAGTTCAGTGGCGATTTCTGCTCTTGCAACAGGTCACACATAACAGTAAACATGGCTGCATAAGTTACAGTAAACTTTGCAACATAATTCCTTCCTTTCTATGTTTCATAATATGTTTATCCCTGAAAACTTCCTGTGAAACTGGGGGGAAAAAAACATCCTAAAACCATAATATGTATATCCTGTGTAGAAAGCTGCACTCATTGCAATCATTGCAGTGTGCATCACGCTACAAGAACTAGATAAGGAACATATGCCGAGGACTGCCGTATCCCCTCTATCCAGGTGGCAAAGAACCAGGTGAAACCAGGTGACAGTCTTTCATTTCATTAATGCAAACCACATACTGCAAATTATGTCTAAATTGAATCACGAATACAGTATCCACATTGCAAACACATTTAAAGAGAAATATGGTACACTACCAGATATGAGTGCATAGCTGTTCACATGTGCTCATGAGCTATTTTCGATCTATGTATTCTCTCCAATGTCTGCACAGCTATGCCCTGTTGTTAGAACAGCCAGCACAAACTGCATTATGATGGACTGTTTCACTTCTAAGTTAATTTCTTTGTCATTTCCAATGACAACACTCTAATTTTTGAACACTCTTAAAATTTATGCGTGACTGTTTTTTGACATTGGCCGAAACAATAGCGTGAGTTTGGTCTTTCTCTCCAGCCAATCGAAATAGTTGGTGTGTTCAAAAAAGCATTATTTTTGCAATTACTTTTGATGATGCTAATGGCACAGAAATTATACACACATCACCTTTAAATTTCATATCACAGATGATGACTATTAATATTTCATGCCTTTAGTTTACTAATGGTGGGAAACTGAATCACGGTAACTTCAGCTTCATTGCTAAATGGATCATGTGACAGCAGCAGGTGTTGACCTGCCATATTATTTTCCTGCTCTGGTCAAGCAAAAATGTTCGACATTTGTGATTGAATGTAACTGGCATAACGTGCAATTCCAAGGTTTGACCCCTACAGCTGCTAGCTATAGTGAGAATAGTACAGTGTACTGGTTAAAGATCTATGGGGGCCACCAAAAGTTTGGAGTTTCAAATCCCACATGGGATGATCTGGTCACCAATGTGCCTTTGATCGACATCCTTAACCTCAGGTTGTTACTTTTAAATATAGTTGCTTTGAATAAAATCTTCCACTAAGTAACTACCATGGTTATTATCATTAACAAAAACTATTATGAAGATGAAAATGCAGTGAGGAACATAACAGAAATTTGCAAAAGGATGTCTAAAACTAAACTGAAGCTGTAAATTGACAAAACCCAATTTTAAAGAGATTATTACTTTGTTTTTTTATTTTTCTATCATTTTATCATTTTTGGATGGTCTGATTTAGCAACAGATCTTTTCTTTTGTATTGTAACATACATCTGAGTATAACGAAAAAGCAAAAAATGTAGGTTGGGGACTTTTTTTTCTGTGCATTGGCTGTTGTTTGAGATATGGGCGTGGCACTTAAAAGTGGAGACTACATTGACTAATTAAAATAAACGAATTAAAACTAAACAGAAATTGAAAATCACAATTTAAACCAAAATAAAATTGAAATCAGTGCTTTGGTGTAAGTGACCCTGTAAATGACCATTTAAGTATGCATTTTAAAACATTTTAGAATATTTAAGTGCTATTCATCTTTAAAACATCTGAATTATCTGACACTGATATATGTACTAGTAAGCTGAAAGGCTTTTAGTTACAGCACAGTTAGTTCCCAATTCTTGTTTCATAAATGCAGCTGAGGCCCCACACCCGAGAGCTCTGGGGATCCAAACCAACTTGAGGGCCACCCCACCTCCCTGAAATATGCGAACCCCAAGCCAAATCATTACAGAGAACTGCTGCTAAATTTAACTTGCTAGTAATGGCTGCTTGCATTATTGCATAGCCAGAACTTTGACCAAAGAAATAATGGCTCTATAGCCACTGAAATTGGCCAAGGACTGCAAAGTGACTAGTCACAGTTTTTTGTTCAACGTCATGTTCAGGGGCTGCAAATAATGATAAAATAACAGACTATCTATGCTTTCATGTTTTCTTGATAATCCTTTCTCAGTAAAGTTCTTCACCTTCACCATTATAAATGTGAGAGGACACACAACTAATAAAATGAGATCACTTGGGAATCCCAAGGGTTGGCCAAGCTCACAAAATAATACTTTTCCCATATCTCATTGGTAAACATGCAAACACATCTCTTTTAAATTCAAGTGCCTTAAACAAAACTCTTGATGTCTTAAAGTTTCTATTCCATGAACTTTTTTTTTAATCCAGCATTTAGTTGCTCCTCTGAAGTGTTCATTGTTGCAGTATCAGAACTTGTAAACAAGTCTTATGTTTCCTGGCAGACTGTTAAAGATCGCTGCACACTAGGCTCCCGGAAAACCAGTGGGAGTCAGCCAATTAGATTAAAGGCTTATTCACACCAAGACAGATAACTATAAAAATACTATAACGATAACTATATTAGCACCCACACCAATGCACAATATTGTTCTGTTTATTGTAAGCATGCGCTGCAGTTTTGTCATCTGCCGCTTTAAATGCTTGAGCACTTTAAAGCAGGATGGCTTCTGATTGGCTGCCAATGTTTTCATCGTTCAAAAAATCCAACAATATCGTTTCTCTGTGCCGTTATTGTTAAAGTTGTTGTGTGGACTATGCTATACTTTTATATTTAGAACTATATCATTATCGTTATATACATCGTTATATCATTATATATTATATCTTCACCATTACCGTGCATGGTGTAAACGGTCCATAAGACTTTTGCCTTTGTGAAAGCGTTTCAGTTTTTTTGTGCTATATGCATCAGAAAATGAGTGAACAGAGTGTGGGTGGTTCGTGTTTGTAATGTCTGAGTCGGAGACTAGTGCTACGCTAGCGAGATCACAGTGTAAATAAGGCCTGTAGCAAAGGTCTAGACCTGAGCTTGACTAAATTAATCTGTTTAAACAAGTCACTACTGCTGAGGGAGGGCAGTTAAGAGGGAAGTATGCCCGCGTACAATCACCTCCGCCCAGTGTACCGCAATTAGCAACCCGCTAACCCATTTCTCATTTGAGCAAGCGACATTCCCTCACTTGTTGGACTGAAAAGAAAAGCCACAGATTTGGACCCAAGGCTGTCCTGTGCAGCAGCAGCCAGTGGTTTGAGGCAATGGACCAGAAACATAGCTAGCTAGCAAAGTTATTTACTTATTGTACAGGGAACTGTCTGGCAAAACTACCAAAAATCAGTTCTTCTATATCTTAATGATATGTTTACTGAAAAGTAAAGTGGTATTCAAGGTGTTTGTCAGTCATGCAGTCAGTTTGTGGGTAGCATTGTTGATGCAGGGGAGTCTATATTCATCACTTGCAGAAATTGATATTTATAATGCACTCCCAGCAAAACAGCATGATAGAAAATAGTGATAAAGCTACAAATGTGGAAAAAGCTAGCATTTGAATTGAATAAAACAACCATTCACTTCCACTAAATTTTAGTAATCTACTTGAGGTATAGCTTTTAGTTTAGCTCATTTCAAAAACACAATTGCTTGGCCAACATCAAGCAGCCCACATGCTTTGCTGTTCTGGAGATCATGGTAAACCAAGTGAAGCCCAGATAAAAATATGTGGTTGGGGTAACACAGATGTTGGATGAATATTGAGTGAAACTAGAAACCCTAAATTGAAAATCCATGTCCAAATTAAAAGCTTTCTAATGAGCAGCGTACATAAAGTACTGACCATTATAAGATCTTTGAACAACAAACTACCACAAGTTTCACTTTCAACACCAGGCATCTGTTTTGATAAAAATGCATGTGCAACAGTTCACAGTTTAAAATTTCCATGCTTTTAAGGAAGCACAATAATAAAATATAGAATGGTTGCAGCAAACATTTCAAATCTTCCTGGGTGAAATATTAAAATATGCTGTGTTGTCGGCAAAATATACTGCTAATTTATGGTGTTTGCTAAAGCAATCATCTCATCATAGGGTTAGGGATTTGTACAATCCCCATATCCAGGGGTGTTAAATCCTGTATTTGGAGGATTCAGCCAAGTTTAGCACCAGCCACAATTAAACATACCCGAATCAGCTAATCAGGATTGGTATTAAAGGTCTTTGGGATCACTACTGTTGCATCAAAAAATCACATACTGTAGGTACTACATTTATAATAATAATAATTATAATTATAATAATAATTTGTTACAATTATATAACGCTTTTCTTGGCACTCAAAGTGCTATATATGGAAGGGGGGAATCTCCTCAACCACTGTCAATGTGCAGCATTAAACAGAAACCAGAACGACCACCACACACCAGCTTATTGGTGGAGAGGAGACAAGAGTGATGAAGACAATCATTACATATGGGGATGATAGGAGGTCATGATGATAGATAGAGGCCAATGGGCAAGTTTGGCCAGGATGCCGGGATTACACCCCTACTCTTTCTGAAGGACATCCTGGGATTTTTTATGACCACAGAGAGTTCACCTTGGTTTAACGTCTCCTCGAAGGACAGTATAGTGACAGTATAGTGTCCTCATCACTATATTGGGGCATTGGGACCTACACAGGCCACGGGAGAGCACCCCCTGCTGGCCTCACTAACACCTCTTCCAGCTTCAACCGAGTGTTCGAGGCGGTCTCCCATCCAGGTACTGACCAGGCTCAAACCTGCTTAGCTTCAGTTGGCAACCAGGCAAGAGCTGCAGAGTGATAGTTACTCTTTGATGAAGAACTTCGTGACCATTCAAAATTATGCAGCCCCAGGCCTTTTCAGCACTGCGCTCATTGTGTTCTGTCTTCTGGTTTGTATTTTCACAGCATGAGGATAAGATGAATGAATTGCTCGTTTTAAAAACTACTGAAATTTTTTATGATATCCGCTTCAAAAATTACAATGCTCATGATAAGTTTTGTTAAACTCTACAATAAGTCAATCCACTTCATCAGCTAATTATTCTTCGACAATTTCAAAGACAAAATTCTTTGCGCATAAGGTCTATTGCATATGTGTGTGTGTACTATGTCACGTGACCTACAGCATCACTTGAGTCTCTTACCTGCCATTCACAACTCCTCCCCGGGGCCTCATGGGATAGTAAAATGTCCACAAGATGTGTATTTTAGGCATACTGTTTTTTGCATACTATATAGTAGGAAAGTGTTTGGATGTTACATAGAAACTTCCAGACTGGTGCTGGGGAATAAACTCCTAAGAGTTAAACTCAATAAACTCTTGAGGTGGGTTTCCAGGAACATGTTTTGACACCTAATTCTGACTGTTACACTTAATCAGTGCATAATTATAGAGGTTTATTTTTTTTTAGTATTATTTCTATTATTATCTATTATTTTTTTAAGTAATTGGATGATTGTCTTCGTGGTGGACAAAAAATTTCAATTGAAATTCAAGGGTTCAATTGAAGAAGTGGCTCAACCCAAACATTATTGAGACTGGCACGTAGGATCTTTCAACATGAGCCAGTACACAACAACCTTGCTACCACAGAGAACATCTTGAAAACTACCACAATCAACCATCCCGAAGACCCCACAGAAACATGCTAAATCCCTCAGAATACCTTAGAAATCTCATAACAATGTCTTGGCAATAACCCACTACATTCTAGCACTGTGGTGCGACTTCCGCACTGGCAAGCACCACTCGTTATATCTTGTTACATCTATAACAAATCTCTCTAAATGTGAATAAACTGCTCAAAACAGAATGAGTCAAAGCTGATTTTAACCATTTGACTTTAATTTGTTAAGTTGTTGAGCAACCATACAACATTAATAGTACTGTGTGGGACTATAAGGGCTTTCCATTGAGCTACCGTCAAAACAGACAGCGCAATAAAGTTTCACCACCTAATTAATGTCACTCTTTTTCCCTAGTATTAAAAAAGGGGAAACCCACATGTAGTTTCAGCCTGTGCTGGTCAAATATGAGTGAGAAAGTTTCTGTAATTTTTCTATATATGAAATGCTTTGTCTGACTGACTGTTTGGAAATAGATTACTAAAAGAGAATTATTTGGTATAACATGATGCACTACATACCTGAATCAACTTAATAATAAAATGTTACAAAAACAATTGCAAACACTTGGCACACCAAATACCAGGTTTGTGAGTACCAGAAGCAGTCTTTGCCATGTGTCCTTAGGCGTTTGAATACAGTTGCAGGCCTGTGGCTGATATCATAATAATGCTGCAAGAGTGATTCACAACATCATTACTACTATGTAAATTGACTTAATACCAAAAACAGATGTCAAGAAATTTATGTGTGTTATGTTCACTACTATCAGATGCGATAAAAGCACTGAATTCTTGCTAAAATGCAGGAAAATTGTCACGTAATTGCTTTAATTTGAGCTATTTGATAGTAACCGCCATTCTGGCCAACAAACTCTCAATGCCAAAGTATTTAAGTAGACACTATTTAGATTATCTCCATTTGTATTGAGAACCAGTCATCCCTCAATGCTTGAAATGCTGCCAGACACGGTATAACTTTAATTATTTATATATCCGCTTTCTGAGCGGAGCACCATTACCACAGGCCCTCTATCTCAACACTTCACCTTCCATTTAGCAAACATCATCCAAATGGCATTAGCCTGCTATAGTTCTAGCTGCCAAGAATCAATTTTCATTGTTAGAGTTGACAGACTTTTATTCAGTGGTGTTTCTTAAGGCAAACATCATTAATAAAGGTTAGTGATTTGAAAGAGAGTTGTACTATTACTTTTCCAAGCCATCAGATTAATGATTTTTGCCAAAAGCAGACAAAGTACCCATAGAGTTACATTGAAGGAAGGACTTGAGCCATATCTAGAGATCATATCAACCACCTTGAACACCCTAGCTACCAATCAGAATGACCTAGCATTGTTGCAGTGAGTTTTGGATAGACATGCACCACTCAAATTTTTTTCATTAAAAAAAGAAAAACAAAAGTGTTTTCTCATTAACTGAATTGGATAACTGTATATTAGGACAGTTCCTAGTGTATACTAACATGCTGGTCCTACAGACTATTTTTGCAATGTGTATTTTATGGAATCACAAAGATGTAAGCAATGCAGCCAAAATAGTTTTCCATCTGTTGCTCACTTCTCGTCTATGCAGAAGGGTTGACCTGTTGCCAAATTTAGTCTCTATTTTAGCCACATTTCAAATTCTTGCCCTCTGGTTCATATACAGTGATTTGTCAATAGTAAATCTTCTCTTAACGAGAACACACTTTTGACAAACATACATTAACAATGGCAAAGTAACAAAACCATCAGTTCTACAAGCTTCTATAACACGCATTCGTTTGGGTCTGATTTCAAACAAACTAATTCTCTAGTACTGAAATGCTTTTCTAACATAGAGGTGCACAGTTATGAGCATCAACAATGTATGTTAGTATTAAAGAAGAAGAAGGAAAAAAAAAAAAAGATTTTGGAGAGACTGTAAGAACAAAGCAACACAGAACTTACCGCCAGGGCTTGGAGCCTTTCCTTATGAAGTTCAGCTTCAGCCATCCTGGAAAAACAAAGGCAGAATTCACAGTAACCGTGAGATTGGTAATCCCAAGTGTGTTTGTGTGTGTGGGGCGGTAGGTGAGCAAGATAACAGACACAGACACACACACACACACACACTCTGCCCTGGTCCTCTGAAGTAAGCCAGCCAGTGAAAGACACAGTGTACTGAGGGCAGGATCTTCTCATTCACTGGCCATGTGTCTGCCAGACTGTCTCTCTCTTTCTCACCCTCTCTCCCCTCCTACATCCCTCCCTCTCCGTCACTGGCCGGGTTATAGACAGATGACAGAGTCTTGAACCCGCCCCTTGTGTTTAGAAGAGAGTTACAGGCGAGCAGGCAGAGAGATGTCACTAAGGGTAGGACAAAACTGTCACACCTAATTGTGACTGCTGTGTGTGTGTGTGTTTGAGAGAGAGTATGTGTGAGAGAGAAAGAGAGAGAGAGTGTGTGTGTGTGCCTGCTGGGATGGAAAACAAAGGTGTGCCGTACACTGGGGATATGAGAGGCTGCAAGCTTAGAGGAAATATACCCCATGTTTGCAAATCAAAATCATACATCTGCCAAATCTTTGCTATTGTTTAAAAACATCTGACGAGTTAAAGGAATAGCTTTCCCACAAAAGAAAATGTCCGTCTGTCTGTCAAATTATTTATATTTCATATAACCTCGCTCTTCAGAACATGACAACCAACATATGAGCATAAAAACATCTGCAGAAGTTGTTGACTCTAATCATGTCTACTGTCACTGCAAAAGTCTGTGCTAAACATCTTTAGTTCTAATCTATTCCTCCAGTGAAGCCAAAGGGAGCAGTAGGGAATGGGAACATGGGGGTCCAACTGCTTTCCCTCATCCAACCTCACATTCAGCTCCGGTGGAAGGATACAAAAACTCCTTATATGGAGAAAAGGCTGAGCTATCTGGGTCTGGAGTGTTCTGCAAGAGGAAAACTCATGGGAATTGTAAAAATTCTCAGTGAATGAAATTATTACAAAATGTAATGACCCTTCAGTGTGTGTATAGTACAAGTACTGCTGCTATATGTAAGACAAATAAGCTATTATAAATAACAGCTTATTTGAGCTTCCTGAGCTGAAGTAAATAATTGCAAAGATACAAGCTGTACTGCAACAGTCATTGATGTAGACTGATCATAGTAACAAAACACGTCTTATCATGCATTTAATGTTCATTATCTCAGATGCTATGTGATTTTTGTGCTACACTTTGTGCTACACTTATATGCTCCAAATGTTATCAGTGCAATGCAACACAGAAAGACTTTGCAAGCGGGTATCTGTGTGTAAAGAATAATGTTGAGTTTTGTTATCTGTCAGGCAGTAAATAATACTTAGGTGAATTTTAAAATGATGTCTCAGTCATTCATACAGAATCAAAACCTACAGCAGCAGCGAACATCAGTAGATGGAGGAAATTCCTGGAAGTTCACGTAACTACTGGAAATAGGCTTAAAGCCACAAAACACACAGTGCTCACAGACGGCAGACTTCAGACGCTGTGCGACTCAACCATCTCTACAGAGGTTCAGGATAAATCATTCAACAGAGGTCTGTGAAACTGAAGTGTTTACTGTAGCACTTTGTGTTACTAGTCAGCACTTAATTCTTTTAAACTAAGCATGTGAATGTCAATTTAATTTAGACTTCAGTTCCAAAATACTTAATGTTGGTCTCTCTTTAACCTAAGAAGTTACTTACTCCTGCACCTGGACATTTCATTGTTGACGATGATACATTAGAAAACATTTTAGGGAGATTTAATAGCAATCTCAAAAGTACTATATATTCTTCAGAGCACCCCCCACCCCCATGCTTTACTTTTCCATTTCCAACCAACGACTGCAACGTCATCAGTCGGCGTAACAGACAAAAGCAACATTGTTTCTCTGGCACAGTGACTTCATCCCATGAGCCAGCGAGGCACAGTAATACCTTCCAGATGTGCGGCAGTCCAAAAGCTGGGAATCGAAGAAGAAGTAAATGCAAAGCAAAATGACTTTCAAATTACTTTTAGAACATAGTGGAAATGCATAGATAGATAGATAAATAGATAGTTTACTTGCTGTACACATATATTTCAGAGATCTGAGCTTGGCTGGTTTTTGTGGAGATATCACATATATTCATGCTTTAACTCAGACACACAAATTGGATGGTGTGTAAGGTGTGTCTTATATTTCTGAATATAAGACGACCCTGATTATTAGATGACCCCCCCCCCCCCCTTTTTAAGATGTACCTTTGGAAAAAGGATTTTTGTGGACCAAATGTTGCTTTTATAAATAAAATGCTTTTATTTGAAAATAGTTTTCATATTGCATATTTTTTATTTTTATATTGAAAGTATGGTAAATACTGGTAAAATGTACCAACAATCACATTTAAAAATGAACGCTTTATGGCATACAATAAAAATAACCTGTAGTTCTCATTTCCAGTAGATTTCACAATGACTGATTTCTCACCTTTTTTATGTACAGTGACAGATGTTGGCATGGTGTTTGATCCTCATTACCTATCTGTTTCAGGTGATATGAAAGTTTTTTTTTCCTTAGGCCAATCACATAGCACTAAAAAGACAGCAGTTGAATGCTAATGCTAATCCATTACGCCGCATAATCCTTAGGATGCGTGTCCACTGGCGCAGAGCGAGCATTTTCAATTCATTCCTATGGAAGTTGAGCTTCACGCTTCACTATTATTGACATGTAAAAGTCTAGACCCTGAATATAAGATGACCCCATTTTTTCAAATGTATTTCCAAGAAGAAAAAAAGTCTAATATTTGGAACAATATGGTATTTAGTCCTTCTTAATTTCAGAAATTATGTTTCTGGTACTAGACAACATTTCTATAGGATTGACATTGGAACCTTTGGAACATTCATTCTTTCTTTCTTTCTTTCTTTCTTTCTTTGGTATTTGGTTACTTTGTACAACAGTGAACCAATCTTGGTAACACTTTACATTGACTTTTCCCTTTGTTAAAGGTTTATTAATAACTAATAGCTCATTTACAAAATAATGCAATATAAAGCATTGATAAGCAGTTTTAACGACTTTCCTGCAATAAATGCCAAATAATGGCCATTTTAACTTATGCAAGAAAATACTACAGAATATTTGAATAAGTTTGTGATAAGAAATTACACCACACTGACAGGATATGAAGAAATGTATAAAAGATCTTTATACATTTAAAAATTATAGGCATCTGAGCTGTAGTACTAGTAGTTTTTCCACATGCCTTCTAGTGGCACTCAAACATACTCAAATAAGACTCTTAGAGAGCTTACTAACAGCACTTCATTAGTGATGTGCTCGCATTGGCATTTGGCACAAATTACCTTCTTGAGCCACAAGCAAGTGGCAAATTGGTATCTGTCTCTCAAGAGCACAAATGTAAGACAGTTGCCCAAATGCCAGTGTCTCAACTGATCTGTCTTTAGCAAAAGGGCTTTTGTTCTATATTAGGTTGAGCTAAAATTTAGACCACAAATTTCCCCCAAAAATTGTGCATACAACCTGCTTCGTTGTCTGAAATGATAAATTAGTTAATTGTACAGTGTGGCTGACAATGGTTATTAAGCTGTGCCTGTAAAATTTGGTATTTTGTGATATTACCAAAGAGTTAACGGCACAACACAAATATATGAAAATGTGTTAGAGCAATATGTATTCTCAATGCAAGTTAATTAAATTAATTTTATGCATCGGATTTCAAAGATGCGAATGTAAGACTTAAATGCCAGTCTGTACCTCATACAAAATTATAAGTGGACTAGCTAGCAATCATCACTAGCTAACTCTGCAAGACTTGGAATACAGCATGTTTCACACTGACGATGAGATCCAGTTCACTTTTGTTGTATGGAAAAGAGCAGCCTGAACATTCTGCTTATAGGTTTGGAGTGACATGAAGGTGAGTTTAGTTGTTCATTTACAGAAATGTTATTGCATTATTTAAACCTAATTAACTTTGACAATATTGATTCATTTTTTATCAATAGTTATATTACTTTTTACAATCGTTTATTGTACTTGTAAAATGTAATTTATTTGCATTTATATTAGTTTATGGTTTGAGTTTACAACGTCACGGAAGTTTTATATGTCAAGACTGCAGTAGTCACTGATTTAGGGGTGATTATGATTATCATTCGTTAACAGTGATTGAAAACACAGTAATCATCCACAGTAATCGCACATGATTCATGACTTGTTTAGTTTGTGGTTCAGTATGTAGGCCTAAGTTATTTTGAGTCGACTGTAAATCAAGCCACAGCTTTTTCATGTGTATTCAAAAAAAAAAAAGTTTAAAAAAGTTTAAAAAAGTAAAACAATTTTTTTTGGAATGCCAAGTTGTGAGTTGTGTACCAAATGTGTATGTTTCAAATATTTTAAGGAAATACTTTTTCATTTAATTTAAGTAACAATCAAGAGATGCTGTTTTCCAAGAGGATGGTTTGCAAAAGTTTAGCTTTGTTGAAATGGTATTAATGGGAAACAGTAGTTATCCAAAACTTTAGCAAGAAAGAGTTACCCAATGAAATTCTGGTTTGTCTCCTATAATGATAACAGTGGCCTGCTGTTTTCTGTTTATGGCTGCAGTTGTTCTGGAGATTGTCACAGCTCTTGGTCTGGCTTCTTCATAGTGTGCTGCCAGATGGAATTATAATACTTAAGTCTTAAGTGAATTAACATTTTTAACTTCATAATTTCATTGCATAGCAGATATTTTACCATTCCTTGATTTTTGGAGGTCTCGATTTATATTTTTCTAGTCTGCTGCTTTAGACTTGTGGTGCCAGCAACCAGTCAGTGTTGTCATACTGTCATTTTCCTGTACCTCCCAAAGAGATCTCTAATCAGTTGAAATGCTTATCCATTAGCATTTGGACTCACCTCAATGGAACACGGTGTACAAAGGAAGTTCATGTTTTCAGTGGCTGTCAATGGAGAGAGATGCTTTTTGCCTGCAGAGTGTGTAGTTACGTCATTTATGGCTCAGGTGACTGATTGCAAAAAAAGATTTCCAAATTGAGTTTGTTTTCACTCTTGAGCAAAGATGGCAGCATCTAGGTGGTATAATTGTATTATTTTCATTTCAAACAATACATGTATTGTTTTATCATTTAAAACCTATTAAGATTCATCTAAACTACTGTGAACCACTTGAAAAGTGTGCTTTGCTATCTTTCTTTAAAATAAATGCCACTTAAAGGTGCAGTAAGTGATTTCTGAGTAACACTGTTGACATCTGAAATCAACCCAAACATACACACCCCTCACTTCATTGCTCCGCCCCGAAGATGCACAAACACACAAAGCAAGAGTGGATGTCACTTTATCATAGCTGAAGCGAAGCACTTCATTAACAATAAAGCGAAGATGTTGAATGAACAACATGGAAGAACATGAACATACAGTACAAAAGAGTATATACAAGCAAGAGTTTGTTATTACTCTATAGCTAACATTAGAGCAACAACATATCTTGGTTCAGTGAAACATAGCAAAACCAATGTTACTTACGTAGAGTAGAAACACAACCTTGGCATTTGTTTTCAGGCCTTCCCTGCTTAAGTTTCTAATATTAATGTGGGTCCTAAAACTCTTGCCTGATCATAACCCATCTTTTTCCATTGATATTCCTCTGACATTTTCTCTTTTGTAATGTCTTTCTGCCATCTCTCTTTCTACAGTCCTTCTTCAAATCAATCTCTTGCTCAATCTCTCTCCTCCCACATTATGAGTGTATATGCCTCTACTGCTGATTGGCTACAAGTGTGTTGTGCTGCTCAGTCCGATCCACTTTCAACAGTGTTTCTCAGAAATCACTTACCTTAAAAAATAGAATGCTTTTTGCATAAAAATAGAATGCTATTTTTTATGCATTCTGACTTATTTACACTGAGTTGCATTCTCATGCTAAACATGGCCAAAGTTTCAAAACACAAGTTGGACGTATGACGGAGTATTTCTGTGCCAAATCCACTACTTCCGGTTTCGGTACAGGATTCTGTGAGTTTTTTTCGAGTGTGTCCTGTATGACGTCAAAAGAGAGCGGAATTCCTTGTATAGACACTTCTCCCTGATAAGCGTGCATCACTCAGAGCAAGAGCATGCCCATCAACGCGCTTCGTTCGGGATACGGAAGCCAAGAGATTTTTCAACAATGGCTGTGTCTCAATTCAGGGGCTGCACCCTTTGAAGGCTGCATACATCATCATATGTCTCATTTAAGAAAAATAACCGTTTGATTGAAGTAAGAGAGAAATTACAGTATTTTACACCTCACAATGAATATCAGTCAATTTTATTACAGTTACTTTTCTTAAATATGACATCCTTGATGAAGTATTCAGCCTTCAAATGCTACCTCCGGAGGACGCAGCCTTCGAAATGAGATGCAGCTCCTGTTACCAAAGGAGTGTGTTTTTGGTGAGGGAAAGATTAACTTTTTCAGCTTCCCAAAGAACCCAGCGTTAAGGGAACAGAGGATGAAGTTTGTTTTTACGAGGCAGCAATGGAGTTGTGCATGTATGTTTGTTTGTTTGTTCCCGGGATTTCGGTAATGAATGCTTTGTAAACAAGTCCCAGTTCGGTGCTGGATTTGCAGATCGCGGGTGGTGAGTAAAACTGCATCAGATGTCTGTGTTTTGTTGGCAATCGGTGCGCAAGTGCATGTAATGTAAACACAAACGTTTTTGTTCCATTTTTATTTATAAAGATGTCGCTGAAGCTGCACGCGATCTTTAGCTCCGCCCATGGCACTGACGGCAGACACGCTTCCAGGATCTTGGCTTTTTTCGGAAAGCCTCGGTTTAGCGTATCTATCTTTTATAAATATGACAAAACTAAAGACTTTTTGGACATATGAAGGATGCATTGTTACTCTATATGTACTCAAGATTAACATGAGATTGGCAGAAACTGTGTGTGATACCCCCCTTTAAGGTTTAATCGAATGTAATGACATTCATTGGGCTGCTATATTAGGGAAATGTAATTTGAACAACTACTTGCAACACAACTGCTATACAGTAAGTCGCATATAACATTATAAATAAGATTGATATGCTGTTTAGCTCTGAGGATTTGGCTGTGGTGTTTATCCTACAGGGCCGCCTGTTGCTGTGCTGTGACTGCTGCTAATTTTGCATGAGTCTGGAATGTGACAGCTGCAGTCACACAAGTGCTCAGTACAAACTCAAAGGCATTCTTTGGTGTGATGGCTCCAGGCCTTCTTTATTATCAAGATAGCACTCTCAAACGAGACTACAATACTGTCACACAGGCACGGCAAGATAAATTGCTAATTTTAGTATGGTTTGTGAGGCAAATCTATGTAAATTTCGGCAGATTAAAGTGAATGACAGTTGTAAACTGCACCCTTAACCTGGTTTTAGCTGTCCTGTTCCATTGCAGCTGTGATGCTTACAAGGGAACATGTTGGCACTGATCTGGTGTAATCAATAAGCAATTACTTACAAATGAGATTCAAAAATGTCCCTTACAATTTGAATCTCATTTGTAAGTAATTGCTTATTGCTAATATACAGTCAGCTGGTCATTATCACATTTATGCTTTTCCACATCATTATCACATTTTGGCTTTTCCACATCTTTCCAAAAGAGGGAAAAATAT
Source organism: Hypophthalmichthys molitrix (assembly GCA_037950675.1). Taxonomy (NCBI): domain Eukaryota; kingdom Metazoa; phylum Chordata; class Actinopteri; order Cypriniformes; family Xenocyprididae; genus Hypophthalmichthys; species Hypophthalmichthys molitrix. The sequence goes on from CM075501.1 coordinate 25,816,276, forward strand.
AGAGATTGATTACAGCAGTCAGATAGATCGATGTCAAATTCACTCTCTCAGCCGTTGTATTATATCTTAACTCTCAAATCTCATGTTTTGCTTCCTTATGGAGTACTAAGAGCATCTGCACCCTGAATGCCATACATTGCATAAAGCCAGCCATTCAGGGATGCGTTTCCTGTACAACAACATAACTCGCAGCTTAACTACAACAGATGTAGGCCTATATTCTGAAAAATTAACTAGCTAGTGATGACTGTTCACCTAAACTGTATTAACTTTGTTGCACATCCGTAGTTTGATCTACATTGGTACAACAATACACAGTAGAACTGTCATTGATGATGTAATAACATCTGCTAATTTATCGGTTCAAAATGAAATTATTGTGGGATTATTGCTGTAAATAATGATCATGTCATCTGAGAACTACTTGTTCTCTGTTGTTTGCATTATTTGCAGATGTTTGATTAAATCATTGGTTTCCTCTTACACTCTTATACTCTTAAGGTCCATTCACACCAAGGACGATAACTATAATGATAATCATAAAGATATAGTTCTAAAAATCATTCACAGCAGAGTCCACACCAATAACAATAACGGCACAGAAAAACAATATCATTGGAATCACTTTCAGGATGATATTTTCCAGTTGATGAATGATAAAAACATTGACAGCCAACTGGAATGCATCCTGCTTTAAGAGGTAAAGCTGCAGTTCCAACCACACAACTGTTTGCCAATGGTCATTGAAGCAATTGTTTTGGGAAACACAGAATCACTAAACTATTTTGCTAATGACAAAACTTACAACCATAGTTAGCTAACGATGCTTTTGGGAAACGCCCCACTGGTTGGAGCTTGCAATTTCAACCTCATAACTCATAATATTCCATGTTGTCCCAATTATTTTACAAGTCTGACATTAATTGCCAATCCAATTCCTACTGAATAAGTGCCAACAACCCAAAACATAAGATCAACATTATCTTAATTTGACCTCATCATACTGTGTTCATCCATTCTTACAATTTCATAGCCAATGACACTGTGACAAAATACATGCATTTCCGCTATGTTCTAACACACACACACATAGTTAGAGCAATCCATGACTGCAGACAGCAGCTGCAGCATCATCATCCTCCTGCTGCCCTGGCTGCCGTTGCTATGGCAACCTGTCCATGATGTCCAACCCTACAGAGGGAGGGCAAGGAAAAATGGAAGCACTCACTCATAAGCCGGGGCTTTCCTCCGGAGAGGTGTGCCCATCATGGCTGCGTCTTCTCCCTCTTCCTTTCCTCGTCTTCTTTCTGCTGCTGTTACCAGCATCACCTTGGGAATGATGGATCTTCTCCACCTTTTCCTGAGATTTCAGATGGATGCTGGATGCTTGCAGCTTGCTTCCGCTCTGTCTAGCCTGCAGGATGAGAGAGAGAGAGAGAGAGAGAGAGAGGAGGGAGGGTCACATTTGTTTAACGTCTGATTTTATTGGTAGAGAATGTGCTTCTCTTTGAACTTTCATTTGAGAATGTAATATTACAGCAATTCTGATTAGCAATATGTCATCAAATCTACAGTATAGTCCTAAGCCATTTAACAGATTTATCACACTGAAAGTAACCTTTAAATTATGTACGGCTGAGTCTGATGTGCTACAGTAAAAAGACATGCTTATATTATACAGATTATTAATTGTTCACGTTTAACCAAAAAACTTCCATACTGCAGCTTTAAACCTCAATTTCATGGGAATTTGTAAATATTGTTTGAGTTGGCAAGTTTGTATGATTTGATTAGTATGAACATGTATGATTTGTTGGTAAAATGTCACCATGAAGGTTCTCCCCTAAACCCTCAGTGAGGTGTGAGCAGATCATATTAAATTCATCAGCAATTCAAACTGCAAAGAGATTGTGTTAAACAGCTTCCTGTCCATTTTCAATTAACACCAAGGGATTGAGTTTGAAGACATTACATTTTTTATTTATTTTTCACATAGCCTAATTGTCACGTAAGGTGTGCGTATAAAGGAACAAGGATGAAGGAGAATAAGAGTGATATTTAATAACAAAAACAGGCAGGAACTCATTACACACAACTTAACATTAACGAGAATGGAAGACTGAAGAAGAACACCGGGAATACATTCAAGTATCAAACAAAGGAACTAATGAGGGAGATAATGAACACAGGTAGAAACTAATTACATGATTAACAGACTGACAGACAGAAACTAGATCAAACTAAGGAATACAACAAGGCAGACATGTGACAGTTCGCCCCCTCCCGGGAAGGCACAGCCAGAACTAAAGAGAAACAAAAAGAGTCCATGGGGGAGTGGAGGGTGGGAGGAGCCAGGGGAAAGCCAGGAGCAGGAGGAGCCAGGTGTTGGTCCAGAGACCAACCAACCACGACGAGGCCCCAGGATGAAGTCGCAGGTGGGAGGAGCCATGGTGGTGTTGACTGTTGACCAGATGTAGCCGATGAGCCGAAGAGCCAGAGGGCAGAGGCTGAGCCGGTGGGACCAAGGACAGAGGTGGAGCTGGAGGGAAGGCGGAGTCAGATGGAGCCGTAGGTGCAGGCAGGTCGACGGCTGACCAAGGCGGAGCCGGAGAGATGAGGGAGCCCGGAGAAGCCGTATGGCCGATGGTGTCCGGTGGAGCCGAGGGAAGGAGGAGCCACGGCGGAACCGAAGTGTCGACGGGCAGTGGGCTCAAACAACATCTCCGTCGCGTCGTTCGCTGGTGGTGGTTGGTCCTCCTCCGCGGGGCCGATAGTGAATGGCGAGTTGTTACACACCAGCACCCACTCCACAAATGCGGCGAAATCCTCACGAGGACCGATCCCTGGGAGGCGTGCCCGGGACCGCTCGCGTATGCCGACTCCAAAAAATCCCTGGTGTGTGATTCCAGGGAGCGGTCCCTCTGCTCCAAGCATAGCAGGACAACTGCAGGAAAGTCCATTAAGAAGGTGGAGGGAAAAAACAAAAGGAAACAAAAATGCCGCGAAAACTGTTGACGTCCGTTCTTCTGTCACGTAGGGTGTGTGTATAAAGGCACAAGGACGAAAGAGAATACGAAGAGTGATATTTAATAACAAAAACAGGCAGGAACTCACTACACACAACTTAACAATAACGAGAACAGACGAAGACTGAAGGAGAACACAGGGAATAAATACAATTATCAAACAAAGGAACTAATGAGGGAGATAATGAACACATGGTGGAAACTAATTACATGATTAACAGACTGACAGACAGAAACTAGATCAAACTAAAGGAATACAACAAGGCAGACATGTGACACTAATATTATTGCTATTTTAAATGTATTTGATTATCTGTCAGGATAGCCTGTGGAAATTGTGCTTTAATTTCATCAATTTAGGGACACTTTAAAGACATGAAATGTGTCTGAAATATCCTTTTTTTTTTTTTTTTTTTTTTTTAGAAAACACAATAGCTAATCAAGGCTGACTAAAACTGAATTTACAAAAGTCAATACACCATCAATACTTATTCCAAAACGTGTTTTTTTTTCTTACACTAATTAAGTGCCTTTATAAGAATGTTATGTGTTTATATTTTAGACCGATGTTTTTTTGCGTGAAATTGTGTAGGCCTACTTATGTGAAAAAACTATTTTTTTTTTCTCCAGAATTGCGAAGAATATATCTTGCATTATAAAGTCAGAACTGTGAGTTATAGTCAGAATTGTCAGTATTTTTTCTCCCAGAATTGGGCTTTATAACTCGCCATTGCGATTATATATCTCACAGTTCTGAGATGCGCATGTGGTTGTCATCGAGTCGAAGATATCCAGTTTGCAGTAAATGTGGACGCAAAGTGCCTGTAAAGGGAGGAAACACATCGAACATTGTTAGCTTATATTCGAGAACACCATCCCTCCGTGCAGATAAAGGTAGGCCTATGTCCCCGTTTATAATTTAAGTCCGTGTGATTTTCGTGATACAGTGGGAATCCCGGAATCCAGTAATGAAAATGGAAATTACAGTATAACGCAGATGTGACGTAAAGCGCGCAAATTGATGGATGGATGAATACATCGAACGTAGAGCTGTACAATAAATAAAATCGCGTCATGGTCTGTGAATATTAAAGCGCAAAAAGACTGCTATATGTAAGCAATAAGGTATGAGAGACTGTGCTGTATCGTGAATAAGTCATGGCTGAAGGGCGTCGTTAGGCACGACGTGAAGTGCCTGCAACCCCTTCAGCCGTGACTTATTCACGATACAGCACTATAGCCTCGAGTACCTTATTGCTTTTATAAAACGCTTACCACACAATACAAATATTAAAGCCAAAAGTATGTATCAATGAAACTTTCATAAAGTAAATTTTCACTTTAAGCCTTCCTCCCTGATCGTGAACAGGAACAGAAGTTACATTATGCCATTAGATGGCGGCAAAGACTGTCTTTATAAGTGTATCAGTCAGTAGCTAAGACTTTTACATTGAAAAGACTGAATTGTTGTGAAAACGGAACAAGACACAACTGACAAATGCTTTGACTAGCGCTGTCAGTCTCGGAAAACCCCCTAACTGTTAAAAGAACAAGATAATACATCGGACATTTAAACTGATTTTTTATTACGAACATAGGACTGACCTGAAGGAAAATGCTAAATCTGAATGCAGGTAATAAACTAGCTCACTCGATTACGTTCTCACAATACTCTTCTACATAATACAGTAAGCTTCAATGAACAATATCAATTGAGAACAAATAATATACGTTGCTAAGAGTGGTTGCTAAGGGTGTTGTGTAGTGATACACAGAAACGTTGGGTGAAGCGGTCATAGCCGTGTTTTATCGTGAATAAAACACAGACTGACCAATCAGAATCAAGGACAGGAACTAACCGTTTTATAAGCATATATAATCTGCTTGTTCTGTAAGCATGATGCTCATGGTGTTTTCAGCGTATGCTGTCTCACAATATGAGAATGTAAACACATGAACATATCCAGAGCTGCTCTGAGAGAAGGATTAATGAGCATTTTATCATTCGATTTCAGAAAAAACACTGTCAAATACACTCTGAAACTTCCCATCAAAATAAAAGTTTCAGTTTAACGTGAAGAAATTATGACAGAAATATATTACTATTGTACAATAGAATGTACTTCTCAAAATACTACTACTACTACTACTAATAATAATACAATTTATTTAAACATTATAAGGAATATAATTTTTTGTCCATGTTTTAATTTAGTAAATCTCCGTGGTGCTGTCACGCATTGGTTGTAGCAGAGATGAAAGAGGATCTAAGTGCAGCAGTCTTTATTCAGAATCAAACTCAAATATTCACATAGCATGCAAGAACAGGAACAGAACAACCAACTTAACATGACATAGAACTGACGAAAAACTGAAAGACACACAGGGCTTAAAGGCATAGTTCACCCAAAAATAAAAATTATTCCATGATTTACTCACCCTCAAGCCATCCTAGGTGTATATGACTAAGACGAACACAATCGGAGATATATTTAAAAATATCCTTAGTCCTCCAAGGTTTATAATGGTTATGAATGGCTGCCCAGATTATGAAGACAAAAAAAAAAAAAATTATCCATCTATAAAAAAACTGAATCCATACGACTCCAAAAAAGTAAAATTAAAGTAAAATAACGAGCTTCTGGTGCGACAGCCTTACGCATTCGACGTATGTCCAAAAAACGTTAACTTCTGTGACGTAGTACACAATGTACTCGCACTGATTGTGCTCATCTGAAAGTAGATAGTCATATACACCAAGGATGGCTTGAGGGTGAGTAAATCATGGAATAGAATTCATTTTTGGGTGAACTATCCCTTTAAATAGACAGCAAACAGAGGAACTAATGAGACTAATTAATGAGACACACCTGAACTGAAACTCAAGTCAATCTGTAACTATGGTGACAGGCAGGGATCAGGAGGAATACAGAACCAGTAAACACAATGACAGCAAAACACTAGACCAGAAAATCAAACGTGACAGGAGCAGCACTTTGCCAAAAAATAAAAGGATAAAAGTTTTCATTTGATTACATTTTAAAACATTAATTAAATTGTTAGTTTTATGCATTCATTTGATTACCACCGTTTTTAATCATATACTTGTATTAAATCATAAAAAGAAAAATTAATTTTCTGAATAAAATACATTTTATAGGACTCTATTATTCTTAGAAAAATGTAATAAATTATTAATGATAGAAATAAGTTGTTAATCAAATCAAATAATTGATTGTTTAATACCATATAGTGTGAAACCATGATATTTTCTGAGACAGTTGTCATACCGTGAAAATCTCATACCATTACAACCCTAATAGCTACAGTAATGTCTTCAGCTAGTCAGCTTGAGATCTTTTCCATCTGGTTATATCTCCTAAGCCTAGTAGTGAATGTGTTATGAGCAGTAGGATAACCATATTCATCCGCAGAGTCATGCAGAGCCGAAGCACAACCAAAACAATGTTCTTCCGCAAAATGCATGCTGTTTTGTTTTTTAACCGCTAGAGGGCCAAAAGTTACACGGTGTACCTTTATAATGTCAATTTTATTTATTTATTTTTAAAATAGTTTTAAACTCTAAAATTTATATATATTTTTTCTTTAAATATGTTTACATTTTCACTGTATTTTTACTGAATTATTCTGGCAACCCTCTTTTTTTTTTCTTTTTTTTTTTTTTTACAGTGTAATAGTATCTCAGTGATTCTAAAATAACACTATTCCTCACCACCTGTTCTCATTAATTAGAGGCACAGAAGAGTTTGACCAGATGTCTGGTTGGAGAACTGTCGGCAGTAAGGAATAAGTGTATAGGTGTAGGTTTCGGTATAGGAACTGTAAGCACACTTTGTCTATAAATCACTTTGACAATAGAAAGCATTTACAAAGACCAAAGAACTTGTTTTAGCATGTCAGTTTAGTGTCATTTTAATTGGAATAAAGCCATGACTTTCAAATATTCCCTCAGACAGTGTGATTGAGATAGGCTGCTCTTAAAAGACAACACCAAGGTCACATTCAGCTGATGTGTTAAGACTTTCTGCATGCTTGAATGTCACACACTTGGATGTATGTGATTATTTGAAGTTAGTACCTTGAGTTATCAAACTGTCTGGAATGCTTGTGGTAGACTTTAGTTGTCTTTGTGCCTTATTTGGCTGCCTTATTTACTAACTATACTTTTAGTGCATTTTGCTTACACAGCTATATATTTAAAAGAGTTAAAGACTCTATGCTGCTTAATTCTTAACGGTAATCTGTACGAGAATAGTCTTTATACTCTTTGTGAAAATTAAAATATCAGGCATTAAAAGTAATTCACCACAGAGGCTATGTTTCTATTTACTGCACAGTAAAAAATACACTTTCTGAACAAAATATGGGTGATGTCTGTCATTGCAAAAGTTTTGCATCCAAATGCTGAAAATAATAATACAAAATGCTGAATGTGGTTTCACAACATTTAAATATTCTTAGTATTCATTATTTATTTATTTATTTTTTTCTTGGCTAGCTTATGAAAATGTAAATTTAGAATGCAAAATCATTTAGAATGGGTTTCTGCATTAATAAATACTGTTTTTCTCAATGTTTTTTTTTAGCTACACTATGTAACTTTTGGCCTCTAGCAGTTAACAAATAAAACTGCATGCGTCTTGTGGAAGAACGTTGTTTTGGTTGCTCTGCTCCTCGGTGCAGATGAATGTAGTCTGAAGCACTGGTGTACACATGGATACAAGGTTTGCAGTTTTAAAGGGGTGGTTGATTATGATTTCACTTTTTTAACTTCAGTTAGTGTGTAATGTTGCTGTTAGAGCAGAAACAACAGCTGCAAAGTTACAACACTCAAAGTTCAATGCAAAGGGAGATATTTTCTTTTAAAGAATTTGCTGTTTAAGGACTACAACAAACGGCTGGTAGGGACTACAATGGGCTTCTTCCCGGGTTAGTGACATCACTGAGTACATGCAACAAAGGGGGTGAAGCCATGTTGGGCTGCTTTAGAGAAGAGGAAGAGTTGTTGTAGCAGAGTGTTGTTACCAAACCTCCATTTTACACCGAACGAGGCTCTAAACGTGGGTCAATTCAACACTGGTTTTGCACAAAAGATTAACATGACGGCACATGACGGCTAGTCCATGAGTTGAATCAACTCCACAGCAACTACATAAATTTATCCACTAACCATTTAGAAATGTCCAGTTGCATTCTAAAAGTTGTAACTTCTTCCTGAGTCTCTCCATCAGTGTCCAATTCCGGTTTGTAAGGCTGAACACTGTTACTGACAATTGTCATTTTGGCTGTGTGAGATTCTCCAGCTTTGTTGTTGTTGAGCAACCAAAGTGCAAGCTGTTAAAGCTTCACCCTCTTTTGGAAAGGAGGCTGGGATCAGCAGCTCATTTTCATTTAAAGGGACATGCACAAAACTGGCGTGTTTTTGTTTACATCCGAATAGGGGCAAATTTGACAAGCTATAATAAATGATCTGTGGGGTATCTTGAGCTGAAACTTCACAGACACATTCTGGGGAAACCAGAGACTTATATTACATCTTGTAAAAGGGGCATTATAAGTCCCCTTTAAATGATCCATGGTTAGTTTTTCTTGTTCAGTGTGACAACAAACTTTCAGCTTCACACTACAAACAGCTGGAGCTACTTTTTTCTGTGTATGGTTGACATGACAAGCATGTGCGAAAGTATACAATTTCGATATACAATGACAGCTGTAATATATGTCATTATAGGTATTATTATATCAATGTTGGATATAGGGCAAGTTGTGTGAGTGGACAACATTTTTTAGGAGTCATATATTTATGGCCCTATGTTACAGATGCTTACTTTTAATATCAGTTGGTAATATAATTAGGAGTATTAGTTTAAACTAATTTCCTATCTAATTTATTTCTACTTCTCTAGACCAGGGATTTTCAATCTTTTAGATGCCATGCACATATATGACCATCCTGGTGCGAGGCACCCTCCATCCTAAAACTATATATTTTTATGAATAAAAAATCCCAGTTTATAATGTGAAACATTGATATTATAAAACAGAGTAAAGTAATGAGCAGTCTAGTTTAGGTTTTCGTTTTTTTTTCTTCTGGATTTTTGTTAGTATATCTCTGTTTCCTATTTTTCTCTTTTGTATCCATGCAGGTGGTTCATTGTTTGATTGATTTGCCTTACCTGTCTTTCATAGAGATTTTTAGATAGATGCAGAGGCTTTTAAGGTTGGGTAGAAGCTGCGATTCTCTGACCCAGTTTGTTTGCTGGTTTCCATGGCTGCAATACGTGGTGTTTTCCGCCAACTGGCAACCTGTGATGTCGAAATACTATTGGATAAACTGGCAACATGCGGTTTCGCACAGACCAAAACAAAGACGGACATTCCGACACGGAACGCACATTTCAAAGTAGAATATCTGGCTGTAGCATTGTTTTTCTGAGAAACGAGAAGGTGAACTTAGCATTTTTCTTAAATATCTGCTAACATATTGGAGTATTTTTATGCTTTATTAAACTTAAAATCTTACATATAGCACCTTTAACCAGTGTATTTATAGCCCTTGGTTTTTGTTCTCAGTTGTTCATACTCGTCTGTGTATGGTTATGTTTCTCCTGCACGTTATCTTGATCTCTTGAGTGTTTGTTATTTTGATTTATTGTTTAAAGTTGACTGCTGCATTTAGATCCTGCCTCAACTTTCCTTTGCTACAACCCAGCTGTGACAAGTAAAATATTATTAAGCTTTTCCACAGACCCCCAGCACTCCCTAATGCATCCTGTTTGAAAAACCCAGCTCTACAAGACAAACTCCAGAGACAGATCACCCCCTAAAATGAAATTTACTCACTCTCATAATGTTCTGAACCTGTATACATGTCTTTATTCTGCAAATGAAATTAGGAAAAATGTCTCTCTCTTTTTTTTTTCTTTTTTTTTTTTGCCATTTAATGAAAGTCAGTGGGGTCCAAAGTTGTTTTGGACTACATTGTCTTGGACAAAAACAGCTGAATCATTCTTCAAAGTATCTTATTTTATGTTCCACAGAAGAAATACATTCATACAGGTTTGAAACATCATGAGAATGAGTAAATGATGACAGAATCTTAATTTTTGACCGAACTGACACTCCACTCTCCCCTATGTTGATATAACATTTAAAGGTACGGTTGAATATAATTTTCTGAAAGACTTTGGCAGTAATATAACAAGCTATCTTTGAACCATGAAACAAGATTATGTTCCAAGCCTTGATTAGATTTGTGTCCAATTCATTCTTCAAAGAAAACAACACAAGCAAATGAAGTATAACCAAAGTGAGATGAACAAAGCTGGTGCTAATACTAATATACTCACTTATTTCAGATCTGCAGTAAGCCACTATCATTGAGAGTTGTAGTGTGACCCTCTGCATTCCTAGGATGGCTGACAGTTGAAAGTGTCTGTCTCAGTTGTTTGCCCAGCAAGGAGGCGCAGCAGTGGTCCTGAGGCCCATCACAGCTCACCAGCAGGAGCGTATACTGTACCTTTTGCCGTTAATTTGGTAGGATTTGTTTTTTTACAGACCTTGAGACCTTTCAGCTAGACAAGTTCCTCATGTTCACAACACATCACAGTACAAAAACACTCACACAAAAGTTGCATAGATTCCAAAACAGCATTAAAAAAACTGTAAATGGGGGCATAAGGGACAAGGCCATTTATGCAAGCGACAGAGCCACAGATATCACACACTGATACAATGTTAGCTTTGTTGACTGCTCTTTCTGGAATTTTTCCGCAGTAGCTGCAGTGAAGGGGCCTTTCAACAGTCAACATTTGCACTGTCACCTCATCAGTAATATATTTAAGGTCATCAGCAATAGGACAGAAAGCTAGTTCACGTCCTGTTTAATGTCCTTTTGATAACTACATTGTTATACCACCATTCAAAAGTTTAGGGTTGGTAAGAATTTTTTTTGTAACACTTCGGGGGAACACATAATCACTATTAACTACAACTTTTGCCTCAATAAGCTATTAATATTACTGCTTATTAATAGTTAGTAGTTTTTTGCAGCATTTAAGTTAAGGTATTGGGTAGGATTAAGGGATATAGAATAAGGTCATGCAGAATAAGGCATTAATATGTGTTTTATAAGTACTAATAAACAGCCAATATCATTAGTAATATGCAAGCTAATAGGCAACTAATTAAATGTGATAATTGAAGCCTAAAATAAAGTGTTACTTTTTTTTTTGAATTAAATTAATCATTTATTCAGCAAGGATGCGTTAAAATGGTCAAACGTGACAGTAAAGGTATTTGTAATGTTGAAAAAAAATTATATTTCAAATAAATGCTTTTCTTTTAAACTTTATATTCATCAAAAAATCATGTATCATGATTTTCACAAAAATCTGAAGCAGCACAACTGTTTTCAAGGATCATGTGACACTGAAGACTGAAGTAATGATGCTGAAAATTCAGCTTTGATCAGAGAAATAAATTTTACAATATATCACCGGAATGTCCTGTTGACTATGTGTGTCAGGTTTTAAGTTTGAACATTGCATTCAACAAATATAGATCAATTTGTGCAAATGGGCATTGCCAGATTCATAAATTAACTATCTTTGACAAATCAAAATCAAAATTCTTTTGATAACTTTTTGTCATGAAGTTTTGTGTGAATTGGATGAATGGACAAGCAAGTTTGAAGAAGTAGTAGTATTTTTTTTTATTGAACAAATTAGAATGGTGGGTTAAGTTTGTAGATAATCATAACAATGAGACTAATCTTGAATGAACCTTAAGCAAGGATTCAGATGAAACAAGAATTTTGGTTCTTATTATAGTGCCACCTAGTGTCCAATGGATGTGGTTCTGTGTGCCTGAGTAGTGGGTGTGATTTCTGAAGTTTGGTACATGTATGTCTTACAATGACTTAAGGTCTCTGACACCCAGATTAATGCATAAGAAGACAAAAATACGATAGGGTTCCAGCACCTTCGGTGCCTAATTAAAGATTATATGTGCAAAAGATATTAGATTAAAATTACAGTATAACATAACAACACATAAAAATCTACTATACAATGTTGGCTTTTAAATCCTTATTTAAATGACCAATCTTGTACTAAACATGCTTAAACCCTATTGGTTTAGGGAATTGTTAACTGGACCTATTTTGTGTGTAATTTACAGTACCTCTTAAAACCCCTCAATAAAACCTATCTTAAGTTGTAATTGCTTTGGGTAATAAATCAGTAGTTCTTACTGTTAAAAGCCTAGAATGCTTTAAATCTGTCACAGTAGGCAACTGCAAATCGACTTCATTCCACAGTGTAGTTTAATGACCAACGAGAAGCGTTTCAACTCTTAAGAACATCAGACAACTAATAATATCTGTTGGACTTGTGCCAAAGACAAAGGCTGTTTACACAAGTAGCCTAGCCTTAATAGAAGAGTGTAAAATCAAAGTGCTATATTACTTACAAAGCTGCAGATAAAGAAAGAAATTGTTCAGTTATAAAATTTTAAACATTTAATTATTCAGACTGCTCACAAATTCATGGGACTTTAATATTAAGGCCTAATGGGTAAATCTCACAAAAGCATTCTTAGTTCTCCACGGTTTTTATTTATTTATTTATTTTGACATTGACACACCCACACTTCAAATTCTCATTACAGCAATACATGTAGACATTATTCTCAGTGGTGATTCTCATTACTTTAATACTGTATTTTTGAAACTTTATTACAGTAAAAAAATGTAATTGACAAAGTCAGAACATCAAATTAAACAATTTACATAATTGTATATATAATATTTTATTTATTAATAATTCATTAATTGTGTTAACAAAATGTGGTAAAATAATGTCAAAATAAAGAATATCTTTATGTCCCAAAATAGCTTAATTTTCTTTAAGCAAAATGTAATTTTGCATTTTACCTTCTTTTAATTCGTTTGATTTTGGGATTCAACCTTATATTTGGGATTCAGTTATACCCTATATGTGAGGTATAGTAGCTACTTGTCTTATCCCTCTATATAGAGATAAAAACTCATGTCTACAGAAATATCATTCCTGTTTTACTTGTAATCTCAATAATACAACAGCAGAGGGCAGTATTTCTATAAAAATTACAGGCATTGAACTGCAAACTAGTGATAGTGGCTTGTCACATAGTTACTGCTTGATGCAAATTAACTTGAAATGATCTAAACCCTACTAAATATATTATAATCACTATGAGTGTCACAACTAGTTGGTTGCAATTGCAGTTGCTTACATTCATGCCAAAGCTCAGCGTTATAAGAAAGAAAATCATGTGAAATGCTTCACATTAAAAACCAAGGTAAGATATTCAGTTTAATGACTTATATGTTTGTGCATCTCAGGAGGTTTACAGCCTAAAACAGACAGAATGTGTGTGATCTCGAAACGTGTGATGCATCTCTCTGGGCCAACTGTCGCATTTGTTTCTTTCCAGATTCACGCAGTCACGCAGCTGATTCTTACAGTCCAGCAGGCCGGATCAGTAAGTCATTCTGAGCGCATGCATGCAGAAAAAACAAGAGCTGCGTGCAATCAATTTCTTACGCTGAATCATTTTCTTCATCCTCGCATTATATTGTTTTTATTATGTTTGTGCACATAAACAGAGCAATCTTTTCACCGTGGAATGAATGCCACCTTTAATGCCCTTCATCTCAATTTTTTATTGCTGTTATTGCGATTAAATATAAATGAATGCATAGCTGAATAATTCATAGCATGTAATTTTCTGACCTTTTGAGTCAGCAAATGTTCATTATCACAGTTCATTGTGTTCAAAACAAGATGCTAGGCGGTCATACTTTCTTCAAAATATTGTTGTGGCCCAATTTGCATAAATAGTATACTACTAAATATTATGCAAAATAAGAATTACTGCATCCCACGTCATAGGATGCTGAAAAAAGTATGTGGGATCTACAAAGTGAGCAAGCTTTTTTCCTTATATATAGTTTCTTAGGAAAGACCCCTTATCCTACTTTAAGCAACAACGACAGTTTGGCCATTGTTTTGGTAGTCTAACATTAGACAACTACAAATCACTTTAGAGATCTGGTATTGAGATGCAGACTGATACATGTGTTTAGGTATGTCATGTATTCATCAAACCTACTCTGACTGCAGGTTCAAAGAGGCATTTGTCAGTCACCATGTTTTAATAATTCAGCCAGTGTGATGTAAGAGTTTGTTAACCAAAAGCTGTGTTACTTATAATTTAGTTAAACAGACAGTTTTGATCTGAGCCTGTCTGAACTGTTTGGAAGTTTTTCATCAGTAGCTTTGGATTCCATCTGAGATACCGAAAACAAAGCTGAGGAAGACATTGATGAATTTAACAGCTAGGATTGTTAAGCGAACAACAACAGTAAGTAGAGAAAAGTGAGGAGGAAGATTATATAACAGCAGGTAAGACTTTATTACTTCGGCTATTATTTACTAAGGCAAACATAACTATTACTATTGCTTAAAGTATTATTTGTTTTTACATATACTGTTTGTATGCATAGTGCTTGTGATGTAAATTTCATCTTTGGAATAGTGCACTCCTGTTTACATGTGGAGCTGGATTTTTCACTCATGGCAAAGTTCTATTTCGTTTTGAAATACCTTTGCAGTGATATACTGCTGCTCATTCCGATGCTGTCCACTCTGCTGAGAGCAACATTTAGGCTTTGTTCACACTTTAATGTCCAAATCCTATTTTTTGTGTATCCGATTGGAATCCAATCTAAAATGAGTGATGTCCACATTGTGTATCCCATCTGTTCCCAACTGTGATCCATCCGATTTGTGTGTCCATGCCACTCTTTTGTTTTCTGGAATATTTGCATTGGTTTTCTATGGCAATGACATTGCATTGGTAGGCATATGCCAAAAACAACAACGACAACAAAAATGCAACAATGAGGGGTTAGCAATACAGTTGTTCTGGAAATATGGAAATATGTAACCACTGTACTGGACTACTGCATCTTCTGAGGCAGCGGCAGAAACGTGGGAGGCTGGTATGCATCGCTTTATTCAACGCAGTCATATCCGCTGGTTTCAAAACATGTCTCCGTTATCTTTGTCATTTTCTGCTTGTCCGGCACTTTGCAACAACACAACCTTGTTTCTGCATTGACTGTCAGCATGTTTCCTATAACAGCGTCTGATGTTTACATTTTACGCGGCGTGAGAAAGTCACATAAACCACGCAAAATCTGATCAGAGCAATCAAACTGAAACTTAAAATTTGAATAATATTTTAAACCACATTTGACTGTAGCTCAAAACCGATTTTTTAAAAATCGCATTTCATGGGATTTTTGGCTGTTCACACCTGCTAAATCTGATCGGATTTCAATCAGATATGCACAAAAATCGGATTTGGACTGACAGACTTCGTCTTAGATCAATTTGTAAATTTGTGCTGTGCTTTCCTCTTAATAGTAAAATAAACACAACAAAAATGACAGTGGCGAGAAAACAGCAGTTCCCCCCACGGTAGTAATTGCGATCGGGTTCCAGTTCCCCCCGCGGTAGGGAGAATGTGTGGGCCCCACACAATTGCGTGCTTTGCGTGGTGGGTTAACACACTACTGCAGTTAAGAAAGTATCCGATTATAGTGATGTGGATATGTTTGCACCAGCTCTGCATTTCAGTGCTCCAGTCTTGTTGCATGGTTACGCATGTAACCATAGTTCCCTGAGAATAGGGAACAAGATGCTGTGTCCCATAGGGTTCGCCATGGGGAATGCCTCTGGCATGACTGGTGTCTGAAGCATGAGTCTAAACACGACAATGAACTTGACACTGGCAGACGGCAACCTATGACGTCAGCACTAGCGAGACTGCGAGTATAAAAGGGCACCTGTGAAATACATCATCCACTTCTTGTCTGAAGGAGATGTGTGCATCAACTCCCTGAGGTCGGTGGTCGCGCCAGCAACACCACCTTGTATTTTTTTTTTTTTTTTACCAGTGCGAAAGAGACTCAATACTCTGTCGATTTTGGACATAAATATAAAAGCTATACAGCATTCTGTCTGAGGAGAGGGCTCCGAGCTCAGTATTTGGCCCAAACCCAGAGTACTCCCTCCATATTTCTGCTTAGGAAAGTAACCAGGCGAGTGTGAGGAGACGGGGTGGTGGAGGGATGCTGAAAACTGTTGAGTCGACTACGTATATATATATATATATATATATATATATATATATATATATATATATATATATATATAGGTCTCCACTCATGCTGATTGGGTAGACATCTTGATTGCTGATTGCTGACTGCTGGTTGGAATAATATGAAGATTAGTTAGATCATTTGAATGTGTTCCTCCTGAACTTTGTTAATAAAACAATAAACAATAAAATGTGGTGAGGAATACTGTTGGAAGAATTTACCTCAGAGGAAGAGTACAATTGGTTTCAGTTCCATTTTGAGGATCAAGCTGAGGATTATGAATGGTAAGTGTCTGTAAATATTAAACTGCAAAAAGACCATTTAAATATGAATCCTGCATGTTCTGTGTGTCTCTGAGTGAATGAATGGTGCAGATGTGCAGTTTCGTTTACTACACATAACTTACATTAGTAAACATGCCATATTGGCTTTTTCCCTAACTATATTGCTATATTGAGATGAGTGAAATCGACTGAAATATGTAATAAATACTGAAATAAAATGTGTTAGCAATGTATTAAATTGCAAATTAACATTTATTAACAAATTAACAACAAAGAGCTAAGCCCAGCCTAACTGGCCCACAAAGCTCTAACAACTTAGCAAACCTTAGCCAAGCTCTAGGTGCGAAGGCCTCAGTATGACGACTCTCCAAATCGAGAGGAGACCTAACAATGCCCCACACTCAGGATATCTTGCAAGGAGACTCAGGAAAGAGAGCCTACAGCTCAGAGCTACTGCCCAAATATGGCTCCAAGAACGGAGGCCTCAATATGCTGACTCTCCAAAACGAGAGAATGAGAGGCCTAACAACATTCTATACCTAGGGCAGCTCCAAGGAGGCTCAAAGAGAGCCTACAACTCGGAATATAAAAGGGTGGAGCTTCAGGGGAGCTGAGGCCTAATGAACAATACTTCTTCAAAAAGAGAAGGCCTATGTAGTTCATTATAGAGATGGAGGCTTTTGTATGCTGGAAAACAACTTGTTTTATTAGCTATCATGGAGAGCTCGAATCAGTTGTATCACATGTACATAAACTTGCCTTGCCACAAGGGGGCACTCCAACACAGGAAAAGACCATATATGAACAAAGCTTCCTTAAACACATCCCAAGTATATCTTAACTAACTGGATGGCACATTACCAGTTATCTACAGCCTAGCAAGGTTATATCAAAAGAGCAGCCGGGGAGGCTCAAGAGAACCTTGCAACTCAGCTTTGTAGCCCCGTCAAGCTCCCATCAAGGAGGCACACAGTGCGCCTAACAACTCGATGCTGCCCCATGTGGAGCACTGAGGAGCAGTTCCTATACAAGCAGTAGCCAAGGAGGCTCACAGGGACAGGGCTCGAGAAGGTGCAGCCGCCCCATGGCGCTTCCTTAAAGGCAGTGGCCAAGGAGGCTCAAAAGCTACTCCGTGGTGGAGCTCTGCAGATGGAGACCTCAACATGACAACTTTCTAAAGTGAAAGGAGGACTAAAAACATTCTAAGCAAAAACGGCACTTACATGCTCCATAGAAAGCAGTAAGTAAGGAGGATCACTGAGGGCTGAGAGCCTACTACTTAAACTATCTGGCGTCAGACATTGTATTCACAACCAGCTTCCTTCTGAAAGCAGTGGCCAAAAAGGCTTGCAAAGAGCTCAAACTCAGCAATACTGCCTGGCGAACTCTGGGAACGCAGGCCTGAATATGGCTATCGGCATGCTACGCTCAGAACAGTTTACCAAGGAGGCTTCGCAAAGCCTAACTCGATCTGCTGTTCAGGTGGAGCTCTAGGGAGCGGTGGCCTGAAAGGTGGCCTCTCTATAACAAAAGGAGGCCTAAAAACACTTTGCTACTGTAAAGACAGTAGTCAAGGAGGCTCACAGGGAGCCTAACAACCTAGTGTAATAATAATAATAATAATAATATAATAATGTTTTATTTATTTAGCGCCTTTCAAGAACCCAAGGACGCTTTACATGACGTTGCTAGATAACATGAATACATATACAAGTAAACAGTCCGTATATTACACGTGATCGACCAGATGGAACAGACAAAGAAAGTTAATCTACATTAAACTTACAAAAACAAGCATAGAGCTGGAAAATTGAGACAGACAATCAATTAACAAAACATAATGTGAATAAGTGAGTTTTGAGAGCAGTTTTAAAAGTCTGAAGAGAAGAGACATCACGAAGGTCTTGTGGTAGATTGTTCCAGAGCTTAGAAGCTGATATGCTGAAAGCCCTACCACCCACACTAGATAGACAGAACTTGGGTACTGCAAGTACGTTTTCAGAGCTCGATCTCAGAGTACGGGCAGGGACATAGGGAATAATCAATTCGGAGAGGTAAGAAGGTGCTAAACCATGACGAGCCTTGAAAACTAGAGGAAGAATCTTAAACTGGATGCGGTAACTAACAGGAAACCAATGTAGTTGCTGTAAGACGGGTGATGTGAGCTGATTTCTTTGGTAAAAGTGAAGGCCCGAGCAGCTAAATTCTGGATGAACTGCAAGTGATTTATGACTTTTTTTGGGTAGACCATAAAACAAGGAATTGCAATAATCAAGACGTGAAGTTATCAAAGCATGAACAACAGTTTCCGCATCTTTGAAATTTAGTGAGGGTCTTAAACATACAATGTTGCGAAGATGGAAGTAACAGGACTTGACAAGCTGATTGATATGGGGTTCAAAACATAGCCTAGAATCAAACAACACACCGAGGTTTCGTATAGTGGAAGAGGGTTGAACTAGAACACCGTCAATGTTAATAGAAAAGTCATGTTGGGTGAGATCAAGGGATTTAGGGCCTACTAGCAGAATTTCAGTTTTTTCCATATTCAACTTTAAGTAGTTTTGAGCCATCCATATTTTGAGATCGTGTAAGCAAGATGTTAAAGAAGAGGGAGGAAAAACAGAATTAGGCTGTACAGTAAAATAAATTTGTGTGTCGTCAGCATAACTATGGAAATTAAAGCCATGGCGCCAGATGATCTGACCTAGGGGAAGTGTGTAGATTAAAAATAAAAGTGGACCAAGGACAGATCCTTGAGGCACTCCACAGGAAAAGGTGACATAATGAGAATTGAATTTGTCAATGCTAATAAACTGCTGCCTGTCTGTGAGATATGAACTTAGCCATTGTAAAGCTGTTTCTGAAATGCCGATTGCAGACAAATGGGACAGAAGTATAAAGTGGCAGACGGTATCAAAAGCTGAACTTAAGTCCAAAAGGACCAAAAGGACCAGAAGGCTGAGGACACCAGAATCAGAGGCGAGGAGGAGGTCGTTCACCACTTTCAGAAGAGCAGTCTCTGTACTGTGGAGGGGGTGAAAACCAGACTGAAATGGTTCCTGCAGATTATTTTTGTCCAAGTGTAGTCTGCAGTTGTGTGGCAACCACCTTTTCTAGGACTTTAGACAAAAAAGGAAGATTGGAAATTGGTCAAAATTTACCCAATTAAAGTTAATTGGTCTAAAGTGTACTGCCTAGCCGATCTCTGAGGACAGCATGACAGAAAGCTTTTCAAAGCCTAACAACTCAAAATTGCTGTATGGGCAGAGCTCTAGGGAGCGGAAGCCTCAGAAGAATGACTTCTATAACGACAGTATTGTAAAGGCAGAAGCTAAGGAGGCTCACAGAGAGCCTGACAACCTAGCATACTGCCTAGCTGAGCTCTGAGGACGGAGACCTCAGCATAACTCTCTAAAGAGAGAGGCGGCTTAAAACTCTCAGGACAGCTTATCAACGAGGCAGTATCAAGTCATTCACATAAGCAGGGCAGTTATGTCCAGACAAACATTTTTTTCCATAAAGTCTGTCTCATGCCGCCAAACCAGATCTAGTCTGTCACTGGCACAGGCATAACTTTCCAAAACTCCTAATTGTAATATTAACAACAATTACTACACTCTTCTCTCTCTAATTCCTAGTATTAGAAGCATACATAATCACAATAATGATATTTTAGCCAACAAGAGGAGCCAAAAAAGGAAACTTCCTGTTAGACTTGTCACCGTAATGGCAGCCGTGGGACCCAAACTGCGGAGTGCAGGCACTCAACTCTCATCCCTCAAGCCCAGGTGGAACAATTACTGCGACCACATAATGAAAAGTGCACATTTAACCCTCTCGAGTGTCAAGCGCACTAGTTCACAAGTCAGATTCTATCTCTCTGAAAAGAATCATACGAGAACAGACCTGAATGCATCGCTATGCATTCTGTCACTCTGAAAAGAATCTTATGACATGAATGGATCGTTCTGAGTGCCTTAAAGTCCCTCGGGAACCAAACGAGTTTGTGCAAACACTAACTACTATCCTTCAGGAGAGAGCAGAAATGAAAAAAAGCTCCTTATCTGTTTCTTGTAGTCAGTCTTGTGAATGAATCATACCTAGCACATCCAGCTTCTTTGAAGAGAAGACAGCATTCCACCCAAATGCGCGTCCCACATCCCTCAAGAATAGAGACAGTGCGAATGGAGCTTTTCATTGAGAAAGCGAGAGGAGACCCATGCAATGCGGTCATTCAGCTCTCTCAGGAGCTAAACACGTGTGCTCCTTGTACAAACAGACAGTCTCCTGAAGACAAGTAAGAAGATGACATATTCAGTCATGCTGGAGGCATTCCCCATAGCGACCCCTAGGTGACGCAGTGGCTCATTCCCTTTCGAAAGGGAAACAGTGTTGGTGTTGCATTCAATTAAAATTACACTTAAATTTCTACTATAGAAATTGTTCATGTTTTTACTCACGGCTGACCTCAATGTACTGAAGAGAAGAAATGAACTGGAGAAAATTTCCACATCACCTATTGTTTAATCGCCATGGACCAATGGTAGTTTGAAGGTGTTTACCAGCCAGAGTGAAATTTTGTGGAAAGTTCAATTTGGCAAGCTGTTTCAAACTCCCGAAACAAACTTTTGGTCTGATTTTGGCCTGATTTTGTTCGAAAGGATGTCACAACAGTTTTTTCTTCGATTTTGCTTGAAGTACATCGGGGCTTTTAGGCCCAAGTGGTGCCTACTGCAGAGCCAAATTTTTGGAGCATGACCCACTTAGGTTTAGGGCTAGGGTTAGGGTGTGGCTGGACCTTTAAGCTCCACCCATAAGGTCCAAAGAAAGGGAGCTGGATACCTTTTTTTCCCCTCACCCACATAGGCTGCAGCTATATCCCTTTCACTTTTGCAAAGGCCCTAGTTTCTTTAATAATAATGTTTTTTTCCTCGTAAAATTTAAGATTTTGTAAAGTTGTGTTGGCATTTTGCATTTATAACATTTGTTGCAATTACAGGAACAAGTTGTTTCTAAGATAAAATTCATATACCCGTGGCCATAGTGGCCAAGCCTGGGGTCCGGGTCGAGGCCACGAAAGCCACACTGCCATGGCCCCCCCGAACCGTCCGATCCGCCATGGCCCCCTGAACTGTCCGATCCGCCATGGTCCCCTGCACTGCCGGTACCACCCTGGAGGCATCCTACCAGTCTGCACCTGCCCACGACCTCCAGTGCCCAGTGACCTCCAGACTCTTTCTGGCGCGAGGTTGCGCCTTCTGGGAGGGGGGAGTAATATCACATGTATGTCTGTTTTTGCACCATGTTCTGTTTGTCACATGTTCTCCTTTGTTCTTAGTTTCCCGCCACTTGTTTGTTGTCTTGGTTACTGATTAGTGTCTTCAGTTCAGGTGTTTCTTGTTAATTTAGTCTCGTTATCTCCTCAGTTCACTGTGTATATATGCCCTTAGTTTCAGTCCAGTCTTTGTCCTGTATTGATTATGTTATGTGGTGTTTGTAAGTATTACTTCCTGGTGATTTTCCTGTTCCTAGTGTTCCATTAAATGTTATTTGAAGATGTCTCCTTCGTTGTGCATTTAATACTACACCACCACTCGTGACAAAAAGTTTATGCTTAAGCTGTCCATGACTAATTCGATAAAGGAAAATGGGTTAACGTGTTTACATGTCCACATGCATTGTCGACTTATTAAGCACAATCGGGGTAAAGAACAAGTCTCTTATTTTGAAGTAATACTTAATAGATCAAATAATAATCAAAGAACAATTAAAAAAGAACTGCACTGCAAATTGGTGTGGTTTGGTGTGGTCTAAACACAGCTCTCAACCTGTGTTTAGAAGCATAGTTTTGTGTTAGTATGACTTGGACTTTAATAGATTACACTCTTGAGCAAAGCAACAAAGCTAATATGCAGTACAATCTATACACTTAAAGGAACACACCACTTTTTTTTGAAAATAGGCTCATTTTCCAACTCCCCTAGAGTTAAACAGTTGAGTTTTACCGTTTTCAAATCCATTCAGCCTATCTCTGGGTCTGGCGGTACCACTTTTAGCATAGCTTAGCATAGTTCATTGAATCTGATGAGACCAATAGCATCTCGCTCAAAAAAAAATTACCAAAAAGTTTCAATATTTTTCCTATTTAAAACTTGACTCTTCTGTAGTTACATCGTGTACTAAGACCAACGGAAAATGAAAAGTTGCGATTTTCTAGGCTGATATTTCTAGGAACTATACTCTCATTCCGGCGTAATAATCAAGGAACTTTGCTGCCGTACCATGGGTGCAGCAGGCGCAATGATATTACGCAGCGGCTGTGACCCCCCTGCTTGCACAGGGAGAGTGCCTTGCAACCATGGAGACATTTGTGAGAGGCGCTGCATAATATCATTGAGCCTGCTGCACCCATGGTATGGCAGCAAAGTTCCTCAACTGTTTATCTCTGGGGGAGTTGGAAAATAAGCCTATTTTCAAAAGCCAATTTTCCTTTAATTCCGTATTTATAACACAGCAACATTGGCCCAGCCAATTGCATGAGTTTGGGGTGAGGCTTATTAACTGATCTGATTGGTTGACCAATGGCTGAAGGGGGAAGTGTTTGGGAAACATTTGGAAATTAATTTACATTTACCTTTTTACATTTCTTCATTATTTGCTGTGTCATCACTTTTGCAAATCCATTAGCTGATGCTACTGATCCACTTCTTTAAGATTAGCTCTACAGTATGATGGATATTCTATTAGCTGTCCTTAAGGACTTTTTTGAGAAATTAGAGATTTGTCTGTTCAGCCAGATGGTTCAGAAAAAAGAAGTCTCTACAACATGACTGGTGCTTGATTGAAAAAATAACTTCATTATCACGTAATACGGGAGATTGTGTATTGATTTCCTATAATATGAAGACATTTGTCACAAACTATAAAACAGATGTGTAAAAAGCAAGCATTATGGCCTTTCTGTTGCTTAAGATAATGTGATCATTTTATCATATTCCTTATTCCCTTAATCTCATTTGCAGCGTAACCTCCTCAAACTATGTCATCAAACTTCCAATGGGATCTAATTGTTTACGACAGAGAGCAATACAGGTGCATCTCAATAAATTAGAATGTCGTGGAAAAGTTCATTTATTTCAGTAATTCAACTCAAATTGTGGAACTCGTGTATTAAATAAATTCAATGCACACAGACTGAAGTACTTTAAGTCTTTGGTTCTTTTAATTGTGATGATTTTGGCTCACATTTAACAAAAACCCACCAATTCGCTATCTCAATAAATTAGAATACTTCATAATATCAATAAAAAAAAAGAAAAAAAAAAAAAAGCATATTTTAAACAGAAATGTCAGGCTTCTGAAAAGTATGTTCATTTCTATGCACTCAATACTTGGGTGGGCCTCCTTTTGCATGAATTACTGCATCATTGCGGCGTGGCATGGAGGCAATCAACCTGTGGCACTGCTCAGGTGTAATGGAAGCCCAGGTTGCTTTGATAGCGGCTTTCAGGTCATCTGTATTGTTGGGTGAAGGTCAGCTTGTCAGCAGAAGGAAGCATGAAGTGCTCTAAAATTTCCTGGTAGATGGCTGCATTGACTGTGGAGAAAACACAGCAGCACCAGCAGATGACATGGCAGCTCGAATCATCACTGACTGTAGAAACTTCACACTGGACTTCAAGCAACATGGTTTCTGTGTCTCTCACTCTTCCTCCAGACTCTGGGACCTTGATTTCCTAATGAAATGCAAAATTTACTTTCATCTGAAAAGAGGACTTTGGACCACTGAGCAACAGTCCAGTTCTTTTTCTCCTTAGCCCAGGTAAGACACTTCTGACATTGTCTTTGGTTCAGAAGTGGTTTGGTACGTGGAATGTGACAGTTGTAGCCCATTTCCTGAAGATGTCTGTGTGCGGTGGCTCTTGATGCACTGATTCCAGTTTCAGTCCACTCCTTTTGAAGCTCTCCTAAGTTCTTAAATCGGCTTTGCCTGACAATCTTCTCAAGCCTGCGGTCATTCCTTTCACTTGTACACCTTTTCCTACCACACTTTTTCCTTCCAGTCAACTTTCCATGAATATGCTTTGGCACAGCACTCTGCGAACAGCCAGCTCTTTCAGCAATGACTCTCTGTGGCTTACCCTCATTGTAGAGGGTCTTGATGATCGTCTTCTGGACAACTGTCAAGTCAGCAGACTTCCCCATGACTGCTGTTGGGATTACTGACCTAAACCCAGTATTTATACCCTGAGAATGGTAATTTAATAGAACTTGAAATTAAATATTCTAATAATTTGAGATACTGATTTTTTTTATTTTGATGAGCAGCAAGCTGTAATCATTAAAATGAAAACAAAAAAGTCTGGAAATATTTTATTTTATGTCTAATAAATCTAGAATATATTTAAGTTTTAATTTTTGAATTAAAATACAGAAAAAAAAAAAAAACAACTTTTTCATGATATTCTAATTTATTGAGATGCATCATATACATTCCGTCAGACAGACGGTGGGCTGATATACGGAGGAGAGATTCCGTTTTGACCCTGTGTGTTAATTGCGTTGTTGAGGGATGAAACAGCTGTGTTGCATGTGAACTGGAGAACAAGGCCAGGCCCCTGGAGACAGGAATGTCAGCCCGCTAGGTTCCGTTGCTATGGTGACAAAGATGGGAAAATGCACTGGAGGAATTGCCATTAAATAAAGGAGGGTGTGTGTGTTTGCGCATTACTTCATCCTGCATGCCTTCAGATGCACATACTGACTGCAAACACTCGAATAGCACGCTACCATACTACTATTTCTCCAGGATATAGTATGTTTACTGTGCACAGTGTGTGATTTTTGAATGCATGGAATACCCAGACCTTCTACATTTTCCAAAATATGGAGTACACAACAGAGCACAATGCATAGAATACTGTATCCCACAATGCAATGGACTTGACCTTACCTTACATTTCCAGTGTGACAAATGAACCAGAAGTAATAGCCTATCTGCTAGGTCGCTGTAATATCTCTTTCTTGTCTCATTTTGTGAGCAGACATTCAAATATTATGACATTTTTACACAAATTTGGATTAAACGTGAAATTGAGGTCATGTGACATTCTACTATTTGAAGTGTTTGTGCTCTTTTTAAAAGTTTTTAAAAATACACTACCATTCAACAGTTTAGGTCTGTAGGTCAGTAAGAGTTATTTATTTATTATTCAGAGAGATGCTTTTACAGACAGACACAAATAGGCAAGATTTTAAAATGACATTGACCATCATTACACATCAGACACAGGCACATACACACAGCCCTAAGCACCAGTGTAAGCACCAGAGGTTTTGAGTGTCTATAAGTGTTTTGCGAGCCTTTATTTTAATGATGGTGACTGGATAATTATTATACTGACTTAATTGCTTTGAACTTTGAACATTCCAGTCCACGGTGAATTATGCAAGATGCTTGTATCATGTCAATTTAAAATTTCAATGAGCCTTAGTCAGGGTGACATATTAGATTTGATACAAATGAAAATGAGGCTGTGGGGTACTGACCTACAGTCCATTCAATCGGTTGTACTGTTGTCTACCTTAGTGTGGTCAATGATGTCAAAACCTTCCCCTTCCTAAAAGAAACAAACCAACATAAAAAAAAATAGATGAATATCTGTAATTAATGTCTTTTGAGCAAGTCTTGCAATATTGTTTTGATTGACTGAAAACGAAGTAATGTTATAAAAATTAGTCAATGATGACATTTGACATTATGATTTCTAAATATCTTACCAGCACTGTAAAAAAAAAAAAAAAATCATAATTTTAATGGTAAAAGACTGTAAAAATGTACAGTACATTATGTACAAAAATGTATGTACAGTAAAAACCTGTTAATGGTAAGTTCCCTTACTATATGGGGGGAAACTGTAAAAGATCATCTTATATTTTACAGCGAAAAGCCATAAATTGATTAAGATTTCACATTTAATGGTTTTTCATTAAAATAATTTTTTCTAATTTTTTTCTTTTCAGTTATGTACACGAGGGATTTATGTAACATCTTATGTAGTTAAATTAATGTGTATTGCATTGTCAAAAAATGCCCGTCTCGGCGAGTATCCTAGTAAACATAGTAGGTTATGTCTTAAGTGAACGCAAACACAAACTGCATAATGATCCGTGCGTGCATTCAGTCTTAAAGTGACACCATTCTAATAATCCTGCTACTGTTTGCTTTTTTAATGTTAATCAAACAACAAAGGGCAAAGAAAAAAATCACTCACTGCTCTTGAAATTTAAAAAGGATTTATTTGTATTTATTTATGCCTTTGCTTTTAATTTGATTGTTCTTTTTTTTTATTACTGACTGTTTTTATTACTTGTCTTTAAAATGTAGGCTATCAAATTGATATTAATTAAGCTAGTAGTTTAAGCTGTGGTATCAAAATTGGAATAGAGGATTGTGAATTTTCTCAAGTATCTATTTTAGTGTCATAGCTGCCTGTTTTTGTGTCATAGCTGGTAAAAATTATTTTTGGCCGGTAAATTTTCTTAAGTCACCAGCCATTGGCAGGTTTGGCAAAAAGTTATTTTTAGGACCTGTGTGTACCTTCTATTTATTAGTATTTATGTTGACATGATTCATCATGTGGCTTTCTCTTTACCACCTGTGTTTTTAAAGTTCACTTATTATACTTTTTCATATATATTGCAAAGGATATATTCATATATATACTGTATATATTCAAGGATATATTCAAGGATGTATATACAGCAAACGGGCTGGGGCTCGAGACCGACTCGGAGCAGGGTGGTTAGGATTGGAGGATGAGTTTTGGAGGCGGAGCAATGAAGAGAGGAGTGGGTTTGTTTGGGTTTATTTTAAATATCAACAATGTCCAACAGCCTTTTTGAAAACCTACGTACTCCACCTTTAAAAAGAAAAGGTAAAAATGTGTAAAAACACTAACTTGTTAAAAATTTATAGTCAAGTCAAGTCACCTTTATTTATATAACGCTTTTTACAATGCAGATTGTGTCAAAGCAGTTTCACAGTGATAACAGGAAAATAATTTTGGCTGCACAGCAGCTCTAGAATAAAATGGTGTCATTGTCCAGCTTAAGTAAGTTCAGTATTGATTCATTCCGTTGTAAAAATCATTAGTTATTAATTTATTTAATTTATCTACATACTCCATCAGTTGATTTATACTTGGTTTTAATAAATAGAACATTACATAGTTGGTATAAAAATACAAAATAGAATTGTATTTGGTCTCTCTTTTTATGTAATGTTTATTTAACCAGGAAAATTAAGTGTAACAGGGACATAAATTTACATTTAATATGCAGTATATATATATATATATACATATGTATGTATATATATATATGTATATATAAATTGAGGACTTTGCCTCCTCATTTTAAAACACCACCGCACACCACTGCCGAAGGAAGAAGGAAGAATGCCACCTTCTCCACAATCTACTGAGGCAAAAGAAGAGACCCATGATGGATGGGATCTAGGGAGGTGGCTGTTCTGACCCTGGTGCAACACAGTCCAATGCTCTAATAAGGCTTATTTTGAAATGTTCTTCCTTTCAAGCAATGTGACAAGCATTGAAGACTTATTTTGTGTACCAGTGTGCTTTTATTGAAGTAAAGTGCTGTATGGGGATGGCACCTCTGACAGCTCTGCCATTGTTGGGTGGTTCAGGGTGATGGGGTCACGCTCACTGTGGAATGTTGAAATCCTGTCCGTACAAGCTCCTTTCTGAGCGCCACTGCGATATCTACTCGGATGATATACTTTCTTGCTACAACGACATGTAATGTGTGTCTCTATCAAGGTCATTTATATCCTGACCCATGGTCTGACTGAGGACAGGCCATCTGACATCCAAAAATTGATGGTTATAAGTCACCTGCAGATAAAATGTTTGTCAGTGTCTCACTGGAAGGAAATGGAAATGTCTTAATGTCAGTTTAGAAATGACAGTAGAAATTACTTGACACAACTGACATATCAATGGAAATATATTCAGTGTAATTTTAAATCTGATTTTATTTATTTTGGCAAATCACTACTTTAAAAAGTCAATCAAACTCATTTAATGGATTTGTGTTGTTGTTGTTGTTGTTGTTAGCTACAAATTTGACCGGAGAGGAAAAAACACAATTATAGTCTTGTTTTTTATTGTCGGTGTAAGTTAATATCCTATCATTGGGTAACAGTTGATTTTTTTTTTTTTTTTTTTTTTTTTTTTAAAGCTGAAAGCAAAATATGTTGACTGCTTCCCCCACTTTCACATGTCCCAAGACACAATGAGATAATTAGCATTGATTTTTGTGCTACACTTGATCAATGTGATTCACTTCCCAAATGATCCACTGAGATTCTATTTCGTGTTTCTACCCATTTCCTTTACAGCTCTTCCTCTACCTAACAAATCATTTTCACATATTGTGTACTTAGAGCAGCTCATCAAAGACATGAGGCTTCTGCTGCTGAAGTTTCCCAGGCTTTGGCTTTCAGCTGTTTGAATGCCCTGGTTGTCTTTCCTTGAGGAGGAATTCACCTCCCCCTTCCTTTTTCTCACAGCTCAGAATAGATCTCTTGTCTAAGTACACATCTTCAATCACATGCTGTCATGAATATTTATAAGATGTTGTTTTTATGATGTGACCTTGGGATTTAGAGGTATGGATAAAAATGTAAAGTGTTTGTATAGCTTTAAGTGGCAATGTGAGATGGAAATTACAAATATATACAAGCACACACACTACCAGTCAAAATTTTGGAATCGGTACGATTTTTAATGTTTTTAAAAGGAAGTTTCATCTGCTCACCAAGGCATTTATTTAATTAAAAATACAGTAAAAACAGTAATATTGTGAAATATTATTACAATTTAAAATAACTGTTTTCTGTTTGAATATATTTTATAAAGTAATTTATTCCTGTGATGGCAAAGCTGAATTTTCAGCATCATTACTCCAGTCTCCAGTGTCACACGATCCTTCAGAAATCATTCTAATATGATGATTTGCTGCTCAAGAAACATTTATGATTATTATCAATGTTGAAAACAGTTGTGTACTTTTTTTTTTTAGGATTCCTTGATGAATAGAAAGTTCAAAAGAACAGCATTTATCTGAAATACAAAGCTTTTGTAACATTATACACTACCGTTCAAAAGTTTGGGGTCAGTAAGAATTTTTATTTTTATTTTTTTTTAAAGAAATTAATACTTTTATTCAGCAAGGATGCATTAAATCGATCAAAAGTGACAGTAAAGACATTTATAATGTTACAAAAGATTATATTTCAAATAAATGCTGTTCTTTCTAACTTCCTATGGCTCTGCCTATGTCCTTGCTTCCTCTGATGTTGCCCCTGTCTCCTGGGCCCTCGTTACAACTTCTGTCCTATGAGCCAGCGGCTATGCCTTGGGCTTCCGGTCCTGTGATGTTGCCCTGAGGAGTCGTCCTCTTGGCTCCACCTGGATCTCTACCTCTTCAGGCTCCACCCTGGTTCCTCCCTCCGTCAACTCCTCTGTGGGGTCCTCCTCTTCTGGCTTCACCTGGTTCTTGTCCTTCACCAGCTCCATTAGTTTCACCTGTATTTAGTTTAGTTGCCTTTGTTTTACCCTTGTATTTATAGCCCTGTCTCAGTTGTTCTTTGTCAGTACTTGTTTATGTAAATGTGGTTTGCATTCTCTTGTCTTCAGAGATCTCCTGAAGGTTTTGCTTATTAATAAAGATTTTTGGAACTCCTGCATCTTCGTTGTGTGTGCTTGCACCCACACGTAACAACTTTTACAGAAGAGTTTTCAAAACCCCTAAACCTTGTTGTGTTATGAACATGAATTATGTATGTTTGTTGAGGAGCTGTTATTTAAAAAAAAAAAAAAAAACAAGCAACAACATACAGTAAAAACGCTTTAGATTGTGTCAGGGAGTTATGCATGTGCATTTTACATTTTTTCATAAATGTAAAAGTAGTTGTTTACTGATGTCTCACGACTTCATATTAGTCATATGCATGTATGACTAAATGATTTGTCAGTATTAGATCACTGGGTTGATATCACCCTATCATATCCTCAAATAGCTGGTTTATATTCTGCAGTCCATTAAAATGAGGCACTGAAAATGTAAACCTGTCTATATCTCTGAAAAGTCAGTATTTAATCTAATCAATATCACTGGCTTTATAACAATGATGTGCACAAGACAAGTGTACTCAGAGTGATGCTGTACGTGTAGAGGTCAGCTTCACAATTATTTGTTGGGTCCTCTTTGATGTTTTTCTGAAGGCCTTGATGTCTTTCTTGAAAATGCTTTCATTTCACAGACAGCTTTGGAAACATGAAGACTGAATTTTACAGTGATTAAAAAAAGCTTTTATGTTGTATAACGGATGCCTCCTTGCCTTGGGTCACATTGGATAAATAATAATGTCCAAATGTCCTCAATTTTTACATTTGGGTGACAACCCCAAATTTTGTGGTCCTAAACACCAATGTTGTTTACTGTTCAAAAGTTAAACAAAAATGTCCATAGAATTAAATATTTGGTCTCATTTACAAATAATTGCATGGATTATTCATATACAACTTCTCATGAAAAATGTTTGTTTTTTGTTACTCTCAGCTAACATATGACAAGATTTCATCTTAACACCCCCAGAATATATGATTTTGCATATGTGGCTTTTTGTAAAACTTCCAAAACGTTTTCTATACATAAATTTCACTGTACATTCTAAAAAAATGCTGGGTTAAAAACAAACCAGTTTGGGTTTAAATTTGGACAAACCCAGCGTCTGTTTGTCCAACCTGCTGGGCAGTTTTATTTAACTCAACTATTGTTTAAAAATTACTGTATTGCTTGCTGAACCCAAAATTTGTTGGAAATGAACATTTATTAATATGTTTAATAAATGAACATTTATTAATAAGTTTAATCGATAAATAATTAAACAATAAACATTTATTAAATTGCCTTTTGATTATTATCGTTGCCTCTAGTAATTATGTGTCTGATTTTTAATTTCCAACTTATTTTGAGTTATTTTTTTTTAAGCTAGCCATACAGTAATTTTTAAACACTAGTTTATTGTTTAACAAATAATTGGCAAACATTTAACCCAACTGCTGGGTCTGTTCATTTTTAATCCAACTTGGGTTGTTTTTAACCCAGCATTTTTTAGAGTGTAGCTTCCATCTAAAAATGAACTCTAGCAGCAGTAAAACACAACTTCTATTTCTTTTCACAAAAATTATGATTACAGTGGCAGATAAATTATCAATGAATAAAAACTCCCTTGAACAATTATGAGCTCAAAACATTTTTACCATAGTGCATGATTTATAGCCTACATTTTGATGTTTGCATCATATAACCAGCTCCATATGTTTGGCTTTTCTGACATAGTAAACTTGCTCAGTAGCTCACCTGGTACAGCAATGCACTTGAGATGCACTCAGGTACAAGGCATGAAACACAAGTGACAATAAAAAAAATCAAAGAATTGTGTAAGGAAGTTAAAATGGCATGTTTGCTTCAGCACATTTCCAATCTGTTTAGGGTCGGGTTAAGTGTAGATGGTACGTTATTTTCAAATGCGAAAGATTTACATTAACCTTTTAGTGCCAGTCAAAGGGCATTTCATTGAACTGCACCTATACATACAAGAACTAATGTAATAAAATGTTTCCAGATTCATGTTCATCTGTTTCAGACAAAATATGCTTTTAGCGTCACTCACTGGATATTTCACTTTGAAAGTGTTGCGAAAGTGCAAGAACCAATGTAATATTATTTTGCAGAATGGGCCTGGCTTGATTTGTCATACCTTTAGGCTACATTTTAATATGGTGCTAAGCCAGAACACAGAATGTTTACTAGCACTAAATTGACAACATTGTCTTATTATGGTACGCTTATGTTCTCACTCCATTTTCTATCATCCTATGCATCAACAGTATAAACCCAGCAGAGTTTGAAAGCAGTGATTCTTCATGGTGCTAGAAAGCAATCCTTTGCTTGAATAACCATACAGTGGTTCTGACCTCCTGGCCCTCTCATTCACATGACATTCATTTGAAGGACAGATGATAAAACGTGAATTACCTGGCTGCTCTCCACAGCTGGGACCTTATTGAGTGTGGGGGGTTGGAGGTGCCATATATTCTAGAATCGGCGAGAGGTGCCAGTTCTTTGCTGTAGGCATACACAAGCCTGTGGAATAATTAACTATATGTATTTTTCTCAAGAATTCTTCTTGTTTTCCAAACTAAAAAACAAGAATGCATCTTGTTTTTTAGTTTGGAATAAGATACAATATGCAGACACTGCTAACCCTAAATGAGGACAACATGTTCAATTCGGACACAAAAGGTTGTTATTAATCAATACCAACTATTTTTTTTTTACTATCAATTGATGATGTCAACAAGGAGACTGCAGTTTTTTGTTATATATATTACAATTACAATTTAAAATAACTGTTTTCTGTTTGAATATATTTTATAAAGTAATTTATTCCTGTGATCAAAGCTGAATTTTCAGCATCATTACTCCAGTCTTCAGTGTCACATGATCCTTCAGAAATAATTCTAATATGCTGATCTGCTGCTCAAGAAACATTTATTGTGTACAATTGTACAAAATATTTGTGTACAATATTTCTTTTTCAGGATTCTTTGATGAATAGAAAGTTCAAAAGAACAGCGTTTATTTGAAATATAATCTTTTGTAACATTATAAATGTCTTTACTGTCACTTTTGATTGATTTAATGCATCCTTGCTGAAAAATATAATTCATTTCTTTAATTTCTTTTAAAAAAAATAAAAAAAATTCTTACTGACCCCAAACTTTTGAACGGTAGTGTATAATGTTACAAAAGCTTTGTATTTCAGATAAATGCTGTTCTTTTGAACTTTCTATTCATCAAGGATGAAGTAGTATACAAAAAGTATATAACTGTTTTCAACATTGATAATAATCATAAATGTTTCTTGAGCAGCAAATCAGCATATTAGAATGATTTCTGAAGGATCATGTGACACTGAAGACTGGAGTAATGATGCTAAAAATTCAGATTTGCCATCACAGGAATAAATTACTTTATAAAATATATTCAAACAGAAAACAGTTATTTTAAATTGTAATAATATTTCACAATATTACTGTTTTTACTGTATTTTTAATTAAATAAATGCAGCCTTGGTGAGCAGACAAAACTTCCTTTAAAAACATTAAAAATCTTACCGATTCCAAACTTTTGACTGGTAGTGTGTGTGTGTGTATATATATATATATATATATATATATATATATATATAACATTCGTAGTACATTTTGTCTAGAGGAGTGAAGAGAAAAGCAATAAATTATAAACCCTTGAATAATGAATAAATAATGACAGGACATAAAAAGATGTGAGCCTTGCAATAAAGACCAGATGAAATCTTAGTGGTGTCGTAAATCATTTGTAATTTGATTGACTGGCTTGCGTTCTCTCAGTTACTGCACATACTGTAAAATGTATTGTGTCCCTTTTTTTTTCTTTTCAAAACAAGTGGTGGTGTTTTTTTATTATTATTATTATTATTGTAACACTTTACAATAAGGTCTCATTTGTTAACATTAGTTAATGTATTAACTAACATGAACTAACAATGAGCAATACATACATTTGTTACAGTATTTATTAATATTTGTTACATTAACTAATGCTAACAAATACAACTTTTAATTTTAATAATGTATGAGTAAATGTTGAAATTAACATTAACTAAGATTAATAAATGCTGTAGAAGTATTGTTCATTCATGTTAACTAAAGTAGTTAACATAGTTAACTAATACAACCTTATTGTAAAGTGTTACCATTATTTATTTAGTTAGTTAGTTAGTTAATTAGCTAAAATTGTTATGTATTGATTGTTAAGTATGATGTTTTTTTTTTTCTTGCATATTTATTTTATCAATTATCAATTTGGAAGGTGTGGTTTTGATTCTTGTGAGCATTTTATTGTATTATGGATAAGAAATGCATTCTTACAAAATATCCTCTTCATAGAATCTGTGTCATTTTAAGCAGTGTGATGATTTTTTTTTAAGTTCAATTATTACTCTCTCAACTAATATTCATTCACAAAGCTGCAGTCACAATAATTATAAAATAGTTATTGTAATGCTGTTTAAAAATTATTTAGAGGATAGCATGTCACACCACATGACATCAACTTATTTCATAAAACTACCCTAATATTAAAGCAACAATAGCATTACACTTATACATATATTTAAAAAGACCATTTTAAAAAAGCAGCAATAGCAATGATAAAACACACACAAAAACAAACAAACAAACAAACAAACAAAAAACAACAACATCAATTTATTATGACAATTATAAGTGTCAAAAAAAGCATTCAATTAAATAATATAGTTCACTATAGCCTAACTGTAAGCGGTTTATGGTTGCCAAGCAAAGCAGCAACCTGACATGTTAAACAGTGATTTCATGTCCATACAATGAAAATCAGAGGGGTCCAATGCCAATTTGGACAAAACCACATTCTTTTGTGTTCTGCAGAATAAAGTTATACAGTTTTGGAATGAAAAGATGGTGAGTAAATGATGACAATTTTCTTGCCCTGCCTTTTTATCATGTTTTCATATAATATAATGAGATGAGTGATTGTATAATAGCCATGAATTTTTTTAGGATATTGCAGTGTCCTCAAACACATCAAGCAAAGCATGAAAGCTATTAATCACTCTGACTTGAGTGTTATGAATACAAAGTCATTAGCTCACTCATCCCATAAGGGTGAAAAGTTCATCCTGCTAAAAAAGCAAACAAACAAAAAAACACCTGAATAGCAAAATCATATTCATAATGTAGGTTTATGGTACCATAGCTTGCACATGAAAAACAGCGAGAGAGCTATCTGTTAACATTCTCATTCATCTCAGTGACAGCTGTCACATACAGACCTGGGTATGCAACGGGGAAGCTGCCATCTGTGCTTCATGGGCACTTCATTTTTAAGAACCAATCATCTGAGCCATAAATACCAACACAATCTTATTTGTATGTTTTTGTACAATCTGTTTACATCCCAGTGAAGATTATGTTTAGGGGAGTTTGAAATGGACCTTCATGCTTGCTTTTTTTGTTGTTTTTGTTTTCCCCCCAAATAAAAATTGTACGTTTTGTACGAAATTGATTTTTTTCAAAGCTCCAAGTGAGCTCAATGTCATTCCATCACCTAGTAGTTCTCTAAGATTCTGTAGTAACACAACAATGCACAAAAGAAAAGAAATTAAATAAAACCAATTCTCCTGAGGATCCTGTGGACATATTATCAGCCATAACACTGTATTTCAATGCCACACTTCCCCCATGATCTCCCTAGTCTCCAACACCCTAATGCTTAAAATGAACAATAAATTTCACAGATCTTTTTAACTTGACAATGCTGAGGACTGATTTGTCACTGTAGATCTCAAGACGCACTTCCACGTATCCATCCTTCCACAGGGAAGTTCCTGAGGTTGGCGTTCAGGGGCAAAGCATACCAATATCGGGCTCTTCTCTCCGGTTTAGCTCAATTAACCTGCGCTTTCACAAAATGCGTGGATGCAGCACTGGCTCCACTGCGACTCTGGGGCATCCACGTGTTAAACTATGTTGAGGATTGACTATCTTAGCACAGTCTAAACAAATGGTGGTTTGCCATTGAGATGTCATCCTTGCCGGTATGAAAGAGTTGGGGATAAGGCTGAATGCCAAAGAAGAGTGTGCTTTCTCCAGCACAGAGAACCACTTTTCTAGGCGTAATGTGGGACTCAATGATGATGCAGGCATGTCTGTCTTCTGCTAGTATTGATTTGATTCTCACAGCCGTAAACAAGATAAAGCTAGGCCAGTCACTAACTGTCAAACAGCTTCTGAGACTGTTGGGTCTGATTGTAGCTGCGTTCAACGTGAATCTTTTGGCGTGCTGTACATGAAACCCTTGATTTTTTTTCCTCGAGGGGGAACCCACTCCACATGATCAATGTCTCTGCACCTTTGATAGTATGGAGGAAGCCTTGGTTCTTGTCCCAAGGTCCCATGTTAGGAGCCCATTGTCATCGCTTCATGCTCACTGGTGGTTATGGAATGCCGCTCAGCTCAGGGTCTGTGGAGGAGTCATCATCTCTCATGGCACATAAATTGCCTGGAAATGATGGCTGTCTTCACAGTGTTGAAGCATTTTCTCCCAGACCTGAGAGGCCATCATGTGCTTGTTTGCACAGACAACACATCAGTGGTCTCTTATATAAAGCATCAGGGGATCTGTGTCCGTGCCCACTTTGCAAACTGGCACACCAGATCCTCCTGTGATCCCAAGGAAAATAGCTCTCCCTGAGAGCAGTATACATTCCAGGGTACCAAAAAGTATATATGGGTGTTTTCCAGCCAAGTGGAAGTGGATCTGATCTGCTCCCTTGGGGCTGGGCATTATGATACAGACATGGCCAAGGCTATGTCTGTACGCTTTTCCCTCAATTGCTCTGATCCCAGGAGTTCTGGAGAAGGTCTGCCGGGATGGAATAAGTCTACTATCAGTAGCGCCATACTGGCTGAGCCAACTATGGTTATCGAGCCTGGAACTCCTCCTCAACGGTTCTCCCATGGAGATTCTGGTCAGGGTCCTTCTGTCTCAAGTGGGAGTGTGACCCTTCACCCC
The DNA here is from genome assembly GCA_037950675.1 of Hypophthalmichthys molitrix. Classification (NCBI taxonomy): domain Eukaryota; kingdom Metazoa; phylum Chordata; class Actinopteri; order Cypriniformes; family Xenocyprididae; genus Hypophthalmichthys; species Hypophthalmichthys molitrix. Next base: position 25,853,571 of record CM075501.1, read on the forward strand.
TGCCCAGAGATATAGATTCTGTGGGTTTGGCCTCTAAGGGGGCTCAACTCATAGACTTTGGTCTCTCAACCAAGGTTGTGGAGACCATACTTCACTCCAGAGCTCCCTCCACAAGGAAACGGTATGCATTGAAGTGTTTTAATTCATTGTGCGGTTCTCGACTGTGGGGCCCAGTTAACTGCCCTATTGGTACAGTGCTGGAGTTACTGCAGGTTTGTTTTTCTGCAGGGTTATCCCCTTACACACTGAAGGTGTACATAGTGGCCTTAGCTGCCTATCATGTACCTTTGGGTGGTGTATTCCTGGGGAGAAACCTGTTGGCCACGTTTCGTCTGTGGTGCTTTTAGGCCAGGACAGGAGTATGGCGGCTTAGAAAGCCTTATTACATAAGAAGTTATCCCTACAGAATGTGGTATGCGGCAGGCTGGTCCTCCCCGCTTCCATTTGTAAGGTTTTACTACCTGGACCCGGGCGCTGCTCCAGGTTCACAGGTGCTCATGTCTTAGCTGTACTTTCAGTATTCACATGGACAGGCACTTGTATGCATGCCGTATGGGCATTATCGTTCCCAAAGCGTCATTGACGCAGCGCAAGTTCCCTCGAAAGGGAATGTCTCAGGTTATGACTGTAACCATAGTTCCCTGAGAAGGGAACAAGATGCTGCATTGCTCTGCCATACTTCCTTCATCCCTGTGATCGACTTACGCACCTAACGATTCATTGGTGAATTGGACCGATGAGATTGCATCTATTCTTGAAACAACAACTCACTGATTCAAATGATCCGGTCAGAGCGAGACTCCAGTTATTCACTGAATTTACTGAATTTTACAAGCATTGAGCCAAGGTGGGGCTGATGTGTTAGAGGCCAAGGTGGAGTCTGGGTCTTGGAGGCTTGATGTGGAGCTGAGGGATCCATGAGCCAAGGCAGAGCTGATGACTTGGAAGCCCCAGGCGGGTCAGTGGAGCAGAGCAGAACCACAGAAGGAGCTGAGGAGCTGAAGGGAGACAGCAGAGATTAGGCAGATGAACTGGATGTCTTTTACAGTGGAGGAGGGAGAGGGAGGCTGGGTGAGACCATCCATGATAAAGTAGACTTGGAACTAGGCAATGAAGACTTGATGCTGTGCTTAAACAGTGACAACTTGGAGCTTGGAACAGGGAACAGGTGATAACTAATCACCTGAAAAAAAAAGCAAAACAGAGACAATGAAAACTATGACTGAAAACTAAAGAAGACGAAACAGAACATGATCGTGACAGTGTTATAACTATAATGCAAGACCAATCTTGACCACAGCTACACTTAGTTCCTCACTGTTATTATGTATATATACACATGTGTACCTTGAAATGGTACAGTACAATCTCAAGCAAAAGCCTGTACCTTAATGTTGGTGTTTAGAATGGAGAATAAATAAGTCAGGGTACCTGGAGTTTGATAGTACAATCATACCGTGAAGGGATACCTGCAGGAACTGGTGGAACAAATTCCTAATAACTGTCAAACATCTATATCAGGGGCTTTCGCACCATATAGTTATAGGAACTTGCCACAGGGCAGTCCCCTAAGAACTAAATGTTCTCCTAGGACCATTTTCCTGGTTGCATTTGCACCGCCAGTTGGAACTTCGAAGTGACATAAGTCATCACTTACGTCCTGCCACTCTAGTTGTTGTGCGGAACTTTAATTTTGACAGCACGGCGGACTTTTATTAGTTTACAATCTGCTTAACAGACATATCTTATGTTATTAGATAGAACTGTTAAACAAAGAAAGTAAATGGTATACAAAAAAGTATTATAGCGTTTGCTGTGTGGTTGATGCCCAATGTCGCTTGCTAAGCAGAAATACATAATCGTTTCGCTTGGTCTCTTCAAAGTCGCATTGGATTTACACAGCTTTTTTAAAAATGATGGGTGCCAGTTTTTCGCATGTGTTCGCCAAACAAACTTACACTTACATCACTGGTAGTTCCTATTGTGCTGGGCTAGACCCTAATCTGAAGTAAGAGCTAATTTAGTGTATCCAAAAGGCGTTCCTAGAACTAAAATCTTTCCCAGTTCCTGTGGTGCGAACGCACCAAAATCTTCCATTAGTTATGGTAACTATGAAAAGGTTCATCCGGTGCGAAAGCCCCTAATATGTCCTATCTAATTTAAAGGAAGCCACAATTCATATTAGAATGCCCTTGCTCTAGATCTCATATTCATTTCACAGAAGAAAATAATAATTACACACAATTTCACCACTAATACCATGTACTCATTGTCTTTGACTTGGCTGAATATGAATTCAATACTGTATATTGAGAGAAAAACATTTATATATTTAGAATATTTGTGAATTCAACAGTTATTGCTATGACAAAATCATTTAAGCATGGACAGTCAACCCTTACATTGTGCTAAATGTAATTACACCACAAATCCATCAGTGAAAGCCCTTGTTGCTCATAACGGCAGAGAAACATGACTCATCAGCAGCTGGCTAATGTGTCATATATCATGACTGGTCTTTCACAGGGAATGTCTGCCTCATTGTAATTATAGTGTGCACGGAAGCACACAGCACCCAAGGAAAGGTCGGAGAAAATGGCACAAGAGACACATAACCAAATGAGAGCTGACGGAAGATTGTTTATGTGAATGGGATGTATGTCAGGAAATAAGAAGAAGAGAGGGTAAAGTTACCTTGAGAGTTTTTTTGGAAACACAAGGACAGTGATGACTTTGATGTGAAAAGTGGCTATACAGTCTAGTTTCAGTTTCGTTTTCCATGGACATTTAGTTTGTTTCCTGTTTTTCCTTATTGCTTTTTTGTTTGTTTGTTTGTTTGTTTTTGTTTCTATGGTTACTCATTGTTTGATTGATTTGCCCCACCTGTCTCTTGTTTCCTCTCTTAGTTAACCAGTGTGTTCATAGCTCTCAGTTGTCTGTTCTTGTCTTTGGTTAATGGTTGTTTTTCTCCTGTGTTTTTATAGTCTCCTGTTATCCTGAGTGTTTATTTTGATTTATTGTTACATAAAGTATATGGCCGTGTTAAGATCCAACCTCAACTCATCCTTTGCTGCAACCACATGCTGACAATAACAGAATGATTTTTAATATTTAAAAATGTTTGTGTGCTGCTGTGCGTCTCTGTGTGTGAAACAAGAGTGTATGCACATTGTGCACCAGCCTATAGGCACATATTACTAACACACCCTTTAAATTACAAAAAACTGTAGACCAGGTTTTTGTTGGTCAAGTCGTTTTCAGTTGCCTCAAAATAGCAACGCGCCAGCAATGGACCTGAACACATCTCGTTTTCAGACCAGCGCGCCCATGGGCGAACAGATGGGCATGAGTGCATTTGCTATTTAAACATGGCGCTGGACGTGAAAATGATAACTGCGTCAGGCTGAAACTAGCAAAAAACTCTTGTGTCGCGCTGACCACCATGCAATTATAGTAATAGAGTACAGTGAAATTATGTTCTGTGGTAACTGATAGTACCACTCAAAAGTTTGGGGTTGATTAAACATTTTTTTTTTTAGTCTCTTATCACCATTGCTGCATCTATTTGATCAAAAATACAGTAAAAAGTAAAAAACAAACAAACAAACAAACAAACAAAAAAACAAGTAATATTGTGAAATTACAATTTACAATAACTGTATTGTAATGTATTTAATTATTTATATATGTATTTTTTAATTTAAATTATTCCTGTGTTGACAAAGCTGAATTTTCAACATCGTTACTCCGGTCTTCAGTGTCGCATGAGCCATCAGAAATCATTCTAATATGCTGATTTGATGCTCATGAATCATTTCAAAAGAACTGCATTCATTTGAAATGTATTTCTTTTGTAACAACGAAAGTCTTTACTGTCACTTTTGTCACTAAAATTAAGGCATCCCTGCTGGATAGAAGTATTCATTTCTTAAAAATACATAAATAAAGTCTTACTGGACACAAATATTTGAACAGTAGTGTACTACAAATGCTATCCATAGAGCTTATTTGTAATTTAATATTTCTTACATTTTAATATTTCTAATATTTTAGATTTCTACGGTATAAATTTATATTCAAAAATATTTTTATAATGACTCCCACAAATGATAATTCATTTGTCAGTAACTGAGTTTTGTAAGAGAGTTGCACTTCTCTCCCTTCAGCATCTTCTTGAAAATGCAACTATTATTTCATAACCACATCATACAATTGCCATTTATAGTCTCTCACTTTAACACCTCACAAGATTTGATTATGATTACATGAGACAACTCAAACACCATTCAATTCCAGCAGCTCTTATTGCCAAATGGCCAGTGCACAAAAGCATTCTGAGCTCAGGTAATTGCTACACATTTTAGCTCTCGTAACCTGACCAGCAGCCTCATAAATAAACCAATTCCATGAATTATGCATTCAAATTATGCATTGTTCTCTTGCTTAATGGCCCTGGAACATTGAAGTTGTGACATGTTTGCCAGCTACCATTGATTTAACAAATCTCTCTTGGTAAGTGTGTTACAAAATGTGCTATTTTCAGATTTTTCTGAGACAATGTTTAATGCAGATATTCAAAGCATATGTTTATCATTAAACACTAGGAGATGTCTATAAAATGTTCCTCATTTGTTTTCTATTGGCCATAGAAAGGACAAATGCATATTGACAAAAAAACAAAACAAAAACAACAACAACAACACACACACACTTTAGATTATAGTTTTAAAAGAGTATGCATATTTAAAAACAACAACAACAAAAAAAAAAACTTTAAAATAATGTATTTATTTATGAACTGAATGTGAGGTGTTCAGAGTTAATTTGAAGTTATTTACAATTAAATAAAAAATTATAGTTTTAATTTACATTAAATGCAATTAGCTGAACTGGAGAGTGCTTTAACACAATTTAGTAGGACTTACATCTTTATATGTAATTTCTTCTATTGTTTTTGAAATACGATTAAAGTTACTGCTGAATGTAGGCTACTGACAAGCACTTATGGCAAACTAAAATATACTTTAATGTAATTTCTATTGAAGTGTGTATGCCATGTGTTTAAATATTTGTAATTACTCGTTTGCAGTGATTAAGTTGCAATTTAGTACATTTAAAATATAGTAACTTTGTAATATCAAATAACTGTCACACACACTCTCCATCTGCCCATCTTCACCAGTCCAGTTATCTAGTCAGAAATGTCCCAGCATCCCTCCTATCCCTCACCTGTACTCACTCGGCCATCACCTGCACCTTTTGCACCAGGATAAGAGCACACACACCTCACAGTCACTCTTCAGTTGTGTCCCAATTCAGAGGCTGCATCCTTTGAAGGCTGATTGTGTCACCACAGCTGAACAAAGGCTGTCCCAATTCAAAGTCTCCTTCAAATGCAGCCTCGGAATGCATCCTTCATTTCCCATGCAATGAAGGATACAACAGATGGATCCTTAGCAGCGACGATAGGATTTTGAGAGAAATTGCTTAATTACACTTTTAAACAAAAGTATTGGGTTTCAACTTACTCAAATATCTAATGATACAAATGCCGTGGCTTTGAAACATGCAGCGTCTGAATTGGGACGCAACTTTTGTCAGGTCTACAACGTGGTTTACAGACTCCTTACCTGCCTGAAGAATCTCCTTGTGAAACTCAAGCAATCTCCAGCTATACTCCAACTAGAGCAGGGGTGTCCAATCCTGCTCCTGGAGAGCCACTGTTCTACAGAGTTTAGCTCCAACCCCTATTAAACACACCTAAACCAGCTAATCAAGGTTTTTAGGCATACTATACAGGCAACTTCCAGGCAGGTGTGTTGTGGTAAGTTGGAGCTAAACTCTGCAGGACAGAGTTTGGACACCCCTGGTCTAGAGGATCCTATTCACCTGTCTACTCACCAAACAAAGTGGGTATTGTGTGCTTAAACACACAAGGTGTGTGCTTAAATGTGGTGCTGCTGACAAGGGTGATGAGTGACAGGTGCGGGTGATGGCTGAATGAGTGCAGGTGAGAACCAGGTGAGATGCTGGGAAATATAGTGTGCAAAGGTGACTAAGCTTTTTACTATATTTTTTGACATCATTAACATGATTTGAGGTATCATTCAATACTTTGCAAACTTTTCTTGTTTTATTATACTGTAGGCACAAACATAGATTAGTATTATCTTATATACTTATACTAGTATAATATTATCTATTAGATTGGCCAAGATGTCTCAAAACAGGAAATTAGCTCTATTGATCTGGACAGATACACCAGTGGCTCCTTGACTAACTAATTTTTTATTTAATTATTTAATTATTGCAGATGAGCTAAATTTCATCTGCAGTCCTTGGGCAGGAGAAACTAAAACACATAACATGACTAAGACAAAATACAATCCAAATAATATAGTACAAAAATACTTACAAAAACATTACCCTATAATGAATATTACATCTAAAATAAACAGGGAAATAAAAATACAAAATAAAACTAGCCAAATTATGTAAACAATTACTAAAACACATTCCCCATGGTTTCACAGACAATGCTTAAGCTAGTCCTAGACTGAAATGCATGTTTGAGCTGTTTTAACTGAAAGCAACTTGTACTGACATATCTTAAAATATGTCAGTGCCATTGTTTTGACTCAAGATGGACACCAGTAATGTTTTTTTCTATTGTATGTTTATAAATGCTATTTAAATATATTGAGTGAACTAAGGTCTAATTCTGGGTTAGGCTAAGCCCTGTCTGTGAAACTGGGCCAATATGTGTAGTAATCACGTTTAACTCATCTTTAACTAAATTTATTTTCAAATTTAACTTAAATTGTCCAAAAGTAGAACACTGTGTGATGTTGGTTGATATAATGTTCCAGTTATTAACAGCTCTTATAGAAAAAGCTGAAAAAACTAAATCAGTAGCTCTAAAATATGCTTCACAATCACCTCTTGAAGAAGCTCTTGTTTGTCTAGGGTTTTCAGCACACAAGTCTTTCAGGGGTGGTGGTGAAAGATTATTAACAATTTTGTACATTAAACAACAAATGTGAAATATACAGTAACAAAAATTGACACATAAATCACAGTGTCATCTGCGTACATTTGAATACGTACATCAGGACAGACTTCTGGGAGGTCATTCAGGTAAAAAGTAAAGTAGGGGCCCCAGGGTAGACCCCTCAGGAACCCCAGTGGAACAATCTCTTGATGATCTCTTGAACAAACTCATGATGCTGGCTGGCACAGACTGGAGGGCACAGCCTGGCATGGAGTTTGTCACTTATCAGGGCTCCACAGTGCCCAGAAGTGCTTTTCTTTCCGCTGAATGACCAGGCTTGTTTGCATTGATAGATTCAGGTTAAGCCCCTGGAGCGAACGCTACATTGTCTGGCATCATCGTAAGGCACTATAATATGCCTATTTTAAGAGCAGCTCTCCTCTGATTTCTGTTAAACTGTGACCAGAACAGATGCCAATGACACATTGTTAGCTAGAGTTCAAGTGTGTTCACAATTGACACATTTAATGCACGATTGTATATGAAATGTGTGAAAAACAGGGTGATTCATATATGATTACTGTGCTTTGTAGAGAAATAATTAATAAAGTAGCTTTTCCTTGTTTTAACAAAGACAATAAAAACTAGCAAAGTAGTCCAGTCTGCAAATAATAGACATTCAAATAGAACAATTTGATAAAGGCAAATATTTAAGGAAAAAAAAAAAAACTCAAGGTCATTCTATATGAATACAATCATTTCTATGTAATGCATTTAATGTCCTCCATATATGTTGTAATATATTGGATAATGTATTAAACTTGTGATTTTTAATGACAAATCATATTGGTTAGTTTTTTTTCTTTCTACAGAGCCCCACACATGACATGCGGGGGTAAAAAAATTGTATTGTGGCCATGAATTAACAATTTGTTCCGTCAACACGTTTACTAATTGGTTCACTCATTTTAGGTAAATTGTGTGCACAATATAATAATTTGTTCCCTTGTTTTTGTTAAATCAAAACGAGGGAAGTAATTAGTCGAATGTGGCCACGATTTACTAAAATGAGGGAATGAATAAGTCGAACGGCCATGATTTAACAAACAAGAGAGTGAATTCTTAATTCGTGGGTACGATACATATATTTTTGTCCGCATGTCATGTATGGGGTGTAACGAATGACAATGAATTAATTAATTAATTCAAATTATGGGTGAAATATATGTATAATTAAATCATAACGCGTTATGATTAATTATGATATAAATCGACCAAAAGGGAATTATGCACATATATTGTGAATTAATTACAATGGATTATAATTAATTACATATATGGTTCAGGGTTAGTTCTAGTTTAATAGTTAATTTAGAAAGACTGGTCTAGTTTGTCCAGAAAACTATCGGCTTTCCTTATCGACTATTATAAAAGGCGATTAATCCTCTGGCCACGAGGAATAACTTCCTATTCTAGCATTAAAGCGTAAAGCAGTTTGCAAAATCGAAACGTAAAAGTGACTTGATTTGTTGAATGAGCAACAGAGACAATCGAGCATGAATATAATGTATATAATGTATTCGAAAGGAATGGTTCTGTACTTGCATAGGTTTAGGTGCTGTGGTTACTTCATCTTTCTGCAGGAGTTTCAGTGCGTGCAATCTGGAGCGATTGGTCCTTTTCGAGGAAGGGTTCTTCGGCAGGATTTTCAAACAAGGTTTTAACTTAAGAGTAAGATAACCAGAAAAATAAGAAAGGAAGAGTCCGTAATGAAGAGTGAAGACTTCGGGTAACGGATGAAGAAGACACAAGAGAGAGATTCGTAGGTGCCATAAAATGTGTTGAGTGTACTGTTAATGTCAGCCAGGCCGGAGCTAATGTGAGATTTACAAACAAAGTTCAAGAAGTTAAAACTTTAACGAAATTTATAATTGTCTTGCTAATCTGATCCTGTGCAGACACTACAGGGGCGTAAAAAATGTGTTTTGTTTTCTTTTCATTTGTTGTCATGGCTCCCTTTCGAAAGGGAACTCGCACTGCGTCCTAGAACACTAATGGGGAATGCCTCCGTGGGAGCCGGTGTCTGAAACGCTATCAAATCACGGCAATCGTATTGGCCGGCGACAGCCTATGACGTCACTACTAGTGCGACCTGAATGCACATAAGGGGCGCCTAGAGAACAAGTCGACCTCTTTTCGTCTTCAGGGACTGTTTTGTCTAAACGCTGTTCAAACGCTGTTCAAACGCTATTCTAGGTAAGAATGGCTTTTTAAGCAGATGTTTCAAGTGGGGTGTACATCTGTGACTTAGATATTTGATGCTTGATGCACTCATGACTTGTGTGTCTTTTGTTAGAGCATGCATGTTCAGTACTTGAGAGTTCTTTACATGTTTTTGTGAGAGCTTTTCCCACTGAGGAAGCTCCACTCTCGTTTGTCTCTCTTCCTGTGGGAAGAGGGACAATCTTTTGTGCTTGATGCGCACAGAAGAAGTTCGACTGAAGTGTTTGTACATGTTTATTTCGTATGCTTCAGCGACTGACTAGAGTGTTGTGCTGTTTGAGGATGCTTTGTCTTTTGCATCCTCAATATCGGCAGTCTGTGCTCTTTTATGTTTGAGTGACGTGTGGATTTGTTCAAGTTTTTGATACCTAATCAGACACATTACTTGTGTGTTGCTTGTTTAGGTGAGGAGTGTGCGCGTTCAGTTTTTGAGGAAACTGTTTGCTCGCACTGTGTGTGTTTCCCATGGCAATCCCTGTCGCGTGTTGTTTATCTGCACCCGCGTATATGAGCCTTTCCTTCCCTTTTTGATCTCTGCTTTGAGATCAACAGGGCGTGGAAGAATCTGTTTACATCAGCATGTATTTATGCAGAATGTGAAAGCTCTGGTCCTGCTTGTTTATGGCAGGACATACGTGACAGCGGATTATGCTCTGTGTTCCCTCTGTGCTAGAGGCTACTCCTAGGTGAACCTCTCCTGCTTAAAACAGGCAGCTAGTGGTCCTAGTATGCCTCCTCTCTTTGTGAGAGCCGTCCCCGGCCAGGGCGCACCTTCTGCTTTAGGCTATTAATGTGAGTAGCAGGCTTTGTGGCCTCCTCAAATTGCCTAGGTCGAGCTGGGACTCCTCTTGATATTAGAGTAAAAGTGCTATGCTGAGCTTTAGTTCCCTAGTGGTGTTAGGCACAGACAGATAGCCAGGTGTTGTAGGCTTTCCCCATATGTGCCCATCACCAGCGATGCTTAGGTTGAGCGTATCAAGTACTCCCTCCTTTCAGGGCTAGTTGAGCACACTCCCTTGGCCCTGTAGCCATGTTAAGCTAGATTGGTAGGCCCTATCTGAGGCCTCCTCATAAGCCTGGTCGCATAGATTTGTACTCCCCTTGTTTTAAGGGTAGAAAGCGTTCTGCTGAGTACATGGCTCATTGTGGCAATGCAAAGAGTATTCCAAGCCTGCAATACCTCTAGTGGCAGTTTCTGCTGGAGTTTGATTTGCTACCAAGTAGTTGGCCCTCCTTGGGTCTCCTTGGGAGCGATCCTCCAGGTTGAGCTAGGTTCCTGCGTGTCCTAGTTCCCTAGAGTTGAGCAGACGGTTATCAGGTAGCCCAGGCTCCAGTGGAGCCTCCCTGAAACTAAGTGGTCGACTTGTTCTCTAGGCGCCCCTTATGTGCGTTCAGGTCGCACTGGTAGTGACATCATAGTCTGTTGCCGGCCAATAGGATTGGCGTGATTTGATAGCGTTTCAGACACCGGCTCCCGTGGGCCTCCCCATTTGTCACGAATGTGGCTCCCGCGCCTCCTCCTCCGCACCACCGGAGGGAGCCGTCACCTGAATATTGACTGTTTTCCATTCGGACTACATTTCCCATAGGCCCTCATTCCTGGGACTGATTGCGCACACACCTGCACCTCATCACACTCACACTATTTAAGTCACACACACACACACATCACGAAGTCTTGATTTGCCCTGGTGATCATTACTGAGCGTTTTCTTGTGGACTGTTTCTCTGTTGCCTTTGGACTGTTTATTCCCTGTGATTCTCTGCCACCTGCTCTGATCTTAGCTTGTGTACTGGACTGTGTTTGCTTGCCGCCTGCCCTGATCTCTGCCTATGACCCGACTCTGTTTGTCTGCCACCTGCCTCGACCATTGCCTGTCCCTGTTTATGTCTTTGCCCTTGCCCCTGTCTGCATTGGTGATTATCCTAATAAAAGCTGCAAATGGATCGCCACTCTGTCGACCCTTCATTACACCATTAGTGTTCTAGGACTCAGTGTCTTGTTCCCTGTTCTCAGGGAACCATGGTTCCATGCGTAACCTGAGAAGTTTTCTAGGTTGCCCTCTTTTGGTTACTATAGTTACTGGTTTGGTTTCCCTTATTAATGATTGTTCACCTGTGTCTTGTTTTGTTCTCCATTTTCCCCTGTATATTTATATCCACAGGGGCAATTTTGCCAACTACTGGCCTGGTAGCATAATACAGTGTTTTAATTGTTTTCACAGATCTGTGTAGCCGGTATCGTTTTGACAATGTTGTAGTCTGTAGGCGAAAAACCCAAAGAAAAAAAAAACAACAATTTTCAGTACATCGATGTTGTTTAAACTTACCCTAAGTTTGGCTTAGATCTTTGCCCGTTCTCATCGTTTACCTTGGTTCTCTGTGTTTGTGCATTTATCTAGTGTTTTGATTTTTCTTAATAAATATTGAGTAGTGATTTGGATCCTCTCTTGCCTTCATCTGACCCTGTTGTGACAATTGGTTTGATGTTAGTATCTTTTTTTTTTTGCCAGTGTATTTTATTTTTTTTTTCTTTCTGTTTCAAACCAAATTTGTTGATAAACTAAGCTCTCGTGGTGAGCAGAGAGGTGTAAAACAGCATTATGCTGACTGCATGTGCACACACACAGAAATACAATATCTGGTGACAAACATCTCTAGAGGCACAGGAGTAGAGGATAATATTACAAATTACATTATTCATATGCTGTGGAGGCAAAATTCCATTATTCATAACCTTCTTTGATGCCCTTGACCAGGACTTTTATATATCTACAAATAATCACCAAGACAGCTGTAGCACTTTGTGCTTGGGGACTTAAATTGATGCTATAGGGTTTAACCCTTTCTTCAAAAACTATTTTAAATACATTATTTATTTTATTAATTTATTTTAATGTGCTCTGTACTTATTGCTTAAAGTTTGACAGTGATCAGTAAAGTGGTACTGTAAAACAACACAGAGATTACTATGTCAGTGATCCTTTTGAACATGTATTGGCATCCAACATACATTTTTCACAATCAAAAGTGATTTTCAGCTTATTTGTCACCTTTTATGTTGTGCTAAAATTGTAAACCCTTTTGAATAAAAAGTGTCCTTAATTATACTGAATGTGCATTTGTAGTATACTTCAAGTCTAGAAGTATATTTTAAAAAATGTCTCAGTTATGTATGTAACCCTCGTTCCCTGAAGGAGGGAATGGAGACATACGTCAGAAGTGAACTGACGAATTGGGATATCGCAAGAGAGCCCTATCACCTTCCAGTGTAACTAAATGAGCCAATGGACTTTGGCGTGCAAGCTTTGCGTCATGTGCACCGCCCCTGCGAGTGGGTGTAAATGCGGAAGCGGGTGTGCTCACACTCTGTTTTTCGCTGAGGAGACGAGCTTGTAACCTGCACTCAGCGGAGGCACAGGAACCGTGGCGATGGGACGTACGTCTCCATTCCCTCCTTCAGGGAACGAGGGTTACATACGTAACCGAGACATTCCCTTTCAGTCGGTCACTTTCGACGTACATCAGAAGTGAACCGACGAATTGGGATCCCTAAGAAAATGCCATGGTTACTGGAAGCTTAAGCTTCAGCAACCCGGCGCACCTCAGGGAGGAGAAGGGAGCGAGCTTACACCAAGAGAGAGTCTACTGCTGTTCCGCATGACCCGTTCAGTAAGACTTGTATAACACTGGGTAAGCATGCCCGCTGCGGAGACCACAACCCACTGGAGGGGGGATTTACATGGGAATACACATATGGAATGGCCGAGGGCAGTGCACATATGGTGTCTCTGGGATGGCTCCAGCCAACTGGGGGAGACATGAGTGGCAGGAAAGGCAGAGCGGACTCTGTCAAAGGAAAGACACAGGCTCACCGTAGGGAGGTTACTGTGGAGAAATACACATATGGGACCGCCGGGTCACAACATATGGCACCCAGCCAAGCACGGGTAAGTTGACAAGTGCTTGGCCTAGCATCAAACACTCCACAATGTCCGAGCCACAGGGGGGTGGCAGAGGAACTCAACAGGATTCGCCAGATGGGGAACTCGCTGGAGCAATGGACACATGTCTCCGGCCCAGGGGGCGGGAGTGGCATTGCAAACCGACACTTAGAACGGGTCCTTCACACTACTGGCTACTGGAAGTGAGTACACGGTTCTATGCAAAGTCTATAGAATCTAGTGAACAGGTTTGGTGTCGCCTAGCCCGCAACTCTACATACATCTGTCAGTGAGGCGCCGTGCTCTAGCACCCAGGAAGAAGCAACTCCTCTAGTGGAGTGAGCTCTCAACCCGAGTGGGCACGGCACGTCTTGGGACTGATAAGCCAAGGTGATGGCATCCACTATCCAGTGGGCCATCCTCTGCTTGGAGACAGCCTTTCCCTTCTGTTGGCCTCTGTAACAGACAAAGAGCTTGTCTGAGGTCCTGAAGCTTTGCGTCCAGTCCACGTACAGGCGCAAAGCGTGGATGGGACAGAGTAAAGCTAGGGCTGGGTCTGCCTCCTCCAAGGGCAGCGCTTGCAGGTTCACTATCTGATCTCTGAAGGGAGTGGTAGGAACCTTGGGCACATATCCAGGCACGATTCATCAACCGAAAATGCATGCAGGTCCCCTACCCTCTTGATGGAGGCCAATGCAACCAGGAGTACTGTCTTAAGGGACAGGACTTTTAACTCAACTGACTGCAAAGGCTTGAAGGGAGGTCCCCGGAGAGCTGTAAGCACCAGGGACAAGTCCCAAGAGGTTATAGAGGGAGGGCGAGGTGGATTCAGTCTCCTCGCCCCCCTCAGGAACCTGACGATCAGGTCATGTTTCCCTAGAGACTTACCATCAACCGCGTCGTGATGTGCAGCAATGGCGGCAACATACACCTTAAGGGTGGAGGGAGACAGCCTTCACTCCAACCCTTCTTGCAGGAAGGAAAGCACTGACCTGATCGAACATTTTCGGGGGTCCTCTCGGTGCCAGTGCGTCCGTGCCGAGAGTGCCCTCGGTCAGGGAGTAAAACAACTGGCAATGGGCTGTGTCCGGAGAGGCAAACGGATCTATCTGTGTGGCCCCGAAATGCTGCCAAATCAGCTAGACCACCTGGGGATGGAGTTTCCATTCTCCCGGAAGTGGAGGCTGCCATGAGAGCTCGTCGGCTGCACGGTTGAGCACACCTGGGATGTGAATGGTACGAAGCGACCTCAGATGCTTCTCACTTCATAAGAAGAGATGGCGAACGAGTTGCAGCATGTGACGGTAGCGTAGACAGCCCTGTTGGTTGATGTATGCAACGGTCGCAGTGCTGTACATACGGACTGAAGGGGGGTGGATTTGAATGGCTTCTTCAACGTATGTTAAAGCATTTATTTTCCTTTTCAAACATAAGGAAATAATTTTGAATATTGTCTGTACCTCTCACTGAGGGAAAATAATACGTTATCAGTATTTTGGGAAAGTTTCCTGCTCAGAGCAGAGCTCAGATCAACTTCAACCTTGAAGAAGCTGTGAATCATGTGTATCTGTGTATGTGCGCTAAGTGTTCTGTGCAGGTCCTTTGTACTGGTGGACAACTGGCACTCTGCTTGAGACCAGCAGATGCCATGTCATGACCCCAAAAGGACATCCAGTACCTAAATCCAGAGTCCCCTCGTCAGCATCCTGACAAATGGAGATATGCTTCTGACTATCTGTCCATGTGTGGAAGATTACCAAATTTGTCTATTTTTCTTAGCCAATCAGAATCATTCAACCTGAAGTAATGACGTAGTTAGTTGACTCTGTTAGAGTATAATTGTTGTGGAAATGCGAATGTATGCAGAGCGGCCTATGAACTTCTTGTGAGACTTGAAGCTGGCATCTGCTGATGAAACTGCAAACTATTCTTCAGTAAAATTTTCTTCAATTTATTTTTATTTTTTTAAACTCTGACTCTGGGTCTTTATTCAACATATCTGGTCTTTTGGGTCTTTAACTGTAAAATTCCCCTACAGGACCAGCACATGCTTGCCTAGTAGCAGCTGAATGAAGCAGCCCAGACATACTGCTAGCACCTCAAGGCAATTGATGTGCCACTGCAGTTGAGGCCCCGTCCACAGACCTGAGACTGCATGCCCGTTGTACGCGGCTCCCCACCCGGTGGTGGAAGCATCTGTGGAGACCACAGCATGCCTGGACATTTGTTCCAGGGGAACTCCAGCCCGCAGGAATGAAGGGTCCGACCACTGAGTGAGGGTACGAGAGCAGCTCGGTGTGATGTACACATGGAACGTGCTGCATTGCACGTGCTCGGTGGCCCGGGAAAGCATAACCGTCAGCTCTGGATCTGACTCGGGCAATGCTACGGTCCCAGAGGAAGGCAACGCAGCCGAGTCGTCATCTCCAGAGGACTCTTGCTCACCTTCCAATGCTGCAATCGACATCTGGTCCTCTGCCGGCGCACCAAAGGAAATGGCTTGTCGCTCATGAAAGGGACCAGCATGATCCTCTGGTAACACCATTGGCTGCCATGTGGTAGAGGAATTAGGGGCCCATGGAAAAGCTCTCGGCGGGGAAGCCCTACCGTAATCCTCAGATCACCTTTCCTACACGACGCGCCGCCACCCTCCTGGTGAGAACCAGAGAAAAATAGTGGAACGGGGCATAGGGGAGGGAGAACCAAGGAATGTGAATCTCGATCTCAACACTGCGATAGTCATGTTCCCACAATGAGAACATGAACTATCCAGAAAAGCTGCCTCAGCATGCTGAACGCCTGGACATGTGACACAGCAATGTGACCGTCAGCAGGGGCCAGGGAACGACCACATCCAGTAACGCACGGACGAAATGACATCTTTAAAAAGACACAGTGTCCATCCGTGAAGCTCTTTTTGAAGGGGGAAAAATTCACTCTTTGTACGGTGCTGAAGCACACAGGGGATCAGCCGCGGTGCGATTGTAGGTTCACACTGGTCACCTAGAATCAGCACACACAGAGAAAACAGGCCCAAATCGCAGACCTGACCTGCAACAATCAAAGCTTGCTGTGAAACAGCAGTTGAGAGCTGTGTATAAGCTCATGGCCGCCGCTGTAAAGTGCCATTCCACCAACACTCTCCAACAAAGAGGCTCCCAAAGACTCAACTTTACACTGTAAGGCAATCTTCTTTTAGCAACAGGAACACAAGTGCTTGGCTCCAAAGCGAAAGACAGAGTGCGAGCACACACATTTCCGCATTTATACCCGCTCGTGGGGGCGGTGCACGTGGCGCAAAGCTCGCACGCCAATGTCCATTGGCTCGTTTAGTTACACTCGAAGTTGATGGAGTTCTCTTGCGATATCCCAATTTGTCGGTTCACTTCTGATGTACGTCGAATGTGATCGACTGAAAGGGAACTGTACTTTCAGATAATATAATATTAATGATATAAAAGGCCACTTAAGTGTACTTAAGGAGAGACACTTTAATCTACTGTGTCTTAACACCCATTTAAAAGTGTCACATTTTTTCAAATTTCAAATTGTCAAGTGTCAAAGTTTTACTTTGAAGTACATTTTAAATCATTGTTTTAATAATCTTGTCATGCTTTAAAAAAGTATGCTTATTTTGATTTGTTGACTAACATACTCAAGCACTTGTAAGGTACAATTTTAACCGTACTGTGTTATTTGATTATATTTAAAGTTTATAAATTTTAAACGTACTAAATTGCAACTTCATCATTACAAATGTGTAATTACAAATATATTTAAATACATGACATACAAGTTTCAATAGAAATTACATTAAAGTATATTTTAGGTTACCATAAATGCTTTACCAAAACAAGTAGGTGGGTCATAGGTGGGTCAAAAGTTCAGCTTACTGCATTTAATAAATTTAAACTATAATATATTTTCTTTTAAAAGTAAATGACATGCAATTAAGAGAAAGCATTACATTCAGTTTGCACTTAAGTATTCTTTTAAGGTATTATATTATTATCCATAATAAGTACTCTTTTTTAAAAGTAAGTTATAGTGTACTTCTTTTTCACAAGGGCAGTTCACTATCTAATACCATAGCAACAATTTTCCATCCTCAGGCAATACAGATGGTTCACTGGTAGCTTGACTAAGCTACTGAAGACAGTATCAACCTAAAAAGTAATTACAACAGCTGTTCTAATGCTCATATTGAATACATTCATTAACTGTCTTGTTCTGTTGCATGTTTTGAACACCGAGTCTTGTCTGAAATTGCGAGCAGTTCTAGATTTCTCTTTATTCAGTTGTTATGGGGCTTTGTGAATGTAGTTCATTCGTGCTGATGAGTCACAGGGCTGTTTATTCAGAGCTCTGTCAAAAGCGTGTCTTTTCTCTTTTGAATTTGCCCATAATGAAGATTAATAGTGCAGTTCTCTTGCATTTCAGTGGTGATTTTAATCAGATAAATTGGTGCAGGCTGCAGGCAGGAGTATGAGCTCTCTCTGCAGTCATTGTTCATGGCTGGAAAGGTTCATCAGGTTCTGGGAAAGTGTCCTGAGGCCCAGCTCTCTACTGCTCACTCTCGTCTGTGTTTTGCTGCCTCTGTCCTTTTCCACTCTTTCTCCAAACCTTTTTCTCTCTAGCTCACACTGTTCCTCTCAGTGTTCACATTAGAGGCAGATACATAATGATGATTCAGCTGAGTTTCTTGACTTTCATTAACCCAAATATTCAGGTTTTTTTTTTTTTTTTTTTTTCAGTTTCCAAATAATTGCGGATGAGAAATGTATAGAAATATATTATGTATATGTATAATTGTATAGAATATTGAGTTGGAGACTGGAGTATCTTCTGCTCATCAAGCCTTCATTTATTTGATTAAAAATACAGTGTAATATTGTGGAATAATATTACAATTTAAAATAACCGTTTTCTGTTTGAATATACTGTAAAATGTAATTTATTCCTGCAATCAAAGCTGAATTTTCAGCATCATTACTCCAGTCTTCAGTGTCACATGATGCTTCAGAAATGATTATCAGATATTATCAGAGATATTATCAGTGTTGAAAACAGTTCACTTCATATTTTTGTGGAAACCATGATACTTTTTTCAGGAATATTTAATGAATACAAAGTTCAAAAGAACAGCATTTATTTGAAATATAAATCTTTTGAAACATTATAAATGTCTTTACCATCACTTTTGATCAATTTAATGTGCCCTTGCTGAAAAAAAAAAAAAATCGGCAACACTTTACAATAAGGTTCATTAGTTAACATTAGTTATGGAGCCCCACACATGACATGCAAGAAAAAATAAATAAATCGTGCACACGATTTACTAATTCGTTCCCTCGATTTAGTAAAACGTGCACACAATATACTATTAAGTTCCCTCAATTTATAAATCATGTGCAATAGTGAATCATCCGCACGTTTTAGTAAATCGAGGGAAGGAAATAGTAAATCAAGGGAACGAAATAGTAAATCAAGGTTAACGAACTAGTAAATCGAGGGAACAAAATAGTAAATCGTGCACACAATTTAGCCTACTATTTTTTTTCTCCATGTCATGTCCGGGGCTTCGTAATTAGTTAACTACTTTAGTTACCATTAATTAAGAATGAATACTTCTACAGCATTTATTAATCTAAATTAATGTTAATTTCAACAGTTACTAATACATTATTAAAATCAAAAGTTGTTGTTAACATTGCTTAATTCACTGTCAACTAACATGAATATGAACAACTGTTTTCTTTTCAAGGGAACTCGTGATGCGTCACCATGGCAACGCTTTGGGGGAAACCCTTCACTGTCAGTGCTCCTGAAGACATGTACAACTAGTCCAATCATGATTGGTGCAATGTCATCCTGTGACGTATGCCGGCGGAAGCTATAAAGGAGCAGGCAAACACAGCTGTTTCAGCTTTCTGATCTTCAGCAAGCGTTCTGTGTCTCTGTCTGTCATTTTTGGTGTTGTTTGTCCTGTAGAACATATATATTATTAGAAAATGGCGAGTGAGAAGCAACAGCAAAACTTTAGACCGTGCATTCCTCCCTTCCCTCATTTTATCACGGAGGGAGATGCACACAAGTTTTGTGTTAGTTGTTTGGGAGTGGAGCATGCCCTTGAGAGGGCTGACTGGCCCATGTGTGAAGCACTACCCATGAAAACCCTCTGCTCCCGGCTGACCCTTTTTTCGGAAAGCGGCCAGTTTGGCGTTCCCTGCGGCTGCTGAGGCAGCCCGGCATCTGCAGTCGTGGGGTTTGCAGATGGACCTGGCGGAAAGGGTTGAGACAGCTTGTTTAGGCTAGCCAAGGAGCAGCCCCTTCCGTATACGCCTATCTCCTCATACCAGCAGGTACAGAAAGAGAGTGTTGCCTCTCGAGCACCCCCTGCAAAACCGCAGAAGCAACACTCTCAACCGAAGCCCCGAAGGGAGAAGACGGTTCTGAGGAACGTCATTCTGTCTAGATGGGCTTTGGGAAAGAGGTCCTGATGATCATGTCAGGCCTCTGAGGATGCCCCCTCCAGGGCAGGAGCTCATTACAGGTGCTCCTCCATGGAGCCCTCAGGAAATTGATTTGTTAACCCCGCCGCCCTCGGTGCTTCGGGGCACAATGATTTCCAACGAACCCAAACCTCATTGTTCACACACTCATGTGACTTTGGGGAGTTCGCTCTCAATAGAGAGGCCTGTAGAAAAATGTAATTGGTTGTACCCTGCCGCAGATGCGCTTCAGGGCACCGAACCTGCTCCACTGAATGCCAATCTCGAGAGGCTGGTCCCCTTAGTGAATTTTCTTCCAGCATGGGAAAATCTAGCCAATGTGTCAAGTTGGGTCACACGCACTATTTACAAAGGCTACAGACTTCAGTTCAGGTCTCATCCACCAAGATTCAATGGAATTCTGAACACGGTGGTGGGCCCTGAGCAGGCACAAGTTATGGAGTTCAGTCTCTGCTGGCGAAGGGGGCCATAGATATTAGATATTAGATATAGATATAGATATAGAGCATGCTAACTCCCATCCAGAGGACGACGCATCTAGAAGTTGTATGGGACTCGGTTACGATGCGGGCACAACTGTCTCACTCACGTATCGAGTCTATTCTGGCGATGGTGTCCAGAATCAAGCTAGGCCAATCCATCACTGTAAAACAGTCTGGCTAACCTTGAGGCATTTTCTCCCAGACCTCAGGGGCCACCATGTCCTGGTTCGGACAGACATTACATCAGTGGTCGCTTATATAAATCACTAGGAGGGTCTGAGGTTGTGCCCCTTATGCAAGCTGGCGCATCTGATCCTCCTTTGGTCTCAAGGAAAATTGCTCTCTCTGAGAGCAATGTATATCCCTGGGCATCTGCTGGAGAGCAGACGTCCTGTTGAGCCAGGTCCGGGGAATGGAAACTGCACCCCGAGACGGTGCAGCTCATTTTGAGGAAGTTTGGACAGGCAGAGGCGGATCTCTTTGCAAGCCAAGAGAACTTGCACTGTCCTCTGTGGTTCTCCCTTGCTCATTCAGCTCCCCTGGGGCTGGACGGCTTTCCCCCAATCACTCTGCTCGGGAGTTCTAGAGAGAGTGCAGCAGGACAGGGTCAGGCTGCTGCTAGTAGCCCCGTGCTGGCCGGCCCGAGTCTGGTTCTCGGACATAATAGCTCTCCTCGTCGGCCTCCCATGGGAGATTCCCGTCAGGAGAGATCTCCTGACTCAGGCTGAGGGCTCAATACTTCACCCCCGGCCGGAGATGTGGAAACTCTAAATGCAGGTCTCTCTGCTGAGGTGGTAGAGACCATACTCAACTCTAGAGCTCCCTCCACAAGAAAATTATATACTCTGAAGTGGAGAGTATTTACAGTATGGTGTAGAAGGCGTAAATTTGACCCAGTTAACTGCCCAGTGACTTCAGTGCTGGAGTTCCTCCAGGACCGCTTTTCGGCTGGTCTTACACTATCCACTTTGAATGTGTTGGTGGCGGCTATATCTGCCTTCCTTCCTTTAGATGGTGCATCCTTAGGGAGACACCATCTAGTAACTTGTTTCCTCTGTGGAGCTTTGAGGATGAGGCCTATGGCTCAGGTCAGGATCCTCCCTGGGACCTGACAGTTGTTTTAGAAGGGTTATCCTTGGCACACTTTGAGCCCCAGGGACACGGCTTCTGAAAAATTAATCACCCTTAAGATTACATTTTTATTAGCTATCACGTCCCTTAAGAGAGTTGGGGACTTACAGGCTCTTTCTGTTGCTCCATCCTGTTTGGAGTTTGCCCCGGGGGGCGTTAAAGCATTCTTGCACCCGAAACCGGGTTACATACTCAAAGTGCCCACTAATGTGGCCAGATCCACAGTCCTTCAGGCCTTTCATCCTCCTCTTATGTCGGCTGAATGCGAGAGGCGACAATTGCTCTGTCCGGTCAGAGCCCTTGAGGTCCATGTAAGGAAGAGAAAATCTGATCAACTGCTGGTATGCTCCGGGCCCCCTAAGAAGGGTTTGCTGGCTATTAAACCCACTATTAGCAGGTGGATTGTCAAGGCCATATCTATGGAATATGAGGTGCGCGGTTTACCTTCACCTTTGCCTCTAAAGGCCCATTCCACACAAAGTATGGCTTCATCTTCGGCTTTATGGTCGGGGGCCTCCCTCCAAGACATCTGTGATGCTGCGGGTTGGTCTTCCCTATATACTTTTATAAGGTTGTATAGTCTGGACCTGCCGGCCACGCCAGGTTCTCAAGTGCTTATGTCCAAGATTGTGCCATTTTTGCTTCACATCAAGACAGGAATGTTGTCAGTATGGTGACGTGGGTATTCGTTCCCTAAAGTGTTGCCATGGCAATGCAGCGCAAGTTACCTTGAAAGGGAACGTTTCAGGTTACATATGTAACCATGGTTCCTGGAGAGGGGAATGAGATGTTGCGTCCGCTTGCCATACTTCCTGTATGCCTGACAGCAGCTTGTTTCAGATCAGTAGCTGAAACAGATGTGTTTTCCGGCTCCTTTATAGCTTCCGCATTCCGCCGGCCTACGTCACGGGATGACGTTGCACCAATCATGATTGAACTAGTTGTACACGTCTTCAGGAGCGCTTACGCTGAAGGGTTTTGAAGCTTGAAACTTCATTAGAAAGAAAATTTTGGAATGACAAATAGTACATTATTAGCCGTAGTAAGGGTTGCTAACTTCTGTCGTTTTGCTGATTTCAAGCACATGCCCTCTCTCCAAATCCCTGCAATCAAATGACAATGTCAGCAAAGCTAAACACACAAATGGAGCTTTTCCACTGCGTGGTATAGCTCGGCTTGACTCGCTTCGCTTTTCCTTACTGCTTCAAAGTGGGTAGGTTAGACTGATCGTTATAGTTGTGCTGCCTCATACTGCCAGGATCCGCTCCTTGACTACCAACAAGAGGAACATCTTCACCTCATCTACTGACCACAAAAAGCAATGTTGCTAACTAGTTAAATCTAGTGGTTTTGGTGTCTCCTGTTGCAAATCCAATGATGCTGGTAGTGACAATTCTCTCTGACCAATCAGTGGTCTGTAGCTCGTCCTGGGTCGACTTTTCATTCAGTAACGTTAGGCAGTTTTGATTGCTATTTGATGCTGTTTATTGTTTGATGATCACTTTATTTTATATTTGTGTGAGTAATCTTCTATCGCTTGTTTCAGCTTCTTCTCTTGCATTTTGATCTGGAGATTCTGTACTCTTTCAGAAGATGCATTACAGTGCCCCCTACCGTATAACAGTGAAAACACTGTACCACTTGGAAAATTCAGTCAATGGCAAGGAAAGAGTGAAGTAGATTTGAAGTAAATTCCTATGTACACTAGTGGACTAGCCTAGACAGAAATTCAGAAACTCAGAATTAGGAATATGTCTGCTTTCTTTATGAATCAATATTTTCAGTATATCTCGATCAAAAGACTGAGCCCAAGTATAGGCCAAATATACTTAGACTTTTCTGTCAGTATTAGTCAAGTATACCTAAGTGCAATTTTAAGTATATTTCTCAGAAGTACAAAAAGTATATAAAAAGTAGACTGAAAGTATACTTTCTTATTTTTAGTTTAAAAGAAGTATACTAATAGCACACTGGAATAAACTTAAACTCGCAAGGAATAGCTTGTTTGCAATCACGAGATTGTGATGACGTGTGAAATTCAGGTGGAGGGCAGGAAGTGAAAATTAGAATGGACAAGAAGAAGGAAAGTCTGTACTGTGCTGGTTTAGAAAGATATAAACAGAAAATCACAACATATGTTGTACGTGATCCTTATGTTATGAAGAGAAGCGATTTTTCTATTGAATTGAAAGAGTTGCCTGCCATCAAGGCGGTAGATATAGAGAATGTGAAATTACCATCATGCTGTGTTCAGTTCTAGTCTGGTTTGTTTATATCATGCTGCCTTTCTGCTAGTGAGTTTAGGGCATTATTTTGATTTTCTGTTGTGATTTTGAAAAATGTTGCCATTGTAGGTCATTCATGCTGAATTGAGAATTGCAGTAGGAACTCATCATTGTTCAGGGAAAAAAACTGGACCGTGTAATACAATTTTCAGCCACTTCAAAACTGTTCACAAGCTTCTATGGGTTTGATATTGGTTGTCATTTGTTGAAATAAATACAAATAAATACAGTGTGTCAGTGTCTGTTCGCTTAACGTGACCCTTTGATTCTCCTCCATTTACACCCTTCCAGCGAAGAAATGGATCGACTTCTGTCAACAAACTCTCTCAATACCTACATATCGTAGAGAGGTAATGGGATGGTTAAACTCAACAAAATGTGCAGCCAATGGATAGTTCAAGTTTCTACATCGAATTGTGCTATGATGTTCAGCAATGCGTGTTTTCAACTCGTGACTTGTTTTACCAACATATGATTTACCACAGGGGCATGTTATAAGGTAAATGATTGCTTTTGTTTTACAGCTTATTATTCCTTTAATAGGAATTGGTTTACCAGTGTGCGGATGTTTAAATGAAGTACACTGGTATGTATAGCTACATTGGCTGCATGTGCCACATCGATAGTTACCTTCAGGGATTGATGTTATTATAGTTTGTGTTGTGACAGGTGGAGGAGGTAAATACGATCTCACCAAATGATCTCTTAAGTTATGTCCACGCCTGAACACCGTGAGAGGAGGATCCTGGAAGGATTCAAATTTTTCATCAGTTTTCAGAAATATACCAATGTTTGTTAATTATCTTTTTAATTTGATCTGCAGATTTAGTATATTTTGTAGTAAAAATCACAGAAAATCTTTTTTGATTTTTATCTTTCTTCCTTAACAGGTCCAAACGTGATTGACCCTCAATTTTTTGCTTCGGTACATTCAACAAACAGCACCCGACTTGAACAAGATGTCCACACACGAGTTAACCTTGGGATCAGCTCCTAACTCAAGTTAGTTTTTTTAATATAGCCATATTCAACAACATGATATAATTACAGAAGAATCACTATTTGATGCAACAGATTGACTGGACTCTGAAACCCATACGGAACTGTTCCATCTTGTGAAAAGAAAAACTAAAACTCACCTGCATGTTGTTACCCTCAGTGATTACATCAGACAAGGGATTATTCCTCGAGGACTGAGATGGCAAAAGGAGCCAATGCTGGATAAACGCATGACATTGAACCTGTTTTGCACGTCCACAGATGTTCAAAAAGGGTCCTAGTCAGACGTTTAGATACTGAACCAGTTTTGCACATCCACAGAAGTCCAACAGGGGTCCTAGTCAGACGTTCAGATTGAACCTGTTTTGTACGTCCACAGATTTCCAAAAGGGGTCCTAGTCAGACGTTTAACTATTGAACCTGTTTTGGTGGACCACAGACATCCAAAAGGGGTTCTACTCAGACGTTCAGATATTGAACCTGTTTTACACGTCCACAGATGTCCAAAAGGGGTCCTAGTCAGACGTTCAGATATTAAACCTTTCTTGCACGTCCAGCAAACGTACAAAAGTGGGTCTGAACTTATGGACGTTATAAAGACATGATCTGAATGTCTCCCTGACATTGCGTGTTTGCTGGGTATCCTGAACAAATGGTCATTGGACTTGATGACTCTCTTAGTGGACCATATAATAGCAACCTGAATCGTAACAAAGCACTGTTCTCCAGAGGAGAACTGGCCCCCCGACTAAGCCTGGTTTTTCCCAAGGTTTTTTTCTCCATTTTAACACAGAAGTCTATTTGCCACCTGTTTGCCATCTGATGTCACCTGTTGGAGTTTGGGTTCCTTGCCGCTGTCGCCTTTGGCTTGCTTAGTTGGGGACACTTGACATTTGATATTCAACAGTGCTTTGATCTGCCGGCATTGACACTATTCTTTAAGAGCTGCTGTGCAGCCAAAATTATATACCAGTTATCAATGTAAAGCTGCTTTGACACAATCTGCATTGTAAAAAGTGCTATATAAATAAAGGTGACTTGACTTGACTTGACTTGACCAACTTAAGAAGGATTTAAAAGAGATTGAGAAGGAATATGAAGAAAAAGTTGAATCTCTGCGAACCTCACTTTCTGAGGACACACTAACCAACGTTTTGAATGAAAGTTAAGACCAACAACAGAAACTCACTCAACAATTGAAGGAATTAAAAATAAAGAAGTTTAATCAGGACAAAAGGGAGAAACAGGAAAGAAGGACCTATTTTTGGAGGTCTTTAGAATCCAGATCTGTTCGGTGGTATACTAATACACAACAACCGCAAAGAATGCAAGCATCTGACTCATCATCCCTATGTTCATCGAATACTTCAAGTTCGAGTTTTTTATCTGTCAATCGATGCAGATGCGACCCGAAAAGACATCAAAAAGGAAACGTACATCACGGACAAGACGGGGAAAGAGGAACTGCAAATCGAGGGCCTTGGACCCGATCAAGGACAACGATCAGGAAATGACCGTATTCAACCTTTCTAGTAAGACACTGAATTCCTCACACATTTCTGTTCTGAATAAAGGATTATCATTTGTTCCGTGTTTTGAAGCAAAAGATTTTGATATATCAGCATGGACCAGCATAGGACCAGCTCAGGACCAGCATGGACCAGCATAAGACCAGCTTAGGGCCAGCATAGAATCAGCATGGACCAGCATAGGACCAGCACTTGACCAGCATAAACCAGCTCAAACCAGCATACCAGCTCCAAAACCTACCTTAACCAGCATATGCTGTTTTTTTTAGCGTAACGGCTAACTTAATCACGTGTGGCACCTCTCAGCCTATTGTGTAATGGCAGTGACATCAGTGCCCGCCGTTCAAAACTCCTTCCCTGCGTACTGCCACAGCCGGAGCCTTAGCATTAGCCGTTACGCTTTTTTGGCTAAAGGTTGCAGGCTTGCCTTCCAGTGGCTTTTACACAACATCTATTGTTCTATCTGTTAAACAGTAATGTGGCACATTTGCTGTTGGTAATGCCGTAAATGAGTCCTACCTGTCGCAACATTCCCTAGTCTGCCTTCTCTTAAAAAGATACATTTTTATCAAGGTAATATCTAAATATAGTTCCCAACGAAAGTATTGTTTAGTGTAAAACATGCTGAAGAATAGCGAACAGGCTGTCGATTAATTAAATGATTAGCTATTTCCCCACAAAAGCTGTTTAATCAGCATAGTGAAGCCTCTCATCCATTGACATCTATTCAAAAAACGGCCTCTGGTCTCCTTCCCTGCGTACCGTCAGAGGCGGAGCGTTAGCATTAGCCATTACGCTTTTCTGGCTAAAGGTTGCAGGCTTGCCTTCCAGTGGCTTTGCTATTAGCCTGCCCATTAGAGTTTAATGCCAGAACTTTGTATTGCTCCTCTGATATCTCGTCACATGTATATGTATATTGGCTTTAAATGTGGCTGTCACGTGTGCAAGGTGAGGTGCAGGTAAGCATGCACGACAAAGAAGATAGATGTAAATAGTACTTATTAACAATCTAAACTAACTCAAAGTACATGCAAACATCCACACACAAGTTGATGAGAACCAGCCAACATAAACTGAAACACAGGCATATAAATATAAGGAGCAAACAAAGGTAATGCATAATCACAGGTGCACTAAATAAATGAGTAAGCATAGAAACAAACTAGAGTGTAAGCAAACTAGGAGACTAATATAAACACAGACAAACAGGAACTAACCAGACAGAGTGAAAA
The DNA here is from genome assembly GCA_037950675.1 of Hypophthalmichthys molitrix. Lineage (NCBI taxonomy): Eukaryota > Metazoa > Chordata > Actinopteri > Cypriniformes > Xenocyprididae > Hypophthalmichthys > Hypophthalmichthys molitrix. Next base: position 25,880,959 of record CM075501.1, read on the forward strand.
TGAAACCAAAAATGCACAATACAGAATGTACATCTGATCATACATTTTAAATCTGTTTTATAATTTACAATTATTGCAGTCACATCTACTGTCAGGGTTTATCTGTGTTTGCTTTAGCTTTAGGTGGTTTTTGTTCATGTTTAGTTCAGTTACTTTGTTCCCTTGACGACACTTTGGGGAGCACCTTCGGCATGCAAGCGTCTGAAGCACGTGAAACTAGACCAATCCTGATTGGTATTGCGTTGTGACGCACTCGGTGAATACTTTCTTTACTATTTTTGAACGCATGGCAGAATTGAGAAACTGGTCGGATGATAATTGTGTTGCACTGTTACAATGCATGTTAACTAGTAAAGCACAAGTAGCTTTAGCAGTAGCAGTTGTCGATCGATGATTGTAAGGATTATGATAAAGTGAAATCATTTTAAAAGTTAAAGGGGGGGTGAAATGCTATTTCATGCATTCTGACTTATTTACCCTGTTAAAGAGTTGCATTCTCATACTAAACATGGTCAAAGTTTCAAAACACGAGTTGGACATATGACGGAGTATTTCTGTGCCAAATACACTACTTCTGGTTTCGGACCAGGGTTCAGAGAGTTTTTTTTCGAGTGTGGCCTGTATTACGTCAAAAGAGAGCGGAATTCCTTGTATAGGCACTTCTCCAAGAACAAGAGATATATATATACACTACCAGTCAAAAGTTTGGAAACTGTAAGATTTTTAATGTTTTTAAAAGAAGTTTTGTCTGCTCACCAAGGCTGCATTTATTTAATTAAAAATACAGTAAAAACAGTAATATTGTGAAATATTATTACAATTTTAAATAACTGTTTTCTGTTTGAATATATTTTATAAAGTAATTTATTCCTGTGATGGCAAAGCTGAATTTTCAGCAGTTCAAGCAGTGTAGCGTGTGTGTGCATCCCTGCCCTCGTTACATCACGCATAGGGACATACACAAGCTTTGTGTTCACTGCTTGGGAGTGAAGCACACACAGGCAGCTCTTGAGGGTGCTGCCTGTGCAAACTGTGAGTTGCAGTCACTCAGGGTGCTCCGCTCCCGCCTGGCCGTGTCTGATGAAGGGATTTAGATGCTAATGAGAGGGCCAAGTCCGGCGATATTCAAGAGCTGCGCCGGGCTGCAAACCTGTCTCTCCGTGTCACTAAGAAGACGGTCCGTGCCATCGGCCGCTCCATGCCAGCATTAGTCGCCATTGAAAGACATTTGTGGCTGAACCTGTCGGGCATTGGGGAGAAGGACATTGGCCTGCTCTCACCTTCTGGCCTTTTCGGCAATGCCGTCAACTCTGTCGTGGATAGGTTTCAGGAGGCGAAGAAACAGGCAGCCGCATTTAAGCAATATCTGCCTCACTGCTCTGGGTCCCGAGGGGCTGTTGCCAGGGAGCAGCCCCAGCCGTCATCGAGCTCCCCTTATCGACAACAGCAAAAGGAGAGTGTTGCTAAGCAAGCTCTGGCACAAAGATCTCGGGGCGGTAAGCAGAACTCTCACCGAAGTCTCAGCCGCAGAAAACGTATCTGAGGACCGTTCATCTGGCAAAGAAGCCTTCGGGAAAGAGATCCTGATGCCAATCTCAGGCCTCTGTGGGTGGTCCCCCGGGAAGGAAACGACCGAGTTTTGCTCCTCCGCAGAGCTCTCAGGAAATCGATGTTTGTATTCCACTGTCCAGTGCGCTTTGGGACATATCGGTTTCCGCACGCTGCACTGTCCAACCGAAAAGCTTGTGGCCATGCAGTGCTCGGTTCTGCACATTTTTCTGCTGATCATTCGCTTCAGGATACCAAAGTCAATGCAAACAAAACACCTGAAGTTGGCCTCGAGAGGCTGATTCCCCTAGTAGATTTTCTGGAAGCATAGAAAGTCTTCCAAATATATCTCAGTGGGTCTTGTGAACTGTAGAAAAGGGGTGCAGACTTTAGTTCGGGTCTCGCCCCCCGAAATTCAATGGGGTGGTCTGGACTTCTGTAAACCCAGAGCATGATCGGGTGTTGGAACAGGAAGTTCACTCGCTCTTGTTGAAGGAGGCCAAAGAAAGCATTCCTCCTCCCGAGAGGGAGTCCGGGTTCTACAAGCGGTACTTCATCGTTCCTAAGAAGGATGGTGGGTTGCGTCCCATCATAGATCTGCGACATTTGAACCGTTCTCTGGGGAGATTCAGGTACAAAATTTTAACTATCCCTATTATCGAGAGTGAAATCAGGTCCGAGGACTGGTTTGTCACAATAGATCTAAAGGATGCATACTTCCCAATTTCCATCCCTCTTCTTCTCTTCTCGCTGGAGGAAGTCAGACCAGCTGCTAGTATGTTTCGGGTTGCCCAGGAAAGGATCCCCGGCCTCCAAGCAGACAATCAGCAATTGAATTGTCAAGGATTGTCTTCATCTCTGGTTGTAAGAGCTCATTCGATTAGAAGCATAGCGTCTTCTGAAGCTCTGCTCTCAGGGGTCTCCCTGCAAGAGATATGTGATGCGGTGGGCTGGGCTACCCCGCATTTTATAGTCTGCATCTTCCTTCCACACCGGGCACACAGGTCCTCTCGTCCTAAGCTGTGCCTGGACAGTTTCACACTAGGACAGACATCACTTGGCATGGCACAGTGGGCATTACATTCCCCAAAGTGTCGTCAAGATGACGCAGTGTCTCGTTCCCTTCTCAGGGAACAAGAGTTACAGTCGTAACCCAAGACGTTTTCATCAGTTTCCATGGTTTTTCATTGTTTGATTGATTAGCACAACTGGTATTCATTGCATTGATCTCTTGGTCTGTGTATTTAAGTTCTGTGTTTTCCTCAGTTCATTGTCTGTCTTTGTTAGTTATTGTTGCATTGTTCTGTTCTAGTTTTCATAGTTCCTGTATTCTGAGTATCTTGTTATTTTGAGTTTTTGCTTCATTAAAGAATTGCTGCACCTATCCTGACTTTTCATCGTTACCTGCAACCAGCACTAACATTTACTGCTATATGGTGAAATCCAGCTATTTCATCCATGAATCCATGCAATCTGTAATTTCTTGTGAGTGCGAAGGATTTCTCCACACACATTTCACATCATGTTGTAAACTTGAATTAAGCTGGACTGGACACCAGTTATCTTGCCAAGAAAATTCTTTAATTTTCATCGAATGTCAGCCACAGGAGAGAAATAAAAGGTTGTCTTTATGCCAGCCGTCTGTGTTTCTCTGGAGTGGTACACAGAAGAACTTACAATTCCTTACAAGGTAGATACATGTTGCTTCTATGTTTAAAATAGAACATATACTTCATGCTTAGATGTGGCACAAACTTCTTCCCAAATAAAGAATACTGTACTTCAGTCAATGTATACATCATAGAACATGTGCATCAGTGGGGCAAGTGTTACATTGTGCACAGACTCCAGTGCTAAAAAATGTTCTTTCCTGCATGTCTCTCTGACATAAGATACACACACACACACATTCATGCAGTACAAGCTCACACAACTAATAACTCTCTGATGCATTTAAACTTCACAAATAAATAATACTTCTGGGGCCGTATTCACAAAACATTTTATCTTAAGAGTTCTCCTAATTGGCAGTTAAAGTTCTTAGCTAAGAGTTTTCTCTTAAAACATATTCACAAAGCTGCTGAGACAAACTTTTACGAAGGAATAGAGAGAAGTCTTAAGCTAAGAGAAAGGGCGGGGTTGACCTTGTTGCTATATGGACTATGCACACAGTGATTGGCTGATGGGGGAGGAGTCTCTGTCAGCGATATAATCATAGAAATATGTTGCCATATTCAAATAAAGGTTTTAAAATACAAATGTTGCCATATTCAAATAAAGATTTTAAAATAAAAATGTTGCCATATTCAAATAAAGGTTTTAAAATGTTGGCTAAGTGTCACTAATTAAACTAGTATATGTTCAGCTAATTTTCAGCCTCTTATGTCTGCATCTTGAGAGAAAGCAGAATTCAAGCGACAAATGATGTTTTATAAACAAAGTTTGGGAGGAGCACATTCAAACGGTCTATCTAATCAGCTTGAGTGGAGGTATACTGTATATACACAGACGAGAGCCGACTAACCTATAGTTTCCTACAGTTTTTTGCATCCCTCCACTACCACTCTCGATATGGGTGATATTCGGAGAATTCCAAGCTCAGAGCCCTCGCTCCTCTTGAACAGCACGCCAAATACGCTTATTATATATTTTTTATTTTATTAGATCGTTTGTTGTAAGTGTGAACTAGTGAAAACAACTGCCACAGGTAATTGGACATTATTTATTATTATTATTATTATTATTATTATTTATTAAATATTTATTTTTGCCGTTTTATGATAGATTCAAATCTATAAATCAAAATATGTACTGCATTTATGAAGAAAGGGTTCAGCACTAAAGGCTCTATTGCATTTGCCTCAGTGATGTACAGTGTCTTTGGGTGAATTGCTGAAGCGGATTGGCGGCAACGGCCATTAGGATTGTTTGTGATTTGGTCTTACTGACTTAGGAGTCCTCTTGACTACTCCTAATGCTTCACAGATTTAGGAGCTAGTTTTAGCGCTAAAATGCTTTGTGAAATACTCTTAGAGTAAACATTTAGGAGTCCTAAAATTAGGACTGACACGGCCATTATTTTTAAGAGTTTCTCCTAAATCAGCAAGTTAGGAGCTACTTTTAGCCTTAAGATTTTTTGTGAATACGGCCCCTGATTAAGAATATTAATAAAGAATAATAATATTGAATATAAAATTAAATAAAATTTTTATCTTCAGTGTTCAAGTTGCTTGGTTTGAAAGTGATTTCTGTGTGAGCTGTGATTCATTGCCAAACTATTGACAATGGACAATGGACCTTTTTGCTGGCCAAATTTTGGTTGAAATTGCACCTTAAGGCTTTAAGATAAAATGAAACTAAAAATTCACTTCTTTAACACACATTCCATCGGTCTTATTTTGTGTGATTTATTAGTGCACATAATTCCAAAGCAAAAATATGTTACCTTCATAATATTTCATCAAAATTTAAAACTTGCCCTGCTGCCAAAAAATATGTTTTTTTAGAGGAAGTTATATAGAAAAAACTTATCACAATCCAATCAATTCCTAATGGGTAAAACGAAGCCAAAATACATAACATTACAGAAGTAAAGTAGGTTACGAATGCTGTTTCATGTTGACTTTAAAGTTTTCCACAATCTCAGGATCACTGAATTATTTTGATAGCATATGTGGCACATTTAATTATTTCACAAAATGCTGTGGGCAAAAACATTGAACTGTGAACAACCGTAACCGCAGAATCCAGAACACACATGATATGCCACTTTTGATGCTTTGATGTTTTTAAACGGTGAGATTATTCTCTTACATCATCAAACAGAGAGACTCATTAAACATTCATTCAATTCCTTGTTTGTATATGTCATTAGTGGCTCCCAAACGCTGGTTCCTGTGGGAAATTTCAACAGTGAGGAGATAATGTAGCATTGGAATAGCTGTTCTGGGTGATATAAAGGGCAATTATTATCTTTTATATTTCTATCTGAACTGATAGCATAAGATAGTGGGACCTGTCTACAGACAGGAAAAAGCAATTGATTTAACTTTGTTGTTGAAATTAAAATAGATTTTTAGATTTTATTGTTTTGTTTTTATGGTTGTTTTCCCTCAAATGTTTAGCTTGTTTCTCTGGCCATTTTCTGCAAACCGCACGCAAACATCCAGTGCTCAGCGTAAATGAGTACACCCCCTTTGAAAAGTAACATTTTAAACAATATCTCAATGAACACAAAAACAATTTCCAAAATGTTGACAAGACTAAGTTTTATATAACATCTGTTTAACTTATAACATAAAAGTAAGGTTAATAATATAACTTAGAGAACAAAATTTTCAATTTTACTCAAATTAGGGTGATGCAAAAATGAGTACACCCCACTGAAAGTCTCTGGAGCAAAGCTAAATTTTAGACTACAAATGTCTAATTTAACAAGAATTCAACCACAGGTGAGTCTAATTGTTCATTACACAGGTGTCCATCAGACAGTTGACTATGAAAGGGTATTAAAACCCCTTCCTATTTCATGCTGTCAGCAATGGCACAACATGGAAGAGAAATGTCACAAGACCTGAGAAAGAAAGTAATTTCTTTACACCAGAAAGGTGAAGGCTACAAGAAGATCAGCAAAGCTTTACTTATCAGTCAGAATACTGTAGCAAAAGTGGTACAAAAATTTTAAAAAGATGGAACTGCAACCATCTCACAGAGACGTCCAGGTCGTCCACGGAAGTTAATACCTCGACAGGAGCGTCTTCTGATGAGAAGGGTTTAAAAAAATCAGCATGCAAGTTCACTGCAGTTATCTAAAGAAGTAGAAAGCCAAACTGGGATTTCCTGTGACACAATACGGCATACACTGCAAAGGAACGACATGCATGGGTGCCGTCCACGAAAGAAGCCTTTCTTAAAGCCCAGGCACAAAAAGCCCACCTAGAGTTTGCCAGGGCCCAAGCTGACAAAGATGAAGACTACTGGGACTCTATACTCTGGAGTGATGAGACCAAGATAAATGTTTTTGGAACTGATGGCTTCAGAACTGTAGGTAAGGAATACAAAGAAAAATGCATGGTGCCTACAGTGAAACGTGGTGGCAGTGTCCTTATGTGGGGCTGCCTGAGTGCTGCTGGTGTCGGGGAGCTGCATTTCATTGATGGCATCATGAATTCACAGATGTACTGCTCTATACTGAAAGAGAAGATGCTACCATCACTCTGTGCCCTTGGTCGTCATGCACTTTTCCAACATGACAATGATCCTAAACACACATCTAAGGCCACTGTTGGATTTCTGAAGAAGAACAGGGTGAAAGTGATTCAGTGGCTCCTGATCTGAACCCAATCGAACACCTATGGGGAATTCTGAAGAGACAAGTTGAGCCTCACTCTCCATCTGGCATCCAATCTCTAAAAGAGGTCATTCTTGAAGAATGGAAAAAGATAGATGTTGCAAAATGTCGCCAACTTGTTCATTTCATGCCTAGAAGACTTGGTGCTGTCATTAAAAATCATTGAGGCCATACAAAGTACTAGATGTAGCAGTTTTTGTTGTGGGGTGTACTCATTTTTCACCCTAATTTGAGTAAAACTGAAAAATAAGTTATATTATAATAAGTTATATTATTAACCTCACACTCATGTTATAAGTTAAACAGATGTTATATTAAACTTAGTCTTGTCAACATTTTGGAAATTGTTTTTGTGTTCATTGAGATATTGTTTAAAATGGTACTTTTCATTTATGCTGTATAATCATGTTTTTAAGTTAACGCTGAAAATAATACTTTGCATAATAATATTTTTGAAAAACGTAGGATCATTAAGATGTATTATAATATTGTATAATTTATTCTAATTATTGTATTTTAAATTAAATAATCTAAAGGGAATCACCATCGAGAATAATAGGAATTATTAAAAACAAAACTTATAACCTGTAAAAGAATATTAATGGTCCTAAAAATAGACTTGTATATATGCAAAAAAAAATCATGACATGCTCAAAGTTTTGACATGTTGTCTTGTTTCCAGGCATGCAGCAGAGATCATAACCACCCACAGCTTCTCCTAGACATTTAGGTCAAGGGGTAAAAGTTTAGTTGGTTAGCCAAAACCAAACACTCTGCAGGCCAAAAAACAAAACAAACAAACAAAAAGAACCTAGGGTTGAAATCAAGTTCTTGATTTTAATCACTTATCATTTTGGTGACCTGATATCGATTCTTAAATCCCAAGAATCGTTTTGTTTGTTTGTTTGTTTGTTTTTTCAACTGATGTGTGAACAAAACCTCATTAAATATTTTTAGTAGTGTGCCTTCAATCCAATAAATCCTAATAAGTTTTGTTACTTTTGATATGAAACAAAGCCTTAGGTTTCAAATTATGTAAATTTTAATACGAAATTCAAACAATAAATACAGTTTTTTGGCACTCTTTAATGTGACATAACAGATTGTTGTAGCGCTTCAGTTCAGTGCAAAGCACATGTAAACCGATAATCTCTTCCTCTTTACTACTAGTTATAGCTCAAAATAAACATGAATGAACATCAGAAGTTATGTTTCAATTTAAAATGTAACATGCAATCGCTCAGTGTTTCAACTCCAGAAAAGATGTCAATAAAACAGCTTGTAAACAGTGTTACGTTACAATTACCTGAGAAAAGCCATTCAGTGTCCATAGCTCGATAGTCAGCTTGTGCATGTTGATAGTATAAAGTAAACTGTGTTCCATGTGCCTTTAATCAGGAAACTGTAAACATCAAATGGAAATAGAGCATGAATTTACATTGGCAAACACAACAAATCACAGAGAGGGGACTTTGCTTCAGCAATTGGCGTCCAGCTATAACATTTGAAATAAATATAGTCAGTTAGCCTTTTAATTCTTTATAATATGTCTTAACTTTGAGCATTCTGGTCGAATAATGAGTATAGATGTGTTATCTTGCTTTCAATTCATTTAATGCATTTAATTCATTACTTGCTGTTGACATGGACAGCCAAATAGAGCACTTTGCAGTGCATCATGGGATTCATTATACAGCATTGGCAATGTCAGAAAAGCATAACGCACAGTAGAAAGTAGGCTGCTGTGCAGTGGTGGACGAAGTACACAGATCAACTACTTGTAAAAGTACTGTTACCCTAATAAAATATTACTCCAGTAAAAATATAAAATCATAAAATATTTCACTAAAGAGTCATAAAGAGATATTTAACCCAACTGTTTTTAGTGAGTACAATAGGCTTAAACAGCTTGCCCTTTTACAGCAGATTTATTTCACAAACTGACAGTCGTGATCTAAATATGATTTTCATTTACAATAATAAATCCTAAAATTCATAATTTCCCATTATTGGCTCATTTCAAGTCAGACATGTGAATTCAGTGAATTGTTAACTTAAGACGACTCGCTCTGACCGGATCATTTGAATCAGTCAGTTGTTGACTCGAGAACAAATGCAATCTGATTGATCCAATTTACCAATGAACCGTTCAGTGTGATTTGCAAAACGATTTAAAAGAATCAGCTCGTTCATGCTATCAAGTCTCAGAGCGGGTGACAATTTCTTGAGTTCAAAATAACAAGGAACGACATGTTTTTATGAAATGCAATGGAATAAAAAGTATAGTGTTATGCTGTGGAATGTAATGTAAATTTACCAAAATAAAATACTCAGATAAAGTAGGCTACAGATAGCCTACTTGAAAAATAATTACAGTAACAATGTAAAAAAAAACTACAGTTCAGGCTTATGCAAAACAACATGTCCTCCAAACAATACGCCCAAATACGACACATAGGAGCGTTTACCAAAGTTAAGCCCCTATTGACAACAAGACACTTTCATTTTAATGCATTGTACCCTTTTATCTGCGTCATATTTCAGGTTTCGTATATAGTTCAATTGGTAGAGCATTGCAATATACAACAATATGCAATCATGCGATCATGGGTTCGATCCCAGGGAACTCATGTGTTCTTAAAGTGTATATGCACTATAAATCACTAAGGGTAGGTTTAGGGTTGTGGTAGGTGTAGTTGTTAATTAAAAAAAAATGTGTTTTGCTAAATGGAAATAGGACAAATGGTGGGTAAGGGACCGTGTAAAAAGTCCACACATTGCATTTAAATGAACACGCATTTTGATTGGTAACGACGGTCATACGTCATTTCATAACGACAGACATAACACGACAGTGTCATTATTTTTACGGCAGCTGGAGGGCGCATGACTTTAAAACGTAAATATAGGTCGTAATAAAGTGCTATAGGGTCGTTTTTTGGAGGACAGTCTCATGCAAAAATACTGTCTACCACTGATACAGTGCTGTATTGTACGAAAGAAGGTGGGTCATTCTGAACAAAGCCATATTCAAAATCACAGTTGCTCTGGTTCATTTATCACTGAGACAAATCCAAATTCACCATATTGGATTATGGGATAAAATATCCAATGCAGTGGCTGTGTTCAGAGTAGTAGAATACCACTTACATTCTGCACAGCACACTGTAGGCTATACTGCATACTATTTTAATAAACTGTATGCAGTGATTTCAATAGTAGGCTACAGAAATGTTTAATTATAATTTCAACTGTAGTATTATTTGATATTACATTTTAAGTTAATATATTTTAAATGTAATAAATTGCAACATCATCAATACAAATGTGTAATGACATACAAGTAATGACATTAAAATATATTTTAGTTTACCATAAATGTTTATCAGTACATTCAGCAGTAACTTTAACCATATTTCAAAGACAATAGAAGTAATCTGATTATAATTAAGAGATTATATCATTTCTTGTTCATTTACAATCAGGAAACATGGTAGGTCAAATTCAGTACATTGCATTATGGGATACTATATTCTACCCATTGTGCATTGGTTGTACAACAAATTTTTGCAAATGTATCATCTGGTTATTCCATTCATAAAGAACAAATTATGTAGACTGATAAAATAGTATGGATAGTGTGCTATTCTGTAATAATTTATGGAAGGTGCATTGTATTGCTGTTGATCCATCAGATCAGATCCAAAACCACTGAAATGTAATAAATAAAAATATAAAAAAATGGCTACAAATAAAATTAATTTTGAATCTTAAAATGAAAATACAATGGAGCACAGCTGCTACATATAGCCCTGTGAAAGAGAAGATTCAACACTGTCTCCTTATTTACATGCACACATGGCCTTGTTGTCCAGTCATGTGTGAAAAAAAAACAAAAAAACAGAAACTATAAAACACAGACCTACACCGTGACGAAATGTGATTCATGGTGTGTGTGTGTGTGTGTGTGTTTCCCACATAATCTGCTCTTCAAACTCAGCCATGTTTTCTGGAGATCACTCCTGCCATTGCATTCGTTGTGATGTTACCATGGCTACATTCTCTCCGCTGAGGTTATTTTTAGTATCTGCGAGCTCTCACCGCAGGCAGACACGTCCTGTGTGAGAGGAAGGCCGCTGAGCCAAAATGGCAGCTACAAAGAAGAATGAGGAATATTGTGGCAGTGAATTTTCTGTTTTGTCTCCGCTAAAGAGGATTATGTGTTTGGAATAGCAGCAGTGTTCTGGAATATAAACACCCCATGTGTTGAAACAAAGAAAAGAGACTGTAAACACTGTTGTGATGTGGGTATCACAGCTCAAGCACAGCACTGAGAATGCACACTATAACATTACCTACAGATTCTCGATGGATTTTGAGTTTAGATAACATCTTTGTGGTGTAGATATTTGAACTGTCCCTTCTACACTCTAAAAAAAAAAAAAACGAAAAGAAAAAGAAAAAAATGTTCCAAGAGATTTTGTTGTTGTTGTTTTTGCAGTGATGTATGGTTTGTTAGGATAGGGCAATATTTGGCCGAGATACAACTATTTGAAAATCTGGAAACTGAGGGCGCAAAAAGATCAGAATATTGGGAAAATCGCCTTTAAAGTTGTCCAAATGAAATCCTTAGCTATGCATATCCACTCACAAAAATACGTTTTTTATATATTTACAGTATGAAATTTACAAAATATCTTCATGGAACATGATCTTTACTTAATATCCTAATGATTTTTGGCATAAAAGAAAATTCGATAATTTTGACCCATACAATGTATTGTTGGCTATTGCTACAAATATACCTGTGCGACTTATGACTGGTTTTGTGGTCCAGGGTCACATTTTAAAGCTCTAAAGAACCGTTTTCCACTATAAAGAACCTTTTGTGCAATTGAAAGATTCCATTGATGTTAAAGGTTCTCTATGGATCCATAGAGAACCTTTATTTTTAAGAGTGTAAGAAGTATATTTTCATGCTCTCATCATATCATCTTAAAATATGCAAAAAATATTTTAAACATTTAAATCATATTAATTTGTTTTATTTTAACCCAGTATCATAAATAAAAGAACATTGTGAAAAAGTTCACATAATTTCAGTAGTTTTATTTGACTGGATGATAATTATGTATAACCAGCTGAGCTGGTCCCGGATTTATTTTACAGCCCTGCAAAAAAAGCCAGATCAACAGCCTGCTGGATAACCAGAGCAATCTTAATCGTAGTAAGCATAATCGCATTAAACTAGGTGGTGTACTCCAATTTTAATTGCAATATACAGGCATGTAAACACCTTAATCACATTATTCCCACTCTGACTAAAGTGTGCATGTATGAATTTGATGTAAGCTGATTAAAACAATGGCCAGTAACATGCATACTGTATGCCTGCATGCTAATAAATGCTTCAGAAGTATGAATCTGAGTATGGTATAACCAATTATTAGCGAATAATCAGAGTAATGAAAACTGCATGTAAACTGGAGTGAAGAGTTCTGCTCGTGTCATGTAAACATCTTACTGCGATTAAGACCTAACTCTGATTATGAGAAATAATCGCATTATTGGTGCACATGTAAACATAGTCATAGTTGTTTTAAATTCATGTACCTGGTAATCTTTAATCAAAATAACTTCCCCTCCTTCTTGCAGCGACATCTCTTCCCTTCTAATCAAACTCAACTGGTATGAAATGTCATCAACGACAGAAAGACTGTCATCTTTAGAAGTGTTGTCACTAAGTACTAGTGAAGGTCTAGTGAGCAGCAGAAAACAACATAACCATGACAGATTATATCTGTAATATGTGTGTGTAATGCGGTTAGTAGTTCAGGGAAGGAGGAGGCGGGAACTGGCAAATGATCAATGTAAAACTTTAATCACACAAAATAAACAAACACAAAACAAAAGTAAAGCGGCAGCCCCTCACGGACGACTGCCGTTTAAAAACATAATAAAACAACATAAATAGTCCAGCCTGGTCATCTCTCCTCTTGCACTGTTGTCACTGCTCCTTTTATTCATCCGGATCTCCTTCCGTGGACTCGAGGCCGGTGCGGCGCGCAGATGACGCTCATTAGCAATCGCGCCGCCAACCTTGCTCATTTCCACAGCTCTCAGCCTCGTCGTGCCTGCCACAGTGTGAAAGTTATTCCTACAGTACTTCAAAGCTGGACTGTGGAACTTGGCCTCTCTATTGCCATCTGTGGTTGAAACATAAAATTGCATTTCACTTGCAGAATAGTTCTTTTAGAATAAGGGAAAAGCAAGCAAGAGCACAGTTTTGAATATAGATTATTTGTACTTGCTCAGTAATGGAATCTCTACATCACTGTGTATAAAGTGCTGAGGAAGATCTGGGGCTGAAATTCAATCACAACAGACTGGGCCTTCTGACCTATCAGAGCGGAGTAGACCAGTCACAACCGACTGGGCCGTCTGACCAATGAGAGTACTGTAGACCAATCACAACACACTGGGCAATCTGACCAAATAGAGCAGAGTAGACCAATTACAACCGACTGGGACATCTGACCAATCAGAGCAGAGTAGACCAATCACAATAGACTGGGCCATCTGACCAGTCAGAGCAGAGCAGACGCCTAAAACAAAATTAGGCATAAATTTAGCATAATAGGGCCACTTTAATTATCAAAGATTTGTAATTTTACTCTGTCTAGTCTTTGTAGGCTATATATATTTTTGAGACATCCAAACATTTAGACCTACACATGTTGTTTATATTATTATGTTGTTTTTTTCTCCCGCAATAGAGGACTAAATGCATTAACAAAAAAAAAATAATAATAATAATAATTTAATCATGATTAATTATTTTAATGAATTGACAACCTTATTTTACATAATGTCATTGAACTAGACATGCAATTTTACAAAACTGAGTAATTTAAAAAATATCCCCTGTAACAGAAATTGCAAATGATATTCCCTGAGGTCTGTTGTCACTGCCCTTTGTGCAATATGATAAGGAGAACCAGAATTACAAATGTCACAGTGATGTTCTATTCGGAACTCTTTGGATCTGTTATGCTACTATATTAGTATTTCTCCTGGTTTCTCACGGTTCTGCTGAGCCAGAGACAGGAAACCCAGCAGGGATCATTGAGTAAACCCATCACAGGAGAGGTCAGATATTTCCATGTGTCTTACTTTCTCACGCAAACACAAATGTCAACAATCTTCCTTCGTCTAAGATAGAGAGTCTGAAGACATTTTTCATTGTGTCACTGTAGTAATGTGGTCTGTGGTTATGCAGGATAAATGAGTTAATACCTGACTGTGGTAAAAAAAATAAAAAAAAGCCTGAAAAAAGGTGAAGTGTGCAATTTATGGTCCACTGTCAAAATTGCAAACAAAATTGCAAATGAGTAAGTAAAAAAGAAAGAAAGAAATAAGTAAAGTAAGTTTTTTTTGTTTTGTTTTGTTTGTTTTTTTCTGTAGAAAAAGTGAAGTTCTGTAGAATTAGTGGTGCTTTCCTGTGAAAAAAAAAAAGGTCCCACTATTATACTAGGATTTGGTTTGTGGTTGGTATATTCATATTCATCAGTTACAAAACATTCAATATCCAGTGTCATTTTACATCATTAGCTATGTTTCCATTCAAAGCTGCGAATTTAACATATGCACAAAATTTGAATATCGCATAAAACATTTGGGAATAAAGCAGAGTTTCCATCCCATGTGTTCAAGAGAACAAAATTGTCATTTTTTTTTGGAAATTGGCACAAAATATCTAAAATAAAAATGGAAGTTGCTGCAATTGGGGAAGAAACTGTGGTTCTTTTTTCCTCCATCATAATTGACTTGCATCTCAGAGCATGCAAACAAAACACAATAAATACTGTCATGTTTTTTTATTTTTATTTTTTTATTTATGCGCATCTTGGTGTTTCCATCCAACATTTTATGCGATATCCCATAATGTGCATAAAAATAGTAGGATGGAAACATAGTGACCTCAAATCTGGTGCGGTGTGTCCTTGCATTCCACATTAGAATATACTCTATGTGAATAGATCATTTAAGTATATCTGAATATAATGCTAATGATTTTTGACATTTCAAAATAACTAGGTTTTTAATTTTTAAGCATTTTACTATTATCATTCTTATTTTGTTGTAGTTTTATCTTTTGCTTTTTAGGACCTAAATCACATGATATCACATAATATATAGGCCTATTTATATATATATTACAGATGCACCAATGTATCGGCCAACAATTGGTATCGGCCGATAAACGCTATTATTATCACTATCGGCAGTTTCTGTTTAAAAATGATCAGGGCTGATTATATCCTGTCAATCAAAATGGTGCAGAAAAACGTGTTCAGACTGCAACTCATACATACTGTATGTGAAGAAAATCACTCGTGTTAAATTTTAATGCATTAGTTTAAAAATAGTGACTTTAAAGCAGGCTCTTTTTGACCCTATGAATCACCTGTAGGGTTGCCAGGTCTGCGGTTTTTCTTTTGCTACATCAAATATTATTTGTAGCGCCTCCCATCCAATAATCGCAAAAGGCTTTGTGCTTTGTTACTTCTGATAAGAATAAAAGTTTCAGTTTTCAAATTCTGTCCATTTTATCATGAAGTTCAAACAATAAATGGCGTTTTGGCGCGGGAAGACGTCATTAAAACAGCTAGTGAACAAAATGTCATGTCACATTTACCTCAGGAATGTTTTCCACGGTTCCTTAGCTATCTATATATATAAAAAAACACTAGAGAGGAGCTTATTTATTGTTAATTATATGTTTGTGTAAATGTACCATGAAGACAACAAGTGCTTATGAAAACTACCTTATGTGATACTAAGTTTTATACAAACATTTCAGTTTTTATTTGAATGTAATTATTGTAAGAAATGAGAGGGTTCCCTGTATAGTTTGCAACATTATTTGGGAGAGATTTTTTTTTTTTCCTTAAGAAAAACCAAGCTATCGGTATTGGCATTGGCCGATATCATTATGAATAATCGACTATCGGTATTGGCAGAGAAATGTAGTATCGATGCATCTCTAATATATACATATATATATATATATATATATATATATATATATATATATATATATATATATATATATATATCAAACTGAAATTCAAATAGAAGTAATTCAAAAGCACTTAATTCAAAAGCATTTCTCATTTAGTATATTTACTGACAAAGAGTGAGCTTAAAAGCATTTGTAGATTTAGAGCTGAGAATGAAGTGCAGAATACCTTTGTCAGGGTGGGTTGGTCTCCCTGGAGTCTCATTTACAAAATATTGGCTCAGCCGAACTGTCTACACATTGATTTAGTGCTGTCCTAAGATACCTATGTCCCAGCCTCTCACATTGCCATGGCAACCCCTCAGTGCAAGGTCCGCTGATGTTGTACTACTTGATACAAATATCAGTTGGGGTCTATGCATACAGATCACCTCTCAGTGGTAGTTTTGTCAAGTAGCTGTTTTAAGGTTAAACAACCATTAAGACCTCAAGAACCGACATCAGCTGCTGTAATTGTGTAGGAAGCTTTTGAATGGCATACTTTTAGATTCTCTGTACTTGGGAAGGCCTCATGTTATTTTGAATATTCTGAAGGGGTTTTTATGGGTTAAAGAGCATGAAATTCTACATCTTTTAACAATTACAACAGGCTTTCTAAAGAAACATTCATATTTGTAGTGCTTACATATTTTCCAACTTGCTTTCACCTGGGGCTGTTTATCTCAGAATCCCAAGGCCACTTATCTTGAGCTTTAATATGTAAACATATATATGATAAGAATATTTGGGGCTTCAATGAATTTCACCTTCCACTTTCAATGTTTTTCTACTTATATATGCTGTAATTGAGTGCAAAAACCTCAAAACCTCAACCTCATAGGTCTTATTCACTAACCACCAACAATCCATATTTATTAGCTTCCATATGCACTGAAATAGTGCTATTCTTCTGAAATTAGGTTCATTTTGTTAATTAGTACCAGATTAGCAGTTAATTCTCACCACAAAATGTATAGTATTCACATGTTTAAGGTAAAACTTTATGCTTTATGATGTCCCATTAAGGTCCTATAGCTTTAAAATTGAGCATGGGGAGAGGTGGCCCAATAAACAAAAAATGTTGTCTCGGCCCAGTGAAAGTGAACGAACCTCAATCCTAAGTATTAAACTTTGGTGTGTAATAGATTTGCCACAATATCATAATTTTCATACATCATTCATATCATGTTCAAACCCATTATACCGGTATTAGGATGCTAGGTGTTGATATGTGTAATTTTCACTGTGCAACTGCCTACACAAATAAAGCAGTCATTATTCAGTTCAGTGTTTATTCAGTTCAGTTCAATAGCTGTGTAAAGTTTATAAATTATGGAATGAGTTCAGTTCAGCTATAAAGCAGCTCTGGAGAAAACAGTGATGTCATCGTCCAGCCAATAGTGTCAGTCAAATCAATAATATTGCAGAATATTAAGTGTCCCCAACCAAGCAAGCCAAAAGACGACAGTGGCAAGGAACCCAAACTCCATTGGTGACAGAAATGGAGAAATGGAGCTTAACCATTTAGTGCTTTGTAAGTAATTAGCAAGATTTTAAATTATAGGGAGCCAATTATTTTTGGCTCCCTTTTTGGCTTATTATTTCAATGCAGTGTTGACAGGACCGGGCTAATATGGTCATACTTTTAAGACATATGCTCTCAATGACAAATGCAGAAAAATTAGTTCATGTTTTTATGACCTCAAGGCTAGATTATTGTAAAGCTCTACTGGGTTGTTGCCCTGCATGCTTAATACACAAACTTCAACTGGTCCAAAATGCAGCAGCTAGAGTTTTTACTAGAACCAAAAAGTATATGACCATATTAGCTAGATTATTGTAAAGCTCTACTGGGGAAAGAACCTTGGGAGGAACCAGGCTCAGTCGGGGAACCAGTCCTCCTCTGGCCAAATGAACAAACATCGTGTCATTATGATTCAAGCTGCATCACAAGTCAGATTGTAGATTGGTATCATTCAGAATATTTCATCCAGTTCCTTCTGCTTGAAGATCTGGATACATTACACCAGCATTTGGTGGGAGGGGAATTCTAATCGAGAAATGAAGGACACATTTGCAGTTGGTTCAGTGGCATGCTTGTGTGGAAAGATCGAAGAATTGCTTATTCTCTACTTGGGATTTCACAGAAACATGTAAGAATGCATGATATAAAACAACATGCAAATATAATATGCAAGGTTGCTGATTTTTCTCATTTTTTCTTCAATGTTTAGTGTATGCCAATCATGCTATGACCAATCAGAGCAGAATAGACCAATCCCAGTAGACTGGGCAATCTGGCCATTTAGAGCAGAGCAGACTCTCAGAAAGGAGGGTTTTAGAGAGACCAAATTCTTTATTGAACCATTTCAGACACTTTGAGAAAAGAGCTGATGCTGCAAGTTTTTTTTTTTTTGACCTTGGATGCATGTAAACCTATTGTAGGAGACCTCCAAAAAACCTTTAATATAGCCTACTATGGGCACTTTAAGGCTATTCTGTTTGTTAGGATATTGATATAGGAACTGTTATTGTCAAACAGTTTCATTAATAGTGTTTCCTCCATTAAAACTGGTAAAGAAAATCATACCAATAGCCCATCATCCTTCATACCAAGTATTACCAGTATGACTATTACAGAAGTTACTTTCAGCCACCTATCAACACTCTAGAAATTTTTAGCAATGCACTAAAAATTGCATTCTTGTTTAGTATATTCAAAGTCTATTGTCAATATTTGAATATCCTCCTCTTCTGGGCATGTCAGAAAAAGTCACATAACATTCACCTTTCCATTTCACTGCAGCCCCTAAAATAGGTGTATCTCCTGTAGTTTTCTTAGAATCAGCTTTTTATATTTAAACATAACTCATTAACAGTGCAACTGAAAAAATGTGCACAAAATACTTTTCTTTCTGATGTCATAAAAATGCATATGAAATCTGATGTTTACAAACCCAATCAAAATTGGACTAATGGTTTTAATGTTTATTTTTGAGAAAGTATTTCTAGCATCATGGTGACTGAATTCCCTAAGTAATGATGCCATGTAAAGATATGCTTGCTGCATGCCAGTGGACTCACAATGTAGGGTGCTTCCACTCTAGCACTTTTGGTGCGCACCTGAGTTCGACTGACGTCAATTCCTCTGTTGCACACAAATTAAGATCTGCTGCAAGAAGATATGTTTCTGACGCCTGTACTGAACTGTGAAGGGCAACATTGTGACTATGACGAGAAAAAACAGGTAAGCTTCAGTCGGATCTTGTGACATAACATCCTGTTTTTGGTTTGTTTAGATGTCTTTGGTCCATGTAATGCTTGAGCACAAATCTCTCAGCTCCACTAGGTTCTTTGGGAAGCAAGGTTATCTTTCCCTCACAACCAAAAACACACTTCTTTGGTGACATTGTTGATTTTGTGGTCTAAAAACAAAGTGACAAATCTTTCTCGAGCAAGTCCTGTGCAGCGCTGCTGATGATTTCCGTAAAGCCGAGCGAAGCGCGGTGATGGGCGTGCTCTTGCTCTCTCGCTCTGGTCGACGTGTGCGTGCGCTCTTCCGGGAGAAGTGCCCGTACAAGGAATCTTCTCTAGGATCAAGATGCATTTTAATAACAGCAATTTTAAAAGTTTTTGGTACTGTGTGTATCATAATGACAATGATGAATTAATACTATTAAGAAGAGGATCTATGACTTCTGGAAGCATCTCTTTCAGTAGCTTAGTCGGTATAAGGTCTAACATACATGGTGTTGATTTTGATGATTTAACAAATTTAGACAATTCTTCCTCTCCTATAGCAAAGAATGAATGGAATTATTCCTCAGGGGGTTTATAGCATAACGTCAGATGTGATACCATAGTAGACAGTTGCATATAATTTTCTCTTTAATAGCATCAATCTTGCAAGTAAAGAAATTCATAAAGTCATTACTGCTGTGCTGTTTGGAAATTCCTGAATTTGAAGCTTTATTTCTCATTAATTTAGCCACTCTACTAAGATAGTCGAAAAGTAAGCAGATCTAACATTTTTTAAGGCTTTTCTGTATCCAATAGCACTTTCATTACGTGAAATGCAAAATACCTCTAGTTTTGTTTTCTTCCAGCTGCGCTCCATTTTTCAGGCTGCTCTCTTGAGGGCCTAAAAGTATGTTTGTTATAAAACGTCTTTGGACTATTTTCTGTAATCTTCTTTAAGCGCAGAGGAGCAATCGTGTTTGAAGTGCTGGAAAAGATAGAGTCAGCAGTTTCTGGTGCAACACTGAGTTCTTCTAAGCTATCTGGTAAAGCTAAGGAGTAGAAACTGATCAGGTTTATAAAGCAATCTTTATTGTTAGAAGTGATAGTTCGACCATATTTGTAACAGGGAGTTGGTTTTGCAGCCTTGGCTAAATGGAGTATAGAAACTAGAGTTTGTTTTAATCAAACCAAACCTGCCAAGTGTGAACACACCCTTAAAGATGGTGAGATCAGATCTCTATGTGGACCAAACCTTCTGTTATAGGATTCCTGGTTCATTCAAAAATCTGATTGATTTATTACAATATTTGCAAAAGAAATCTTTGGAAATCTAACATTTATATTTCTTTCTGGCACATTAAACAAAATATATAGTATATATAAAAGAAAATACTGCAACATCCTTTACTTATGGGCAGTTTTGTCATCTGCTGCTCAAGCTCTTTAAAGCAGGATAGATTCTGATTGGCAGTCAATGTTTTTATTATTCATCATCTGGGAAAATCGTTCTGAAAGTTATTCCAATGATATTGCTCCTCTGTGTTGTTATTGTTAAAGATGATCATCGTTATAGTTACTGTCCTTTGTGTGAAATGAAAAAGAAAAAAGCTGAAGCACAAAGTCTAGAAAAGTAATAAGGTCTGATGAGTTGTCTTTCACCACACTTCATCAATCTAGCATAAAGTACACAAACCCACAATCTGTGATGCCAACTGTTTAGGGGATCTGTAATGGTTTAGACAGACATTTCATAGGAGTCTTCAGGACAGATGATTGTTCTTAATTGTTGTTTTACAGACAGATCATGAGGCCATTTTCAGGCCCAGGTGCACTCATATGCAGCAAACACAAAAGCCATATAATAATCCTAAACTGTCATGCTCCCATAATGTCATGTAAACACATTAAAATGGGTAATGAATGTCAGGACAAACGACCTCCCATTCACCAAATCAAGGCATTACTCAACCATAATATGGTATTTTGAAGCGCAGAGTGCAAGATGGTCTTTGATTTTAGTTTCCACTCATCCTCATTAATCAAATTTAACCAAATACATATGCTAAATAATACAATCAATAGTATCTAACTAAAATATATAATGTAACCAGAAGACAAATCTACAATTCTACACACTAATGGTCAAAAGTCTGGAATTAAATAAGTCTGTTTTTTGAAAAAAGTCTCTTCTGCTCACCAAGGCTGCATTTTTTAAATCAAAAATACAACAAAAACAGTAATACTGCGAATTCTTATTACAATGTAAAATAACTGTTTCCTATTTGAATTTTAAAATGTTATTTATTACTGTGATCAAAGCTGAATTTTCAGCATCATTACTCCAGTCGTCAGTGTCACATGATCATTCAGAAATCATTCTAATATGCCGATTTGAACTATTATCAGTTATTATTGGTGTTCAGTTATTAATAATAGTTCTTACTATTGTCAATGCTGAAAACAGTTTTTGCTGCTTAATATTTTTGTGGAAACTGATACTATTTTTTAGAATTCATTGATGAATAAAGTTCAAACGAAATGTATAACTTTTGATCAATTTAAAGCATCCTTATATATATATATATATATATATATAATGTGTGTGTGTGTGTGTGAAATTCTTTCAAATATAGCCCACAAAGAATGTCAGATGAAATTTTACATTTATTAATGCAGCAATGGGTTGCAGTCTGGGATGAGGATTTGGCCTGATAGTTAATGATTAAACACAAAGGGTCTTCCCCTCGCAGAGGCATTGAGAGCTGCTGGCCTGCGGGGGAAACACACACACACACACACACACACCACAAAGCAACATGCGCTCTCTGCATTCCTCCAGTCTCTTTGTCCAAACTGCATACATTAAACGCTTGACAGCACATCCTTACCGCGGACAGATGCGTGTGTAGCGCCTGCCATGACAAATTATCATCTAATAGCTCTGGAACATCATTCTGATTGGAAGGCGATAACAGGGCGTGTTTTTTTTTTATATAGCCTACTGTACATAAACAAGCTTCAGATGGACATATTTTGGCGTTTCAAGACTAAAGTAGTTCAAACGCGAATGGAGAATACCGCGTTCTGTTCTGTTAGCTATATTTCACCTCCTAAATGCGCGTGATGCGCTCTCGCCACCTTTTCTAATTAATAATTCAAGAGCAGACGCAAACGTAGTCAACTGCGGGTCAAATCACAGTAGCCTACGCTTATGTTTGGAAACCATTTGGGGGCTGCTTGTTTGTCTTAATGTTCACAGTTGAGTCGTGTCCATTGTCCAATTCGAAAACGAATCGTTCTTTTGAACAGATTCTTGTTAATGATTCGGTTGAAAACTTTTGTGAAGTTTAGGAGTAAAAGTGTGAAATGGGGATAATATTGTTAAACATTATGAAGAATACATAGTATAATTATTAATTCACATTATTATTAATATTAAGCAGAGCCATTTTTCAACGACATTTTTAAGAACTCTGCTTTACACCGGAAGCGACCGTTGTCGCTCGCGTCGCAAGAGCTAAAAGCTGTCTACACTGGATGTGACAAAGCACCTGTTGCAAAGCATTTGACCTTCGTGTCAGTACATCATACTAATAGAATGAGGGATCAGTTTACTGTCGGAGATTTGTCGCTCGCGCCGCGCCGCATACAGTGTAGACAACGTCACTGACTATAATGGGTTTTATTGTCTTTTGTTGCGTCGCAAGAAAAGATTTTTAAGAGTTATAGCGATATTCGAAAAAAACACAACCGACAATCTATTTCATATACCTTACAGTGAAAACAATTGTAAACAGCAAGAAGAAAAAAAAAAAAAAAAAAAAAAATTAAGCAAAAGTGTCTCGTGTAGACTTTTTTGATCAGTGATTTGCAGAGCGTTTTCAGATCATAAGACAGCGAACGGAATGTCTTTGGTGATGTGGACATTTTTAACAATAGGGGATATAAACACTATTAATATTAGGAATTTTCTCAAAAAAGGTTAATAATTTTTGTCCATCTGTCTATAACACCTAATAGTGAAATTCTTTAAATAAAACAATTTTCTCCTACAAAACTGGGAGCTGCATGAAGTGCTTATGTAAAGATAGGTGTGGTCATGTTAGCAAATTTTTGGCGAAATTTCACAGGCAAAAAGGTCTATTGTTAATAGCATAGTATGACGCACAGACACAGAAGTCACTTTACCAAGCAGTTTTTTGCTGGTCAAGGCCACATGACCAGCTTGAACCTGTTGTGAAATCTGTGTGGGTAAATCATTCGGCTCACGTGAAATTCCTGATGCGTGGATTCCTAATGAAATTCCTGGATTTCGCCAAAAAATTTGCAGAACAACAGTCGACATAAAACAAAATTTGCAATAGCCTAGTCTTTTCTTCTTATGTGAGACATTGTATATCCAAGTACAATGGCTTCTCGAACAAAAACAAATGTAGGGCAGGACTTCATTTTGTCTATGGGGAATTGAATGGTTGAATTGTTGTGGTTTGGTATTGGTGAATCTCATGTGAGTGACAGGTTGCCCCGCCCTCGTGCCAGCAAACACATCATCAGAGAAGAGAAGAGAGGAGGGAAAGTGATCTTGGTTAAAGATTAGGCTACGTGGCACATTAATAATAATAAAAAAAAATTATGTAGCTGCACGGAAAAAAAAATAAAAATAAATAAATATATATATATATATATATATATATATATATATGTGTGTGTGTGTGTGTGTGTGTGTGTGTGTGTATAATAGGATAAATAATGCAATATTCCATAAATAAAATAAGAATTGTCAATTTTGATTTCATGGAGACTAACAGTTTTCAAAAATGACCCAGAATCGATTATTTGAGCCAGTTCACTGAAACCTACCGATTCAATGAAATGAATCGAATTCGAATGAGATCTCCCTGTTCTAGTCCTGGGAAGGCTTCTGAGTATTAATTACATCACGCTGATAACTCTACTGGACGAGCGTAGCGTTGCGTCATAAATATTCATGAGCGGCGACTTCGCCATATAGGACTGGTACATTCGGGCTCCCGGCCCCGCCTCCCACTATTCTCAGCGTCTGTGTGTGTGTGTATGTGTGAACTCCTCGAGCATTCACGATCGCCTCTAATCACTGATCTCCAATCAAACACCAAACCCAGCTAC
The DNA here is from genome assembly GCA_037950675.1 of Hypophthalmichthys molitrix. Lineage (NCBI taxonomy): Eukaryota > Metazoa > Chordata > Actinopteri > Cypriniformes > Xenocyprididae > Hypophthalmichthys > Hypophthalmichthys molitrix. The sequence continues at coordinate 25,905,303 of CM075501.1, forward strand.
GCAGAAACGCGGCAGAAAACACAGATAATGGAATATCCGTTTTCCGAATCTATGTCAAATCAACACTGATGGATTAACTGGGGAATAAAACACATCCATCGCACGGTAAGTTGTTAGAGGAGGTCGGAGGGGTGAAATGATGAAGCATGTGGTAGTTGCAACCTGCCATTGTCTCGTGCGTCCAGTGATATTTTGTGTCCATTTTACATTTGGAAATGGTGAGATTTCTTAATACGCCTTTTATTTGGATCTCCAAAATAAATAAGATTAAAAATGCATTAATGGTCTGTAATAGTAAATCATGTACAACTTGGGTTGTTCGGACACCTAGTGAAAGCTACATGCTGGAACCAAGTGATCTTCTCATCCTACGAGCATCTCCGTGATGACTGACACTTGTCCTCATGGCATGATGAATCTGTGATGTAGATTTCGCGTTTGAAAGGTTTAAAATGCACTGATAGGGAAGTTTCGAAGATTTTGTGCTTTAGCAAACGAAATAAATTATAGGATGCGTCTGTTTTCGTGCAGATACGATTCATCATCGTGTTTGATGATCACATGCATTTGACATGATTTATCTGGTTTGTCATCCGGAATGTCAGTAATGCTGGCCACACAGATGGGTCCACATGACGCTTTGGGTTTAGTTAATAGGAAAATGCATTCAATCAGATACATATTTTAGACAGGAAAGCAGAATTTAGTTATTAATCCAGCGATTCAGTGTTTCCTGCAGAATTTTGACTATCATTTAGGATCCTACTGTATGTAAAGAACAGAATTCTGAAGACAAGTGGTCACATGATGGGGGAACCCTCACATTAGTGGGCCACACATTGCATTGCATGTTTAAAGGATGGACTCTGGTTGCTGTGGTTCCCCAAATTAGGCTTATGAAACTTGAAAATACATTAAATTAAAAGTGATTACAGGTATTTTGTGTGAATTTTAGTCAATCTTGACTAGCCTCGCTACCTTATACTGTTTTATAGTAAATTGTAACCCGTAGGGATACAAATAAAGTGGTGTTTGATTGGTAAAATATGGGTGTTTTTTAATTCAGTTTAGGCATCTGAATGACGTCTCAGTTGGTTATTCAACCTAATTTCGTTTGCCGTTTGAAAGTTTCATTCTAGAGTGACTTTTTTTGTGCCATGGTATGATTTTACAACTATTACTACTGTACACGGGCGCCTTCAGGATTTCATCTGATGGTATGGACAGAGGGTTTATTCATTCATTCATTCATTCATTTATTTTGACAAAAACACTACAAAAGTAAAAAATAAATAAATAAATAAATAAATAAATAAGGAAATCATTACTCTAGTTGGTTTATGTCAAATTAGTTTAGTATGTTTAACTTTATTACATTTGTTAAACTAAAGTTTTTAATGTTGGACTTATGTTTAAACCTGCAGTTTCATTCATCATTATATACAATGTATATAATAAACAAATAAGAAAAGACTGGTGTCAGTACTGACTTTAGTATAGATCACTGAGTGCCCACAGCCTGAGCACCCAAAAACATTACAGAATCTCTTAAATGTCTAACATAACTTAGCATTAGGGTTGGGAATCGAAAATCTATTCCAGTTCTGGAATCTCATACTTGTTAAAAAATTTAAATTTTGATTCCACTTGTTTTGATTCCTGTATGCGTTTTTTAATGTGATTTTAAACCATTCAAGCCAAAGAAGACTTGGAAAAAGAACTCGGTTCACACATGCAAATACTGAGTTAACCCTTAAATGCATACCTCGGGTCTTTAGAGACCTGGGACGTCATTTACTACCCTCCTTCTCATTCGTTTTTTAAAGTTAGACATCAACCTTCTTGGTATTCCTCAATCAATTCATTATAAAGAATATAACAAGAAAAAAAAAAAATCATAAAATTATAAAAGAGTGCCTATTTTTGCATTCATTTTTTTAAAAATTGTATAGGGTCACTAACGACCCGAGGTGTGTATCAGCGTACACGTATTTTTTCTGCACAACAATAACCGAATCTTTGATGACGGAATAAGTGCAATTCACCTTTATTCCACAAGGTGGCAATGTCTGAAACACAATGATGAAGTGACGATTCATTCAGACAGAAAATGAAAGAATAAGCAAAACATGAAATGGTTCAGCGATTTACTGCAGAGCAAGTACTAAAAGCAATCAAATATGACTTCACTGTCACTAGATGGATCTGGTGAAGCTGTTAGCGATCTAAATATTGATTTTGAAGATGTTGAAAATTATATAGTTTTGAGAATGTGTTTGAGATCGCGAATGGGCTCATATTCGCGACCTCAAACATAAAACTAGCCTATTATTTGCTGAATTTACTGGGAATTCACTTCCTTTAATCCCTCTCTATTGTAGCTTATGATACTCTGAGCACTGCCTAAAACTTGTATTGTGAGCACTTCTTGCCCCTATTTGCCTCGTCATGACGACTCGCTTATTGTATTCCTCACTTGTAAGTCGCTTTGGATAAAAGCGTCTGTCAAATGAATAAATGTAAATGTAAATGTAAATGTAAATGTAAATGAGCTCTGACGAGGACAGTGATGGCATAAAACATCTGCTTAAACTGAGCCCTTCCAAGCTCCAAAAGGTAACAAAATGTTATTTATTTTATTCTTCTGTAATTGTTAGTCTAGTATCGTGACAGGTAGAGATCCTTCCATGTTACATATAGATCTGGGTCGATAAAGACCCGAATATGTAAGAATGATTGGCGAAACGTTCATGCATTTAAGGGTTAAGTTCTCTTTTGTGTATTCTTGCACTTGAATGGAGAAATGCACACAATTATGTCATGGTATCCTAAAAACAGTCAGTTTTGTCTTGTGTACGTAAACAGTTGAGAAAGAAAACGCATGTGTAACAATATGTTGGATCAGTTCATTAGGTATTAAAGTGACAGCAGCCTAATAAACCTGCTGCCGTCTGCGTCATTAACGTTAATCAAAGAACAAAAGAAAAAGAAAATCACTCTCTGCTCTTGACTATGCTATTATTTTACATTTGATCATTTTGTTCAGTTGTATTTATTTGTGTTATTGCTTATTTGTTCTTATTGTATACTGACTGTTTACTTGTCTTGTTCTCTAAACCATCAGGAAGCAGTGGTGAGAAGTAAGGTACACTACATGTGTGACGATGTTTGTTTTTTATTATACAGTTCACCAAACCCACAATACAAAAGAACCAACGAATCGTGTAAAATCCAGCAAACCTTGAGATTATTACTTGTGACATTAGAACAAAATATATGAGAACATGTATAAAACTGAATTAAACAACAATCTCTTAAATATTTTCTAATTTCATTAAACATTTTTAATTTCACGAACATTTTTATTTAACATAGACCTTTATTGTCTTTAAAAAGGCTTATTTCTGCAATTGTAGGCTCATTTTGTAAATGTTTGCAATTAATTTGGACAAGCGTAAACTGGGAGCTGGTAAGATGTGGGTACAGTCGTTTGGATGTAGAGCTGCGGCCAAGTTACAAAAAATGCCGTGCACACCGCCACACGAAATGGGGTCTTGCGCACTCAACGCGCACGACCGTCCACACTGCGATGACGTAATTTTTGCCGCGCTCGTGCGGACACGGCGAGTACAAACAACTGATTTTTGTTCATGGTATTCAGCTGCAACAGAATGTTTTGCAAAAAGACACATAATGAATATGTTTAAAATATAAATGTTTGATTTCTTAAAGTTAAGTTAAATTGACACATGGTATAATTAAGCTGTTTCATCTATTTTAAGTTGATTCACAAAATTGATTTTGTTCAGTTAAAGTAAAAATAATTTACTTTTATTTACACTTGAATCTGCAAATACTTTGATTTTTTTTTTTAAACTATCACACACTCCATAAAACTCCATAAGATTAGCAGAAGAACGAAAGTTTCTCTAGACACTTTTCACTTTTTTTCTTTTTCTTTTTTTCTTTTTCTTTTTTTTGCACAGTGTGTACAGCCATATTTTATTTATTTATTCATCACTCATATACTAAATATGCTTTGGAGCTTCTTGGAGCAAAAAGTCAACTGTTGTAAGGGATTTTTGCTAAGTAAGACCTCTTCTGTCATTATTGCCATTCTCTAAAATCACAGGGATGATTTGATGATAATGTTGTTTGATAATGTTGTTGAAGCCCCATTGTCAGCCCTAACCCTAAAATCTGATTGGTTAATAGGAATGTTGTTCCTGGATGAACAAGGATGTTGACGAGTATAGCTTGTCTGGGACAAGGAAAAGCCTAGAGAGGGATTCATTTAGTAACATCTGTTCATGTGCTAAGAACGCATGGCTGATAGATGGATGGTAATCTCACAGACTATATGAACAACCAAAGAGCAATTCCTGCTCCTAGATTATTCATGGCAGTTGTGAAGAAATGTCACAATTTTCTGTGATAAGAGAGGTTATGAATATGATACATTAGTAATTATATGCATCTCTTCCAAGAAGCAGTTAAAGGGATAGTTCTCCAAAAAACAAAAATTCTGTCATCAACTGTTTGGTGACTGACAATCTTCAAAATATCTTCTTTTGTGTTCAGCAGAAGAAAGAAATTCATACAGTTTTGGAACAACTTGAGAGTAAGTAAATGATGACAGAATTGTCATTTTTGGGGAAACTATCCCTTTAAAGCTGCTGTGTGTGATTTCAAACATTGCTCTGTTTGTTTGAGCATTCTGACATTTAAAATTTTGGCTTATCCAATGGTGTGAGTTTGAGTCAGGATGAACTGTTTGTTGAACAATGAAGGGATGTTTCAGAAATTTAATTTATGATGTGACTGAACATCGTCACCACCATCAAACAACTACAAAACAGATAAAATTTCTTGACTATGTTAGTAAGTCCATTAGATGTTAACTAAGAGTTTTTCCATCTGTCAGAAGGCCAGCGTAGGGTTTCCAGTATATGAATGTGTGTATATATATGTAAAAAAAAAAAAATCCATTATTGTCAGTGTTGAAAACAGTTGTGCTGCTTCATATTTCTGTGGAAACTGATATATATATTTTTCAGGATCCTTTGACGAATAGAAAGTTCAAAAGAACTTAGTGTATACAGAATACATGTATACAGTTAGATTAGACACTGCCTAAACTTCTTTCCTGAAGATCTGAAGGTTCATTGTGCAGCAAATGTGAACCACCACTCATGATATATGCTAACTATATGCTGACTGAGACAAGTACAGTGTTTTAGCACATTGTGTTTGCCAAGGGCTTATTTGTAGATTTTCATTTGGAAAGTGTCCTGGCAGTGTTTGAACAACATGAATATAGACAGCTACTTGATTGTTTAGTTGTAAAAGCACCATTTAATCAAAAATGCTATGAACTGTGCCAGGTCAGATATCCGTCAGGTGTGAAGTCTGCTGTAATCCTAACCAGAGAGACAGGGAGATGAAGAATGCTGAGATCTGCTGTGACCCTTTTCATTCTTCTGAAGTTTCTTTCTGAAACTCTATTCATGTACTGTGGTTAATTCTCAAAGGCAGCTAATCGGAAACGCCTCAGTCAAGATTTTAATTACCTAGCAGTTGAAATGCGAAGGAAAATCACGGTTTCCCCGTAGAACAACTGCTGATTTTCCTGTATGCTGGGAATGGATTTTCCCCCGTCTGTTAATTGCTGGTGGATTGGAAAGAGGATATAGTGCAGAGCTCTTGAAGTGTTTGAAAGGAGAATTATCCACGCGAGACGCTTTGGATTTATGTGTTAGTTCCAGAGAACACATTTAAACTGAACTCTGCTTGACTGCTCTTCATTTGCTCATTTCTGTGCTGGCAGTTTTAAAACAGGTTAGATGAATACTTAGCCCTTCACAGAGTTAAAAACATAATTTAGTGTCACAGTTAATATATGTCAGAGCGCTGATCTATATACATGTTAACACTAGTTTGTAATGTTTTCTGCTGAAAATGTGAGTGGTGTTGCCCATTCAAAGCTTTCTAGGGAGATGTGGGTGGTTATTAGGTGTTCTGTGTGGTTTATAATGTTGCTCTGTGGTCACTTGAGTGTTCTGGGTAGTGCTTGAATAATATTTATAATATACAGATGACTTGAAAAATATGTCTTTTAACTCAAACCTCTTTCAACTCAAATCTCTTTCAGTAACCAAGTGAACAGAGTCAAAGACTTTAGATAGAAAATGATGTTGCAACGCACAATATGGCAGAATAAATCCACCTTCTAAAAGAGCCAATCACCAATCGGTAAAGTCATTGCATCATTGCAGCTGCCAATAGCCTGAAAAAAATCAGTTTTTTTTTTTTTTTTTTTGTCATGATTTGAGCATTTAGAAACCGTTGTTGTCAAATTTCAATGGTGATTTATAATATGAAATGTAATCGTAAGCTTGGTGAACAGCTTTGAAGAATGTGATGTTTCCCCATTCAAAGAGATAGGAGCTGTACTTGTATGACTGACATAGCTGCCCGAGAGGTGTTTCAAAGTTGGCTGCCAAGTGAAATGACTTGCCTGAAAGGGACTTTGAAAGCGTGTACCAAAAAAAAACCTTTTCATAGGCCACATGTTTTTAACCCATTCAGTCACTGTAATATATTACTATGATTTTTATTGTGATAGTTGTTAAATAAAAATATTAAAAGTATATTGCAATAACACTATTGTACTATAAAATAATAAGAGTATTTAAAGGTAGGATAGGCTATTTTTGAAACACTTTTTGCTATACTGGTTGAAACTCTCTTCACATCCTGATAGCAATCAATAATATAAATGGTCTAAATAAAAGTTTGGAAACGGTAAGAAGTTTCATCTGCTCACCAAGGCTGCATTTATTTAATTAAAAATACAGTAAAAACAGTAATATTGTGAAATATTATTACAATTTAAAACAACTGTTTTCTATTTGAAAATATTTTAAAATGTAATTTATTCTTGTGTTGGCAAAGCTGAATTTTCAGCATCATTACTCCAGTCCTAAGTGTCACATGATCCTTCAGAAATCATTCTAATATGCTGATTTGCTGCTCAAGAAACATTTATGATTATTATCAATGTTGAAAACAGTTGTGTACTTAGTAAGAATTTTCTTATTAAGAAATGTCAGTAAGAATTTTTTTTTTTAATAAATTAAAGAAATGAATACTTTTATTCAGCAAGGTTGCATTAAATCGATCAAAAGTGACAGTAAAGACATTTATAATGTTACAAAAGATTATATTTCAAATAAGTGCTGTTCTTTTGAACTTTCTATTCATCAAAGAATCCTGAAAAAAAAAAAAAAAAAAAAATATATATAAATATATATATATATATATATATATATATATATATATATATATATATATATATATATAATATAGTACACAAATATTTTGTATAATTGTACACAATAAATGTTTCTTGAGCAGCAGATCAGCATATTAGAATGATTTCTGAAGGATCATGTGACACTGAAGACTGGAGTAATGATGCTGGAAATTCAGCTTTAATCACAGAAATAAATTACATTTTCAAATATATTCAAACAGAAAACAGTTGTTTTAAATTGTAATAATATTTCACAATATCACTGTTTTTACTGTATTTTTAATTAAATAAATGCAGCCTTGGTGAGCAGAAGAAACTTCTTTTAAAAACATTAATAATCTTACCGTTTCCAAACTTTTGATTGGTAGTGTACATATATCCAAAAAATTTTCATTCAATCATTGCATTCAGTCCAAATGCAATAATACAATGTTCTACCTCACACAGAAATCACACGTCATCAGCACGTTTCGTAAGGTTATGCAAAGTTGTGGACAGTCACCGAGCTCCGCAAACAAACAGCAGCCGGCTTTTACAGTTCCTCCTGAACCAAAAAAAAAAAAGCTTATGCTGCGTTCACGCCACCTTGCAACTGTAATTATGAGATGGCAACCCGTGATGTTCTACCTAGACTCAAATTAATGCTTTTCTATGTCAACACTATCGATGGTGAAATGAATGAGTCAGAGCTGCTCTGCAAGTTGTTTATGTTCATTATTATTTGTAATGTTATGTGCTTTGAGACAGGCGGTAATTTAATGCCGTCTCTCTCATCTCGGGACGCTTTGTAGAATCTGCTCTGGTTGTGCGCGTTCATCTGTTTTGGAGGAGGCAGTTAGTTGGTAGTTTTCCAGCAAATATTTGTGTTGATTTGCACATGTGCAGTTTATGTTACGGTGTTTATCTCAGAGCGGCTCGATTCACAGTAAATGATCCAAGACTCTCCGAGACCCTGAAACACGCTGAATGCTGACACCATTAATGCATATATTTTAGTTAAATCACAGCTTTCGTGATTTGACTATCGCATTAAGCCATATTGCCATGATTCAATATTGATTTTATATCATGCAACCATAATTCATAGCAGAGAGTAATATCCCATAATCCCACTGCTACAAGTTCATTGAAAAAACTGCGTAATGTTTTTTTTTTTTTTTTTTCCCAAACCAGTTCAGCACGAACCCGCCCCAGAGACGATTCTAAAGATGCCATTGGTCATATCAGTGACAAATACTGATCTGTAACCCTTACCATATCCTTAGCATAACATTGGTAGTTTCTCCTGATAGATAGCATTACTGTTTGTCACAATTGGATCCATCCTGGATTTTTTTTGCCAGTTGACTGCGTGATTGAGTTGACCAATGAAATCGGCTGTGGGGTGGGGTTTGTGTTTAACTGGTATGGGTAGAAATGTGAAAAAAAGAAACATTAAAGATGGCAGATGGACAAGAGAAATGTTAATAATTTATTCTATTCTGAAAAATATTGATATAATGGTTCAATAATACAGTTTAATACAATTATTTGTATTCAGTGTGTTTTTAAACTCGCAATGTAACGGAACTAGTTACAGATCGCTTCCAAATTTGGACGACATCTGAGTGAAACGGATTATTGAAAAAAAAAATGTAGGGAGGGAACTTTGTTCAATCCATCGGTTGTTGATTGGTTGGATGAGATCTGAATGCAAGCTTGCAGTGAGAAAGGGATTCAGTTTATGTGGACGAAATGATTAAAGAAGTCCAGCATACGTCACCAGAGACAAGTCTGTCGTTTCACCAGAAGATCAAGTTATGATATTTTGATTAAACATTATGAGGTCGAAAAAAAATCAAAATGATGGATGAATCATTCACAATAAAAGTCTCTAAAGGCGGAGGAAAATGAGGAGAGCTTGTTGCTGCCTGGGCATTGAAGAGTCATGTATCATGGTTGGTGTCCATCTGTGTTGACGTCATTTGTCACCATCGCTTTTTCAATGATGTATGACTCACATTGGCGGGAATATCCGATCTGTCCGCTTACATGACAGACGCAAATGCACGAATCTGATTCATATCAGATTTAGGCCTATTTCCCCTTATGAATGAGGCCTAAATCTGAGGCCGATCTGAGAATATCAGAATCCATGTGCTTTTTTTCCTGCTTACACGTTCATGGATCATATGCAGTCGTGACATGGGAGGGAAAAATCGAAATAAGGTCGAAATTTGAACCGTGTAATGTAAATGAGGCCTAAGATGCATTTAGAAAACAGAAGAATTTCTATTTTGTGCCGACTTTAAGCTTACAGTATTGAGCTGTTAGCTTAGCAACATGCTAACACTGTACCTTTATTAAAATCAGTAGCATCCAACACGCATGAGGAGCACCATTTGAGTTCCTATAAAGAGTTTCTGCCTATGAAGAGCGCTCCAGTTCATGCATGGAAGGCAGTGGACAAGAGGCAGCTTTCTATGTTTTACAGCAGAGTCTGTGTGTACCAGTTGGTCCTTCATCATTTATCTGAGCTGGGCCTCATGAACCCCCAGTCCATTAGTGGCTTCTGACTGGTATCACATTACACTGATGGCAGTCAGAGAGATGTTGTGCTAGAAATATGTCACAGACGGTCCCTCGGGACAGCGCTTGAATCACAGGCTTAGATACAGTATGTGAGCAGGACAGATGCTGTCCTGGCTGGGATGGACACAGCCAGAGGGCTTTATCTCTCCTCAGATCTCAGTGCTGGACAGCCCAACCCAAGCTGACATCAACATAGGGCTGAAGGATCATATGCATATGTCTTGAAAAAAACAAGTTTTCATCATGTTGTATTTTTGAGGATGTCATATACAGTATTTATGTATGCCATATATTTATGCTGCATCTCTGTTTTGCTTTTCCTAAAGGATAAAATAAAACAAGCTAGCTATTTTTATCTCTTTTTTTTTTTGAGTGCTTAATCAAAGGAGACCAAGAATATTTTAAGAATAATAATTATTATAATACAAAAAGTACACTAGGATTTTAAATATTACACACAAACACAGACACACACAGATTATTGTGCCGATACTAGTAAAATATATATATTGAATAATGTGTGTTAAATAATCTTAGTCTCAGCCCAAACAGAAGCTACAGTTTACTTTGAACTAAATGCCAGATACAGTTTATTGTTACCAAAATACCAATGATAACCAGGAGAAAAAAAAAAAACGTTATGCATAATGCATGACTTTTAATTATAAACAAACAGGAAATACACTTGAACTATTTTGAAATGTCTATGCTTTACTATTGCTGGCTTCTCATTCAAAAAGATAATGATGAAATATGCACACTTACAACCATCTGCAACATAAACACCATAAAGTAAACATTGTCATATTACATTAACAGTAGATTATAAGCAATTGCTTGGCATCCTTTTGAAATTTAATAATCACATTAGGCTGTGTTGTGATTCCTGTTTAAGACCCCTTAAAATAATAAAGACATTTGTTATTCCATTTAAGATATTTAAGACTTTTTAGGACCTTAAATTTCATAAAACAGGTTTTTTTTAAGGAAGGGACTTTTATTCTCACTCGTGCTTCTAAATACATTTTACAGTTTGCATGCATCTATACTTGGTCCCAAATGCGAGTGAAACGCTACTGTCGAGTCCCCCTCCAGCTGGTGGTGCCATAGGGATTCACCTAGTTTGCCTATGCCTATAAACAACCTACCATACATGAATGATGGCTCAAATCGAGAGGGGTTCTGATACTAATTCTAATATTAAGCAGTTGAAATTATTAATGATAAAGCAGAAAAACTCATACTTGGACTGAAGGAAGGAACCCAAGCGATAAAGACCAGAATATCATAGCGAATTGTGGGTGGATTCTTTTAACTTAGGCCGGTAAGAAACAACTACCGGCCTACCAATGCCCTAACATCCACCCACAATACCCCAGCATCAGTGCAACGAGTTTGGCACAGTCAAGTACAACTCATATTTCCTTCAAAAAAATGTAAAGCTCTTCACACACATATAATTTACAATTTATTTAGTATTGTCAGATGTTTGATCTAAGTTTAGATTGCTTGTGTGTGTTTTGTGATTTCCCCCTGCAGCATATAGAAACTATTGATAAAAGACGAACGTATACTACATATGCCATGTTGTTACTGTCATGTGACCTACCAGTGTCCATTGCATCGCTTCACTGCCATTCATAAATTGTCTCCTGTGGCCTAACGGTTATAGTTATAGTTAGTGTCCATCAAATGCACACTTCAGAATCTCAGCGGAAGTAGTAGATCGTGTGGGTACTTTTCACTTATTGTTTTTTTGAAGACTATGTATTCGGACATGCTACTCTGTTGACATACTTTTTTTTTTTTTTTTTTTTTTTTTATTAGTATTTTTATATTTAGTGTTTTTTTTTTTTTTTTTTTTTTTTATAACTAAACACAGCGTTTGGTCACCATCCATTTGGTTTCCAAGCCTATGTTCCTACAAAACTGTGATGTAAAAATATATTTTACGCAAACATAGGAAGTCATAAACGACTTTTCACAAATTCTGTTTTCAATTTTATTTTATTTTTGCATTTTGAAAATATAGCAGTTAATATAAATACAATCATATTCTATTGTTTATTAAAAAAGTAATACAGAGCTTCACAGCATTTTTTTTTTAAACACTGCATTGTTATTTTTGTCAAATAAAGTAATATTCAAGTACCACACAGCAGAGCTTCATAGTAAAAGTAAGTCATGGAAAAGTATTAGACTTAGCAGGGCTCCAGACTACGCCTAAAATGGTTGCATTTATGACTAAAAGTATTCATTTGTGAATGTTTCATTGAGTTAGAGTGCCGAAATATGAACAGGCAGGGAAACATTTCACACACCAAACAGACGCCAAAGAACTAGAGCTGATGAAAGCCGACTGTGTTGTTGCCTTTTTGAATATCAATCATGCTGATCACTTTCATTATTCCACTCCGCTCATGTTCATTAGATAAATTTAAGGTCATTAAAAGTCTTCAGTGCCTTAAACAGTATATACAAGAGTATAAACGATAATTTTAAGGCATCTTCTGTTTTGTGGATGGAAAAACAAATCGTGATACTCCCTAATGTGATTATTAATTATTTCATAAAATAAATGTGAGCGCTGCATGTTTTAAAGTCAAAAGATGGCGCTGTTGCGCGTTCTTCAGTCGCATTCAATGATTAGCACACATTTGTCAACCGATTGCTAATGAACTAATGCTGATCAATTATCATAAAGTTTACTTTATATTATTTATATTATATTTTGTTGTAGCAACTTAATTTTTTAATCCTCATTTGAACTTGAATGAGCAGCAAAGGTAAAGCACAGACATTTCTAAATAAGAGTCCCGCTGTCAAGCAGTATGTATATCAATTGCCCCTGTTTATTTGGTTACACAAACCAAATTTAATATATTTATATATTTATTTCCATATATTTATATTTATTTTATTTAGTAAACTATTGTAGCTTCAGGAAGGAAGGACTAAGAACATTATTTGACACACATTATTCAATATAAAGATTTTACTAGCATCAGGGTTATTATAGTTAACTAAAACCATTAAAAACATTTTTTATTGCTTGAAATAAATGTTAATACTAAAATAAAAATCTGTACAAACTTAACAAAAAATTAAAGCAGAAAATATAAAAATCTAATCGGATTCAAAATATTAACAAAAACTATAATAATATTAAGTGAAAATAGTGACATTCATTTCCCAGAAAAGTCACAAGACGAAAAAGATGAAACTGTAAGGGAGATACATAAACACAACAGGATGACTAAAAGTGAGTGTAAAATTAAAAATTTTAAGTTCATTGTTGTGTGGCTCTTAAATTATTTGGCGCCTGTTTTTTTTTTTTTTTTTTTTTTTTTTTCCCTATAGGAGCCAATGGCTCCTTAATGAATTTTTTTGTCTGGAGCCCTGCTTAGTATTAGTATTAACTTAAGAAACTGCTTGATGAATGCAATAGTTTTCAATCTGTCAGAGAGATATCTAAGACAACATGTAACTTGTTGGCAATGTAAGACTTTACACCTTGCTTCTGACAATGGGCTTGTACTTTGAAGATGGACTAAGTGGCCATCGCAGATCGTCTTTCAAGTCAGTCAACTGTGTTTTGACAGGACTTGCAGAGCAGTTACTGTCCTGATTCATAGAAATCCTTGGGATACTGCTCTGCCTTGAATTACCTAACTGAATTACCCATACATTTCAGATGGTCTTTCTTTAACAGGCTCTCAAAATCTAGGTATTGTGAAATGTATTAATGTAAGCACCAGTCAAAAATGGGGAAATGCTACTTACTGTGTCATTGTTTGAATATATGCATTGTAGGACTTTTATTCTTGCTGTCAGTGAGTCTTGATGTTGCTGTAGAATAAAGGGCTCGCTCTGAAATGGTGATCATGGGGAACCATGACCATACCTCGAATACTGGAAGTAACTTGACATTTTATGTTCCAATCACATATGTTGTAGAGAGGACAAAGTTCCATTGTGCAGCTTTAAGGTAAAGTTTTTTTTTTTTTTTTTTTTTTTTTTTTTCATTCAGTTTAAAGTGTCATGAAATGTCTGTAAAAACGGTTGTTCTGGTCCAGATATACGGTGATCTGCGCTGCGAGTGTTGTTAAACTCGTCATGGCTTTCTGCACAAAACCGCTCTCGTGTGTGTTCTTACATATTAAATATTGTTACAGTCATATTTTCCATGTGTTGGTAATCAAACTCCAGCTCTGACTGCATCGCAGGGAAAATGCAAACAACACTTTTGTGTTACTGTACTGAGGAAACGTACACTTACGACACATCTAACGCCGAACGCAAAGCTGAACAGGCAGAGGTGAATGAACAACGCTCAAACAGTCTTGTGACATTTGATTTTTCTGCCATAATGCAATCTCATGCATAATACAGCATAGTGATTGGATTAATAGTGTTCATTCTCATAAATAAATGCGCAGAAAAGCTCAGACACTGATGACATAGACATATCCTTGCAGCCAATCACCACTCTGGATTAACGCATTTACCTCACTTTGGTTCAGCTTTGCTTTTTAAACCATAAGAATGAAATGGCTTTTAAAAAGTAAAAAATAACAACTTTTCCCTTAATAATAAACATGAAGAATGCTATTGTTGTTTACATTGATGTGCAACCTGTACATATCTGAACACTTCAGATGTAAAAGCAGCTTAACGCCACCTCCATCAAAAATGAGAGAATGATATTGAGCAAATGCTCTCCGCACATAGTATACGTTCATCAAATACTTTCAGCCTCAGCCTGTTCAGAAATACCATTGGCAGAAACCTTTAATTGACACTTACCTTTGCCAGCAAAAGCCTCTAAGTTGTGATCATCAGAAGACGCGAATCGAATTATGATTTCAAGATGAATGACGGCGTGTGTATGAGCATTCAATTTAATTGTCCAGCTGCAAGTTTTTATCCTGTTTAAAGAGATTTTTAACTAAACGAGATGGAGGAATATGATGAAATGGATGAACCTGTAGTAGCTTGTCACTAGCAAAAGGAAACGTCGTCAACCTTATAATTCTGCCCGTTCTAAGGCTAAAGAAAATCATCTCGGTGGTAATGACAGGATTTTGCGAAGTAGCATGTTAACACAACATTGTTTCGTGTGCTGTTGTAACTCTGACAGAAACAGGCATAACCTACATTAAAGAACAGCTCTATTTCACCAAAGACAAAGATATGGACTTAAAGGTTTCTGCAAAAAAAAAAAAAAAAAAAAAAAAAACACACACACATGGACTATCAAATTTGTTAAATACTAATGAATTAACTAAAGTGACATTTTTGAAAATAAGGCATTTCAATAACTGATTAATAACCTTTTTAGTGCCATTAAAGTGAAAATACTGAACCTATACAGGAGCCTGGTAAAAATTCTTTGAGAAGTTACAAATCTGTGCTTTCACTGCAGATATCACAACTGTAACATAACAACATACTGTTATTTCACCACAGAAATCAGAAAGGAGGAAATTATTCATTTAAAAGTTAATTTTAATTTGTATAGCTATGTAACAAAAATATTGTTAGTAGATGAGCTATATTTGTTTATTTATCTGGATATGTGGGTTGTTCAATTGTTTATATTACCAAAATTAATTTTTCCACTCTTGTTCCCAGTTTTGCCTTTTTTAGGAAAGAGTTCTCAGGTGCTCTGAAAGCTGTTAACAATTTTGACAGTGTGCATCAAGGGACTGTGAATAAGCAACACTAGCAGGAAGGAGGGAAATTAACTATTTCAGAACTGCTAGATTTGAAGCAAACAAGACCAAGTGGCAAGTGATGTCAAGACCCTCACATTGACCGAAGTGTTGGACCTACAGCAATGTTAGTTTGCTGGAAGTAATAGTATCATGAAACATTGTCTGGGCCCAAAAGAAAGGATGTTTAGTATTGCATTGATGCAGCATTTCAGCACTCGCTAAAGTGACAAGGGCTTCAGTTCTTCCAAGAACAGCAGATGGAGAATGTCATTACTGCTTCATGACAAGAGCACATTTATTTCCAGGAATATTGATTAGTTGGTTGTCCCGTGAATGACCAATATGGGTTGGAGAAAATTCAGGACCTGGAAAAGCAAAACAGAGGTATCCATAGGTTGCCGATCACAGTGACTGGGATGTGTGCTGTAAGAAAAATGATTTTTCGAATTTGTAAATGAAACAAAGATTTTTGGAATACATTTTATAAGAAAATGCTGTTTCAGTCTCTTTACTTCAAAATTTCAGATTTAATTAGGGCCTGAGCACCGATGGTGTGAGGACTCTATTGTAATTGCTCGGCCAATTCTTCTTCTCCGCATTTTTGAGGGCCTAAACGTGCTCGAAAACTCATGAAACTTTGCACACGTATCAGAAATGGTGAAAATGGTCTGATATGGGTTTTAGAATCAGGTGAGGCAAAATGGCTCCATAGCAGCACCTACAAAATTTCAATTAAGCACCCTTTGTGCTACGTTTCACGTACAGGTATGAAATTCTGTAGACAGATGTAACATCCCAATACCTAAAAAAAAAAAAAAAAAAAAAAGCCCTGGGGTGAAAAATCTGAAAACCCAACAGGAAGTGAGATATTTTGAATTTTCTGTGCAAAATTTTGGCAGTTTTTTGCCATTTCCACACATTCTACTTTAACGAACTCCTCCTAGAGCTTTAATCAGATCAACATCATATTTGGTCAGTCTAATCTAAAGGCCTTTGAGATGTTAAATTACGAAGATCTTGAGTTTTCGCCGAAGGGCGTGTCTGTGGCGGCCTGACAAAGTTCGATATTTCATCATAAAACAGGAAGTTGTTGTAACTCGGGCATACAATGTCTGATCTGCCCCAAACTTCGCGTTTGTGACCTAAAGACATCTAGATGGCAATACTCAGTTATAGTCATAGCACCACCTTTGGGCAACAGGAAATTACATGTTTTACACGGTGATTAACTCCTCATAGACATTTAAACAGAACCACATCATATGTTGTCAGTCTAATCTTAAGGTCTTAGTGATGGTAAATTGTGAAGATCTTGAGTTTTTGCTGAAGCACGTGTTCGTGGCGGCCTGACAAAGTCTGATGTTTCTCCACGAACGATGAAGCTGTTGTAACTCAGGCATACAATGTCCGAACTGCCCCAAACTTCACATGATAAGAGTCCTGGCATAAAGACATCTAATGCCAATATTCAGTTAGTCATAGCGCCACCTGCTGGCAACAGGAAATGGCATGCTTTGCACTGTAATTCACTCCCAGAGAAACATTTCAATATGCCATGAAGTACCAAACATACTAGAAACATGTTAAATCATGCAACACTTGGCTAAGTGGTAATGTATGCGATTAATGCCACGAAACAGGAAATTGTTGTAACTCAGGCATACAATATCCGATCTGCTCCAAACTTCACATGTTTGATAACAGTCCTGACCTGAAGACATCTACATGGCAATATTCAGTTAGTCAAAGTGCCACATGTTGGCAGCAGGAAGTGTGGCACTTTGAAATGACTTTGCCATATTTCCCTTGTATTTAC
Organism: Hypophthalmichthys molitrix; assembly: GCA_037950675.1. NCBI lineage: Eukaryota > Metazoa > Chordata > Actinopteri > Cypriniformes > Xenocyprididae > Hypophthalmichthys > Hypophthalmichthys molitrix. The sequence goes on from CM075501.1 coordinate 25,922,722, forward strand.
TCACTTACATGCATGTAGCGGACTGTTCACAGTTTTCCAACGAAAAAGGGCCCTTTCATCGCTGCTTGCAGGTTTAATTCAGTATGTTATTTGTTGTTTCTTTGTAATTGTGAAATGTATGTAGTAGCAGCTACTGAGTGAAAACTGAGTAAATCTTACACTTTACTAATAGACCTACTAATCTGTGTAAAAATTAAATAATGATGCTGCCATCTTTCTAAAGTCATTTTTTTACACCCCTGTAATCTGGCTCCAAATCTCAGGTGAAAATTATCATTTACTCCGTAAATACACATCTTTGACATTTAATATTTTGGCTTTCATCACTATTTATGTTTGTCTTTCTACAGAAAGTATGTTCTTTGTACATGGATTACTCAGTTATCTGGATTTTACTGTTGACAATTAGACATGATCTAGGATTGTTAGGTTCTTTGAAGCTCATCCCGGAGTTGCTGTCATAGCAACAGGTCCGTAATCTCAAACCTGCTCGGGAGCAGGCTTATGGGAGTGGCTTGATGCAGCGCAGGAAATGCAGATAACTTAGTAAAAAAAAAAAAAAGGTGCGGTCTGCTGTCCCATTAGAAATATGTTTTTGACCCATAAGAAACTTTAATCAATGCTGTCACGTAACAAATCTGCTCAGGTAAAAGTTTTACAGGTAAAATTAAATGAATTGCTACTTACAACATTGAACTAAAATGTTAAAGCCTGTACAAAAAATAGAAATGGTGAAATGATGTAAATGATTGGGAATCATGTAGCAAACCATACACAATTTATTATAACTTTTGTTGTTTTGGTCGCTTGCTGTTTCCTGCTGTTTTCCATATTAAAATTTCCAAAAATTTGATTAGAAGATCTAGCATCTGTCAAATCATCTCAGATGTATTAAGCGAGGTATGAAGAATGGACCCAGAGCAACGTTTAGATAGTGCCACAAAGCCATTGTTTATACTTTTCTGAGAATCAACTGAATATGTCTTACTGAGTTGTTACTGCAAATTAAGCTAGGATAGGAGAAAATATTTTGATACAAAATAATACACACTTCTGCTTTAATTACCGCCCTAGGAGACAAATTTGCATAATGAATCTTCTGTGTAAAAATGTTTCCTTCCGTTTTTTGTGTGTATGTATGAATGATGAAAAACAGAAAAGCAGAAGATTGGGTTTGTTTGACCTTGTGTTGTTCTACTGAGGATGCTGCACAGTTTGCTGCACAGCCTTTTCTCTGTCGTTCCATCATTGTTCTGTTGTGTTTCCACTGACTGAATCCCCTTGAAGGGCCTGAAGTCCTCAGACTCTTTCTGGCTGCTCTTTTCAAGTCCTTGGGGCATTTGATGTGAACTTTTTTTTTTTTGGTATATACTGTTTGGGTATTCCACAAATCATTTTAAGACAATTGGCTGAACTCAATTGCAGTGGAATATTAGCAGTTTATGACATCGTACTCGCACACTTTTGGTCAGAATACCAAAATTTAAGTAATCAATGCAGTAGAGCTGTGCAGTTTTGTAGCCATAAAACCCAGAAGAGAATTAACATTTTCAAGGTTTTCTCAGGAATATTCTTACCATTTAAAATGACTGTTTTGTATTTGAATATATTTAAGTATGTAATTTATTCCATATAAATGCACTATTAATTTTACAGTTTTTACTTCCTTCTCCTTTAGATTGCCAACTGTGGAACTTTGACTGAATCGATGCAAAATGGCTTCAGATAATACACACCGTAGTTACTCTATCATACCATGCTTCATATTTGTAGAGGTAAGTTTCTTTTACAGCCAAAAAACTACTATTTAACTAAATTTTTTTTGTCCACTTGCTATTATATTCTATTCCCTGGCTATTGTGCTGTTCCTTACTTTCTTATACGGCTTTAAGACACCCTTTCTTTCTGAAACTGGCTGGGTATTTAATTAAAATTTCTGTCAAATCCAGTTTAATCACTGGAAACTGTGTCGGCACTTCAAAGCACTTGTGCATATCTCTCAGACAGCACTGTTGGGTTTGTAAGAGGACCTGCTGTGCCATTTGCCTGAACATTGGATGCCGGATATCCAGAGCTGTGTGCTGCTGATACTGTGGAGGAGTATTTAGGACATCCAGCTTTGTACTACAGAAGAATTATGTACAAGTATGGGGTCATAAAGCATGTGGTGGAGTTGTAGTGGTCAAAGATCTACTTTCAAGCTCTGCTAGGGTTGAGCAATGAACTATCACAATTGGATCTTTGATCATGATGCCTCAGGTTACCCAGGGAGTACTGAACAGTTTATAATACCTGCCTATACACATTCACATTCATCTCAATGGCAGTTGCTTGGCTGGCTCAGGAAATATTGAAGGCTTGTCCATAAGATACCTCTTTCTCCACTGACAGTGAATGTCAACAGTGCGCTGTATATACTATACATTCTACTTGCCTGAGTACATGCTGTATATTCACATAACAACAATATATGCTATATAGCAAATCTATCACACAGCTCTGTATATAAATTGGGATATATATCTATATAACTCTGAATATATGAAGTCTTTAAAGTCTGAATATATGGAATGGAACTCTGAATATATGGAATTTGATTGTGAATATAAGGAATTAAACCTGAAAATATTTAAAAGGAAATAATTATAATATAATATTTATAATATGATGTTTGAGTATATGGAATGAAGTCTAAATATATGGGATAAAATGTGGAATATACGGAATGAATCCTGAGAATATTTAAAAGTAAAGTCTAGAAGGATAAATAGAAGGAAACTTGTATTGAATGAAATCTGACGTCATCAAAGTGCCATCTTGTGTTTTTCATGTGTGATTGTTCCTACATATGTTGAATGAGTGAGTCTTCACAAAATCTAGTAGCAGCAATCTTAAGTAATGACGAGCTTATTAACACTGGATGCATGTATAGGCAAAATACTAGTAACTGTATTAAATACTGTTGTACTGATGAAGAAATTAATTTCCTATTTAATCACAGAAGACTGAATGCAGTGAACCTCACAGGCCAGGAATTTCCTGCTTATCGAGCAAACATTAATACAGAATATTTCTGCCTTCCACCTCAGGGACCACCCACAGCTGACACCCCCCCATGTGCACTTATACCATGCATTTGGATATCAGCTTCCACCTGGAGTGCTATTTCAGCTAACATCTCCCTAAGAGATTCATAAATTCCTTTGAGAATGATGCATAAAGTTTTCAACAACATTTTGCTGAACATGATTACTCATAAGCACTAAGAATGTTGCAATGATGGAAATATGATCCTCGAAATGACGGGATGTAGACTCCAAACTGTCTGTATTGTTTGGCGTATGACCAGCTGTTGCATTTTCAACAAAGTATTGGGAAAAAAAACCTAAACCACACACATGAAAAATTAGGGATGTAGCGATTCACTCAACTCACGCTGCGAAATGTTTCATGATATGATTTTCTCGTTTTTTTTTTTTTTTAACATTTTTTTTAAAGAAAACTTATAAACAAAAAGTGTCATTTTATTATTTCTCAGACAAAATGCTGCACATTTCTTTGTGAAATTGAAATATCTTTTATGTCAAATAACAAAACTGAATTGAAATAAAAAAAATCCCAAATCAAATAAATAAATATATGAATAATACAAAAAAAAAAAAAAAAAAAAAAATCATATAAACAAAGGCTTTGCCTGTGCCTTTTCCTAGCTTGGATTTTTTTTTTTTTTTTTTTTAAATATCAACATATCCACATTTTCTGGCAGAAGCTGATATCTCTGCACATTCACAATGTCCCCTGCTGATGAAGGAAAAAAACTTTCACTTGGGACAGAGGTGGTTGGTGTGGAGAAGTATGCCTTTGCTAGACTGGAGAACAGTGGGTACAGCCTAGCATTCTCTTTCCGCCACTTGAGTGGAAAGCTATTGAGGGAAATGGATGTTTCAGCTCTGTACTTATTAATTTCTGCATCAATCCAGCTGGTGGGCTGTGCAGCTGGTTCATCGAAAGTCCCTCCAAGGAGATTTTCCAATGGTGTTTTCATGGGAGGAGGTTGTTTCAGCTCAGCTCCTATTCTGTCTTCTCAAATAAGGCTGCTCTGCTGCAGGGGGTGGCCAGTGGCACCTTCTTTGCCCTCATCCTGCACAGAGGAATAGCAGAAATAAAGATTAAGTAAAATCTAAGTAGAACAGTGTAATGTTGTCAAAAATATCGATATCTTGATACATATCGATACTGAAATCTCCTTTTCTGCAGTATTGATACACTAGCTATGTTTCCATCCAAAGTTGCAAATTTGGAATATCACATTAAACATTTGCGAATAAAGCACTGTTTCCATCCAGTGAGTCGAAGAGAACAAAATTGTCACTTCCTGATAAACTGGTGCCGAATATCACTCAGAAAAATGGAAGTTGCTCCATAGAAGCCACTGTATATAATAATTTTCGTATTTATTAAATTATTTTGCACCTCAGAATGCACAGATTAAACGCAATAAACGGTGTCATGCATTCGGATGCCTGGTGTTTGTGAACGCAATTGTGTTGGGGAATTAAACTGAATCACTTTAACAATAGGCTTTGCTCAGGCATGACAGTTTGACACGTACTCGCTTCCTCTCCCTCACTCGGCTCATTCGCTTTGTTGAATAGTGCTTGCATTGCATGTAATTTTACTCATTCCCACAGGTTTCCCACGGACCAAACCTGATCTATATAAGTGGCGTGCACATTAAGCTACCTCTCAAACGGCTCAAGAGTACCAAATTGAGTTATTTTACATGGCTTATTGTGGTTAAATGGTCAAATATACAAAATTGTCAAAATGCCCGTCTTGGCGAGTATTCAGGTAAACGCAGTCAGTTTTGAAACGTAAATAAAACGCATGTTGTGGAACAGTATATCCACCTTTTTCCTACACCCCATGACACATGAAATTATGGGAGTAACTTCTTCAAAAAGCCAAAATGCTGCCACTCCAATTTGAATGAGGATGCGACTTCCTCAACATCAACATCTACACTTGCTCACTGCTATCGCACCAGTAAAGTGAAGTCTCAGTATACAGCTTCAGTGCCCCTGCTGTTTAAAACGTGTATCGTGATTCATTTAACATCTCAACTGACTTGAATAGTTACATTTTCATCGATTTTCAACCGACATAGAGTGCATTGTTACATCCCTAGTAAAAATCATATACTCTGGGTGGCTTTATACCATAAATGTGTTAAGAAATTCATTAACATTAGAAGGAGGTTAAGGACAAATTCCTGTGTTGTGAATAAGTTAGAAATTATTCATTCTACATTTTGTAAAACAAATCCACAGTTATTAGTGAATGAAACCCAACGTTCTTAAAAAAAAAAGATTGTAAATAAAGTTGGTACAACCTCCAACTTGTCTTAAATCCCCAAATGTATGATGTTTCATGACTTAAATTAGATCGTTTCAAATATTAAACAATACTAGCTACATATAATATTACAAGAAGTTTTATTTATTTATTTTTTTACTAGATAAGGCAACCTTATGAGCAGGATAGTATACAAGCAGACAACATCAGAGCTTATTTTATGCTTACAAATAATAATAATAATAAAAAAAATACACATGTTCTTCTCTGATGACGTGTTTACTGACCTGAGGGCGGGACAACCTGTCACTCACATGACATCCACCAATAGCAAACCACAACCATCCAGTCAATTCCCCATAGACAAAATCAAGTCCTGCCCTACATTTGTTCTTGTTCCAGAAGCCGTTTTACTTGGATATACATCACAATACGGAAGAAAAGGTTTTGACCAAAAATAGGGATTGTTTACATTCGTATGGTGAGCTTCATGTTGATCGGTTGTCAGAATATTGCATTCCAATGTGTAAGAGAAATGGTGAGAGATTGCCCCTCATCCATTGCTAAGTGCACAAACATAGCACGTATCTGATGCTTTCCTTAGCAAACAATTAGTAAGTTAAACTTGTGAAGGTGACTTGTGAAGTAGAGACAGGTAGTCTGATACTGCATACTTGTAACTGTTTTTGATTTGTAGTTGCCTACTGAATGTGCACTTGAATGACAGTTAACTTCCCCTTTTAGTGCTGGTTTTTTCCTTTTGTGACTGCATATAAAAGAGGGATTGAACATTGGCAGCAAAGTGCCAGACCACTTGCCAAACAGTGTAAGAGAGAAATCGAACGTGCATCTATACTAGTAGTCTCTCAAACAGACTTCAGTTGGGAATTTTCATGCAACAGAGATGAAACACACTTGAAAACATGCTTGCCACAGAGATTCCTTTTACAGGGCGAATCCCCAATTCCACAGTGCTTTCCACTTAATAGATGTGTGTAAGTGTGTGTGTTTCTGTTTCTCTGCCTCTGGATCTGCTTGAAGCTTTCAAGACCCATCAGAGACGGAAACTAGGCCACACAGAAATGATCATGCAGTCTAATGCTTTCTTAGTGAAGACATGAAGGCACTGAGAAATACAGTCGTGTGCTCCGTTTCTTTAGAGATTATTCCTGTGAAAAGGCTCCCGATCTGTGAAGCGTATCCAATATGTTGACATATGCCAGCTACCTTTCTCTTCCAGCTACTGACTGTGCAGGAACTGGACGCTGGCCATCTTCTGATCATGTTGTTCCTGTTTATGTGGTCAGTGATTGTGCCTGTTTTTCACCAATCAACAAATAACAAGGCAAACGAGCAATAAATTATTGGCTGCCACTATAAGATCTTGTGCCTAGTACAAATAATTTTTATAGTTTTCTTGGTTCTAAATTTCTGCAAACTACACCTCTATCTTCACCAGTAATGACGGACGTATACCTGGACCACACCACAACCATCTGTTGACCTATTTTCAGTGTTAGCTCTGATTAAAGTAATATTCAGGCTTTGCAAACTATGATTATACCATGATGCATGATTTCTGTGCTTGCTTCAGAGGCAATTTCATGAATTTATCAAAAAATAGATATTTATGCATGGTGCATCACAAGGACTCAAGATGATTACAACATTTGAGCAGTGTTTGAAGCTCAGGACCTAAATTGAGCATTTGAACTCTTTCCCCGCCATTGATGGAATTTTCTGTTTTTTGTGAAACCGCTTCCCTGACAATTTTCCATTTTTCTGTGTTTTCACTCTCATAGGGTAGAGGGCTCTACAGGGCTGGGCGATACAGCAAAAAAATGATCACAATATAATGTTTCATATTGTTCGGTATCGGTAATTATTGAAAATAAACTTTTTTCAAAAAAAGGACAGTAGAAAAGAAAGTCTGAATTTAACCAATGCACTTTTAATTAAGGCAAACAACAAATAATTTTAAATAAAAATAAAATGTAAACAAATCTCTTATATTTTATATGATGATTAAATAAATAAGTGTTAAAGAAACTTAGGGCTGCACAATTCTGAATAAATTTAGAAACTTTTTTTGTTTTGTCAAACTAAGATCACAATTCTGAATGACAACTAAACGAAATAAGGTAATTTACTACTAGAGGTTCTGACAAAACATTAATTGCTGCAGTCTATTTTAAATTTTTTGATTTATTTGAATAAATTATTTTTTAAAAATCTGTTTGGATGTATGATTCAATGACTCGCTCATAAATACTCTTGTTTCAATCAGTGTATTTGAAAGAATCTATTGAATGAAGATTCAATGTCAAATATTTTTTTAACACTCACTTGTCGCCACCTGGTGGTAAAACAATGTAATCGATAAATGCGTCTTTTTCCGCTCCAACTTTCTTTCAGAAGCTGAATTGCTCAAATTTGATCGATAACGTAAACATTAGTGTTTATATCTGAACTATAAACTCAGTATTTCTGTGATAATTTGAATATTTGTAACAAAGAAATAAAGATACTGTGTGGTTGAAAACACTGTGCAGCTGTTTATACTTACATGACAACTGCTCTCTCAAGACGAACTTTGAAGTAGATTAACTGTAAGACGTAAGGAAACAATGAAACTGCCACACTGACAAGATATGTAAATTTTATTCACAATCTCCTCGTCGCCGGCAGGCACAGCTCTCATTTTCATGTGTTTGTGTGTTCTGATCTCACGTGGAGATTGCGCAACTGAACTCCACAGCAACTTGTTTGCGTGTCACTCGTAGCGCGTCTGTTTGGGACGAAGCGAGCTTGAGAGTTATTCATGCAACCGAACTTCATGTCTGTTTACATTTTAAGGCATTTAAGTGAAACCATATCGAGAGTTATATCGAACATTTTTTCTATCACTATCGATTAAGACGTACCGTCGATAAATATCGATACCGTTTTATCGCCCAGGCCTAGGGCTCTATCATGCATCTTCTGAAAGAGGACAGAACCTCCAAATCAAAACACAGGCAGAAACAAGCGATAAAAGCATTGCTATTGGATGTTGTAGTCTTTGACAAAAATTAGATTTTCTCAGCTCTTTTGTTCAAAATGTTGCTTTTTTATGAAACTTAACCACATTCAAGTGTTGACAAAATATAAGTTATCATGAGTATTGTAAGGTATGAAGAGGATGTCATAACAAATGCCAGTACACCGGGAAAAGTAAAACGAGCGATTCATTCATAAATCTTACCTTCATGCTGTGTAAATACAAACTGGAAGACCGAACACAATGAGAACAATCGTAGCGCTGAGAAAGGGGAGGGATACATTAAGTCTATTCATACAAAAACATATTCATACAAAAACAATTTTGTGAAAATGATCAATAATAAAGTGTTAAGATCTTACATGGCCGTTTAGATTTTTACCTAGAATCTAAACATTAATTTATGTGGTTAATGTGACTGCATGGTCAAAATGATGGTTCCCAAAACAGTTTAGATATTTTGTTGACTACTTGACCAACCAGTGTGATCTATACTTGATAATTCACTTGGGCACTGTGGGAGAAACAATGGAAATTAAATTTGCTCACCATTTTGTAAAGTTCTGTGTTCAGTAGCGAATAATAGGCAAATAACCGTATTTTAAGAGTAAAATTGACTTGTAGAATTGAAAACAAATCTGAGCATTATTTTATTTTCTGAATTAAAATTCATTTTTATATTTTTTGGAGTAAAAATGTAAACATGAAAAAATAGTCCTGCCATCCACCATGAAGAATGTTTAAAAAGAAACCTTATTTCTTAGGGAAAAAAATTGAATAAAACTTTTGACCACAACATCAAAGCCATGTAGAAAAATAGCCAATAATTTGACTTTTTGTGTATTATTGTGAATGTGTATATTATATAACAGAGCAAAATAATGTTTCATAGTTAAAACTACTTTTGGCTCGCAAATTTTCTTAACTTTTCTCAAAGTTAATTTTGGATCCTGCTTTAGAAATGGCACTCACTCAGCCTGCTTCCCAAGATCTACTCCCTGTTAAGCAACCACCTATTCCCCAATAACATCAGAGACAATTAATTATTCATCCTAAAACTCCAGCCGCAAAGTGCTTTGCTCTTCAGCAGTCCACTAGAGCTTTGAGCTGTAGTTTTGTGTCTCTTTGTCTGTAAGAATTGTTGAAATTGAAATTTTTAAAGCTGAAATTTATTTTGTTATATCTGCAAATTAATCGGCCTGAGACTAAACTAAGAAACTAAACATTATTTGAAAGGTTTAAAAAAATTAGCCACTTTTCCACCGTCAAGCCAAACCATCCTCATTGCTTAATCGGTTTCTTTGTCCACTGTGGGGCTGAAAACAGAGCTCTTTAGAAAAAAATACAAATGTGTTTTTAAATCAAGAGTTTACAAACATATGAGATGTAAATATCAACCCTGTTATGGAGGATTAGATATTTTTGTTATTAACTAGTGTTTACTTCATTCAAATAGCACGCTTGGCCAGCTAAAGAGAAATTAGTAGCCAGGCAACAGACAAGTGACCAATCCTGAGTCACTACTGTCATTCCACCAGCAGTTAGCCAACTGTGCTGAGATTTCCAGACTGAGAACGGTTTGTAATTGTGCCGTACCAGGCTCAAGTTGAATTATAACTGGAACTGTTCCTTACCATTCTCAAACCCTTCAGCCCAAAGGTGGAAAAACAGCTATTGTTGGCCTCAAGGTATAATATGGACTATCCAGCAAACTGTGCAAGTCAGTAGGAAACTGCAATCTGAACATACTGTATACTGAAAAAAAAAAAAAAAAAAATGGCGTAGAAACAATTTTCACATTAAATTAAAGTTTTCAAGTAGAAAAACTGAAACAGTATTTTCTTTTAAAACATAGCTGTCTTAACTATGTCTTAACAATTAACTGTATTATTTACATTTATTTTATTTTTTTTTAAAACGTTTATTACAGTGTACTTTCCAACATCAACAAGCCTCAGCTAGAGATAGATTTAGTCCTTGGATGGCTCACCTGAAGACATTTTAGTCTGCTTTATCCACACTGATGTAGACCGATTTCAACATGAACTGCATGTATTGTGCTGTCAGTTGACACTCAGTTGCATCTAAGATTTCAAATCATTGCATCACAATCAGTCAGAAGATGCAAGAATGATAACAGAATTTTAGTTCTTTTAAACCCTGCAGAAAATCAGAGACCCGCAGATCACAGATGTTCCACAAAAAGACAGCTTGACAGTATGTTCATGGAAGAACGTAGTGAAGCTGCTCAAATCCAGGTGTGTACACATGATTGACACATGGTCTTGAAAACCCGTGGCGGTACTGACAGTCAACAAATCTGAATACCGAAAACAGCAAATGCTTTAAGTGCTGCCTGTCTAATTATTTGTATGAGAGTTTAGGACAGGCCCACTGGTGAATATTTTTGAGATGTAATTAACCTATTAAAATAAATGAGCTGAATCAAATTTGAGTAAACGGCTCCCTCTTTTTTCTCAAGCACGCATTAAGCCCAGAATCTTTAATCTAAAAATGGATATTGTAATTTTTTTCTCATGTCATTCCAAATTTTTATGCTGTTATTTTTGTGTGTGGAACACAAAAGGACAAATTTGGAAGAATCTCCAACTCTTTTTTTCCATGTGATGACAGTTCTTAGTACAAAATTACATTTAAAATGCAAAAATACATATCTATATAACTAGTATTCCCTTCCACTAAACCTCTGAAATCTCATTCACATTCATATTCAAAAATGATTTTGAAATATTCAGTGACAGAATGACTTGGGTAATCGTATATGTTTAACGGAATACAAAGTGATAATATGTGTCATTCCTATCAATGCTGTTGCAGAGGAAAATAACAGCCTGCATTTTGTACTTTTCCTCACAAAAAACTAATGTTAGATAGTGCTCGATCATATGGACAAGTGGTGTTATGGTTATTTCTAGTCATTTTTGGAGCTTGACACACCATCATTCAGTCAATCAGTTTGTTTATGTTTTTGAAGTAATTCTCTTCTGCTCACCAAGGCTGCATTTATTTGATAAAAATGACAGTAAAAACAGTAATATTGTTAAATATTATTACAATTCAAAATAACTGTTTTCTATGTGAATATTTTGTAAAATGTAATTTATTTCTGTGATTAAAGCTCCATCAACCAGTTTTCAGTCACATGACCCTTCAGAAATCATTCTAACATTTCTGATTACCATCAATGATGAAAACAGTTGTGCTGCTTCATATTTTTGTGGAAACTGTTTTCAGGGCTTTTTGATTAATAGAAAGTTTAAAAGAACAGCATTTATTTAAAGTAGAATCCTTTGTAACATTATAAATGTCTTTACTGTCACTTTTGATCAATTTAATGTGTCTTTGCTGAAAAAAATATTAATAATTTTTTTTAAATTAATTTAAAAAAAAGTTTGGTCACAATGAACGGTCATTATATGTGAAAAAGAACTGTGTGAAGATTATTTCCCCTTTGTGTGTTCCATAGAAACATCGTTAAAGTTTGAAACAATATAAATAAACAATAACAGAATTTACATTTACTTAAGTTATGAATTATTCTTCTAAGCATGTGAACTTTCTTATCTTCTGAAGTCTAGTCACATTAGTTAGTTAGTAGGTCATGTCTCTTTGAAAATTAAATTGTTTGTGAGCTGCTTTTGATGTTTATTTTATCAAAAATAATCATTATGCAAATGTTTTTTTCCTTCTCATTTACTTTAATTTGCAACCAGCAAGAGCTATTTTAATAACCTACACAATTAACTTAAAATAAGTCAATGTCAAAATTGAACAAGCAGCTTCTGCCTCCATTCTGGCAACAGTAAGAAAACTCAACTTAAATTCAAAGGAGAAAAAAAAGATTATCAGTTATTATAATAACTGTCTAATTCCAGTGTCAAGCACGCTGCCACACTGTAAACTATTTTTACAGCACAAATTCTGAAAATGGGAGTGAAGCGCCTACTCATGTAATTGGTTTGATTCAGCGGTGAACAGAATGATGAATCATGGTTCTCTGAAGTCATTCATCATGTGCGTTCTAGGGCCACGTCCCACTGAACCGCTGGTGTTGTAAGTTGGCAGACTGGTCGTGTTTATGATGCATACAGCCTGTTATGATCGATTCTGGTTTATCTGGAACAGCTGTAGTGTTTAGTTTTATATTTGATCTGCTCTGGCTGGAAGTGAAGCTGATGGGATCTACTTGCTTATCTATAAGGGATTATGGGGAAACTGGATTTCTGAAGAAAATGTGAATGGTGCTTACCCACTGTGCTTGAGTGGTTTGAGTAGTTTTTAGTGTGTTGCGAGATGGTTGTTAGGGTCGTCTGGGTAGTTGTTAGATCGTTTCTTGCTGGTCCAATCGAAAGCCACATCCAGTCTCAGTGATATCCTGGTCTATTAAAGAGATAATTCACTCAAACATGTTCTATCATTATTTAGAAATAAAGGTTTATATTGTTCCAAACACAGAAGAACATATTTTCATAACATATATATTTTATAATATATATATATATATATATATATATATATATATATATATATATATATATATATATATATATATATATATATATATATATAATTATTATTTTTTTTTATTTTTTTTCTTGTCTATACAATGAAAATCAATGGGGTTCAGTGTTGTTTGAACCCCCAGCTTCTTCTAAATATCTTCTTTTGTGGTCCTCAGAATAAATAAATACAGGCAGGTTTAGTTACAACGTGAGGGTAAGTAAATAGCCACATTTTCACTGTCGGGCCACAGTCACTGAATATAAAAATAGAACATGTACTTATTCAGTCGCTCCTGATTCTATTTATTTGTGATCACAGGAATGCACAAACAACTCCGTTACAGCATTAAATCCAAAGGCTTACACATTTAGAAAAATATGTTTGTCACATTTTTTTTTTTTTTTAAGAAAGAATGAGCATTTCTATTAATTTTCCACAAAATTTTGCAATCCGAGGAGGTTTGAACGATCTCTCCCATCTCACTATGCTGTTATCCTTTCAGCCAGAGCAACAGAGGGAGCTCACGAGCAGAAAACAGGAGTTTATATGAGTAACCGTAGTATATGACACATGCAGATGCATTGGTTCAGTATCAACAAAGGCACAGGGAAAATAAAGATGAAACATGAAACCAAATGAATACACAATGATAATCATGTATGATTTGTCCAAGTTCTTCAAGCAGTATTTTCCATAATCATATGTGTATTTATTTTCACAATGGTTAGCCTAATAGCCTTTAGAATCATATATTTCTGCTTCATATGGTGATCAGAATCCCCATTAGATCACAATTGGAAGTTTTTTCACACTCGCTGGCATCTGTAAGTGAGTTTTGAACTGAAAATTGTTTAAATGTCTTAAATGTTGAGGTTAGCTTGTAACTGGAAGCCTGATATGATGACATAAGATATCAGCGGTGCTGACCCCCCCTTGACTCATGTAAACTCTGCCTTTGTTCATGACCAGTCCTCAAGCCCCAGTTGGCCCGCTTTGGACCAAGGTGTTACTGGAGGTAACAGTGGAAAAGCGACTGGCCCTGGCATGCACTAGCATGATCGCTTTGGCCCGACAGTATAAACATGGTTAATGATGACTGAATTGTCATTTTTGAGTGAACTAAGCACTTGTCCCTCATTTAGCGTATAGTCAAGGGGATTTTTTTATTATCGGCAAATCACCAGTCCAACTGCTTAAAGGTGCAATTTTGTACACTTTCTGTCCGCTAGAGGTCGCTAGAGGCCTATTCAAAACAAAGGCGTAGCTTGATGACGGCAAGTTTGAGTGCAGAATCTTGGGACGTGTGGTCTTCACATCACAGCCGGTGGAAATAATCGGGATAGGACTCGGAAAGAAATCATGTTCATGGATGTGATTATTAACGTTACTGTAGTATGAAGCAGAGCAGGACCGAGTGTTGAGGGAGCTGAACAAAACCGCTGGAGCGATTGCGCAACACGCCGCGAGCAGCGGAACTTTTATTATGTCACAGTCGCCGGCGCTGCTTCTGCTTTTCCGGCCATGAGTATGAGGTAACACAGCTCTGTGTATCATATTAGAAACATTTGAGAGTGTTGAAAATGATGTTATAACATTACTCTGTGTGTTCGCTTGGCGGCTGCTATGAGACGCTTACTGCAGTAAGCTAGATCGATTTTAGAATATCATAATAATTAATGCTGGATGGCTTGTGTTGATAAATAGCATGCAATTAATTTTAAAACGTATTGTATGATGGAGAAAATTCTGTATTACTGTTACTAAAAATAAAGCTGCATCTGATTATGCTATGTTAGCTACTTGACAAAATAGTGTTTTTCTCTGAGGCATGGTAGAAAATCAGATTTAAACAATAAGACTAAACGTGTTGAGCTATATAACAACAATTAGATTTCTGTCTATAAATGTAACCAAACAGTTGTTCCCTTAATTATTAAAACATGTAATATATTAAAGCGTCTTTGGTGTTTCCATGGTTTCTACAAAATAAAACCGAGGGTAACGTGGGTATGACGCAATTGACAGGCGACTCCTCACACGTTCCGGAGCCTTGGTTAAAATTGCAGTTTTCTCACGATTTTCAAATAGTTGCACACATTTTGGATATTGTAAGTACTCAAGTGAACAAAATATATAACACTGGCCTAGTGGTTTTTGGATATTTTACTGCAAAAATTCTTACATATTGCACCTTTAACAGGTCCAACACGTCGTCTTTTTTTTTTTTTTTTTTTTTTTAAATCAACTATGACTTTAAAGCAACTTGTCATCCATTGTGATTTGGCTACAATGTAGAGGATGACATTTAGATGCTGTATATGGTGGCAGTTTTAAGGGCTGATGAGTCAAAGTAGGGCTGAATAATTTGGAGAAAAGATCTATTCTCAGAAAAGTTGTGATTTAAAAAAAAAAAAAAATCTGCTGTGCTTGTTTATAGGGCTGCACAATTTATCAAATGTTGTGATTCTATATCAGAATGGAATTATTATTATTATTATTATTACTAAATAATAATATAAAATGACCACTACTAATAAAATAAATACTATTGTAGTTTTACTATTGTATTATTTCTCTCTAAAATAAAAAAGATATCTAATATGATGATTATGATTTTTTTTTTTTTTTTTTACATTACAACTGTAGATTTTAATTAATTTCTTCATTTTCAAAGATTTAACCTATAAAGCTTCTCTTTTGTCAAATGCTTCTCATTAAAAGTATGAGAAGATAAGTTTGAGATGTTGCAACCCCAAATACACATTGAAGCGCCTGTGAAGCGAGCTGCTCTGAGTCAAAGCAAACACTAGCGGATCATGAGCTGCTCACGTGTTAATGAACGCACTTTCACGCTTCACTCTGAAACACGTGGCGCACGTGGCGTTTATTCTCTTTGTTTCCCATTCACTATTGCAATACTTACATGCTACTCTTACTATTTCCGCAGGATGTATACTATGCCCAATATGCAAATTGTCTATATGCATGGAATACCTGGATGACCTGCTACAAAATGTGCAGAATAAATGTACAGCACAACATGCTGTGTAAAACTGTACTGTTTTCCCATAATGCTATGTCCTCAATAAACTATGGTGAATGAGCTGTAGGTAATTACACATTCTAGCATGTTTTAATTCATTAATGAAGAATTTAACTGGATCAAATCAAAAATAAAAAATGTAAATTATTTTTATAAGATAATAACTAGAGGTTATGTCATAATTGTAGCATAGTACTGTTTGGATAATACATACACTCTAAAATATGCTGGGTTGTTTCAACCCATGTTTGGGTCAAATATTGAAACAACCCAGCAATTTTTCAAGTGTACTGCTTCACTTAGTCAGCAGTATATGGTGATTTGAGACCAGTAAGTAAGCAACTCTTTATCTCTCTCTCGCTGTTCACACATTCTGTTGGTCTTGTTCATGTTATTCCTGTTTGTAATCACACATTGCCCCCTGTAGGAAAGCTGAGACAGTGTGTTGCATTCTTGCTTGTTTTGTATCATGCTGATTCTTGCATTGTGTGTTGGGAAATGATAAGGACATGTCAAGGACCGAGCTGTAATTAGTGTATTAAGCATAAAATCACTTTAACAGCGGGACAGATTTGGTCTCAGTCATAACGCCTGTACACATTAAAGATGTGATGAGTGTGTTAGTATGAGATACTAATGACTCCATTGTAACAAAGACACGAGAAAGGACATTTTAAATTTTATAACTGGTGTTGTGCAAATCTTTATTAATGATGTATATTAACTGTATAAGCTAATAAAGCTTTGTTTTTACTTTAAAAATCTGCACTTGTAAATGTAATATTAATAAGATACAAGGCCACTCAAAAGGATAGTTCACCCAAAAATGAAAATTATCCCACGATTTACTCACCCTCAAGCCATCCTAGGTGTATATGTTCTTTCAGGCTAACACAATCGGAGATATTTAAAAATATCCTTAGTCCTCCAAGGTTTATAATGGTTGTGAATGGCTTCCCGGATTTTGAAGACAAAAAAAAAAATGCATCCATCCATAAAAAATGAATCCATATGACTAATTAAGGCCTTCTGAAGCGAATTGATGTGTTTGTGTAAGACAAATATCCTTATTCAAAACTTAATAAAGTAAAATAATGAGCTCCCGGCTTATGTCCAAAAAGCGTTAACTTCCACGACGTAGTACACAATGATGTTCTACATAATGACATGACGTACTACGCGTTATAGCATAGGACCTAGGGTAGTATGTCATTGGCATTTTCATTTTTGGGTGAACTATCCCTTTAAGTGTACTTTCATGACTGTTTTTTTTTTTTTAAATACACTTTTAAGTGCACTTTGTAGTTTTAAAGTTTTATTTTAAAATACATGTTAAATCATGTTTTAATAATCTTTTGTCATACTTTAAAAATGCACTTATTTCGATGTTTTGTCTGACATACTAAAACTTGATTATAGTGTTTTTTTTTATTATATTAAAAGTTAATGTATTTAAATATATTTGTAATTAAACATTTGTAATGAAGTTTTAGTCACTTTTAAATATGACATTAAAGTATGTTTTAGTTTATCATAAATGTTGCCAGTACATTCAGCATTAACTGACAGAAGTAGTAATTATATAACTACATATAGAGATGTACTTAATTAAGTCCTATAGGACTTAAGTAGTGAGTAATATACATTAAGTGGGTCAAAAGTTCAGCCAATAGCATTTAATATAAATTTAAACTATAATACATTTTCATTTAATTACATGCAATTAAGTGTCTGAAAACATTACATTTATTTTGCATTTAACTAAATATATTCTTTTAAGTTCTATTATTTACATAAGTAAAATGTACATCTTTTTTGCGAGGTTATTGCCTAGTCTTTGCCAATGAATTGTCATTTGGCTGTATCATGAAAATATCAAACGTACAAAATAGACAAATGAAATGACATCTTTGCAATTATTAGGAACTGAAAAGAAACATAAACTGGACAATAAACTGAGCAGTTCCAATAGGATCCTCAGAGCTCGGGACCTAAAATTAAACCATGTCGGAAATGTTAAAACTCAGTCCATGAGAGTGACGGATATTACTTATTTGTAGGGCAGCCTCTCCTTCCATCATATGAAAGCCTGTTTAATAAGCTCTAGGGAGAGATCTTGATGTTTGTAGTTCAAATGTTTTTCTGGATTTTTATCTTCATGGGATTTGCTCAAGAGCACTTTGTTGTAAAGCACTTTTAAGTGTGCCGGGTTCAGTCCTTAGGGTTTCATGTTCTTGGAAATACTTTATTACTCAGATGTACGCTGTGGTTTGACATTCTGTGCATTTACAAGACAATAGTTCAGCATGTATTTGGAACAAATAATGTGTCTTGGTAATTATTTAATAGAAAGCATTAAAATGTAATATAACGTTGGATCAGTGGGTTAAAAACAAAAGGCAGTTAAAAAAAGTTAGTAAAGTTAGTAGTTTTGATCTGGATTAGCAACATTTGAAGCCATTGTAAATTAGCCAGTATACACAGATTTGTAACTGCACATAAGTTGAATACTTTGAAAATGCACAACACTCGTGGCAATTTGTGATTATTTTACGATTTGCGGATTCGTATAATCTTGTATCATCTCATTTGTACGTCCCACAGATGATTTAGGTTTAAGGGTGGACCTTCATGCATACTTTTTCCAAAAGTTGTCCGAATCACCGTATGAATTCATACGAAATCATTACCTTGTAAAATAGTTACTTTTTCACATGAGAGATGGTGGAAATGCGCCAAAGTTACAACATTGCTGCTCAACTGTAAACGATTAAACTTTGTTTTGTGCTGTGCTGTGCCTAAAGTCTGGATGTCATTACCTGACATTAACACGGATTTTAGGCCAGATTTGCATTCAGGCTGAATGGAAATCAAGCGCAAGGCTTGAAGCTCAAGAAATGGAGATGGTAAACAAACACTCAAACTGGCACTCCACAATGGTGGAAAAGCCTTGACTAATAACACTGGCCAGCTGGCTTCATAACAAAAATGTTTGTTAACACCAGCTAGCTATTAAAATTTACAGTAGATAACATTGTGTAACAATCCTGTATCTAACTAACAAGCTAATTGCTACTTACCTCCAAGTTGCATTGCAGGATTGTTGCCAACTACTTTCAAGCAATGTTGCTAAAGCCATATTAAATGTTGCTAGATCACAGTGCATGAATGCAGTAATCATTCAGTACCTCCTTGGTATATATCAAAGCACTGTAGCATAGAATTGCTACCTAATACCATCACCTCAGTACTTTTTGTAAGGCTGTTTATTACAGTGAAGTATTAATATTATGCTTACCCTGAATAAACCTTGGCTGTGTCCGAAACTGCCCCCTATACCCTAAAATAGGGCACTATTTGAGGGGACAGCCATTTGTAGTGGACCTTATCGGGTGCATTCATTCAGTTCCATAATGCACAGCAATAAAGAGTATACAACCAATGTACACTCAACTGTGAGGGTTGCGCTGAATGAATTCCTGCGTCTTGCCAGAAGATGGCACTCGCAGCTGAATCATCTATACGTTTTCCAAACCACTGGTCCAGTGTGGGTACAGTGTCATATCATATGGGTATAAATTCCTTTTTAATTGATTATTACATTGTTTAATTAAGTGTTGTACATAGTTTCCATGACAAAGTTTAAGAAAAATATTTTCATTACTGCTGAGCTGCCAGTTTGCAAACTATGCAAAAAGTGGCATCCCTTCTGAATTCACTCACTCGTTTTCATTCACTGCTTCAAGTGGACTTTGGCAGTGGAGTAATGTAGGGAATAGTAAATGAGGGTATAGGGGGTAATTTCAAACACAGCTCTTATGTTCCACCTATAGTGTGGGGCTGATTTTTTTTTTTTTTTTTTTTTTTTAAATTCAGCTACTAAAAGAAAAGTGCTGTGTCAGTGTATAAAGATTGTAATTGGGTTAGACATGCTTCCCCTTCGGCTCTGTATGAGGCCTCTTTATATTATCGTTTAAGTAAAGCATGAGGAATCATGGTACGTCAGCTCATGAAATACTAATGAGGTGGTGACTCAGTACATTGCTGCAGGGTTCAGTTTGTGTTGTTTCAGAGTATGAGAAGTGCAGTAAGACAATATTCAACCTGCTTTGATATGCTCTTCTGTCCTGATACGACTTCTGATGTGGTGGTGTGGGCCGGCCTATAATTTGATTTAGAGGTTGGTGCCTTTGCCTAGAGGTTAAAACACTGTGGACATCACGCACTTGCAGGGGAGGACTATGGGGCAGCATTTGAGCAGGAATATTGCTGAAACACACTATTTGAAGACTATTTTGAAGTACAGAATTGTGTGCTTAAATCCCATCTTTCAACTTAGACCGTTTTCAGACCTGTTGATCTTTGTTCCAAAACAGGAACTTAAAGGGAAATAAAATGAAACTAAGAAGAAAAATTGCTCCAAATGAGCCAGGTTTGAAAACTAAGGCTTGGTTGAAAATAATGATTTTTCGATTTTAATTGATTCTCATTTTGATGAACCGATATTGATTCTTAAATGTTTTTTTGTTCGATGCTGTTTTCCTGCATGTAATTACATTTGTGATTATTTTCTGTAATTGCATCTATAATTACATTGTTGATCCTTCCCTTACACCTTTACCCGCCCTTAAACCTACCCATACTATTAAACCTGCTCTAACCTTACCAGTATCCCACCTCAATAAGAGTAAAAGTGTTTTACAATACCTTAAAGGGCAAAAATAAATTAAATTCTGTCATTTACTCACTCTAAAGTTGTTCTAAACCTGTCCGAGTTGCTTTGTTCTGCAAAATAAAAAGATTTTTTGAAGAATGATGGTAACCAAAAAGTTGCTGGGCCCCACTGACTTCCATAGTACTTTTTTATTTTTTAAATACTATGGAAGTCAATAGGGGCCATCAACTGACCCCAAACCTTTTAACAGTAGTGTAAGTAATATATAACTTTAAGAAAACTGTGCCTTCAGCAGTATTCTCTGCAATGCTGTCTTGCATGATTCATGAAAGGCCTTTTATGTAACCCTGCTGGAAATGAAAGGTTGAGGAGTGTTTCAGAGGATACAAATATGACTTACAAGTGGGCCTAATGCAAAGAGAGAGGAAAAAAAAAGATGGACACAGCTTACAAAAAGTTTGCTGAGTGGAGATGAGACAAATTTTTAGAGAAGTGTTGGTGAAATGGTGAAAGATCTCAACAGATACTTCTGTTAAGTTTGTTTCTTTGTTATCTTTCCAGTTGGTCATCATGGCCGGGACGGTGCTGCTGGCATACTACTTTGAATGCACAGACACGTTTGGGATCCATATCCAGGGTTTCTTCTGTAATGACGCTGACCTGATGAAGCCCTACCCCGGGCCGGAGGAGAGCAGCTTCATCCCTCCCCTCATCCTGTACTGCGTGGTGGCAGCTGCGCCCACTGCCACTGTGAGTAGAGATGGGTCAAGATGGTCGACTAGTCCTCCAAACTAGTTAACTGACTAGTTAATTACTGAGGTCAACTTGTTTTAGATATTTTTTTTTTTTTTTTTTTTTTTTGCATTCTGGTTTTTAGTTTCTGGTGATTTCATTTTACAAGGTAAATGTAAAGAAGTTAACTAATATTAACAAATTAAACCTTATTGAAAAGGTTTACTTTTTAAATGAATGATCAAAAAAAAAAAAGGGGGGGGGGGTTTCTTTTTTCAATAAAATGTTTTCTTGTGAGAGTTGGACATGAACACCAGAGGGCACTGCAATACCAACACACACAAATACTAAATGAATGTTTTTTTGTTTTGTTTTGTTTTGTTTTTTAATCAAAAACATAAATGGGAAATTACATGTAATCTCCAGAGCGGGGTTTCTGTGTGACCAGTATCCTCTTGATAGGCACATGGACCATAAAACATCAACAACTATAGAAAATTAGAGTGAATTTATATCTCCGTTTTTAGATTACACACACCATGAGGATGTATACATTTTATCAAGAATAACTACAGTTCAACCCAGTATGAAAACTGTCATCTCATCCTCATGTCATTCAGAGAGAGACTGAAATTTAAGTCATTATTCATGATGTGCTTTACTTTGCAATTAATGAACATATTCACTGTAGATCCTTGTCATGTTACTGACTTTTATGTTTGGTCAATCAGTATCCAAACAGAAATGTTTTAAGAATCCGTACAAAATGGCATAATTTTCATTTACATCACATATATGTTGTAATAATTAGATCATTAGAGAAAATGAAGCTTTTATTTTGGGACTGTTATGATTTTTTTTTTTTTTTTTTTCCTTCCAGAATTGCAAGGAGAAAAAAGTTGTGATGTAAAAAGTCATAACTACCTTTTTTATTTTTTGTTCTGTGGTGGTAACAATTTTCCATAGATATGCATACTGTAAATATCATGAAAATGATGTCACAGTGCAACTAAAATTGGCTTTATTTTCTCTAAGTAAAAAAAAAAAGAAAAAAGAAAAAGATTTGTTATTTTAGGGGTGAAACAGTTCTCGTTATGGGGCAAAGTAAGCCAAATGCTGTGAGATAAATTGAGCCAGTGTTTACCCTACCATAATATTATGCAGCTGGGTTATTGATTTATTTATTTATTTTTTTAGTTTATTTGATAGGAACAGTGTACAAGTCCACCAAATCCTTCTCTGATATGAACCAGAAGAGGTTTCATCATGTATATCTTTCCACCAGTAGTCCCTAATGGCCTAACATGGTCAACATTGCAGAAAAACTACCAGACCAAGAACATTTTGACTAAAATATTTATTAGTTTCAGTAACATTTATTCATTCTAATTTAGTTTTTTATTTAATTTTACTCAAACTCTCTGTTTAGTCTGTTTTTGGGAAGGTTACAACTTTGGTGTTCAACATATTGTTTCAGAAATGCGAACAATTAAAGATATTGAAATTTCAAATATATATAATATATATAATATATATTTATAAATATATATAATTACATGGAATATAACACATTCACCAAATGGCTTAAAATGTGCAAATCTATATTCAACCTGTAGGTTTCTAGTACCTTTTTCATACAGTTTGGGACACAGTGTTGTTATTATAGACCCCCTGTGGTGAAAATCAAGTTAATGATAATAATTATTATTAATGTTTTTTATATGTCTATGTGGTGTTTTTAATATGCTTTAAGGCAAACCATGTGCAAGTTCGTCAGTCAACACCATTGCTGAGTATTTTCTCCTTAAAACTACAGTGAACAAAAGACGGTCTCAAACCCGTGGTTTGAAATCGCCGGTGCCTGTGACGTCAGAACAACGTTGTAACCAATCACGTCGATGTGCCGGCGGGCTATAGCATATCATTAACAGCGAACTAGCAGGGTAGTCTTGAGAGAATCCAGGTTATCCCGGTATATTTTTCTTTTGATGTGAAAAATCATGTAGATTTAGCAATATGGCGGGTGTTTGATGTATACAATGTTATGATGAACTATATGCCTTTCTCTACTGCGTTTGTAAGGATACTGATTTTTAGAAGGCAGCTGTCTGACTCTGAGATGGAGAACGGGAACATGGTTTGTGTAACATTAGCAACACATTATTAGCTGTTTGATAACGTAGTCAAGCAAAAGTCTAATCATATTAATTACTGTGATGTGTCCGAAGTTGTAAAGCGCCATTGTGCTGCATTTACTTCAGTAATGAATCGTTTCCACCGAGCGGTCTGGTTCGGTTCAGTACAGTACAGTACGATTTGGGATGGTAAACCATTTAGTCCTTACGTTTTCACCACCAACAGTATCCTTACTTGATAGGCGAGGTATATGCCGGAAAGTAGCAATTGACGTCATTCTCGTATGAAGAAGAAAGTGACAGTAAACAACAATGGAGGACATACAGCAGCTTTGTTTGAGCAAAGGCTAAAGGCTGCAAGGAAAAACAGCCGAAAAATACACATTGTGTTGCAACAGTATTGTGTTGTCATTCCCCTTGTAGCACACGTGACGATTCTCTGTCAACCAGTCAATGTTCTGCAGTGAGTGTAGCTCCACCCTTATACTATTTTCCTAGGTACCCCAATGGAAGGGTCCCAAAAAAGTGGAATGGTACGGTTCGGAATTAGGGTACCATTCACAACTTCTGGCAAAGGAAACGGCAAAAATTTCATACCATACTGTACTGTACTGAACTGTACCGTTCGATGGAAACAAGCCATAAGTTGACTGAGTGGATCTCTCTGAACTGGCGTGAGCAAGTGGAGGTGGGGCTAATTTGCGTATTCATTGATCCATGTATATTAAATGAGGTAAGGTGAGTTACATTCAAGCTATTTTAAGGTATGGAAAAAAATCACAGGAAAACACGTTTAAATATGTCATTTTGGTGATCAAAGATGAGTTTTAAGGGATAAAATTATTGACTACAGCGGGACTTTCATCTTTATAACCCTGCCTACATCTCAAGCAACAGACAGTTTCATCTGTACTGTACTATTCTAAGAGATGAACACTGCAGTCCAATTCTATCTTTCTAGTCTTACTCCAGAGATATAAAGAACTGCAGCAGCAGCCTCTGGTCTTGAGATATATATATATATATATATATATATATATATATATATATATATATATATATATATATATATATAATATTTTTTTTTTTTTTTTTTTTCCCCTTCCCTGTGACAAACTTTCTCTCCTCTGTATGGTAGAAAATAGAAAACTTTCTTTGCATTTGGTAACTTCAGAATTGGTCAGTGGCTGAGGAATATCTGACTTCAAAGTGGCCTGTGAAATGTTGTATCTTTTAGGTGTAAATTCCCAAAACGGCTCCACTTTTGTCATCATCATTCTTTTCAGCTCAAACACACGTCCTTTCTATGCAAATTCATGCCATCAACAGGACTTTCTTAGTAAATTCTGTCTTTTAACTTTTCCATTATGTTTCATGACTGTTTTGTCATTTGAATAGAGATGGGGCATGTGCAACATATGACTGATGCATCCAATTTTTGCAAATCTGCTTTATTTAACTGAAATTGAGACGTTTTTAAGTTTCAAAAAGAGTCTACAGTATTGTATATTGATTTCCTAATGAAGTATGTGCATGCAGATTAAGCTTGTATAATTCCTTTGAAACCTTTGGGTGAAGGAAACGTTCATGCAATTGATGTTCCAAGGGTATAGACCAGCATAAATAAATCTTTTTAAAACATATTTTTGTCTGGAAGAAGAACAATTGTAGGGCAGGACTTTATTTTGTCTATGGGGAACTGATTGGATGGTTGTGATTTGCTGTTGGTGGATCTAATGTGAGTGACAGGTTGCCCCACCCTCGTACCAGTAAACACATCATCAGAGAAAAGAAGAGATGAGCTGCAAGAGGGAGAGGAAGTTTATTTTGAAGATAGAGGCACATGAATTAAAAAAAAAAAAAAAAAAAGAAAAAAGGTGCACGGATAATCATTTATAATAAATAAAGCTTTAAGCTTCAAGTTATCTCAGTTGTCTCACATTTGTGTTTAGATTGAAAGTTAGTACATAAGAATCATGTTGTAGAGGACACAATGTGCTATTTTGATTATGGATGAGATTTTAGAGATAGGATGGAAGGGAAGTATGTATGGAGAGGAAAAAAAGGAGCTGTGTGAAGATTCTTTGAAATGGTCTTTTTCAGCATGTGGGTTTGGAACATCATGAGGGTGAATAAACGATAATTTTCATTTTTGGGTGAAATATTGCTTAAATGTCTTTATAACACTTGATGTTTGAATATTGCTACTTTTCAACAAATGAAATAAGTATTAATTTGGTTTGTTATTAGTGCGAAACTCCATGTTTAGTCACAGTTGGCTTATTAAAAATAATACAAAGGAAAAGTGAACTGATCATTAGAGGTTCACTCAATTTCACGGCACAAAAGACTTTTAAAACATGATTTTGCTCATAAAATGGAATTTTTTTTGTTGAGAGAGAATTGTACTGTCATTCTAACATTCACAAAGTCCCAGACCATTTACTTGTGATTGTACTGGTAATGATAAAGCACAAAGTATATGTTTTTTAGCGTACACGCACAGTCAAATGCACAGCCTTGCAAAGTATACTTCATTTAACTCACAAGTGTACACAGGTGTTCGATGCATGTGCAGTTTTGAGCAGTCTCTCGCCACGAGTTACAACCCATGTAAACATCTTTGTATTCTTTCATGCTAGAGGGTACTGAGAGTACTTTTTAACCTCTTAGCACAATCTCTGGTCTATGTTGGTCTCCATTGTTGCTGTAGCTTGCATGTGTTCCAATCTGTTCTATTTATGCAGTTTTTCTTCGACTACATTGTGAATCGACACCCACACAGCACGGTTGACACTTTACTGCAAAAAAATTAAATGCGCATGTGCAACCCGCTCATGCAATGTACGCACGGTTACAAAAATCCGGCCGTGCATGTACAGTATGCGCATACTCTTCTGATGACAAAATTCACTTCACTCGCACTGTACGCTGACCCTCACGTATGGGCTTATCATGACCAGCAGCTCATTAACGTATGACTGCTCACATTTATATATCAATGCCTGTGTGGCAGTTCAGCAACCCTTCCCGATGTACAACAGTGTGAACCACTCCTGTTTTCACATGTGACGAAGTTAGCATAACAGTTGTTTTACATATTGATGTCTTAAAGGTACAGTAGCAAAAACTAAATGATGACTAAACTGTTTAAATTGAAATTTCGAAACATTGATGTCAAAAGCCACTTTTCTACCATCGAGCCAAACAATTCTTGTTGCTTAACTGTTCCATTCCGTGCCGATCCGGCCCAGCCAGTACGGATACGGTTTCATTTTCCACTGTGGGGCTGATAATAGAGCTCTTTTGGAATATAATACAAATGCGTCAGTCGTTATCTTGTTAACGCAAGAGTTTACAGATGGTACGAGATGTAAATAGCAACCGCTTTTTGGAGAATGTTCTGATATTTCTTTTTTTAAACTTGTTTACTTGGCCAGCTACAGAGAAACTGGTAGCCAGGCAACAGACAAGACCAATCCTGACAATGTCATTACACACATCCTACCAGCATGGTCATTTTTGTTGTGGTTTTCATTTAGTGTATGTGCTTATCCACTGACAAACCTGTCGGAAGATTTTGACACTTTTGCCAATGCTGATTATTTCTAAATGGCTGATTAATCAACTCGACCCATTAATACTACTACAGAATATTAATAAAAAACACCTAAGCAACATACTTTAGTGAGCACTCAGAAGTAAAGATACAACACATTGGACCAGCACTCTTCAGGATGGCTAGCCAACCGTGATGAGAATTCCAGGCTGAGAAAGGTTAATAATCGTGCTGTGCTTAATCAAGCTCAAGTGGAAATATAACTGGAACCGTTCCTTACTGTTCTTAGAATCGTACGGCCTGGCGGTGGAGAATGACCATTGACACCAAAGTGTGACTGCTTTTGGTGCAAGACACTTAAATAATGTAAGGACTTAAGTGAAAAATATAGCTCCTCCAATTAAGACCAGAAATTATAAGAGACATGAAACTCACTTGTATTTACATAAGATGCATTAATTGCTTAAATCTAATTTAAAACAATTATTTTTTTTATTTTTTTATTTTTTTCTGTCTGTAGATATTTGTTGGGGAGATCTCCATGTATGTCATGAAGTCCACTAGAGAAGCCCTAATAGCCCAGGAGAAAACCATTGTGACTGGAGAGTGCTGCTACCTAAACCCTCTCATCCGCAGAATCATTCGGTTCATTGGTGAGTCTTCTGTTTTCATCAGTGCTAAACATTTCAGCTCAGTATTGTTTGGTTCTAATACGGATTTTCCAGTGGCCAAAACTGATCTCCTGGCACCATGGCGGCATAATGCATACTTGCTTTATTTTATTTATTTATTTTTTTCTAAAACAATAACAATAATTTTTGGGATTGCTACTGTGTGTATATGTTAGGGCTGGGAATGATAATGTGTTAATTTCTATGCCTAATATTGAATTATTAAAATACTAAAAAAATATATTAAATATCTAAAAATAATTGACATAATTCATTATTGCAGCATTTCACTTAATGGGACTACAATAATGTCACTTCCTGTGTGATCATGCTATTAGCAGGCTGTTCGCCATTGGCTTTGTGAAGCAATGGAATTTTATGTATTAAGCATGAAAAATTAATTTGTAAAATAGGCTTTAAAGTTAAAAAAAAAAAAAAAAAAAAAAATGAACAGACATCTTTCATTTAAACTGGAGAGCACATGGAATGATGACAGGAACCGCTATTTCATTCATTCATGAAACATTTATTATTATTGGTTTCGGGGATGATTGTTGTAAATTTATTGAACTTTTAAAAAATGTTGGTCATGTATTATAAATGATAAACTAGTTAATAAACAAAAACAGTCTGCAGTTTGGCTTTTTCAAATAAAAAACATATTCAAATATATTGTTGAATGGCTATAAGTAGTCACTTTTATTCTTAACATTCGAAAAAAATCAATTTGAAAAATGTTAATGGTGTTGGCAAAATAGTGTTGATAGTACTTAGTAAAAATATGCTATTAAATATCATTTAAAATATACTTCAGGAACTCTCTGTGCAAGTATATTTATGATTACAAATTTGAAAGTGTGAAACCCTAAACTAAATTTTTAATTTTTAAAGAGTTAACAGTGGTTTTGTAAATCATAGAAGATAATGTTACTATCTATTAGTTTAAATAGTAGGAGACAACTAGTTAATTTTAAGCTTTTTTGCGCTATTTTCATCTTCCAGGTTTAGTCTTGAAATCAAATTGGTCCGAAATCCAAATATTTTTCCACTTTCAGTTTGGACAGGCAAGTCCGCTTGTCACTAGAAACATGAAACATTGTAAATAGTGTTAATTTTGTTATGTGTTCCCTGTAAGTTTTATATAGTAGTTTAACTTTGTTGCACTTGTAGTTTAAAAAATAAGGGTACTCTACTAGGGTAGGATTAAATTTTTTTGTATAGTTTTAATCCACCTCTTTACATTAGGGTAATTTCCCTTATGTTTAGGGTTAAACATATATAAGGTTAGTGGTAGGATTAGGTTTAGTTTTGTGTCACTAGTCAACCTCTTTATAAGGGTTAATTCCCCTAGGGCTACTCTTTTATTTAATCCCAGCAAAGGGTATGATTAGGTCATGTTTAGTAAAGCTTGTTACCTTCTTTATTAAGGAGAACCAAATCATCAGTAGTGAACCTCAGGATCATTGGGTGTTTCGGCCTTTTAATCACTAGACACTCTCCTTTGAGGCGGCCCATCTTGGGATGATCAGTCCCAGACGTGTGTCTCCGAAATTATGCTAATCAGATCCACAATTGTATTGTCGGGATCCTATTCTCCCTATTATGTTGAGATATGCAAAATTTTTCAATTTAAACTGATCTAGACCAGCAAGTCGAAAGCCAGTTTTTGATAATCCTGGTCCAGCATCCTATTGCCAAAATATATCCTTATTACTGGTCTCGAACCCCAGTCTCCCAGATACTAACCTTCCATTACTTACCCCTATACTAACTTAAATACCAACCCAGAAAAAACTGAAAGGCTCCCCTCCCTATCTGTGTTCTAAATCAACCTTTTTTGTTAAGGAATGCAAAATTTTCAGGAAGAATTTATCAAGACCAGCGAATCGAAAGCTCACCGGCTAAAATGAAATAATTCTGGACCCGCATCCCATTCCCAAAACAATTTCTTTTATACTTATTACCGGTTTCAAACTCCGGTCTCTCAGATCTAAATATTGTACTGATTACCCCTAAACTAACATGGAAACATCCACAGAGACTGAACACTTCCCTCTCTATTTTTATTATATATATATATATATATATATATATATATATATATATATATATATATATATATATATATATATATATATATATATATATATATATATATATATATAACCTTTTTTTTTTTTTTTTTTTTTTAAGGAATGTGAAATTAAATTTATCCAGACCATCAAATTGAAAGCCAATGGGCCAAAATCTGATAATCCTGGTCCAGCATCCCATTCCCAAAAATAAAATATATCCCTATTACCAGTCTAGAACCCCAGTCTCACAGGTCCTAATATTCCACTATTAACCCCTACACCATCCTATCTAGACATTCTCCTATTTTTACTTGTATCAGGACACTCCTAAATTGTGCCTGCCCTTCTCAAGAATATCTCTAAAAATATATTTATTTATTTAACCAATATATCTAGTGCTAGTCACCGATGGAAGATTGGTAACCATTTAAGATCCTTTAATCCAGGATCACCTTCTCTGCGTGCTGTCCTAATAGACCCAGAGAGGCTGGATACCCACCTCTCTCCCCAAGTATCTCTTCGTTATCACTGCAAGGTATTCCCAGAGATACCCAAAAGAGAGCCAGTTTTCAATTCGAGGAGAATTGACTGGCGGATGTGTTCAATAGCACACAAGAAGCTTCTACCTGTCATTCTCCTATCCATTCAGTAAAGCCAAAGTGTCCCTATAATTCACCTACATATCCTCAATACTGGTGAGTACCCATAATGCATTGCAACCTACTTAATTTTCTTATTCTAATCTATTGTAATAAATCTACTCCCTTATAGTTCCTTCCAGACAAAACCTCCAACTCTATATTATATTGTATTATATATTATATTATATTATTATGTACTATTTATAAAAGACAAACTAAAAGATACCCTCAATCTCTAAAATATATCTAATAAAAATATAGTACCGCCCCCTCCCTCTCCTATCCTATCATCCTCCTCCTAGTATTTTATATCACTATCAAGGAAATTCTCATACATGATTCTTCCACCTTCTACCCTAAGTATCAATTATAAGAATTAATATAAAATCAAATAAAGTTACTTACTCTTAATATACTATTGTGACCCAGTAAATATCTTTTTTTTTTATTTTTTTTTATTTACCCACCATGGTCTCGAGCCCTGATCTTCCTGTTTGTAATCCAGTTCTACTAACCACTTTACTATCTTACCTCCCTACTCCTAACCTAATCTGTTCATCCTTATTCACAATTACATCCTATTAAATTACCTTCTTATTTTATAATAACCCAATCCTTAATATGTGAATACTATCCACAGAAAGAAAAAAAAAACAAAACATGAAATCCCTTATTACTAATATGTATTAGTAAAATAATTTTAAGAACCCTTTCAATGCAATATACTAGTTAGCTCCCGAATCCCGGTCTCCCAGTAACAAACCTACCCTTTTAGTCCCCTAGACCATAGAAATACAATTATTCTCCAGTTACACAAGTTTGTCATACTTCATCTTTATTAGTACATACTATTCATATACAGTACATTCCATTAAATCATCTACATTCTTTCATTTAAACCTCTCGGAAATATTGTACCTAACCTCTTGATCCATTGTTTTTCTTTTACCCATCTGTCTACACTGTGTTCCAAAATATTATGCATTGCTGTTTTTGTTAATTTTTTCCTAAAAAGTCTATATAATTGGCAGTCAATAGGATTTGTCATTCCTCAACAATTAAATTGTAATCTGGATTTTATTAAACAAAATTACCAATGATGACAATGGCATCTTTTTGCAAAATAACTTAAAGTGCAGTGTTCCAAATTATTATGCAAAACAACATTTCAAAACACTTAATAGTTTCTAAAGGATTGAAAACAGTAATCTTTTGTCTTTTTTTTTTTTTTTTTTTTTTTTTTTTTTTTTGCATTAGGAGGTGATTTGTCTCAAATCAAAGCTATTTCAATCAAAAAACATCTTTACAGATGAAGTTACATATTAACATAGGAGCCCTTCTTTGATATCACCTTAACAACTCTCTCATCCATTGAACTTGTAAGTCTATGTATAGTTTCTATGTACAGCTGCCTCCCAGAGCTGCTGTTTAGAAGTAAACTGCCGTCCACCCTCATAGAGCTTCCTTTTAAGGTATAAGTTAACTTAGAGGTATAAGTTGAGGCAATTCAAACACCTTACCACTCACTCCTCTCACATATCTATGGATCCTTCCTTTTTGTTTTTCATTGGGTTTAGATAGCTTACTGTGTACCAAATAGTCACCCAAATTTTTGCCCCTCCTGTAGGCTACTACCATTCTGTATTGTTGCTCCATAGCCTGACCTTGAGTATGTTTGTTATAGTTACTCATTAGTTTCCTAGCCAGTTTCTTAGAATACGTCATAATCAGTGGTAAAATCCTTCTTTTCTGTTCTCGCTTACTCTTATCCATTTTTTCGCAGTCTTTCCTAACCTGCCTTAAAATCTGTCTAGAATATCCTCTCTTCTTTAAGGCCTGAAAAAAGACCTTCTCTGCCTCACTTTTATCCTTCTCCAATGTACATATCCTCCTAAATCTCAAAAGTTATGCCTTGATAATACCTTTAAGAACATGTTTATCATGATCACTGCTATAATGTAATAAAGCATGGGTATGTAAGCTTGAAATACACCTTAGTGTCTAGTCTCCCTGTAGTCTCAAATTCAGGGCTTTTGAACACTGTGGTGTCTAAAAAGTTAATCTCATCCATTTTTAATTCTTACTTGACCTTAATCGATCCAAGATGTTCATTTAATATGTTGACAAATTCCCGAAAGTCCTCTTCTGAATGGTCCCACACTCCCCAAATGTCATCCTAATATCGGAAATAGAAGGTAGGCAGCTTTGTTCATTTCTGAAATACCTTCTCTTCCCACTCAGCCATATAAATGTTTGCATATGCTGGTGCGAAACGCTTACCCATGGCGGTCCCCCAAATTCAGTCGTTCTCGCCGAGTCTCAATTCCAACAGTCTTAAAATAGCCGCTTCAGGTCTGTTTTGTCCCGGATATTTTTTTAACCACTCTCTTACCTCTCTCAATCCTTTATCTGTCTCTATATTCGTGTACAGGCTTTCAACGTCCATAGAAAACAGTCTTGCCCCCTGGTTCAATTTCAAATTCTCACCTTATACAGAAAGTTGTAAGTATCCTTAATGTAACAAGTATGTTTTGTGGAAACATGATTAAGATGGAAGTCTATAAACTCTCCTACACCATCAGAAGCAATTGGTCTGCCCGGAGGCATATTCGGAAATGGCCATGAAGCTTTTTCCTCCTCCCTTTTGGTATCCCTTGTAATATTATGTATTCCACTTGTGTTTTTGTGAGGTAGCTTTCTTTTTGTATTGTATCTATTTTTTATTATTATGTCCACTGAATCCATGTAGATGGGTTCTTCTAAAGGTCTATAAAATTCCTGATCTTCCAGCTGTCGATTAACGTCCTTGACATATTGCTCCCTATCCATAACCACCACAACACTTCCTTTGTCTGCTGGTTTAATTACTAGGGAAGTGTCTGCACATAACCTTTTTAAGGTTTTCCTTTCCCCTTTCCCTCTTTCTCCACAAACCATCCACTAACCAGCTTTCTATCTTCCTTCTATCAAATCCCATACCATTTCTGAAATTTGTTAATTCCCACACAGTGTTCAATCTGAATGGGACCTTTGCCCAATCCTCATCCTGACTTCCACCAAAATGGTCCACCAAATTTATCCTTCTATGATACTCTCTAATACTGGTTTCTATCTGTGATCTATGTGTATATTTTCTCTCACAGTCCAATCTTGGTACACATGACAGTCCATGTTCCAAAAGTTTTTTGTCTGTATTCAGATCGACTAGTTGGGAGAGGTTCATCACGGTCCCAAGTGTTTTTTTTTTTTTTTTTTTTTTTTTTGGCTCACATGATGCCTCCCCCCTCCTAGTTTAAATGGGTGTACCAATGGTTTAGCATCACTTGTGTAGTTTCTCCAATCCAATGGATCAAATCCCTCTCCGTTTGAAACTTACTGTAGGGCAAGTGGGCTATTCTCTTTCCAGATTCATCGATCATGATGTTTAATTCCCTCAAAACCTCTTTCTGGTAACTCTTCTGTATAATTTATCCTACTGTAGGTATCTTGATTACAGCATTAGGGAATGTAGCCTGCGCCATCCCTACCATTCTACTAAATGTTCTTTGTAATACTGCCATGGAAGTATGGTTTCGGTTGTTCATACCAAAGTATAAAATTACTTTTGAAACTTCTGGACTCACCGGTGTCTTGTGTTTTAATATCCTGTGGGCGTGTGCCAGCTGTGCCCTTGGGTAACTGACTACCTGAACTCTATTGTCTTTAATGCTAAGGATTACAACCCTCTACAATGCGAATAAATCACTCGCATGTGTGACCAAATTTCACACTAGGTGACTAAAAATGTCTAATTAGCAAATGTCTAGTAAATTGTATGATTTCAGTTGCCTGTGATTGAGTTCGAGGCAAAAGATTAATGCAGATGATATATCATTGCCTACTGAACTATATGCGTCGTTGCTTGGCTGAGAGTGCCCTCTGTCACTTAATCTCACACACGCACACTCAAAGTAAGAGAAAGAGAGAGTCTTACACATGCCACATAAAGAGAATTGACGCTGTTCTGATTAGGTCAGTGCTGCATCGTCATGAAAGTGTATCATTTGCACGTGTTTTTAAGCCTTTCCAATTTAAACATTCAAGCACAAGACGTGAAAATAACACATCCGAAATGCGGCCCAGAAAGGCACGTCTGACAGCACACGAAAACAGAATCGAGCTCTCTTTCACGTTGTCTTGCGCTTGAAAGGACAATTTCACACAAAATCGTCAAAATTCCCGTCTTGGCAAGTATCCTAGTAAACATAGTCTGTTATGTCTTAAGTGAACGTAAACAGTCAAGAAAGAAAACGCATGTGTATCAGTTTACTGGATCACTCAATGCTCTCGACTTAATTTTTGTTATATTGTGTTTATTTGCGCTATTGCTTGTGGTTTGATTATTTTTTCTTATTTTATTACAGACTGTTTACTTGTCTTTAATAGTGTTTGAAATTTATATTTTATTTATTTATATTATGTGTTTTTTTTTTGTTTGTTTGTTTTGTTTTTTTTACATTTGCATTGCTCTTGCATTTCATGTAAAATGTCTGATGAGTAAAGAAAAAAAATACTAGCCAATGGCGATTCGAGCTTCAGTGTGTTTGTAGGAACACACTGAAGAACACTGGTTAGGGGACAGAATATACAGTTTTTGCAATATTAAAATCATAATGTCTATGGAAAGTCCCCATAAAACATGGAAACCCAACAGAGTTATATTTCACAATACCTTCTTTTGGGGGACGTCCTCATTTGTAAAAATGGTATAATAATAAAATGTTTTTTGTTGTTGTTGTTGTTGTTGTTGTTTTTGTTTTTAGGATTTGTAAAAATTCAGAAAGTTTTCTGTTTAGGGTCAGAGTGTGGGATATGTTATAGTATTTATACATAGCTTGTTATAAAAACAATCTAGATAAGTTTGTGTGCTTATCCATTGGGGAAACATGTGAGTAGATTGTGACACTTTGGCATATTATTACTTAATGGCTGATTTAATCAAGCCCATTAATACTAAAAATACCAAATCAAACTCCACTGGTAATACTTTAGTGAACTCTCAGAAGTTAAAGTGCCACACATATCCAATAAATCTTTAACTTTGTTAGTGGTATGATTTACCTGGAGATTTTAAAGTAAAAGTTTTAAAGTAAGACTGCTGAGCTGTGGCTGTTTTATTGATTAGAAACGGACAGAACGCACAGCACTACCTCCAAAACACATCAATTTTTAAATGTTTTCTACAGACATAATGACAGACACAATCAACAAAACTTTCCAAGAAAACATCCACTCACAGTATTTCTTTTATGCATTCATATTTATTTTAGTGCACATTTCTATGTAGCCAACCAAGTGCCTGATGTAAAATGAAATCAAAAGCATAGGAAGCACTTGATTTAATGGATATGATGCATAATGTAGTGGAGACTCTAGTAATGGTGTCCTCTGAGGCTTGGGATTGCAGTGTTATGGACCATCTTATTGCAGCCTTTTCACAATATTGAGCAGTTGTGGCCTGAGAGAATCCCAGCCCTCTTTTGTCTTTCTCTCTTTAGTGGTGGTCTTGTTTTTAGTAGCTCAACTTTTTGGTCATATAGGAATTCCACTATATTGCCAAATCATATACAACCATGTCATATAGGCTAGATCTGAATATTATTATAGCCCAGTGGCTGCGACCCTACAGCCTGTGCATACTGACACACAAACACACAACACACTCTCTCTAGTTGTTTTTGTTTAAGGAATGGCTGTGCTGTTCTCCATTTTACTCCAAATCATTTGCACACTCATCTTTATTGTATTTCCTTTTTCTATCTGAATATGTAGAAACATTGAAAGCATAGTCTCCATGTTTAGCTCGAAAGTTTATGTCCGAACCCGCCTTTAGAGACATGAGACTTACCGGCAACAGGATGAAACAAATAATACACAACAAAGTAACTTGGCAAACAAGAGGGCTTTTAGGTGTGTTCTTGCCATCTCGTAATTACTGTAATTATGAGATTCCAACTTGTAAAAAGCGTTTGCGTCCTCATAATTACAACTTGTAAACTGGGAATTTTCTGAGAACTCCAACTTGTACCATGTGACTGCTGTATCACCTGACCACTGCAGATTAATTTAGGCATTGATAGTGTTGCCATAGAAACGCATAATTTCTAGACTGAGGACGTGAACAGCACAGAATACGTCACGTCATGTGTTGTCATCTCGAAATTATGGGAATTACGACATGGTGTGAAAGCAGCTTAAATACAAGACTATGGGGATCACATGACAAAAACAACCAATGAACAGACAGAACAAATGAAACAAGAACCAATGAAAACAGAACACACAAAGAAAAAGAACCACGACAGGATCACATGAGTATAACGGGGAATCACGTGACATGAACCAGGAAATACAAAATGAAAGGCATGATATGATAAACATGAATTGAAAACATGAAACAAGAACCAAAATCTAGACAGACGTGACATGTTGGTCAATATTTTATTCCTTGCAAGATTACAAATCGGCTGGAAAATGTCAGACTGAGAGAGTTTGCATAACTAGAGGACATCATAATTACATGCATAAGATATTAAGCTTAGTAGAGTAGTTTTGTTTGTGCCAAATGGTGTATGCAAATTTAGCTTTTGCTCTAGTGGGCATTTGTAATTACATCTGGATGAAGATAAAAGTAACATTGTTCCATCAAGATTGAATTTGTATTCATGGGCATCCTCCAAACCCTTGTCTGATTTGCTTATATTTTCTGAGCTTTGATTGGGAGAAACAAGCTGAATATATTTTTGCCAATGTTTTTTTTTTTTTTTTTCTTTTTTCTTTTTTACCACAGGTGTCTTCGCGTTTGGCCTGTTTGCCACCGACATCTTTGTCAATGCCGGCCAGATAGTGACTGGCAATCTGGCGCCATACTTCCTGAGTGTCTGCAAGCCAAATTACACTGGGATGGATTGTCACTTCAGCCACCAGTTCATCGCCAATGGAAACATCTGCACTGGGAACCAGGTGGTGGTGGAGAGAGCCAGGAGGTCTTTTCCATCCAAAGATGCTTCACTTAGTGTCTACTCTGCTGTCTATGTTACTGTAAGACACTAGTGTGCATCCTAAGTAGTCTGTTGTTGCAATTTTTTTTTTTTTTTTTTTTTACTATTATATGTTAAGATATCAACTGGCCCATAAACTATTTGAAAGGTTCCTAATTCTGTTTAGAAGGACTCCTACAGCTTACAAGGGTAGACCAGTCTGCTTTAATAACTTATTCAGCTCCAGAGGCTACCTAAAGCTCAGCGATTGTACACACTGTAAAGTCTGTAACAATGGCGTCGATTTTACCATATCAATCTGAGCACGAGTCTAGTTTTAAAGCTGTTGATATAATTGAAAAAAACTATAGCAATTTGTCTGTTCTCAAACGTCAGGGTGGCACAACTGCAAACGTGTTTTGGTTTTTTTTGTTTTTTTTTATAAAAAACAAGGTAAAAACAGTAAATATAATGCATCATTCTAGATTACTCCAGCTGATACTTGTGGATCAAAAAAACTTCTAGTTTCAAGTATGGGAAGGTTGGTACACTTTCCATGTCAGGTGGTACAACTACAGTGTGTGTGAGTGTATATTTTATATATATATATATATATATATATATATATATATATATATATATATAATATATATACTGAACAAAATTATAAACACAACACTTTTGTTTTTGCCCCCATTTTTCATGAGCTGAACTCAAAGATCTAAGACTTTTTCTATGTACACAAAAGGCCTATTTCTCTCAAATATTGTTCACAAATCTGTCTAAATCTGTGTTAGTGAGCACTTCTCTTTTGCCGAGATAATCCATCCACCTCACAGGTGTGGCATATCAAGAAGCTGATTAGACAGCATGATTATTGCACAGGTGTGCCTTAGGCTGGCCAAAATAAAAGGCCACTCTAAAATGTGC
The DNA here is from genome assembly GCA_037950675.1 of Hypophthalmichthys molitrix. NCBI lineage: Eukaryota > Metazoa > Chordata > Actinopteri > Cypriniformes > Xenocyprididae > Hypophthalmichthys > Hypophthalmichthys molitrix. The sequence continues at coordinate 25,961,121 of CM075501.1, forward strand.
AGTTTTATCACAGTACAATGCCACAGATGTCGCAAGTTTTGAGGGAGCGTGCAATTGGCATGCTGACTGCAGGAATGTCCACCAGAGCTGTTGCCCGTGAATTAAATGTTAATTTCTCTACCATAAGCCGTCTCCAAAGGTGTTTCAGAGAATTTGGCAGTACATCCAACCGGCCTCACAACCGCAGACCACATGTAACCACACCAGCCCAGGACCTCCACATCCAGCATCTTCACCTCCAAGATCGTCTGAGACCAGCCACCCGGACAGCTGCTGCAACAATCAGTTTGCATAACCAAAGAATTTCTGCACAAATTGTCAGAAACCGTCTCAGGAAAGCTCATCTGCATGCTTGTCGTCCTCATCAGGGTCTCGACCTGACTGCAGTTCGTCGTCGTAACCAACTTGAGTGGGCAAATGCTCGCATTCGATGGCATCTGGCACTTTGGAGAGGTGTTCTCTTCACGGATGAATCCCGGTTTTCACTGTACTGGGCAGATGGCAGACAGTGTATATGGCGTCGTGTGGGTGAGTGGTCTGCTGATGTCAACGTTGTGGATCGAGTGGCCCATGGTGGCGGTGGGGTTATGGTATGGGCAGGCGTATGTTATGGACAATGAACACAGGTGCATTTTATTGATGGCATTTTGAATGCACAGAGATACCGTGACGAGATCCTAAAGCCCATTGTTGTGCCATTCATCCACGACCATCACCTCATGTTGCAGCATGATAATGCACGGCCCCATGTTGCAGAGATCTGTACACAATTCCTGGAAGCTGAAAACATCCCAGTTCTTGCATGGCCAGCATACTCACTGGACATGTCACTTATTGAGCATGTTTGGGATGCTCTGGATCGGCGTATATGAAAGCGTGTTCCAGTTCCTGCCAATATCCAGCAACTTCGCACAGCCATTGAAGAGGAGTGGACCAACATTCCACAGGCCACAATCAACAACCTGATCATCTCTATGCGAAGGAGATGTGTTGCATTGCGTGAGGCCTGTACACACCGGGACGAATATCGCGGGCTTATTGCCAGCGTTTTTCGAGACTTTTTTTGTGTTCATACCCAAACGATTTTCACTGGCGATGCGCAGAGCACTCCCTGACAGGATATGGTGCTGAACGGTAGTGCAAATAAACATATTTATGATATTAATAAAGTTAAAGAAAATAAAAATACAGATATAAAATGGAATATATGGCATATACATGACATATGAGAGATGGTAGTCAGAAACAGTAGCGCAAATAAGTCACAATGACAGTAGTGCAAGTGAACGGTATTGCAAATAAACATATTTATGAAATGGACATTCTCAACTATATTTCTTGAATGTAAAATAAAAAAAATAAATAAGAGAAAATAGAGAAATAATACACATCTATTGGTGTGGCCAAGAACTGGCAGAGCACCCATAGCATGCATCTCAATCAGCTCCTTAGTTCAGTAGTCAGGGCTCTGATCAGGCCACATTCATTTACACGGTATATTGATACACGACCTACGAAGCTAGGGAGCTGATTGAGTGCTTGAGTGCCACAGAGTTGTGTTTTACTGTAACTTCAGCAGCTCCATGCACGTGAACAAAAGCGCCAATCTCATTGGTCGGCCAGATTTAAACGTGGCACGTCAAAACAAACCCGAGGCGTTTTTTTGGTTTTTTTTAAATGACGCTTTTACACCTGCCGTTTTTCACGTCGTTGTGCACACTCACATTGGCTCCCTTTGTTTAGTCACAAGGCGTTAAACGGCAGCGATAATCACGTTGTCACAGTTCCCGTGTTCCCCGGACTCCATTTCCCATCATCCAACAGACCAAACCGTTGGACATCCACAATTGTTATTATGGGTATCTTCCTTGTCCCTGTGCCCTCAAGAAGATGCCAGCCCAAACTTTCAGCGGAGGACCGCCTCTGGGCTTCCAGGCAGGACGGCCGCCCGCTGGAGAAGTATGTGGAGGAATTTGCTGAGCTGTCTTCTCAAGTGAGTTGGCCAGATGCGATTTTAAATTCCTGTTTTCTGAGGGGTCTGGACGAGGATACGATCCACTTCTATGAACCTGAATGCCCCTATTCCTTAGTCGAATCTATTAATCTGATTCTATTCCTCAATGGTTCCAAATTTGAAATTGAAAAGGTTCATGGGCGGTCGTATTCACCTCGTCCAACTCCCTCAGAAACAACGGTGGCCTGTCCAGCTCACCAGCCACAAATTTCCTCCACCTACCGCTCCAGTGGGCATCCCCCTATGCCCTTGCCTAATCCTCAACCCAAGCCACCCAAAAGGAGGAGGTCCAGATGGCCCAAGAAGCCTGCCTTCGCCGACCCCGCTCCTGCCTTCGCCGAGCCCGCTCCAGTACCAGTGGGGCTTTTGATAGCATACGAGGGCATGTCCTGGATACCGTCTCCAGACCCCTTACTTGCCTTCTACGAGCCGCCGCAGGATGCGGAATGCTTAATAGACTTTCTAGCAGAGCCAGTGTTCCCCGCCTTCTCAGAGCTCGCACTAGCCTTCCACGTGCCTGCTCCAGCCTGTCACGAGCCCGCTCCAGCGCCTGCCTGTCACGAGCCCGCTCCAGCGCCTGCCTGTCACGAGCCCGCTCCAGCGCCTGCCTGTCACGAGCCCGCTGCAGGGCCTGCCTGTCACGAGCCCGCTCCAGCTCCCACGGCTTACCATCCACTGGGAAATCCCCCAAGAAAATTTTGGGGGGGGGGCCAGGTACCCGTGGGTGGGGAACTCCTGGATGGGCGTCCTAGTTCGTCAGAGCCTGTTAAGGCTCCAGACCCGCCATGGCCACCTGCCACGTCTCCAGACCCGCCATGGCCACCTGCCACGTCTCCAGACCCTCCATGGCCGCCCACGGCCTCTGACCCTCCATGGCCACCGGCCACGTCTCCAGACCCTCCATGGCCACCGGCCACGTCCCCAGACCCTCCATGGCCACCGCCCACGGCCTCTGACCCGCCATGGCCACCGCCCACGGCCTCTGACCCACCATGGCCACCGCCCACGGCCTCTGACCCTCCATGGCCGCCTGATCTCCTAGATCCGCCCTGGAGACCTCCGGTCCCATCTGCTCCTCTCCCTGCACCTGCGTGAGGTCTTCAGGGCGCCCCCCTCACCGGTTGCTCCTTCCACGGCGCGAGGCCGCACCTACCGGGAGGGGGAAGTACTGTCACAGTTCCCGTGTTCCCCGGACTCCATTTCTCATCATCCTCGTTTCCACACCTGCACTCACTTCCTCGTCATCTCCCCATCATCACTGCACCTGGACCTCATCATCTGCACTCCCTATATAATGGACTCACTTTCCCTTCACTCCTTGTCTGTTCTATTGTTTGTCAAGTGTGTAAAACTGTTCGTTCTTCCCCTGGATTAAATAAAGCCTGTATGATTGTGGATTTCCGTATTCGCCTCGTCTCTACAGCACACACCGTAACACACGTGTGATATTCGTCCCGGTGTGTACAGGCCTTAAGGCACACCTGTGCAATAATCATGCTGTCTAATCAGCATCTTGATATGCCACACCTGTGAGGTGGATGAATTATCTCGGCAAAGGAGAAGTGCTCACTAACACAGATTTAGACAGATTTGTGAACAATATTTGAGAGAAATAGGCCTTTTGTGTACATATTCTGTGCATGTATGTGTGTGTGTGTGTGCGTGTGTGTGTGTGTGTATATATATATATATATATATATATATATATATATATATATATATATATATATATATATATATATATATATATATAATATAAAACGGTTAGTTCCTGTCCTTGATTCTGATTGGTCAATAGCTGTGTTTTATTCACGATAAAACACGGCTATGACTGCTTTACCCAATGGTTCTGTAACACCATTAGCAACCACTCTTAGCAGCGTAAACTGAATTGAATCTTACCATATTATGTAGAACTAGAAGAGTATTGTGAGAAAGAGATCGATTGAACAAGTTTATTACCTGCATTCAGATTTAGCATTTTCCTTCAGGTCAGTCCTATGTTCATAATAAAAAATCTGTGTAAATGTCCGATGTATTATCTTGTCCTTTTAACAGTTTTCCCGTGACTGACAGCGCTAGTCAAAGCAATTGTCAGTTGTGTCTTGTTCTATGTTCACAACAATTCAGTCTTTTCAATGTAAAAGTCTTTGCTACTGACTGACACACTCATAAAGACAATCTTTGCCACCATCTAATGGCGTAATAATGTAACTTCTGTTGCTGTTCATGGTCAGGGACTATATTTTTTAGGCAGAAGGAACGCTTTTAGTGAAAGTTTACTTCATGAAAGTTGCATTGATGTGTATTTTTGGCTTTAATATTTGTATTGTGTGGTAACCGTTCTATAAAAGCAATCAGCTTCTCGTACCTTATTGCTTACATATATTTTATGTATAGTGCATAGCAGTTAGACACCTAATATAAAGTGTGACTGTTTAATCTTATGCAGTTGATATCATACTAGTGAAATTCTCAATACCAATTTAGATACGATAATGCATGCATCCTCTAAATATTTCTCAATTATGTAAGGTCAGAAAAAAGATAATGGAAAAAATTACAAGTAAAAATAATAGAAGAAAGATATAAATGTAGAATATGGTGCTTGATGTTTTTCACGTGTCTAACAGCAGTATTCAAGTAAACATTTAGAAAATAAAATGCAAAGGAAATTCAAATAAAAACTTATGATTGAAAAAGTTGAAGTACTAAAATAATTCACCCGTATAGATATCACCTACTGTACATTACCTACTGTAACTACAGTGAAATCAGGTTTCTCTCACTGATTTCGAATAGGCCTTTAATGTGTTTTATTGTCAGGTTAGTGATGTTGAATTGCCAGGGTTTGTGGTTTGTGTGTGTGTGTGTGTTTTTTTTTTCTCTCTCTCTCTCTTTTTCCTCTTTTCTGTTTTCGTTATCTGTCTTTCATGGGAATAAGAGGTTATTTACTTGGATTTCGTTCTCCATAATTGGCAATAATTTCCCTGAGGTGGAGCAAGTGCTGTGTATTTATTTAAGCTTAATTTCCTCACATTCACCTGCTGCACAATAAATTCAGTGAATTAATCGGTTCAACACGCGTGTGTGTGTGTGTGCGTGCGTGCGTGCGTGTGTGTGTGCGTGTGCATGCACGTTTGCCTGTTTCAGATGTACATCACGAGCACCATCAAGACGAAAAGCAGTCGCCTGGCCAAGCCTGTACTTTGTCTGGGAATCCTGTGCGCTGCTTTCCTTACCGGCCTGAACCGGGTATCAGAATACCGCAATCATTGCTCTGACGTTATTGCTGGCTTCATATTAGGAAGCTCCGTAGCTCTTTTTCTGGTGGGTTTATAGATTAATGTCATTGTTTTACTCAAATTAATAAAAATTTATATTTTGTCACTTTTAAATATGTTTTTAATATATATTTTATGGTCTTTTTTTCTCCTCTGTATTGATATATGGCTTACAAAATTGTGCTATGGAGCAGTTTATTTGTATATGACATTGACATTCTTAGTAAATAACGTGATGCATCATAAATGCTCACAAATTGGTCACAAATTGATTAGATTATTTTGGTATTCATGCAAGTATTTGGATGAACATTTTTTTTATAACTGTTTACAATTTACAATGTTCCAAAAGATTTATATTTCAAATACTATTCTTTTGAACTTTTTGTTTATCAAAGAATCCTGAATGTGTATAGGCCTTCAAAATATATTAAAGTAGAACCCAAGTATTTTAAATTGTATTTCACAATATTACTGATTTTACTGTGTTTTTGTGCTAACTGAGCATTTCTGTTCGCCATGTTTTCTGACTGAAGTGTTACTGAAAATCTTCCCTGTTCCCTTCCATTGTAGTTTTCAAAATCCTTAGGTTCCACTTTATAAATAATGGCATATGTTTTGAAATGAAATTATCTTTTTTCTTCTTTTGACTTGGCTTTAGTAGGTATGATAACCATCCCAATCTTCAAAAGTTCCTTTCTCATCTGTGTAGGGAATCTGTGTAGTGAACAACTTCAAAGGGACCCACTCCACTCCTACCAAACAGAAACAGGAGGATTACCGCGGTCTTCCCTTGATGACATTCCCCCGTGTGGAAAGCCCTTTGGAGACACTCAGCGCACAGGTAATGTCTTCTGTGGCCTTCAGTAAATCATCTATCTGTCATGCTTCTCACAATCATCTCTTGGTATTTTACACATTTTATAATAACTAATTAGTCATTTCTTTAAGGATTATCACACAAGCAAGAGTGTTGTTGCACTGAATATCAGCACAGTCAGTATGAGACCATGCTGATATTCAGTACAGCAGCACAAATGTGATGTTACAGTTATGTAAACAATCATTTAATATAGAGTAATTCACATTTTAGGCACAATGTGGTTATTTTATTTATTTTCACTTCGCTAACGCATCACGTATATAAATATTTGCTGAAAAAAAGCAAATTAAGCTAAATTATGTTTATCAATGACATTACATCATTGTGGAATACTAGTAACTTTCTATATACATTATCACTGGATATAGAAAGATATAGCTCCAGGATATTACAAAATAATTTGTGATTAATTATGTAAATTTGTCATTGTGAAATATGTATTTCTATTCTTCACTTTCAGAAGTAATCCCAAAATAAGTTTCTGTCTGTATTTGGCTGGCTTGCATTTTGTAAACCCTACTGAAATTTTAGGCGCCCCTGCAGTAGTTCCATTATTTGGCCCCTAAATAAAAAATAGATTTTTTCAGTTTTCCATTTATTCTTCAAAAAGACTCATTTTATCACCTTATACAGCAGGGAGATCCAATGCTGCTTCATTTTGACACTGTTTGCAGAAGGGAAAATCTTGTCAGACAACTCTATTGACAGCCAGCCAGTAAAATGCCTAGAGCGCCTGAGCAACAGATGTCGGTCAGAGTAATTCTCCTTTTCTTTGGACACTCGCTTAACACCCTAGTGCAATTTAGAGCTGGCTACGCAAGTCATTGTGTTTGGGGAAACAAGGAAAATCAGGTGTTCTGTCACGATCTGGACAAGTACAATAATCGAAACGGTTGATTCAACGGGAATTGGCACTGAAAAATTACACGTTCTGCTCCGTGGCTCTCTGGAGTTTCCGTTAAATGTACCTGACTGGTAATAAGCATTTAAGTGACAAGTCAAATGCTTATTACCGTCTGGAACCGCACAGCATGACTCTGAATCCAATTTTGTTTGTCTTTCAGAACCATTCGGCATCCATGACTGAAGTCACATGACTAAGGGGGCAGCACAGAGTCACTTTCGCTTCACCTCAACACTTCTAGGCACAAAAAGTTTTTTGTACTGTGGCATACTGTAAAAAAAAAAAAAAAAAAGAAGAAGAAGAAAAAAGACAGTATTATGTTGTAACTAGTTGTACCTAGAAGCAGCTGTTTTGTACATTTTGTATAAGAGAGTGCTGTAGCTTTTCCTCATAATGTCAACACTACTCAATTCATGTCCAGATTTCTGCCTTCTTTGTCATATTTTACATCACAAAGTAAATATATACAGTCTATATATAATGTAATTCAAATATCGATGTTGTTATGTGGTATTTGTACAAAGAATGATTTTATTTAGATTTTTTTCCTGTACATTTTTGGACAAAGATCATTTTGTATTCTTTTTGTTATCTGTATAAAGCATTTTGATCAACTTTGCCTGCTGATTTTCCAGGAATGTTTTTGGTATACCTATTTTTTTGGTGTAAGATTTAAAGAAAACATGTTGAATTGTTACATGTCGTTGTATCTCCTTCTCCTCGGGCATCTTTGAATGGCCATGTACTCAGCATGTAATACACAACACTGTTTGAATAACCTGTTTTTCCCAACTTGTGTTTTGTTTTTCTTTAAAGTTTGCATTTCATTTGAAATGTTGAATATATTTTCCTGAGTAGTCTGTCAAATAAATAGTCTGTAGCTGAGTCCAATAACTTGAGTTGGTTTTATTTTTAAGAATGTTAATGTAGCTTGTGCCATAATCTCATGATGACAAGAATGCTTTTACTCCTACTACCACTTTGATTAAAAACATGTTTTTTTTTTTGTTTTTTTCCCTTTTTTCTTTTTACTCAGCCAGGTGGTGTTTAAAGGTGTCTTATTATGCTTTTTTACATTTTCAACTTTTTCGTGTGTAATGTTGCTGTTTGAGCACGAAAAAGTCTGCAAAGTTACAAAGCACAAACTCCATAGTGAGTTATTCTCTATATCTCTAAGTGCTGATTCTGAACTTTTTGAAACTCCTCGATTGTAGTGTGGAGTTCCCTTTCGAATGGGAACTCTCACTGCGTCCGAAGACACTTTGGGGAATGCCTTGGCCTGACGATGTCTGAAGTAAGAATATAAAGCGACAATGACATTGGCCTGCAACAGCCCATGACGTCACTCTAGCGCAACTGTGAGTATAAAAGGAGCACCTGGAGTACACGTCATCAGCTCTTTTGTTTTCAGGTGACCCTTTGTTTGAAGTGTTTTTAGGTGATTGTTACCATGGCATCCTCCTGACAAACACTTTAGGAAGTGTGTTCCCCTACACGCATGATATGTGAATCATTTGTTTGGGAGAGGATCATGCGCGTTACGTTCACGAGGGAGCGGAAAGCGCAGATTGTTTGGGCTTTTCTATGAAAAAGCTCTGTTCACGCCTGGCCCTTTTCTGGAGGGAATCGGAACAGGCGTCGGTCCCCAGGGGATCGGGAACTGCTGCAGCTAAAGCACAGTGGAGATTGAGATCCCTGGGGCTCTTAGGTCAAGCTGGCGGAAGACTTTGAACGAGGTATGTCTCTTTCTCATTCCTCTGCCGCCGGCATGAGTGCTGAGCCAGATGAGGATGTTCTTTCCGCCGATCTGGCGGATAGCGCTCTTCTGGCTTCAAGCCGGGAAGAGCAGGATGTGGCTGTGCTGGGCGAGGATGTTCTTATGGAGCCCTTGCAGCCTGCCTGGCCCGAGTACAGTGAGCTGCTGGAGGTTATGGCCCGCGCTACACAGCGGTTAGATCTTCCTTGGAAGCGTGAAACGCCACAGTTTGCGCGTGGCAGATTAGTGTTCGGCCCTTTTTTGTGGCTGCCTTGTTAAACTGCCTTTAAAGGTGAGCATAGTTGGCTAAGGCCACTGCTCATCTGGATTTAATTAGACAGAGTTATTGTCTGTTGGCTCCTTTAAGCCACCATGATAACCTGTCTCTTGGGTTCAGCATGACATGGCATATTCAGTCAGCAATGTCAAGCGTTTGGCTTTTTGTCAAGCCGCCTTGATAAACTGTTATTTATTTGAGTGTGTTTGGCCCCCTCTCACTATGGAGAGTCGTTCTGATGCAGCCACCCCTCATTTAAGCCCTGTCTGGGCTGGATTTCAAGTTCGGCCTTCTTAGCCGCCTTGATGAGCATTCTATTCGTTGAGCATGCTTGGCCTCCTCTCACTATAGAGGGTCCTTCTGCAGTGGCCGCTGCTCTCTTGGGTTCATTTTAGTCAGTGACATCGAGTGCTCTGGCTTTTGTGAGGCCGCCTTGGTAAACTGTGTTTGTATTCGAGTGAGTTCTGCTGAGGCCGCCGCTCATTTGAGCCCTGTCTGGGCTGTTTATCAAGACTGCTCTCTTAGCCGCTTTGATGAGTGGCCTATTTATTGAGCATGCTTGGCCTCCTCTCACTATAGAGTGTTCTTGGGCATGAGCTGTGGTCTTTGGCCTTAGGGAAGAGTGTCACCGACAGCCGTGCTGACCTGGTGAGGGATTTGGCTTCCGGTATTTTTCCTGTTTGCCTTTTTGTGCTTGTCATCTTATCTAAGCGGTTATTCCCTCACCATGGCGAAGTGGGTATTCCTTCCCCAAAGTTTTCCCAGTCGAAAGGGAACGTCTCAGGTTATGCATGTAACCATGGTTCCCTGAGAAGTGGAATGAGACACTGCCTCGCTGCCATGCTTTTTACCCGGCCAGGTCACCTTCAGACAAATGCTAATGACGTGTACTCCAGGTGCTCCTTTTATACTTACGGTCGCACTAGAGCAGTGGTCTTCACTATTTTTTTTCATGAGAGCCACTTTTACCAAAAAGTATCAAAAGTTACATCCAGTACATAAAAAAAAAAAAAAAAAAAAAAAAAAAAATACTATAGTCATAGGCGGATTGGTCATCGGGCAATTCTGGCAAATGCCAGAGGGGCCGGACCATTTTTTTTAATGTGGGTCAGTCAGTTTTATGTTTAATATATATAAATAAATAGTTTTTACGGGTTTTTATTGCTTGCACGATTTCACTATGGTTATAATAATATTGCAGCATAATATGCTGCATTATGATTGGTTAGATCGCCTGTCAATCAAACTCCCTGCAAGTTCAGTTAAAATCAAGCACATCATCAGAGAGAGAGCACAACAAAAGCAAATTTGTCAGTAAAAGTTAGATGATGGACCTTAAAAAAAGGAAAGGCGGTGCAGAAAAGGGTCGAGAAAGCAAAAAAAAAATGATGCTGCCAAATGCCTAAAATTAACCAAACACTTTTGAAAGGGTTTAAATTCAGCTGCTGCAGCGGAGGACAATAGTGCCATAAAGGTAAGAAAAAACAAAAAATACAGCTATCTTTTTTTTTTTTTTTTTTTTTTTTTTTTGCATTTTTGTGTAAATATGTAAAAAGCAGGATTAATATTACTTCTGGTTCATTGCATTGTGGGATGCAGTGTTCCATATGGTGTGCTCTAGTTTTATATTACACATGTTGGTAACTACATTATATTCCATGCACACTGTGCAAAAACAGTAATGAACAGCAAGGAAATCTGCAATTCCAAACATGTGCCACAGTAGTTGTTTACATGCTGACAAATAATCTGTTAACAACTCATGAGGCTAATATTTTTCCGTATATAGAATTTTGAAATGTTGCTTCTAATTCTTGTTTTTTGTGGAGTAAAGTGATGCGAAGTCAGCTTCTTTGATGTAGTATTTCTACTTGCGTTAGAAATGTTATAACACTCCACTTATGGATATGTTGAATGGCATGATGTATTGTTTTCTAGTAAATATTTAAAATATCTACAGTACATCTCAGGAAGACAAAAACAAAATAAAAAAATGCATAAAATATGCACTTACATACAGTACTGTGCAAAAGCCTTAGGCCACCATTAGATGTTGTTTTAGCAATGATATAATGACCATATGTAATTATTTCTCAGTCTCTTTATTAGAATATAAACAGAAAATACAGTACATTTGTATGCAGTATTAAAAACAGAAAAAAATCAGGGGGAAAAAAAGCAAGTATTTATTGACCTCCCCTAACACTTGAGCAATAGCAAGAAACTGGGTCTCTTAAACCTAAATGGAATGGAAAAGGACTGGAAGGCCAAGAAAACTTTCAAAATCTGATGAGAAGTTTCTCAGTTTCTTTTTTGAGAAAAAGGAAGAAGTCTAGGTGGTCATATGTAATATGCATAACATAATCAGATTACTTTTTGATGTAACGAGTAAAGTAACGCATTACGGGTAACGTGCATTACGTAATTACATTACTTTATTGATGTAATTGCAAATTACATTCTAATAAAACAAATACATTTATTTATAGACATTTATAGACATTACTGCAGATGATATATTTTCAAGAGCAACAGTCACAATAACAGTATGAACTGTAGCTGAAATATAGCTAGTGATGCACGATGTCCAATTTAGTGGACAGATGATTATTCGGAATTTCATCCCAATCTAAAATCAATACTTGGAAAATGTAACAATGATATGACTTCTTAGGTGTTACTTGATGCTACAACTTGATGCACTCGTGTCCACTGTAGAGGTTGATGTGCAATTATGCCATCAAAAACCATGCATATGCAAGAAAATGCTTTTTGAATAACTTTCCATTGTAGTGACCTCTATGAATGAAAGGGTTAAGCTTTTGACTGAATACACCAGAGCTCCGAACAAGTCATCTTATGCCATCAGCTGCAAATTTTTCAGAAAGTTTCTCTTTTGAACTCTCTCGAATTATCTAGTTGAACAGCTCCTAAAACATGATCCATTCTTCATCAAGTAACAATAATGATGTTGTCACGATCACCGTCTGTACCTGTCAGTTACGAACTCTGTTAAATAAAAGCTTGCACATGGATCTCACGTCGTGTCCCGCCTCGTTACAGATGTGCCTTTAACAAACAACACAGTCACACTTTATTTTATTAGATATTCTGTTGACTATAAGTAACTTTACACCTAAATGTCAACTAACTCTCATTAGAGTATTAGTAGACTGTCTGCTTAATATCTGCTAACACTTAATTTTGATGGTCCCCCAAAAGACATCCAGAAGTTTGTTTGTCCATATAATCTTTAAGCTATTATGGTTAAACGTATTTGGCTTACTGTCCACATTGGAGGGGGTCAAGGAAACAGATTCAACTCCAGGTTAAGATAATTAGCTATGAATGGGCACTCTGTTCATTACTCACAGTATCAGACAGGTAAGTCCCGCTGGCAGTCGAAATGGGGATAAAGCTTGACCATTTCGCAGTATCCGACGGGAGTTCAATACTTACAGCATTGGATGGGTAAGCCTCACCGGTAGTTGGACGGTGAAGGTCACATGCACTGGGGCGAGCTCCTGCGGGAATAGAGGAGATATCACTGCTGCGGCAGTGAAGGAAATGTTAGACAGAGAAACTGAGCTCCTGCAGGAGCAGAGGGGAAATCACTGCTGCAGCAGTGAAAAAGTCTAGACACAAAAACTGAGCTCCTGCGGGAGCGGAGGGGAAATCACTGCTGCAGCAGTGAAGGAAAGTCTAGATGGTGAAACTGAGCTCCTGCGGGAGTGGAGGGGAAATCACTGCTGCGGCAGTGAAAGAAAGTGTAGATGGAGAAACTGGGCTCCTGTGGGAGCTGAGGGGAAATCACTGCTGTAGCAGTTAAGGAAAGTCTAGACAGAGAAACTGAGCTCCTGCATGAGTGGAGGGAAAATCACTTCTGCGACTGGATGAAAGTCTAGATGGTGAAACAGAGCTTCTGCGGGAGCTGAAGGAAAATCACTGCTGCGGCAGTGAAGGGAAGTCTAGACGGAGAAACAGAGCTCCTGCGGGAGCAGAGGGGAAATCACTGCTGCGGCAGTGAAGGAAAGCCTAGACAGAGAAATTGAGCTCCTGCGGGAGTGGAGGAAATATCACTGCTACGGCAGTGAAGGAAAGGTTAGACAGAGAAACTGAAAAGAGAGAGCCTCAGTCCTGCAAAGTTTAGCTCCAACCCTGATAAAAACTCACCTGCCTGTAGTTTTCTAGCAACCATTCAGACACTGATTAACTTGTTTAGGTGTGTTGCTGAACTCTGCAGGACTGTGGCTCTCCAGGACTGACGTTAGCCACCCCTGGTCTAGATGGAGGAACAAAGCTCTTGCGATAACGGTGAAGATATCACTGCTGTGGCAGTGAAGCAAAGTCTAGACGGAGAAACAAAATTCTGACTAACATTAATATAATACACATAAAGAAAACATTTCTTAAAATAAACAAATTAAATATTTTATGTAGCTAAAACATAAATAGCATAAAACTGATGAAATCAACATTGTAAATGAATTCAATCTCTTTCTGTTTAACTGCTAGTTTGTCAGTAGTTAATACATGCGCCACACCTGCACGTTCTAACAGATTAGCACATAGACTATCACTGTTCTGAAGTATACACAGCCATTGTTTTTATATAAAGCAACAAATAGTCTTGATGAGATTAGACCAATCCTCAACCTAACCTCGGGCTCTATTCTTCACCACAATGGAAAACTCCCAAAACTCCGATATAACAGAAAACCCTTTTAAATTTCAACAATGACATTAAACACTAACCGATCAGTTAACATACAGTATATTAATTTTCTTGATCAAGAACACAAATAACGCTTATTTTTAACATTAACTCCTTTAACTGTCGGAAGAAAAGCATGATGGGAACTAGAAATTTACTGCGTAGTTAAAACTGACTTTGTGGGAAGGATGGCGCCACTGAAAAGTGTTGCAGAATACACTCAGTAATTAGCGGCACCTGCATGGAGCCATAGCGGAGATGCAGAAGGGAAACTCGTTGTGTTACCGGCCCATGAGAGAGCCACGATGAGTGGCTGATTTTTATTCTAGGATTGATTCCTTCGAATTTAAGGATTTAATCTACATGAAATTGGTCAGTTTCCATGTGGCAGAATTAAGGTAGAAACTTCTTCTGGTGGTAAGTTTGAGATCTGGATATAGCTAATTGGGAGCTGTAGCCTGTAGCACTAACTATAAAAATAAAGCAATTAAAAAAAGGGGAATCGGCCACCATTACTGTTCAGTATTAAAAGAACCCTGAAGGTGGAGGAGAATGGTTGAGCCATTAGAATGCTGTGGGTGAGTGGGCGGGGCTCAATGCCAAAACAGCTGATGCCAGAGCAAGGTGAGCAGCTGCTTATATGCTCCGGCAGTTAATTGAAAGATTAGATGGGTTCACTCCTCCCGAAATATGTTTCGGAACTTCACTTCTACTAACTATAAGTAACTTTGCAAGTACATGTCAACTTAACCCCTTAGTCTACTAACTCTAATCATACCCCTAAAAGTCCTACTAATACTCAACTAATACTCTAATGAGAGTTAGATGACATATAGGTGCAACATTATGTATATTTAACAGAATATCCATCCGACCATCCGAATAAAGTGTAAAACACTCTCTAACAACATTGGTCACCTGGTTTAAACCATCAAGGTTATTGATGAGAGATGTATGAAACTCATAGGATCTTGAACTCTTTGAAAGAGATCTTCCCAGTGAATGCAGGTTTGACCTCTTCACATCAGAACTCTATGAACATGCAGTAAAAAATATATTTCAGGAGAAAAGTCTGTGAAAAAGTATATTCTCCAGTTATATGGGTGAATAAAAACATCCATGGCCAAGCTGAATGTACAAAGCATTAAGTTTGGAGTAAACAAATCATTGCCTACCAGCACCAAAACCTCATGCCAGCTGTGCGGTGAGTTTGAGAGAATTGTTTGCTGCTTCAGGGTTTGAATGACTTTCAGTCATTAACGAACCAATGAATCACAATAACAGTGCATCTGTGATCTAAAAAAAAAAAGTAAAAAAAAAGTAACTGACAATCTGACA
Organism: Hypophthalmichthys molitrix; assembly: GCA_037950675.1. NCBI lineage: Eukaryota > Metazoa > Chordata > Actinopteri > Cypriniformes > Xenocyprididae > Hypophthalmichthys > Hypophthalmichthys molitrix. Next base: position 25,976,291 of record CM075501.1, read on the forward strand.
ATGCCAAGCAAAGGCAATAACAGGCTCAAACAATTGGAATTGACAAACTTTTCAATTTGGGGTGAACTATCCTTTTAAATTCTATTCAATTTTAAGTATTCTAAAGTGTCAGAGAAACATAATCAAGTTACTTAGAGTATGATTTCTGTATCTTCAGCCTCAAGTCATTATTATACAAAGAGAATGAAACGTTGACATAATTCTCTAATAAATATCCCGAGAGGTTTAGATGAAGACAGTTCATGTATGAGGGCACTGAAGCAGCAGTGAGCTGTAGATGGTTTAGGAATAGGATGGTTTAACTAAGCCACAGAGGAGCCAACTTTGCCTTTAGAGGATTCAGATTCAGTCTTTGCGATAATTAACATCTGCTGAAAATCATATCTTGCCTGCTTGTGTTCTTACGTTTTATCGAACAAGATTTGTATAAATTATCATACAGTGGCATGAAAAGATTTTTGATATTTGATATTCCCTTTTGATTTATATTTGGATAACAGAATAGTTGTACAATTTTAAACGGAATGTAATGTGCATGAATTGAAGCATTTCAATTAAAAGAGTTAACATAGACTCCCTATTATTAACCCTGTGAAAAAGTAAATGAATATTTGTAAAACTAATAACTGGTTGGACAGACACAGACATCCACATAGATTCACTATGCCAAACCTGTGTTTCTCTCTATTAAGTATGTTTTCTTTGCACACTTCTTATTGCTCAATTATGAACCTAGACCAGCTGGTGCTTGAGATGCCTCTAGTTCTTTTAAAGGTTTTCTGGGATGTTCTGAAACTTTCCAGATGAGGTGCCCCAGTAACGTCTTTTCCATTTAGAAGTAAATGCTTGCATTGTTTGATGGAGTCCAAGAACCTTAGAAATGGCTTTGTAACCCTTTCTAAACAAATATATGTATTAATTTTCTTACCTGTCTTGGTATGTACCTGTATACATTTTAGGGTGACTATAATGGAAAGGTTTAATGTATAGCCTATGTGCAATTCAAAAGGGGACCTATTATGCCCCATTTTACAAGATGTAAAATAAGTCTTTGATGTCCCCAGTGTATGTGAAGTTTTAAAATACCCCACAGTTCATTTTTTATAGCATGTTAAAAACACACCGTTTCAGTGTGTGCCCTTTAAATGCAAATGAGCTGCTGCGCTCCGCTTAAGAGGGCGGAGCTTCAGGAGCTCGTTCTCTGGTGCCAGGATTCAGTCAGGATGCACTATAAAGTCAGAAACTGCAAATATATGCTGCATTACGGTTATAACTTATATTGTCTTCTTGTTTTTATCCACTATTTTACTACAAGCCTGTTGTACCGGACCCCGTTCGACTTTACCGATGAGTTTTATGACATTTATTGTACTTCACACAAAATATGAAGCGTCCGTTTTCACTCCTGAAAATCACTGTAAGAGCTTAATAAAACAGTGTAAGTGTGCATTAAAATATTATCCATAAACTCTCTCTCTCCCTTGCATTATCATCAACATACACAGCGAATTACACAGAAACACTCGTTACAACTAACAGTAAACAAATATATAAAGACCTTATGCCTTTTCGGGTGGTGCTTAATAAACTGGTAAACTTTATATCCATAAATCAACTCCGATGAACTGTAATAAGGTGCTCTCACCTTCATTACTGCCGTATCCAGTATCACTCTGGAGACTGTAAGCTGGATCACAAAGAGAACTGATCTATCCTTGAGTAAAAATTTTTTAGCAAAATCTCTCTTTTGTATTGTCCCTTTTGTATTGACATTCGTTCACAAAGCAGTCCGGTGTGAAATGATTCGCACAGACATAAACTAATTTCGGTAGAGTTAAGGGAGCATTTTCTTCAAAAACAAAATTAATCCACCTCGTCTTCAGCGGCTCAGATTTAGGGAGTAAATGGAGAGAGCAATGTGGATTAATCCATTCAGCTACAGAACATCTAATATGCTTGGGAGACGTTCTCGTCAGTGCAGCAATGGCGGACCGTACAACTCGCTGTTAACTCGCTCGGGCGGTTCTATGTTAAAACGGCAGTGTCTGTCAACATTCGTGGGCGGGGCCTGTGGCTAATGTGACGTCACACTGCCAGGGATCTGGAAACGGCTTGTTAAGAGACACTGCTTATGATTTATGGGGATTAAAAAAAAAGGAGTGGTTAAATTTTTATCATTATAGGGTGGTTGTGTACATACACTGCCAAAACACATTTATAGCCAAACACCATGCAAAAGTGAATTTTGCATAATAGGTCTCCTTTAAATTCAATAGGACTATTCGGAACTGGTTCTATTAAAAAGGATGAAACTGGCCCCGAATAATTTTCATCATGAGTACTTAATTTAGACTTAAAATTTAGATATACACCAAAGTTACAACACAATTCTCTGCAATGCCTGGCAGTGGCACTGGATACCTCTTGTGGGATGGCCTTTAACTCCCCTGTCTCCTGATGCTGACTGGAGGCAACGGCTCCTTCTATGCCAGTGTCCGCCCCGTTCTGCCTGCTCTTCCCCATACGGTGGATAGCAGCAGGCCCCATTGAACTGTGCTGACTCTGCCGGCTCCTTCCGATGGCAGCCATGAGGCCCCAGAACCATTCATTTCCTTATGATTCCCATCATGGTTTCACCAGATCTCATCAAAATTGTAACAATTCATTATATTGCAAAATGACACTTGAATCTAATTTCAGAAGATTTGAAAGAAATATAATCTCACATCTGAAATAAATCTCAATATATCTCAAAGCCATTTTAATTCATAGAAACATAACCATTCAAGGTTAACAGTGTGTGTTCAAGGTTAACTTTCTTGTTACAACTCTAGAAACAACGACTTGGCTTTCTTCTTAAAAATGTTCTCAGCTCTGTGTATCAATATGCAGGAGACACTATCATACATCACAGTTTGACACCTTAAATCAATGTCATTTTGACACATAAATGTCTTCCCTTTAGGCAGTTACGCACTGTCCTTTTTTCATCACCACAGTAAAAACAAGGTACCCTCAGAACTGAAATTCTGGGAATACATAAATACACACTGCTTATATCCAATTTTGAATCCCTCTGTCCCTTTTTCAAGTTCAATTCAATGAGGAATCAAAATAATAATAATAATAATAATAATAATAAAAAACTCTAAATAAAAAAGGGCTTCAGAGAATGTGCTTGCTTCCCTTAGGAGCTGCAATTGAAATAATCAACCGCTAGGTCCAAGCCTTTGAACAATGTAACCCATAAAACTCTCCAAAGCCATATTTCCCACAAATCTAGGACTCAGTTGAAGTCTCTGTCTTCTGATAATGCTCCAGCTCTTTTTTCTTCTTCATGGCAAGCTGTAGTTGCTTTTTGATAAGCTGGATTTGTGTTTCCAGGTCTGTCAATTCCTGCACTATTGGGTTCTGGGCAAGACCCAGCAAGTCGGTTCTTCCGTTAGATGTGGCCTGTAATGGAAGCTGTCTCTTCTCCTGTGGGGACAGCAGTTCTTTACAATGTGAACATTCCAGGTCATTTTGTTGTCCCTCTTGATTGGACAATTTTCTCCTGTTGCAATTGGAAGTTCCCAAAGAGTTCCATGGCATTTGTTGGTTGTTTCCAACATTGCAGCTTAATTGGGACAAATAATTATATCACAATATCAGTATATAAATACACATTTTAGGAAGCATGTCATTCAAAGTACTGGTTGTCCCAATAATGAAAATCCTGTCATGATTTACTCAACCTCATGTCATTCCAAATCCATATGACTTTCTTCCGTACAACATGAAAGGAGAATTTTTGAAAGACTGGATGCTATTTTCCATGCATATGCAACAAAAACTATCTATTTTTGTGTTGTGAAGGCATATTATATCTTTCGGTGAGAAACTGATTACTAAAAATCTTCACATCTAACCTAGCTTTCCTTAGTGAGTTCATGAGAAATGTAGAAATCATGAATGATTTGGGCTGGATTTCCCGAAACCTTCTTAACTCTACGTTGTTCTTAAATTATACCTTAAGCTGTACCTTGAAATTAATACATGTTTCCCAAAACATCAAAGACTTATTTTACATCTTGTAAAATGGGGCATAATAGGTCCCCTTTTGAATTGCACATAGGCTATACATTAAAGTATACCTTCTATAAGTCATTCGTTCAGGAGGTTGGTCTGGACCACATTTAGCTACACCTTATCACTGTTGACAGTCTATACGAATATAATTCTGAAATTGTAATACACACAATGTTCAATTAGGATAATGGCAAAGAATAAAATGCAAAGATTCACTGCAAACTTCAAATGGGCTTTGGCGCTGAGCCAGAGACAGACGAGGTCAGCGCTTGTCATGTTCCATACACACATCTATGGAAGCTGCAGTAATAACCCTTTCAATTATATAATTTGACGAAGTGTTTTATTTATATCAGATACACATTGTGTATGAAACGATAAAGTTTACTCTATTCTTCTCCAAGTTCACCAGCCACATACTTGTATGTATTTATGTAAATCCAACAGCTATTGCAAACTCATCATGCGACAAAACACATTCACTTCCACATATTTTACAATCGGAGTATAACATAAAATTCATGATATAGTTAACAATGTTGTGAATATTTTGAATAAAAAAAGAAAAACAATATAAACGTGATACCTACATATCTGTCAGCTGCATGATGCGTCTCCAAGGAATTAATACATTCTAAAATAATGTTCTTAAATAACGGTTGCCTTAAACTCGCACTGGGGGATCAGCTAGAATATAGAGCCCTCAGAATATAGATAAATTACAATATAGATTTCGATTGCAATTTGTATTATTTTTATAAGATCCCATGAGTCCTGATAAATGCCATTTCTACTTCTGAAGTGCTTCTTTTATAAAGACCACCACTTTCTCACATAACGCAGTGAAGCAGCCCCTGTATAGAGTGAATTAGCAATTCTCGAGCCATCGATATCGACCAATTCAGCACCACCGCCATTGACAGCACCTGGTAACGTCGCACTTAAGAAGATATACCTTAAGCAACCTCCTAAGGTATAGTTCGGGGAACACACCTAGAAAAGGTATATCTTCAGTTAAGGTATACCTTTAGAGTCTTTGTAGTGCGCTAAGAGACAATGTTATCAGGAAATCCAGCTGTGCTCTTGTGGGTCAAATCTTTTAATGAACTACCTGATCTGTTTCACAAAACTGGTCTAATACCAGAAACCAGAACAACAAATAATGTCTTTAAAAGACTTACTAATAATATACTAATATTTTAGCACACAAGTCATGTGACAACTTGTATGATACTTTAATGGTGCTTTAATGTTATTTTTAGAAGTGTGAAAGCTCCAATTTACTGTAATTACAAGAAAAAGCTGAACAAGTTCACATTCTTCAAAATTTCTCTTTGTGTGTTTCCTGGAAGAATGTCACTACTTCAGGACTTTAATTTAATGTTGCTTGAATGCTACAGAGTATTTACAAGCTCCTTCAGTATGACAGCTGTTTACCTTTTCTCTGGTTTTGCAACAGTCTGTAATTTGTCTTCTTTGAAAGTCGGGTTAAGTGCTCGATGTAATCTCTGAAAAACATTTAAATTATTAAAGTGAAGAAGTGCTGAGAATTACAAAGTAAATAAAGAGCAAAGCATTCTCTTAATTTTAAAATGTGTCATCAAGATTACATGTAATTATGTTTAATAAAACCAGCCTAGAACTCTACAAATGAACTTACTTGACTGGTGTGGAGCCAGTACTTATGCTGTGACGACTCCTGCATTCTGGGTATCAGCCAGCGATGGACGATGTGTTCACCTAGTGTGGTGAGGAGAGACAGGGCCACTCCAATGCATAGCATGACAAATAACCCTGAGAAGTGCTTTATTCCCATCTGTAAAGTCTGGGTATGACAACAAAAAGTTAAGGTAAGAAAAGAGGAATAGTTCACCCATGAATGGAATTTTGTCAGTATTTAATCACCCTCACATAGAACCTCTTATTATTTATTATATATATTCTGTATCACACACACGCATGTTTGTTTTTTGTGAATTGTGGGGACATTCCATAGGCGTAATGGTTTTTATACTGTACAAACCGCATTTTCTATCGCCCTACACCAACCCTACACCTAAACCTGCCCATCACTGGAAACTGTGCACATTTTTCAAACTCATTCTGTATGATTTATAAGCCTTTTAAAAAATGGGGACATGGGATAATGTCCTCATAAGTCACCCTCTTCTTGTAATACCTATGTCATACCCAGGTCATTATACAAATTTGTGTCCTGATATGTCACAAAACCACGCGCGCACACACACACACACACAAAATGTCAACAGAAAAAAAATACTTAAAAAAAGACAGGCCCTTCAAAGTCCCACCCCTGAAGTGTGCATATTAGTAGCCTAACTATATCAGTACTATATTTAAGCAGCTTTATTGAGTGAACATAATCAAAATGATAGCATTGCTGATTTTCAGTTTGTATCATGACTTACTTCTGTGACTGCAAAGCTTCTTTTACCACAGGGTACCACCTTGTACCACTTATCATGTAGCATGTCCATAAATCCATCAGATTTGTACTGACTGACCAACTCAGAGATATTTGAAGTCAGAGGAGAGTTCTGTTTGAGCCCAATGCCATAGCCTGTGAACACAAAGGATTTTTTTTTATTATTTTATTATTATTTTTTTTTATCTTAGCTATTAGAGCAGCATGTGCACAGTTTTTTTTTTTTTCACTCTGTAACCTATAAACAATAACAAGTGAGTAAGAAGCGTTCAGTTACTTGCCTTCAATAGCAAACGGCTTTCCCACTGTAAGCATTTTGCAGTCTGCATCAATGGACACTTCATAGTCTAAAAGAGCTTTGTCCATTATAAAAGCATCCAGCTTTTGGGGATCATTCCTGAAATAGCATCAAACAGTTTGCTATTATACAGTATATATTATACAGTGACACAGAAAGTATTTGCATCCATATATATATATATATATATATATATATACATACAGTGCTCAGCAGTAAATGAGTACACCCCCTTTGAAAAGTAACATTTTAAACAATATCTAAATGAACACAAAAACAATTTCCAATATGTTGACAAGACTAAGTTTAATATAACATCTGTTTAACTTATAACATGAAAGTAAGGTTAATAATATAACTTATATTACACATTTTTCAGTTTTACTCAAATTAGGGTGATGCAAAAATGAGTACACCCCACAACAAAAACTACTACATCTACTACTTTGTATGGCCTCCATGATTTTTAATGACAGCACCAAGTCTTCTAGGCACGGAATGAACAAGTTAGCGACATTTTGCAACATCTATCTTTTTCCATTCTTCAAGAATGACCTCTTTTAGAGACTGGATGCTGGATGGAGAGTGAGGCTCAACTTGTCTCTTCAGAATTCCCCATAGGTGTTCGATTGGGTTCAGATCAGGAGAAATACTTAGCCACTGAATCACTTTCAACCTGTTCTTTTTCAGAAATCCAACAGTGGCCTTAGATGTGTGTTTAGGATCACTGTCATGTTGGAAAAGTGCACAACGACCAAGGGCACGGAGTGATGGTAGCATCTTCTCTTTCAGTATAGAGCAGTACATCTGTGAATTCATGACGCCATCAATGAAATGCAGCTTCCCGACACCAGCAGCACTCAGGCAGCCCCACATAAGGACACTGCCACCACCATGTTTCAATGTAGGCACCATGCATTTTTCTTTGTATTCCTCACCTTTGCGACGCCATACAGTTTTGAAGCCATCAGTCCAAGTTATATTATTAACCATACTTTCATGTTATAAGTTAAACAGATGTTATATAAAACTTAGCCTTGTCAACAGTTTGGAAATTGTTTTTGTGTTCATTGAGATATTGTTTAAAATGTTACTTTTCAAAGGGGGTGTACTCATTTACGCTGAGCACTGTATATATATTTTGTCTATGGAGGTACAATGTCATGTAGTCACAATATGAACTTTTGATCAGTATTGTTAAGTCAATCAATTAGTCCTAAAGTCCTCACAATGAACCAAAACTACTAGAACCAAATACCTATACACACTCGTAGAAGGGAACACAGAGTCCATAACCTGACTGTACTACTAGCAGTTGCATCCTTGTATATCCTATGCAGTTCAAAAAGTATGTTATCTTGCAAAAACACGTGCTGGATTGATTTAAAAGGAGAGACCTTGCTAACCTTCTTAGAAAATATATTGCAAATTTCATCTACTACTCCTGAAATCTATTCATTCTGCCCTGCTTGAAGGAATTATACACTGTGGCAATATTTTGGAGTATGTAGTCTGATTTGAGGACTGCATCAAATCATGTCCTGAAGGTTGTGGAAACTCAAAAGAGGAGTTTCAGACTTGCAACAGAGGTTTACGAAAGGAGGAAAACCTCTTTAAAATTTAGTTAAATGTGGCTGGTCGAACACTCATGTGAAAGTTGTCTAGAAACTCGTCATTGACTTATTTTCTTGGGGCATTATTACAATTATGTACATATGTGTTAAAAAGCCCAATTTCACTAATTTTCGGCCATAACTTCTAAAAACAACAAAAAAAAGAAAAGAAAAAAAGAAAAAAGCTAGAAATGTATTGTGTCTGTATAAAGAAATGTTTAGAGAAAGTATCAAAAAAACAAAACATGTTTTCTTAGAATATATAGCTATAATTTATATATTAATGTTAATTGATGGTCAGTTTATAATTGTCCCTCCCCCCATCCCATGCCATCCTGTCCATCACTTACTAAGCAAAAGCTAGCAAAAGCTCACTGACATTTTAGTTTAAGTGCCCTGACCATGTCAAGAAATACATCCCTGCAGTACATTATAAAACAAGCATACTTATGTTTTTTTTTTTTTTTTTTAAGAGCTCAAGATTTCAAAATATTTCCCAGCATATGTTGTTTTGATTCCCATATGGTGACAGACAGACAGACAGACGATAGATAGATAGATAGACAGATAGACAGATAGATAGATTTCTTTTTTTTTTATGTGTTTTCGCACAGCCCCGACATCAGTCAAACAAGTCTATTCTTTCCTAGACTTGTACAGTGAAACCACATGGATTTGTACAACATAGCAAGAAGGCGAAAGCCATCTAAGAAGGACGTGGTAGAGGGCATCCAGTAAATTAGTGCTGCTTCAGTGATCTATGCCACTTTGCAATAACGATTACGACTTACTTGAGATGATCTATTCCTTCAGGGGTTGTAGGGACATTGTATCGTCTCATGTATTCATGCATCTCTGGAAAGCTTTTTTTCACATAGTCCTCAGCGCTGCTCTCCCGAACAGTTCCAAAGCGGAAACCTTGTGATGGATGGTGGAGCTTAAAAAGCAAGAAGACCATTTTCAGCAACCAGTAAGTATATTTATAGCCTCTTAACTATTTGTAAGTTGCAAGCCTGCCAAATGATACACGCAAGTTACTCTTACCTTGGGATCATGTATACCTGAGAGTTGCTCGTAGGTTTTCTCACCAACCATTACAGCGGCGAGATTAGCTGTGTATGTTGACAGGCAGAACAAACAGAAAATGGCCCAGAGGTTCATAAGGAATCTCCCAGTCCAACACTTTGGCGGCTTAATGGCGGCAGTCCTGCCGAATAAGATTGCGTAGCAAACGTTTAGCGCAGAGGAGAAAGAAAAGACACGGTCCCTGTTCCTCCCCCTTGGGGTCATACCGAAAGGGCTTTTCCACTCATAGAAGGTCAGGAACACGGCTGTCACATGTAAAGACACAAATATTCCTAGCCACATACTCCAGTGCAGGGGCCACATGAAGGCACCGATAGGTGCAGCAGTATCTCTAGTCCTGACAAGAATTCCCAGACTGGTGGAGAAGAACGGGCTGGTGAAGTCAATGACCTGACTGCGTGCTGAATTAATGCTAAAGGAAGTGACAGCCAGATGTGCAGCCCCGCTCATAAGGTCCCCGACCAGCCCTGTCCAGCGACCACTCTTGTAAGCTCCATATTTTCCATCTCCCACAATGTAGAGGTCAAAGCCAAACCCCATGTCCTCTGCCAGCTTCTCTAAAAGATCAATGCAATAACCATAGCAACATTTTTTAAACTCCATGGGCACGGTGTCATTGGCACCTTGTAAACCCTGAAAAAGACTTTCCAACAAGGCTGTATTGTTTGTTAGGGGGTCAAGGCACAACTGGCCAGCCGGGCACAAACCTTCATCATCAACATCTCGAGTGAAGACAAATGGGTGTTCTACCAGGGTGACGACTCGCAAGTGTAGACGTGAGGAATGCCGCCAGTCTGCCCCTGTCTGAGACTGTCTTTTATTAGGCCAAACACCATAATCCATAACCACTTTTCCTTGCTTCCAGCTGCCGAGACGTGTCCACATGGGCTTGCCTATTGGGTCATGCTGTAAATTCCATATGAAGTGATTGCTTTCAGAGATGATGGTAGATTCCTCTTGAACACTGACGTAGCCACTCAGGCCATCAAATGACGTGTTGGCCATGTATCTGAGAATCAAGAGAAAATAGATTTCATCCAATCTGTAGAAGTTAATCCAGACTAAATTCTAAAGCAGAAGCACTAAAGCAAAATTGACCTAATTTGCTTTTATAACAAAATGTCATCAAAATGCCTGATCTAAAGGCCTGTTCACACCAAGGATGATAACAATAACTGTATAGTTTTAATATTCATTCTATATGAGAATAGCAGAGTCCACACCACAACTATAATAACACAGAGAAATTATATTGTTCATTTTCAGAATGATTTTTCCAGTTGATGAACAATAAAACATTAACAGCCAATCAGAATTTATCTGACTTTAAACAGCTTGAGAATTTAAAGCTGCAGATGACATAGCATTGTGTGCTTACAATAAACACAACAGTTTCATGCATTGGTGTAGACGCTTATATAGTTATCGCTATAGTTAAAGTTCTTGGTGTGAATGGGCCTTTACTGTGCAGGATTCATCAAAGAAAGATACTTGGTGTATTTACCCTTCAAATAGAATCTACCACAATTACCACAATACCACAAAAACACTTAGTGTAGTATACTTGTAGTGTATATAGGTGCTTCCAAATAATGAAGCCCAATGTTTTAAAATTAAATTAAATCCAGACAGATAAAATCAAGTCTCACTCTACATTACCTTTAGATTGGGCAGTAAAAATAAAATAGCGCTACTAACTTCCATGCCACATTTGTAGCATGATCAGTGCTGGGTTGTTTTTAAAACAGTGTAGCTTTTCTAGTACAAAACAATTCTTTTTGTCACATTTTTGTTTTTATGAGATCCGTATTTTGTGGCATATAAATTCTGCTCTAATTGCAAAATATAAAATAGGCTGAACAACTTGTAAGATACTGCCCCTTTAATGGCTCCTGTGTAGTTAGCTGCCTTTTCTTAACATAGGTATAGCATAGCTAATTACCTTTCTTCCAAATGTAATTTATACTATAAGCATTTATCTGTAGATTAAACACCTCAAATTATTAGCAGCTTGGAAATCTAAAAGCTTATAGAAGCTTCCCCAACACTGATGGTTTTTCACTGTACATTCTGTTTAATTTGGAAACATGTAGCATTACAAAAGTTAAATGTCTGTGCAAATGCCTTATCATTTTTTCTTTAATGCTTTAACTTCACATTGAACCCATTGCCTGATGGGTAAGCTGTACTATTTAGCTACTTGACTGACCTTTCAGTTTAGGGAAAAGTATTATTGTGTCTTGTATTTTTCTCTCTTCGATGTAGAGTTTTTTTTTTCTGCAACAGTAACCCTGTTAAATCAGTAATGGTAGGAATGCTGAGCATGTGAAATTTAAGTCCTGAGGCAGTTTGGTTGGAAATTGGTGAAGGTGTTTACTGACAGTGCAGTGTTGGAGAAAACGCTATTGATATGCTGTCTTAAAAAGCTCCTCTCAGCTGCTGTGGATGAAGAGGATAATCCTTATATAATATGCAGACATGCAGTATAGTCACTGGACACAGATGATCAGAATTCTGACACTGGTTGGTCTGTCAAAAATTGTCAAATTTTACATAATGTAAAAACTAACCTTTCTGAAAGGATGGTGGACACTGAGAGCATATCTCTTCCTGCTTTCTCTGCTGCCTTCTAAGGCAGCATTCCAAATGAAATGGAACTTAATAAGATATGATTTGGAACACTCTACTCAAACAGCAATTATGCATGTCATACACATAGCACTCCTGAGGTGCAGGAAACATTACTTCCAATAGAGTTTGATATTTACTTGTTGCTAAGCTAATGATGTGACACTGTTATAAGCATAAAAACATAAATATTGGATAAAATAGTAAATGTTTACTTTGACAAATCTATATTATCAGTAATTTTAAACTGACACAATGCATTATGAGCTTGTCTTCTCTGCAAATTTGATGCTTTCTTAGAATTTAGCCGAAAGAATGTACACTCTTAAAAATAAGTGTTCCAAAAGGGGGTTTTCACAGTGATGCCATACAAGAACCATTGTTAGTTCCCCAAAGAACGGTTCTTAACAGATCAATTTTTTTCAATTCTTAAAAGAACAATTTAATAACCTAAAGAGCCTTTTTCCACTACACAGAACCTTTAGCGCAATAGAAAGATCCCATGGCAGTCAAAGGTTCTTCATGGAACCATAGATGCCAAAAAAGAACTTTTACTTATTGTTAAGAATGTATAGAAGGCAGCATAACATTTTTTTTTTGATATTACAAAATATCAGACAGTGTGCCAAATAAAATACCTGGACAGAAAGGTTCCTGATGTGAGATTTTTAGTCTCAAGTCTTGCTAGACAATTTGTGATGCCAGGAATCAGTGCCAGCTCTGGAGACACAGTGGCAGCCGATCCCACTGCCCGCGCCACCAACTCTAAAGCATCCTGGACATAATGATCCAGTGAAGGCTTGCCCATTTGACCATGTGCAAGAAGACCCAAGGGAAGTCCCTCTGTCCGTAATTCCTCCACGTTTTGAGAGTCTCCTATAATCCAGCGGTAATCAGGAAGAATCAGACCAAACTTTGCAATGGTGGTAAAGATTCTCCTTATATCCCTGATGTCACATCCAAAGGTCACTATAGTAGATGTTGAGTATTTGATGGACTCCAGTTGACCTTGAAGTGACGTTTGAAAGTCACTTTTGGAGCTGCTGTTGGTGGATATCTTGAGAACTGTCCCCAGGTGAAATTTGGAGTTGTTATGGAGCAAGAAGAGAAAGTCTGAAATGTTCATCTGTTGACACATCACCAGACTGACATCATACCAGTTATTCATGGACAGCAGGGAGAAGATGAGATCTGCTTGAGAGGTTTGAGGATTTTGCATGGCCATCTGGAAATGGAGTGAGTTCTGTTGGGAAGAAATAAATGAGGATATCATTACAGAGAAATTAGTGTAGTAAGGACGGGTCACGTTGGTCAACAATCCAATGTCCAACTGGTTGACAAGTGACGTCAACTAGTTCATCTAGTCTTAATTTGTTTTATATTTTTAGCAGAAGTGCTAAAATTAGCATGGTTTTGTGGATAATTTTTTCAGTCATTTATATCTGTTAGCTTTGAGGTCATATATATGGTACTGTGCTTATAAAAGTTGTAGAAATTAACCTTTAGCAGATATACACCTTTTTAAAAAATTACAATTCCTCACTTTTGGGAAAATCAACCAGAACGCTTAAGATTACAGCCTGGAAAGTACCTAAAGCGTAACTTCCAGTAATTATAGTGTACCTATAAAGTAAGTACTTGTAAGTGTAGGGGAACAATATGTAAAGTCTGAGGAATAAAGGGGTAACAACCAGGAAAATAACAAATTATTTATACTGTAAGTATTTTAGAACTAAGGGGTATTTATACTATTATGATAGACAACAATCTTATGTCTGGGAGCAATTTAGCGAGGACATACCCTGCACACCTTTTTGTAATAGTTTACAAATATATAAAGGCTTTAAAAAAAAAAAAAAAAACCACACACACGGGGTAGGCTACATATCAGTGCATTTACACAGTATTTTGTTTTTATTGCAAAAGTGCACTGATCGAGTTGTTTCAAGGCAAGTAAAACTACAATATTGCAATTTTTAATACTGGGGAAATATATTCTTGTTTCATGCAGTTACAGGGTAAGTATGACATTGCAGTCTGTAAATTAAAGTGGAGCTTGTTACCCTCTTGTTTCAAGAAGTTACAGGGTAAGTACAATAAAAACACATGTACACAATCTGATATCACTTGGAAACCTTTATTTGAAAAACAACTTATTTCAAAACAGATTTACAACACTTCTTATTTATTTCTCTTGCTTGGCTTCCTCCTCCTCCTGTTCCTCTTCTACTTTTTCTTTCTTTAAATTCTGTATGTATTAAAAGAATAACAAGTACACTAGGAAATGTCCTCACAATTTACTCATCATCGTGCCACGCTTTGTGAAGACTTTATAATTTGAAATGAAAAGCTGATTTTAAAAAATGAATAAATGAATAAGAAGTATTGTAAACCACTTTTAAATTAAGTTGTTTTTCAAATAAAGGTTTTGGAGTCAGTGATATCAGACAGTGTGTTTTTTATCGTACTTACCCTGTAACTGCATGAAACGAGGGTAACAAGCACCACTTTAATTTACAGCCCGCAATGTCATACTAACCCTGTAACTACATGAAACAAGAGTGTAACAAGCATGAAATGATGGAATGAAATCATGTGGTGCATCACAATTGGCATACTTGTGCCGTTTTGTAGTATAAATAGTTTGGGTAGTGTGTACACGCAGAACATTCCACCAATAAAAAGTGCACTTCAAATACCCAGATGATGCACTTATTTAACTGGAAAAAAGGAAAAAAGGAAGGATGGAATGTTTGATACTTTGTTGGAATGTTGGACAGCCATAGAAATGTTATAGACTAGACAGTAGATTACATAGTATGTAGTTTAGTATAGTATATAATACTATAATACATAGTGTATATAGTATATAATTTGGGACACAACTATGATTCATGGGTGTGCATCAAACATAAGTTCAGTAAGTCCCGCCCAAACCACCTAGTTTCAATAGAAAACATATCAATGCTGGAAAGACATCAAACAATTACATGGGGGTTTTTAACCATTTAATCACATATGATGGAATAGCCTTCCCCAACTTGCAGATAGCTTTTTACAGGAAGAAGAGTCAGTGTTGTTCAACTCAATATTAATGGCTTCCAACAGTTATGAATAGTTGAAAAATTTCTCCCAGTTCATTTGAATTTAATGTGAGATTAAATATAGGGTTCAAATCTGAACTTTGAGAAAAACATGAACCTGATGGACTTGCAATATTCTCCTGTACTCCAAAGTAGTAAATGACTTTTCACATTGAAGTAGCTCACCAATACCAGCAACTAAAAGGCTCTCCACACAATGACACCTCTTCCTCCAATGCTTCACTGTGGTAAAGATGCATTTATTATTATACTTCTCAGCAGATTTTCATACACACTGCTCTGGAGCATCACCATGCAACTCGTGTTTCATTGTGATTCATCCCTCAACACACAACTTCCCGTCTTCTGCCAAAAACTTCATTCTGTCTTTGATGTTTTTTTCTGAGACAGCAAGTAGCGCATTAAGTAGTGCATTTACAATGTAGTCGTTTTTGAAAGAATACAGTTTTGCACATCTTTTCCCATCTGCCAAACAGAGGGAAGGCATGAGTTTAAATTCCAACAGATATTTATCATAATGCGTGATTTGATGGAATGTCTCCTTCTGTTTGCAAATTGAGTTTCTGAAGCAGATTCTCCTCTGGGGAAAACAAATATTTAGATTTTCAACATGATGTCCAAGTGTGCAATTCTTTGCTCCCGAAAACAATTACTTTAAGCCCTCGCTGGTTCCGTTTGCGATGCATTGAAATAGAGTTGCATCTAGAGGGGACATCTCCATGCTATATTTAACTGCATCATGTTGCTCTAAAGACACAATGTATTCAATAAGCCTAAATTATTTGATTTTGATTACAGAAATGTTGGCTAAAATATTTCAAATGACCAAATAATTTAATTGTTAAATGGCCATTAGCATGACCAGTGGTCAAAAGTGTGCTTTATTGACTCTCTCAGGTCTTTCCCAGGTATGAAAATCATTCATACCTATCAATATATGAATGTAGAGTGTATCCTCCTGAGACCCAGAAAAAAAACAAAAAAAAAAGTTTCTTGAATTTAGTATTTTTTCACTCATTATATTGTCCTCTGTAGTGGACACCAGAACTAAGTTGTTAATAACATGACATGAAATGACATGTATAGGCAAAAACAATGGGATTTTTTTTAATCACCAATCAATTTTTAGGCTTCAGGATTGTTTTTAACCAAACTTTGTATAAAGATTATTCTCAACTGTTATGAAAGATATAATGGAATTAATTGATATACCATTTTACTTTATGCAATATGTGGGTAAAATAGTCATACATGGATTTTCCCATTCAATACAATGTATCTATACACTGTATCTAATTTGCATATTAATGTGATCTTGGAGCAACTTGCAATGAAAAAAGAAGTGTAATAATGGGAGTAATAATTGGCAACATTTTCATAATAATATCTAACAATTAATAGGAATATTGATATATAATTCCTTTCCCTATTCACTTGTTGTATCTCCTAAAATGCCTGATAAACATGATTTAAGTCCTGGTGTCCTCTACAGTGGACATGTATGAAATCAATGTCCTGTTTCGTAACAGAAAGTCATATTTTGATTTGAAACCACATAACATTTTCCTGAGATGTTGATTTATAACAAACAATTTGAAAATGAATCCAATTTAAATGATAATTACAAAATATTATCATATTTCCATAAGAGTACTAATTTTCATTTTCAGTCATATTTAAAGACCAAGAAGTTGTTGTTGTCATGGCAAAACATCTAAAAATTTGGTATCTCTGTAAAGCCCTGAATGTGCTTTTACAGGACATCCAGACTTAAAACTGTGACATGTCAGAGAAAATCACTAAAATATAATGTCCTCTACAGAGGACAAAAGTCTATTCCTGGGTCCCAGGAGGATATAGAGAACTTCTAAAAGTTACCCACTAAGTAAAGTGGACATTCAGAAACATTTATTACATGAAGTCTGGAATCTTGTTGTTTTAATGATATAATAGCCATTAATAACATGACATTGTCCTGCAAAGGAAATCAAGACCTTTCGCAGACACTGACAGATGAAATTCTTAGCCGAGCCATTTAATTTCCCCTGGGGCTGCAATTATGTGATGGCAGAAAACAGGCTAATCAGAATTGATTAAGGAAAAGCTTTCCAGGGATTTATTTTAACATGTCTAAACAAAGTCAGAATCATTTTCTGTAGGAGTTGTCATGAGATCTAACTGACCTAACCAGTGGGAGATCAATAAGTACCACTAACAAGTTAAGAAGTGACACTTAAAGGGTTTTGAATGGCTACATCATCCGGAATGTGTTTTATCATGAGGGAGCCCATGCCGTTAAATGATTTGCAAGCTGGGATACAGCCAGATATTACCACTGTGTCATAAAAAGCACTGGAGGGTGATACAATTATGTGCGTTTCCAGCAGTTTTGAAGATGAATCGTTAAAAATGGCTGATCTGATACACCCCTGTCCTTCGGGCCTGTGAGTAGTTTGATGAAATTTCCGTTTGTCTTTTCATAACCTTGAATCCTTCAAAATATCCTGAAAGGTATTCAGAATGATAAATGACAAAACCATCAAATGGTGTAAAGTAATATAGTTGCTATTATGTTGTTATTCTGATATAGGCAGGGGTGCTACAAACCTTTTCTCTTATTAAACTTGTTTTAATCTTACAGTTCACTTTCTCAAAACAAGATTAGTCTATTATTTCACTCCTCTTGGATCTTGATTGAAGCACACCAGGGACTGAAATTAATGGGGACTTGTGTCAAAAATGCCCCCAAAAATTAAGTTATGGGGGGAAAAAAATGCCCCAATATGAGTTCTGATTTTTATATTATAACAATATAATTAAGCAATAGACTATCACACAAGAAAAGGCTGTTTTTCTCCGAAAAGAATATTGCAAATGTGTTATTGATATTATAGAACAGTTAAATAATCAAGAAGATAATATTAAGTAACTTAGATTTTTGACACATATTATCTGTTTTTGTTCCTTCAACAAAAATTGTTCCAATCAAAGCTGTTGCGTGTGTCTTAATTCCTAAAAGAATCAACATTTCTGAACGAATTGATTTGAATGAATGATTCAGTGACTCACTCATTAAGACAGTGACTTGCCTCCACCTACTGGCGGGTTTCTGCTGCACTTCACTCTAGAGTGCAAGTCTGTAAAGTAGGCACAGGTGTTTATTTATTTATTCATGCATAATTGGTTATTTCCTGTCATCTTGCAGGCTCATTTACTGGCTGCAAAAATACATCAATAGCCTAGAAGCATATTATACATTCCTTGTTGCATTATTATTGCAAGTATCACTATGTTCTGTCTTATGCTCCATCTATTTAAATAAGCTTTCTCAGGGACTGTTTGTTATGCTTTGTGGCATTGATGTGTTTAATATATTATACTTCTTTATATACCATTTTGGTCACACTTTAGTTTAGGGTCCAATTCTCACTATTAACTAACTATTAACTGCGATAAACTCCTAATTACTGCTTATGAATAGTTAGTAAGATTAAGTTTAGGAATTGGGTAGGATTAAGGGGTGTAGAATATGGTCATGCAGAATAAGGAATTAATATGTGCTTTTATAAGTACTAATAAACAGCTAATATCCTAGTAATATGCAAGGTAATGAGAAACTAGTTAATAGTGTGAATTGGATCCTAAAGTGATACCACTATTTCTTTACCACCATCCCCTTAACCCCTCCCCCTCCCTTTCAGCACCCCCAAACCTTTTAAATTCTTGATTTATATTCATTTTTTACACATATGGTGTAAAAGAATGGAATAACTAAAAATATAATAATAATATTAATGGACATTTCATGATTATTATTATATTTTTAGTTCTTCCATTCTGTAAAATGATATGCAATACAATCAATTGAATGCATTTTATTATCTTTTTAACTATACCCCCAAATCCCTGTTTACTTTTACTTTAAGATTTCTAAAAGATTACAAACGCTATTATGAAGAACCAAACAAATAAAGATCAAGTAACATTATGATGGCAATGGTCCCAGAAACCTTTGGGTTGAAAGGTATGAGCTTTGTGTTTATCCACCATTTGCGAACAGCAGTAACAAGCACATTGGGAGACTAATTGCTATTTGGACAGATACTAAACACTGATTCTGAGTTTACAGATAAACTGGATAGGATAAATTCCACATAATCCTTGTAAACAAAGACCTGACCAGAAGATGGTGCTAACCTCAAAAGATCAGATATCAAGCAGCTCAGCCCTAAGGGTGTTTAGCAAAATGCATTTTTACAGACACCATGTGCCACAGGCATCTAAATTGTGTTTTGTGATTTAGGCTGATCCAGCAGGTCTCATAATAAACTTATTAGTTTAATGAAATCAATCCAACCCCAGCTGACCTCAAACACCTTCAGTACTAGATTCGGACACAGGCAAATGTAATGAACATTTGATACCATTCTTTAAAAAAATCAGTTGCACTAATAAATAGCACTGGAGACATTTATGCACAAAATATGAGACATGCATAAATATTAGACATACCCATTCGTTATGACAAATTGTATTTGCTCTTTAATTTCTAAAAAATATATTACTATATCACTCACTCCACCAAACACCTGTTATGATGGTGACAATTCTGTAATTCAAATGGGAGCTTATAATCAGTTTAAAAGAGTTCTATATTTTCAGTTCGTTATTAATTTAAATTAAATCTTGTCACTAAGTGTAATAATTATATGACATTCTTATTGTATCTGACATGCTGACATGTATTGAATGATCACAAGGGAAAATATATATATT
Organism: Hypophthalmichthys molitrix; assembly: GCA_037950675.1. NCBI lineage: Eukaryota > Metazoa > Chordata > Actinopteri > Cypriniformes > Xenocyprididae > Hypophthalmichthys > Hypophthalmichthys molitrix. Next base: position 25,996,310 of record CM075501.1, read on the forward strand.
TTTTTTTTTGAGAAGCAAAGTGTAGAATCAGTGAGTTTCATCATGCATTTATACTCTGTAGAGTATTGGTTATAACCCCAAACCTTTAAATAACTACTAAAATAGTTAATTCATTCATGCTTCCAATTAATCCATCAATCCGCTTCCTCAGTTCCAAACATTTCAACATGTTTCCTCTAATTCCATTTGTGTGTAGTACAGTTCCCCAACATTGCAGTATTTTCATTTCTATACTGAAAAGAAATGGTGCTGAAAAAAACTATGCATTAGACCAACATTTCCTGAATATACAATATGTAAACATTATGATTTATTATGAAAATAAACACACCTGACTCTGGCGTTTGAATACCTTCTGGACGACGCTGATGACTGGAATCTGTAGCGTTGAGGCAATAAATTCCAACTTGACCAGTTCATCTCTATTTTGTGGAAAAGCAATGATGGCAGAAACTCCTTGCACAATGACAGTGTGGCAAACACTTTGCAGGAACGACACAGGATCACCACAGGCAGCTGTAGATGACGAGGAAAATGAGAAAGCAGGTAATTCTCCAAGTCCTGCTTCCACAGCCATGACTATCTCAAGGGTAAGGTTGTATGGTAAAAGCCCTACCACTCGATTGAGGGACTCCGTAGCGAGTATAACAGAGTCGCGAGGTAGAAACACAGCATCCGTACCCACTTGTTTGAGTGCGGTTTTACTTTTGGATGCCTTGTGTGGGTTATTCGCTGAGCTTTTAGTCCTAATATCCCTCCAGCCGTGTCCGTGAACACTTTGGATGTTCATGTCCCAGTCTTCCCACGTTTCTCTGTCTGCATTCCAGTCCGGATCTCTCCCGTTGAGGGGATCCTGCCTGAATACTCGTGGATGCAGGTGCAGAGCTCCTACTCTCACCGTATGTCCGATCCTCTTCAGAACCTGACATGGTTGTGGATGCGCCAGAGATGCTGGGGGAACAAGGATCATTATCAAAGCGCTTGGCGCAAGTAAGGAGAGATACACCAACCTGCCCAGCGCACCACAGATCCAAGAGCCCGGCATTACTCCAAACAAGGCTTTCTTAAGCTCTGGAAATGACGGGATCCGCGTCCACCTGCGCGCCCGATGGTTCCTGTACAGCGCTGGATTGATGATGGATCACCGGTGAATCTCCTAGACGCAGCAAAGTTGCGCTCTTCTCCAACTGGCTTCTGAGGGATCGCCAGCAGTGCACATGTCCAGCGCGACTTAAAACACTCGTTGCTCATCTCAAAAGCGTTTATGGGCGAAATATTCCCGGTGTGAAGTAAGCAAGGGTGTTTTTACGCGCTCTCCAAAACAGGCGAAAAGGCAGCTAACTAAAATGCAAAGTGACTGTAAAACTCAAAAAAAAAAAAAAAAAAAAAAAAAAAAAAAAAAAAAAAACGATTATGTTCTCCAAATCAATGCAAGGTATGTCCAAGAAAAGAAAGAAATAACTGGATTTTCGATTTCTCTTTATTTTTGTTTGCAAACCTTTATTCCATCCTGTATTTGATCACGAAAAATCGTGACGGATCGATCTCCACAAATTACTCGCAAACTATGTAAAAACAGAAACGGTCGTGGCTTACATTACAGTATAAACACGTTGCGCAGTGAAACTGTCCCGATAAACTCCCAGAATGACGCTGGAATAGTTCAGATAATTGCACTGACTGTGCTGTGCGTTTAACCCCTTCACTACTGCACTGACGCCTCTGCTGCTATAGACAGACATCAGTCATAGATTCTGTATGCGCATAGTTGATGGATTTTATTTACACACAGTATATAGGATCGCTAACCACACACGCACACACACACACACACACACACACATATTCTATCAAAAAAGGTAAACCAAACAGATTAAATCCCATCCAATTTGATTTTATCTCTATAGTACTTCTTAAAAAAAAAAAAAAAACAAACAAAAAAAAAAAAACACCAGTGAAGTGACAATGTGACAAGGAAAGCAGATGCTGATACTTTAAGTTAAATGGAAAATTTCAGTTGATAGCTTCACAACACTTTATCTGTTGCAACAGCCAGTTGAAGTTATGCTGCGTTCACGCCACCTCGTATTTACCGGAATCTTAAGATGAAAACACGTGACGTTATATTCGGAGCTGTTCACGTCCTTTGACTGGGAATTATGCGTTTATATTGCTGCGTTCACGCCACCTCTTATTTACCGGAATCTTGAGATGACAACACGTGACGTTATACTCGGGGCTGTTCACTTCCTTTTACTGGGAATTATGCGTTTCTATGGCACCACTATCAACGCCTAAATGATTCTACAGCGGGTATAGCAGCCACGTGGTACATGTGGGAGCTTTCAGAAAACACCCAGTTTACAAGCTGTAATTACGAGTTCTACAAGGACATGAACACTTTTTACGAGCCAGAATCTCGTAGTTACAGGAATTACGATATGGCGTGAATGCACCTTTATACACCACTTTTGATGAAAATGATTCTTATTGGTTAGGAAGTATAACCTCTGCCTCTCCTTTGAATCATCAGCACCCCTGTCGTCCTATCACTGCGCAATCCTGACTCACAGCAGGAGAGGTTGGATAAGAGGAGGGGTGTGACACCAGAACACTGCTGTCGGTGAGTGATGAACACGAAAAATCTGATGGCTGTTGTACCTCATCACCACTGCCATAAATCTCACACATCGTTCCTCTGCTGAAACTGTGCAGCCAGTGCAACGGTTTTCCCCTGAGGTCCAGGTATGTCGTATACAGGCTACTACAGATGACCTGATGACTTACTGACATGTAAAGTGTTTTAGAACACATAGCCTATGTTTTTTTGTTTTTTTTTTAGACTGATGCATAGGCTACAATAATATAGTGTTACGACCCAGGGTCAAAGTTTGAAAGGTTATCGTTTGCTTGTTTCTTTATTCTTTTTCCTTGACAAAACTCAGATTAAAGGCAATCTTTTCAGGATTGGGCAAAGCCAAAATAATAAACAAAAGAGGTAAAACTTTACAATAAGGTCTCATTTGTTAGAATTAATGTATTAACTAATAAACAATTGTTACAGTATTTATTGTAACACTTTACATTAAGGTTCATTAGTTAACATTAGTTAACTACATGTAGTTAACATGAACTAATAATAAACGGCACTTATACAGCATTTCTTAATCTTTGTTAATGTTAATTTCAATATTTACTAATACATTATTAAAATCTTGTTAACATTAGTTAATGCACTGTGAAATAACATAAACAAACAATGAACAACTGTAATTTCATTAACTAATGTTAACGAATATTAGTAAATACAGTAACAAATGTATTGCTCATGTTTAGTTCATGTTAGTTAATACATTAACTAATGTTTAACTTATGAACCTTACTGTAAAGTGTTACCGTATTTATTCATCTTTGTTAATGTTAGTTAATAAAGATACAGTTCATTGTTTGTTCATGTTAGTTCACAGTGCATTAACTAATATTAACAAATACAGCATTTGATTTTAATAATGTATGAGTAAATGTTGAGAGTAACATTAATTAAGATTAATACTGTAGAAGTATTGTTCATTCTTAGTTCATTTTAACTAATGTTAACTAACGGAACCTTATTGTAAAGTGTTACCACAAAAGATGCCTCAGACTAAACCCACAACCACTGGAAACCTACTTGAAAATAAATGACAGCGGACTACCCTGACTTCCTAACTACACAGTAGAAAACATTAGAAAAAGTATTTCCAATCAAAAATAAATGTCACCCAATCCCTAGCCTGTCACGTTTTGAGTTTATCTTTTAATCTGTTTCTCCTTCCTGTTCATGTTTGAGTTTCTTTGTTATTCTTTGAGTCTGTTAATTAGTTCAGTTCTCGTTCTCCTCTTGTTTGTATCCTAGGTTACTGATTTGATTAGTGTCCTCAGATCAGGTGTCTTATTAATTAGCCTCATAAGCTCCTCTGTTTCCTTTGTATATAAGCCCCCAGTTTCTATTTGTTCTTTGCTTTGTTAATGTCATGTGTGATAGTGGTGTGTTTCTCCTCCGTTGATTCTCTTGTTTATTGTTTTGATTGTTATATTAAAAGTCTCTTGGATAGATCTCATTTGTGCTCTTTAATACAGCCACCAACCCTGACATAGCCTATGTGGTGGAGAAATAATATTTCACAATAATATTTACACTATTTACAATAAAGTGTAAAAAAAGAAAATTATACTTGCCACATTTACAAAACAAAGAAAAAGAACAAGCACATGGGTAAAGTTAATGAAACAATGATTGACACCAGGGGCCAGTTGCATAAACTTAGCCTCTATGTTGATACTGTGTTTTAATAACTAGTTTGACCAACTAGCAGTTATACAAGAGGTAATCACTCTTATACTTTTCATATTCAGATGAAACTACCTTTTTATGTAACTGACTTCAAAAAGTTAGAATCTTGAAGAAAAAAAAAAAAAAATAGGTTAATAACTTTTAAGCCTCCTCTAAGATGTTTATGCAACCGGCCACAGAAAACAAAGAAATATGTGATCAAGAATTATACACTGCCGGGCCCAAAAAAAAAAAAAAAGTTGCTCTTTGGATTTTAATAGGCAAATACTTAAGAGTCTATGGATGGATCATTATTACATTGATTATTATTTTTCTAGCACGTTATAAGTTTGGCAACGGTTCTTTTAACCCTAAAGATAGACTATACCCATTTTATTATTTTCACATGCAGGACTGAATCACTGTCCTTTAAGCGTCCTAGTCAATTCTTTTAACTGCTGCCAACACTCCTTGTGATAAACCCCTTATCATACAGTATATTAAAGTCACCATGAAATCAAAATTGTGAATTCTTATTTTTATGGAATATTGCAGTGATTATTATAAATGATTTATCCATGCACATCAATATATATATATATATATATATATATATATATATATATATATATATAATTCACGTGCCCTTGCAATCTTCTAAACAAACAAACAAAAACATAAGACATAAATTAGTCAGACATAAAATGTAAAAAGAGTTAAAAGAGCAAGTTTGGTTGTTTAGTGAAGCTGATATCTTATATTCAACTTAGGCATGGAGTCTTCATTTTTAATTTGTAGCTGCTGTTCGAATGGTAGCTTGATAAACTTGATGCCAATCAAATATTTAATATCTCTACTCTCCATAAATAAGGTAGTTGCTATATTATCAGCAGGAGCAGTTCAGATATCACGTCATTTACGTCTCTGCGATGATTGGATTATTGGTTGATATAAAGTGTCACGAGCTCGCACAGCTTTTGCGTAGAGATCGTCTGCAAGCTGTGACATCATTATGAATAAAAAGGGAACAAAAACGTTCATGTTGTTTACATTTCATACACTTGTACGCCGATTGCCAACAAAACACAGACATCTGATGCAGCTTTACTCACCACCCGCGATCTGCAAATCCAGCGCCGAACTGGGACTTGTTTACAAAGCATTTGTCACCGAAATCCCAGGAACAAACATACATACGTGCACAACTCCGTTGCTGCCCCGGAAAAACAAACTTTATCCACTGTTTCCCTAATGCTGGGTTCTTTGGGAAGCTGAAAAAGGTCATCTTTCCCTCAGAACCAAAAACACACTCCTTTGGTGACAGGAGCTGCGTCTCATTTTGAAGGCTGCGTCCTCCGGAGGTCGCATTTAAAGGCTGAATACTTCATCAAGGATGTCATATTTAAGAAAAGTAACCATAATAAAATTGACTGATATTCATTGTGAGGTGTAAAATACTGTAATTTCTTTCTGACGTTGCAATCTAATGCTTATTTTTCTTAAATGAGACTGCCTCGATGATGTATGCAGCCTTCAAAGGGTGCAGCCTCTGAATTGGGACACAGCCATTGTTGAAAAATCTCTCGGCTTCCGTATCCCGTCCGAAGCGCATTGATGGGCGTGCTCTTGCTCTTGCTCTGGGTGATGTGTGTGCGCGCTTATCAGGGAGAAGTGCCTATACATGGAATTCCACCCTTTACGTGAAACAGGCCATACTCGAAAAAAACTCTCCGAAACATGTCCACAACCGGAAGTAGTGTATTTGGCACAGAAATACTCTGTCATACGTCCAACTCGTGTTTTGAAACTTTGGCCATGTTTAGCATGAGACTGCAACTCTTTAACAGTCAGAATGCATGAAAAAGCACCCCCCTTTAACGTTAAATCATCCTTCTCCCATTTTCCATCTCAAAATTTTGACAACTCAGATTTTGGATGTTTTTTTTTTTTTGTTTGTTTTATTTTTTACTTCAAAGTGTTTTATTGTAGAATAAAGTGCCACACCAAATGGCTAAAACATACATTAATCATTTACAGTTATAGGGTCAGATCTACTGACAATGCATAAATTAAAGAACACAGACACAGCAGGAACTCATTTCCATAATGACCTACAAAAATATCTGTATTTATCAAACGTGCGTATGCTGTTCTTACACACACCAGTAAGTAAGTATTGTTGATAAATCCCACGTTCTTAAGCACCATGCTCGTTCACGTTCATGGTCATTTACATTCAGAAACGCCTCCAATGAACCATATATGGTGACAACACTCTCTTTATAAATCTTGTTAATGTATATGAATTCTCTGCGCAGTGCATGGTTTGCCAAATCGTCCAGCAAAGCGAGAGCAGCCATGACACTACATTTCAAATGACTTCTCAGCTGTCTTTTATAGCTTTTCACACCAATTATGCAAATGTCTAGCTTGAACTATGAAATTACTAACTGAGTATTTGCAATTAAAGGACACAGGAAACACACGGCAGCAGTTTCTTTTTGTAGTATCACCATTCTACCACTAGATTCTCCGCGTAAGCATGCTCAGAGTTGTGCTTTTATTTACACGCATTTCTACGTATAAGTACAAGTTGTTAGATCCCACACTTTGCGTGAAACTGTTCTTACGCACCCATTACTCACACATCTGGTCATACGCACTGTTGATAAATGAGGGCCCTGCAGCACAAATGATAGTGTGGGGTCGCAAACAAGCAGAGTCAACGATAATCTATATCCTGGTGATTCTCCTACGTTGTCCGTTTTGGATTTATTGAAGTCCGTTTCTGTCCTTATCTTCGTGCGCTTCACATACCTAACGTGACACCTTTAGCAGTCTTTAGTCATGCAGCCTGAGTCTTTGGAGGCCCCTGGCAATCAAAGGCCCCAAGTCCCTGCTCATCTGGTCTATAATCCAGCCATTATCAAAGGCTTTTCCAAACTCACGGACACAGATCATCTCCTTTATTTGACATTTTTGTTAATGGAATTCCAAATTTCCAGTCTAAATCATATGACTTGTCATTCGGATAAATGGCAATGAAATATAACTAAAGTCAGGATGATTTCTACAAATCATTAACTATTATTGAGTCAAAAACAAGTGTGGAATGAATGAACGTCATCCCAGTAATTGCCCTAGCATGAAATCTACCATATAGAGGGCATTAAACTCAGAGTGTAGACCTGCATCATGAGAGAGATGTGCTTTCAGCAGTGACTCCTTGACCCTTCATTGACAAGCCACAGCAATAAATCTCATGTTCTCATTGCCCTTCTCTCAGACTTAATTATGAGAGGGACCCAAGCACCAGGCATGACTGGTTGCATCATCATCTTGTAATGCTGTGCTGATGCCTAATGTAGGTCATGAGAAAATACCATTGTGACCTGTTTATAGCATGGGTTTTAAACTAGTGTGTCACAGACAGGAGAGATAAAAAATGGTAAATAAAAATAACAGTTTTTCCAACCTGATCTCATGAAAAAAAAAAAACTTTTTTTACGAAGTGGAGATTTTGTATGAATTCATATGATGTGAATTGTATGAAAACATGCAATTTTTTTTAGAAAAAAAGTAAGCATGAAGGTCCACCCCGAACCTCACACTGTCACATTCTCTTATGTTTCTGTTCTTAGGACTCTTAGTTTGTATGTTTTTGTTTCCTGTGTTTAGTTCTCACTTCCTTTGTTCCCTTGGTGTGCTAGTTTATCATTTAGTGCTTTTTTTTTTCTGGTTTCCTTTCTTTTGCTTGTTATTATTTTTGTTAATTTAGTTAAATAAAGTAAAAAAAAAAAAAAAATGCAACACAATCTCATAGCAATTTGTAACTACATGTTGGCAAATTGTTGGCTAATTTGTATGAATTTGTACAATCTCTTTCTGATAACATCTCAGTTAAGGTTATGTTTAGGTGTTTACATCCTTCCGGGCTTTTAGTCCAAAAGTTTGCTCATTCGGATAAAAACTTATGGATTATCGTACTTAAGATACCTTTGGAGAGCAGTATTTATTTTTATTTTTTTTCTATTTTAACCCAAAATAAGATGCTGTGAGCATTATGGAGTGCTAAACTCTCACATGTAATTTATGTTTCATTCATACTCAATGCCAAAGACATCCAGCGATCACTGTAGCTGAATAAAAAGCAGACATTTTGACTAATTAAACAAAGAGAATTAACACACTATTGTGACAGTATTATGGTTTATTTGTTCTTCAAGCCATCTTGGGTATTTTCATAAGGATAATGGATATTTATAATGCAGTGCCAATGGACATAGCCCTTATCTCTGTATATAATACCATAAAATAATAAAAATTTCTTTTTAATTTCTATTTGATTATTTTTTTCAAGATTTCTATGAAATATGCCGGTATGCGTATGGTAATTGAAAACAAGGTGTTCAAATTTTAAAGATGTGGCGCTGTCCGGCACTTCTCTCAGTTTGCGACTCTCTTTACGCTTTGTTTTGCTAATGTTTGAGGCTCTTTTTAGGAGAAGGCCTCTGATAGTGATGCCATGCAAAGTGATAGAACATAATTTATTAATCATAACCTGCCAAATTGGCTAGTGTATTGATATGCGTTACCTGCCACAGTGGATTTTCACGTGCATTTGGAGAGTTGGTGGGTGTTAATTTCAAACACTGGTTACCGTGAATTCTTTTGGCCATGATAACTGTGTAGCGAAAAATCTGATATTGTGACAGCCCTGTTATGGATATGCAATATGTAAACTGTTAATATATCAAAAGAAAGAACATGCCACACGATCAGGAATTTCATGTGAGGGCATCCTATTTCCACACACAGATTTTGCAATGCAAGATTCCCCTCATTGACCAACAGAAAGCTGCTTAGTTTCTAAGTAAATTCTGTGTGAGCTGTGCTTCATGCATTGCTATACTATTGACATTAGAAATTTCGTCAAAATTTCACTAATTTGTTCACACCTTTAATGTAAATGTTTGATTTTAGTTTTTATTATTTTTTAATTATTATTATTATTATTATTTTTTTGTTAAATAATTTTGGTTTTCTGTTGCTTGTGTTCTGAATTCCTGGAGCAAAACCAGATGAGAACAACGTAGTATTGATTATTTCGGACATTGATGCTTAGTATCATGAAATAAAATATGGATGACAAGGATGAGGACACCAGAAAATTCTATCAGGATTGTTCATTCCATCTTCGGTAAAACTGCAAAACGTAGTGACACAAATCACGCATATAATGCAGTGTGCTGTTCTGGAAATCTAATCTAAACTAGAAAAAAAGGAAAATACACTCCGCTACAGCTCTACAAGAAATAAAATCCAATAGCCAAGTAAATGTTCAGGTATTGATGTAACTGTCTGGGTATACGTTTAAGATTGGTCAGGCCTTTTAGCCTGGCCAGGTTGTACATACTAAAAATAATTATTTGGTATCTTTGGTTCTCTTACCTTTCATCTGGTGAAAAAATGCGTTAAAAACATGTAGAAATAAGTAATTATACCTGTGTGATTAGAGATATTAGAGCAAATGTGCCTTTGGGCAAACCAAGATGCATTTTCTTATTAAAAATGACCTATACTTTTCAAACGTTTGGGGTGGAGGTTTTTATTTTTTTTTTTATTTTTTTTTTTATGTTTTTGAAGGAAGTGTCTTTTGCTCACCACACCTGCATTTATTTGATCAAAAGCACAGTAAAACAGTAATATAGTAAAATATTATCATAAATTAAAATAACTGATTTTTATTTGCATATATTTTATTATTATTATATTGTAATTTATTCCTGTAATAAATCAAAGCTGAATTTTTAGCATCATTACTCCAGTACATGTGTCACATGATCCTTCAGAAATCATTCTATTCTGTCCCTGCTGCAAGTAGGTTGCACCTCGACAGATAGTTAAACAGAATGAGGGCTGAAGAAAAAGTCGAAACCAAAAGTTCTCTTTCAGTGTTTTATTTGAAATCTTCAGTTGCCAACATCGTTTTTTTGTGAAACTAAAATGCAAACATAAAGCATATATTAAGTATCAAGTATGAATAAATGTAACTTTTAAGAGAAAAACAGAATCCAGCGTTAATATATATGAAAGAGAGATAACAACAATCTTCTTTGTTGAATGTTCAACAAATTATTTTAAATGGCATGAAATACTTATTTTTCAACAAATCAAATTCAATAAACAATTAAACTTAAAGAGGATGGCCTCTTTGGCATGAAATGACAAGAATATAGCTTTTATCAGGGAGACATCTGCTTCTGCATCACTGCTATTGTGAAGTGAAAACTAAGATGGCTGCCGTGACCGCTAACCTAAGTCACATGATATATCTTAGCCAATGAAATAAACCCAAAATTAAATGACTACTTAAATGGGCAGAACACATTCTAATGCTGCGTTCCAGGCAACCCGTAACCCGTGTTTTTCCAAACTTCTACCTGTGAAAGTGCACTGGAACGGCAGTCAAACCCGTGACTTCCCACCCGTGAACTCGTACTAGATCGATGTACTCCCAGTTCCGCGCTCTGACGTCACATAGCCCGCGAAACAACAATGGCAGCCCCTACGGATGCAGTGTTTATGCAAGTGGTACACGGTGAGAAATAGACTTTAGGACAACATAACGTTGCAATCAAATTAATAATTATATAATAATATAATACATCTAGCTACCACAATTCCTTGCGCTCAAGCAGTTTGGTGTGACTTGCCTGGAACGCTACAAAGTCGTGAGTCGTGGTTTGAAGTCGTGACTTACGGGCTCAAAAACCTACCTGGAATGCAGCATAATATGCTGATTTCTCAAGAAACATTTCTGATTATCAATGTTGAAAACAGTTGTGCTGCTCAATATTTTTGTGGAAGCTGATACTTTTATTCTTTGAAGAATAAGAAGTGTAAAAGTAATGTAATGTCAATATGAAGGTCTTTATTCTCATTTTCGATTAATTTAATGCATCTTTGTTGAATATAAGTATTCATTTCTTTAAAATAAATCTTACTGACCCTAAACTTTTGAGTGGTTGTTTATGTAATATGCTGTTATTTACCTACTCTAATACAATGCTGAATGCTTATAACTTGTAATGTTTATACAGATAAGACAAGAAATCTCATTCATTTTTACATGACATTTGATACCTTAGGAAAAAACAATCTATGTTTTTAAATGTCATTACAGCAGGTTCATTGCGGAAGATATGATTTGAAAGAAATAGTAATTATATGAATTCATGACATTAACCAGATCCAGCACAGGTACTACACAGGGCACATGACTCATTTAATGTTTGTTTTATTAGTGTATCGGAAGCCTTCTGTTTCTTGTCTTGATATTTTTTACCCTGTGGCCTCAAAAACCTTTTCCCTGCTGTGTATTTTTTACTTTCTTCAATGTCTATTCTTTAACTGTTTTTTTTTTCTCCATGAGATTTACAGAATGACTTCTAGCTGATGAGATGGTACTATCTGAGGTCTTTTTAGAAATGCTCACATACATTAATTTCTCTTAACATAATAACAGCCACCGTGGATTGAGTGAATCTTTTGTCTAAATGGCCCAGCAATGATCGGAATGAAAGCAGATTAATATACATTTAATTATTTATTAAGCCCACTTCAAGGCCAGCTGGTTTATATGACTTTCATCTATTTTCACAGAGATCAGATTTGGTTAATTCATCTTGCGAGGCTCGTTCTGTTTGAAGGTATATTATTTATTTATCTTATCTTTTTCAGGGAATGACATCTGATTCTTGACATGGAAAAAGGGCTGTTCAGTTAATAATTTGAGCTGGAAATTGATGGGAGAATGTGAATTCTCAAAGAGTTTAAACACAGACATGAACTTTTCATTTGAAGGCAGATTGTTCTCTGGTTAGTAAAGTCAAAAGTTATTATAGAAAACATGTTGCTGGTCATTTGATCAAACGATTACACAGATAAGACACAGTGATTTTCTAATCTCTGCTGCCCTGAAATTATACTAATTTCTAAAATATTCAAAGCTAATTTGTATGTAAGTGATTCACCCTCATTTGTAAGTCACTTTGGTTAAAAGCATCTGCTAACTGAATGAATGTAAATGTAAGTTTTATTTGATGTACATTTATCAGCTCTGATTTAATTACAAATTACATAATTTGCTGCATTGACGCCATGGTGTAATTACCTTAGTCTCCAGATGATCTGATGTTATATTCGGAGTTGTTCACATCCTTGGACTGGGAATTATGCGTTTCTATGGCACCACTATCAACGTGAATAATGAATCTGCAGTGGTCAGGTGTTTACAGCGATCACATGGTACAAGTAGGAGCTCTCAGAAGATTTCCATCTTACAAGCTGTAATTACAAGCTCTACGAGGACGTGAACCCTTTTTACAAGTTGAAATCAGGTAATTGTTGTAAATGTGACATGTTGTGAAGTTAATGTAGTAAAATTATAGATGAAGTTAGCAACTTTTTCAAAAGAGACTGTAGTTTAAGCCTTTAAAGCCTGACACATAAAATAAGTCAGAAAAGTCAGTTTATTGAGGCATAAGACAATATATTTATTTATACTAAGGGACTGCAGTAACGTGCAACTGGTCATTACCAAGGGCATCAACTGAAGAAGTCTTCATCGTGACCTCATTCCAGGAGACCTGATGGCACAGTTCCAAAATCTCCACAAAATCCTCCAAAGGATCAAGACACATCCGAATCCAATGTTTGCTTCACTTCCTGTCTCCTGAGAACTTCATCTGATTTTGGAGGTTTTTGAAGGCAGCATAGATGTATCCTTCACTGCCTTTGATATCCCACAATCCTGTGTGTTCCATTCTGTGACATATGAGCTAAAAAATAAAGATGGCATCTGAAAGTTGCAGTTGGTTGTCAGTTTCTGTGTAAATGTACGGTTTTTGACTGTTTTCCACTTTTGATGTTATTTCTTGCGAGAAATTACTATTATAATGATTAAAGGGGACTTATTAAGCAAAATTCACTTTTGCATGGTGTTTGGCTATAAATGTGTGTTGGCAGTGTGTGTAGGCCTACACAACCACCCTATAATGATAAAAATCCAACCACTCCCATAAATCATAAGCAGTGTCTCTGAACAAGCCGTTTCCAGATCTCTGGCAGTGTGACGTTACATTAGCCACAGGCCCCGCCCACGAATGTTGACAGACACTGCCGTTTTAACATAGAACAGCCCTGAGCGAGTTCAAAGCGAGTTGTACACAGTCCGCTATTGCTTCACTGACGAAAATGTCTCCCAAGCGTTTTAGGTGTTCTGTAGCTGAATGGATTATTCCACTCCCTAAATCTGAGCCGCTGAAGACAAGGTGGATTAATTTTGTTTTAGAAGAAAATGCTCCCTCACCTCTACCGAAATTTGTTTATGTCTGCGCGAATCATTTCACACTGGACTTCTTTGTGAACAAATGTCAATACAAAGGGACAATACAAATCAGAGGTTGTGCAAAAAATTTGTTACTCAAGGATAGATCAGTTCTGTTCATGATCCAGCTTACAGTCTCCAGAGGGATACTGGATATGGCAGTAATGAAGGTGAGAGCACTTTATTACAGTTCATCGGAGTTGATTTACGGATATAAAGTTTACCAGTTTATTAAGCACCACCCGAAAAGGCATAAGGTCTTTATTTATTTGTTTACTGTTAGTTGTAATGAGTGTTTCTATGTACTTCGCTGTGTGTGTTGATGATAATGCAAGGGAGAGAGAGATTATGGATAATATTTTAATGCACACTTGCTTTGTTTTATTAAGCTCTTACAGTGATTTTCTAGAGTGAAAATGGACGCTTCATCTTTTGTGTGAAGTACAATAAACATCATACAACTCATCGGTAAAGTCCAACGGGGTCCGGTACAACAGGCTTGTACTAATATAGTGGATAAAAACAAGAAGACAATATAAGTTATAACCGTAATTGAACTAAACTATACCTGTTTTATCTCCATGCAGTGTATATTCGCAGTTTCTGACATTATAGTGTGTCATGACTGAATCCTGACACCGGAGAACGAGCTCTTGAAGCTCCGCCCTCTTAGGCCGAGCACAGCAGCAGATAATTTGCATTTAGAGGGCACACACTGAAATGAAGTGTTTTTGCTCAACCCCAAAAAGTGGCAATTTTAACATGCTATAAAAAATTATCCGTGGTGTATTTTGAGCTAAAACTTCATATACACACTCTGGGGACATCAGAGACTTATTTTACATCTTGTAAAATGGGGCATAATAGGTCCCTTTAAACAATTACTCAGTTTTCACCAAAGCTCACTCTATTTTGTTGTAGATCATTAAAAAGTTACGCTCCCTTGGAAGCCTGTCTGAAAACAGTTTCATGAGGTGTCTTCATGCACAAATGCTGCCTACAAAGTCATTGCCTGATAGGGCAGCGAGGCAACAAATCAGCTGGCTAAGTTTTGGACGCAACCAAAGGTTGTCAAAAAGTTTTTCCAGGGTTGTCAAAAAGAACCAAATGAGCCAGTTCGTTTTGAGTCGGACATGACTGAAAAGCTGACTTTCATCTTTATATTAGGTGACCTTAACTACTTTGTACTTACATCAAAAAAGTACAATGTACTTATTGTGTTCATAATGTATTGCAAAACACTTTTGCAGCTATTGAGGTGGGATATGGGTAAGGTTAATATAAAGTGGGACCATTTGATTCGTTCATTTCGAGCCAGTTCATAATTCAATAACCTGTCGGGACTCGGGACATGCTCATTGGCTCATTTGGTGCTGCTCAAGGAGTGTGCCTGCTAGTTTGGATGTGCATCTTGCAACATCAACTTCAGTTCAGTTCAGTTTGATTCGGTTCAACCTGTTACCTGCTTAAAAGAAGGATTCGTTCAAGAATTGAACATCATAATATTGAGCAGGTCAGTCGTTCTGCCACGGACTATATACACAGAGATAATGAGCAAGTGAACATAAATCATACTCTATGGAAAACAAGGAAAACAGGAATCAAACACAGGGAAAAAGAAGGTACAACAGAATGAAACTAACATCACAATAAAAGTCTCTGGAACAAACACACAGGAATTATGTAGCATCAGGATTTAACGTTAACGTCTTTAAATTATGAGTAGCTTAAATTGTGACAAGTTACAGTGTAAACGTAGCTCTCAAACACTAATGCACTAACATACCAAAATAGTAGAGTTAGATGATGGATTAAACCTCTTATTTAATGTGATAATGGGTAGAATGTGTTATTAAGGGATTTATGGAAAGAACAATCCCTGGAAACTGGAAGCTGTGATGATTGTAGCCTGCACAATATTGTTCAGTTTGACCACTGGTCCACGTTGCCTTAAATCACCTTGAAATTCAACATTGCTGCTATAATGTCGCTCTATATTGACAGTCACAATTGTGCTTATTATGCCATGTTGTTTTGGAAGACAACTGCCTTCTTGAGTCCTATTGTAGTCTTTCTAACAAGCAGTCCTCCCAGAGATGTTTTCATTTTAAAAGGTGGCTCATTATTTTGGTGGTTCTTGGGCATGGCGCAAAGCAGAGCACCTAAAACCCCTTTTGCCAAAATGCTTTTATCATATCGCTGCTACCGGTTTCTTTAGCTCTTTGTTGGTTGTTGTTTTTTTTTTTTTTTGAGCATTTGTAAAGTTGTTTTGATTTTCCAATTGGATTGTTTTATATAAGTCTTGGATTATCTTCATCATGTTAAATGAAGACTGCTTGCAATTAGATCCTCTCCACTTTTCCTTTAGCCTCCTTCCTTCCCAGTGGCAGAATGACTGACCAGCTCAAGATTAGTGATGTTTGATTCTTGAACAAATCATTCTTTTAAGCGGGTAATGAGGCGACCCGAATCAAACTGAATTGAATTTTAGTTCCAAGTTGAAAACCGATAGCAGGTCATGAGAACATTGGGATCATGAGAACAGTAATTGTCAGAGCATATCAAATTAGCTCCCTCTCCTTTCCATGGACTTGACAGAGTCTTTCTCCTCACTAAGATGTCTCCCCAAGGCAAATAACAAGGCTCTTGGTCCTTTGACAATGTTTCTGTCATTTTAGACAAGAGTAACAAGAACTGGAGGTCTTTTGGGAACAAGTGAGTTCTCTGCATAACAAAACAGCTGTGCTTGAGTCAAAGAAGCATATCCACAAAACAACACTGATATGTCATCCACACATCACGCCAGACCCTCACAATACACTCAACTCAACAAACACATTTAGATAAAGACAGAAGATTGTTGTTTGAATATCACAGCAACTAAAAATTAAATGGTCAAACTTTATATTAGGTGGTTTTAACTATGTAGGCTACTTACATTTAAATTAATAATTTGATACAGTGCACTTATTGTGTGCATATGTGTTTTTACATTGTACTTATATTACATCTGTTATTAATTATATCTGTAATTAATTTCTGTAATTACATTTATAATTAAATGGACCAATTAAATCAGGAAAAAGGTGTTTAATAAAATAATAAAAGTCAAAATATTCAAGTCAAAATACTGATCTTTGAATATCTACCAGAGACACACAGTGTTCTTCTGTAATTTTCTCATGCAATAGACCTGAAATTTTCGATGACACTACTTGAAAAAACACTTTCAAATAGAGTTTGTTTTTAGAGCTACTCTATTGGAAATTATCCAGAGCCATTTGTGATAGGGAAGACTGGGGCTAGTTGTAACACTTTTTATTCCAGTTATTTTTGAAAGTCAATTTCTGTATTAAAGTATAGTTCACCCCGAAATGAAAATGATCCCATAATTTCCTCACCCTCAAGCCATCCTAGGTGTATATGGCTTTCTTCTTTCAGCCAAACACAATCGCTTCAGAAGGCATTTTTTAACCCACTGGAGTTGTATGGATTACGTTTTTTGATGGATGGATGTGCTTTTTGGAACTTTAAAAACTCAGGCGCCATTCAATCCCATTACAAAGCTGGGAAGAGCCAGGATAATTTTAATATAACTCAGATTGTGTTTGACTGAAATAATAAAATCATATACACCTAGGATGGCTTGAGGGTGAGTAAATTATGGGATACATTTCATTTTTGGGTGAACTATCCTTTTAACTATTGGCTACATAGAACAGCTATTAAATATTTCCATTGTTATAATCCAGAAACATCCAAGGGAGCATGTTGCAACACTGTAAATGTTACAAAGGGAACCTGCTTTTCATTTCTATTGATTTGAGAAGAATGCATTGTTTGAAAAGCCTTGATGGCCATCTTCAACAACATAACTATTCAAAATTATAAGCATTTAATTATATATTGAACAATTTTTAATGGCTTTTCCACAATATTTAAAAACAAAATGTTATGTAACAAATCAATTTATAAAACATGCAAAACTATATAAAAAACGAACAAAACGAACAAACAAACCATTGTTTTGATCAAGAGATATTGTAGAACTTATAAATTCCTTATGGAACAATTGACGACAGACAGTTGGATTATTTAAAAAATAATGCACACCCGAAGTAGTAATGCGGCCATTGTGCGACCGACGCATCTCAACAACATGTCCTGACCTGAAAAATAAAATGAAAAATTCTTCAAACTTCAAACTTATTGATAAAATCTCCCTTCAGTATATAATTGATTCTTGTCTTTAATGTATGCCAGTGGTTTATTCTTTATCTATAAAGCTGTTGGGGAAAAAAAAAAAAAAAATGATGACATAAGAGTTTGGGCTATCTATTTTGTATGAATAAATAAATCTGTCAATCCAAACCTACCCTTTAATTTCAGGTTTGACCTTCATTTCCATCTTTGAAGAACCGGAAAATCTGCATTTCTTAAATTCACTTTGTTTTGTTCCTGTTCTCTTTGCCCTTCAGTAACCAGATGTTGTTTGATTTAAACATGTGAACAAAGCAAACAATCCCAAAAACAGACCCAAAGGTGTTTTTAAGGGATGAAAGTATCCTTTATTTATAAACATAATTTTTATCCTTGTAGTTTATTTATTTACGTGTGCTTCAGTATGTTAGTCAACATATCAAAATGAGTGTACTTTTTAAAAACTTAGATTATTAAAACAATGATTTAAGATATACTAAGATATACTTTAAAATAACTTTTAATTTGACATTGTATTTAAGCGTGTTTAGAAACCTGATGAAAGTGTGTTCTCTTTGAGTACACATTGGCAACCTTTTATTTAAATGATTATATTACCTGCAAGGTGTGTGTGTGTGTCTATATATATATATATATATATATATATATATATATATATATATATATATATATATATACACACACACACACACATACACACACTTTTAGGATTTAAAGTAGACTACCAGTGCACATTTAAAATAACATTTAGTGCACTTAATTGCACTTGTAGTTGTTAATACCCTTGCTTATTAATTTCATATGTGTTTTAATTCAGTTTGAATCATTTATGTTTTAAAATTGTGTTGAAAAAAATCTATTTTTGTAATTCACACCACAATACAGGTGACCTTGAAAATAATAGATGGAATGGAATTGCTAATCAGCTGTGATCTTCCTTTCCGGAACATCTGTCCTGAGCTCCTTGGTATTCCGGACAAGAGCTGACGTCTGAAAACAGGCAGGCACATGGAAGAGATTATATACACAGTTAATAGGAAAAACAAATTTGTGGTCTGCAGGTGTCACAGGCTGACACATAAACATATGCACACACACACACACGCACAGACACACACACACACACACACACACACACACACACACACACACAGACAGACATCAAACAAGAGTTAGATTATATTTCTGAACATCCTAGAGACACTTCGACAGTCAGATTTATTTCTGCCATAAACACAGATAAGAATTAATAAGCTTCAATAAGAGATAATAGGATTTTCTCCTATCAGGCACTTTATGTTATTTACTGTAGAAAGGATCTGGCCTGTCAACCTCAAGACTATATATTCTTGCAACAAACAGGTTATCCAATTTGCAGTGCATTTTCAGTCTTAATATTGGACAATATGTTAAAATAATTTTTAGATGTAAATCTGATTAGTTTTCTTTTATCACAATGTCACAATTAAACATAAGGGTGATATTTTGCACAGTCATTTGTTCTAAAATAAATTAACAACAAAAATAATGCAAAATGTTTTCTGACAAACTTGTCCTATGAACTAGTATGAAAGCTAGTTATAACATCAGACTGCAGCCATTTGCTAGTGAGCAACAAATATATTCAGGATGTGTTCAGGGTACAAGGAGTAATCGTTTAATTGCCATTCTAGGCAATTCTCGTTTGTCTCTTGTGTTATTGCAAGATTATGGAAGTAGGTTTGTGAATACAAATGTCACTTTTACAACAGGGATAAGACAAATACCCATGGTGCTGTGTCAGTTTATAAAATGTCTTGTAGGAACGGAATGATTTTGTTACAATTTACATGTCTTTGAAGCAGTGTGAGTAAATTAACACTAAAAAGTATACTTACCTGACTGATGTCATTTATTTGATGACCTTTTCATGAGATTTCATGGCATAGATGCACAGATAAAATCAACATGAAATGACATTAACAAGCAGTTTTATTTGGTAAGGTGATGCATTTTCTATTTTCTTTTGTTATTTACTATTGCCATAATTTAAATTACATTAATGTTTGCGTCACCTATTTTGTAAGTTTTTAGGAAAGCTACATTAACTTAAGAAGTAGCTTAAAACAGTACCCAATTAGGTTTGGTGTTAATCTGTTAACTTTTTTTTTTTTTGAATGAATCATGAATTATGTCTTATTCACAATAATACTTTCACACAGATTATGGTATTAATAACATGCATGATGCAGAAGTCCAAAGAAATACTTTTAATAATAATCACAGAGAATGCTCGCAAGGAAAAATAACACATACTACATATTAAGTACACGGGAACCGACAAAGGAATGAATAAGGGAGTACATATACACAGAGAATGTCTCGGTTATATATGTAACACTCGTTCCCTGAAGGAGGGAACGGAGACATCACGTCAGTGACTGACGAATTGGGATCTTGCTGAAAGCACAATCACCTAAAATGCATTTATACCCGCGTTGCTGGGCGGACCACGAGATGGAAATCTCGCACGCCAATGTGCATTGGTTGACTCGAAGGTGATTGGGCTCTCAGGCGAGATCCCAATTCGTCAGTCACTGACGTGACGTCGAACGTGACTGACTGAAAGAAAACTAAACTAGAAACAGGTGGGATTAATTATTAACCAAGGTAACAAACAAGGAGAATTTAGCAACTATAGAAACAGGAACTAAACTCCAAGGAAACACAGAAACATGAATAAAAACACAATGAGACACAACATAATCCTGACATTAATCCCCCTCCCATAAGGCGCATCAAGGTCTTTTACCACCTCTCGCTACTTTTACTGTGTCTCGAGTATGAATGCTGTATTTTTTCCAAAAAACGCTGATTTCTTCTCCAGTCATCAGTGCTACGGCTCTGTGGTTGGATACTATTGGACCTATATGCTTGTCCTCTGGCACAATTTACTTCATTTTTACTTTAACTACTCTTTTTTTAATGTAAGGATGAACATAGAGCTACTGAATTTTTGAATATTATTTTCATAAAAAACTGCTGCATTGGTATAAATGTAGGTAAATATGGATTTTGAGGTCCAGTATTTGTTCAATATCCCTCATCATGGATTCACTCTGCCAATTTGCAACTACCAGTTACACTGATACTAGCAACAGCACAGTTTGCATGTAATCTTTGTATGTTGTATGTTACATACAATACAATACAACATACAAAATGATTGTATGTTGTATTGTATTGTATGTAGTAACTTTGATGTATAATTGTATATGCAAACTCGGCTGCCTATCTTGGCCAGGACACTCCTGCAAAAGAGATTTTAATCTCCAGCGAGTCTTTTTCCTGGTTAAATAAAGTTAAATTAAATTAATCTGGAAGCTAAAATACACTGGCAACCACATATGCCTTTTCATCTGTTTGTAGCAGGATAAATAAAAATACAGAAATATTTCAGAAATAAACAAACACTGGCTTTTCCACAGATACTGTATAAAGAGTTTAGCTATGGTTTACTCACCCACCTGGAAAAGCTTTAAAAACACCACCCATTTCATTTTTGGTAATGCAGAGATTTGAATGGAAAATCTCAAGGATGAAGTCCTTATGAACAAAGCACTAAACTGCAGTAGTGTGATTTGCATATTTTTATCTGTGCTACTGGGAGTCTGTAAGATGCCTTGAAAGTGAACAGATGGGCTTATACCTGTGGATTAACTCATTAGTTTGAATTTTGGGTTAAAGTTAATTCAGTCAGGACCACTCTATTAGATTAAGATTATTCACGAGTTCACACTTACATATAATTAAATAGAGTAAAGGTTATGCGTATCTGGCGTGCTGTCCAAGGGCAGGGCTCTGAGCTCAGAATTTGGGGTGCTGGAGGGATGCTGGAAAACTAATAGAACAGAGGTAAGTCTGCTGTACCCAGGTTAAAAAAAAAAAGTACACTTCTATAATGTACTTAAAGTGCTCTATTTTCGTGCACTAATTTTGTACTTAATATACTAAAAATTCTTCTTTAGTACTTCTTAAGATAATCTTAAGAACATCTAAGTGTACTCAACTGTGCTATTTTGAGACACCATGAAATATGAACTAAAATGTGCTTTTAATATACTATATACTATAGTACATTTGAACCCATAGTGTACTACAAGTGGTAACTAAATATATTTGAGGTACAAAGGGCTTGTCACTGGGGCAGTACCCTTAAAAGGACAAATTTGTACCATTTTTAGGGGTACATTATGGTACCATAGCACTACAAGGTACAATTTGGTCACCAAAGGTACATATTTGCCTTTGAAAGTTACAAACTGTAAGGGTACCAATATGTACCCATTATAAAGGGTACAACCGGTGTACCCTTGAGGGTACTGCCCCAGTGACAAGCCGTTGGAAGCCTAAAGGTACAAATTTTGCACATTTTTTCTGACAGTGTAAATACAGGTGTAAACGTGGTCTTAAACTTTTTGAGCCTATCCACTTTTGACCACTTCCAGAGGTTGTTGAATGCATTCGACATATCTTTTGTAGTGTAGACACTCATGTGGTCGAATGCATTTGAACAGCCACAAAAGACCACCTACCCTCCGCCTACTGACCTAACATTATGGGAAGCGCGCTAACCAGATGGGATTTAAAATTACAAATGAATTACTTCTAGCTTCTGACCAAGGCTGTATCTCAATACTAGTTTTACCTGATCTTAGTGCTGCGTTTGACACTATAGATCATAAAATACTCTTAGATTAACTGCAAAATCACACTGGTATTCAGGGACAGGCATTAAGGTGGTTTAGATCGTACCTGTCAGACCATTACCATTTTGCCTATTTAAATGGGGAAAATCTAAAATAATGTTAGTAAATTATGGAGTGCCGCAAGGATCTGTGTTAGGCCCTCTGCTATTTTCAATATATACAGTGGGTACGGAAAGTATTCAGACCCCCTTAAATTTTTCACTCTTTGTTATATTGCAGCCATTTGCTAAAATCATTTAAGTTCATTTTTTTTCCTCATTAATGTACACACAGCACCCCATATTGACAGAAAAACACAGAATTGTTGACATTTTTGCAGATTTATTAAAAAAGAAAAACTGAAATATCACATGGTCCTAAGTATTCAGACCCTTTGCTGTGACACTCATATATTTAACTCAAGTGCTGTCCATTTCTTCTGATCATCCTTGAGAGGGTTCTACACCTTCATTTGAGTCCAGCTGTGTTTGATTCTACTGACTGGACTTGATTAGGAAAGCCACACACCTGTCTATATAAGACCTTATAGCTCACAGTGCATGTCAGAGCAAATGAGAATCATGAGGTCAAAGGAACTGCCTGAAGAGCTCAGAGACAGAATTGTGGCAAGGCACAGATCTGGCCAAGGTTACAAAAAAATTTCTGCTGCACTTAAGGTTCCTAAGAGCACAGTGGCCTCCATAATCCTTAAATGGAAGACGTTTGGGACGACCAGAACCCTTCCTAGAGCTGGCCGTCCGGCCAAACTGAGCTATCGGGGGAGAAGAGCCTTGGTGAGAGAGGTAAAGAAGAACCCAAAGATCACTGTGGCTGAGCTCCAGAGATGCAGTCAGGAGATGGGAGAAAGTCAACCATCACTGCAGCCCTCCACCAGTCGGGGCTTTATGGCAGAGTGGCCCGACGGAAGCCTCTCCTCAGTGCAAGACACATGAAAAACACCTGAAGGACTCCAAGATGGTGAGAAATAAGATTCTCTGGTCTGATGAGACCAAGATAGAACTTTTTGGCCTTAATTCTAAGCGGTATGTGTGGAGAAAACCAGGCACTGCTCATCACCTGTCCAATACAGTCCCAACAGTGAAGCATGGTGGTGGCAGCATCATGCTGCGGGGGTGTTTTTCAGCTGCAGGGACAGGACGACTGGTTGCGATCGAGGGAAAGATGAATGCGGCCAAGTACAGGGATATCCTAGACGAAAACCTTCTCCAGAGTGCTCAGGACCTCAGACTGGGCCGAAGGTTTACCTTCCAACAAGACAATGACCCTAAGCACACAGCTAAAATAACAAAGGAGTGGCTTCACAACAACTCCGTGACTGTTCTTGAATGGCCCAGCCAGAGCCCTGACTTAAACCCAATTGAGCATCTCTGGAGAGACCTAAAAATGGCTGTCCACCAACGTTTACCATCCAACCTGACCGAACTGGACAGGATCAGCAAGGAGGAATGGCAGATGATCCCTAAATCCAGGTGTGAAAAACTTGTTGCATCTTTCCCAAAAAGACTCATGGCTGTATTAGATCAAAAGGGTGCTTCTACTAAATACTGAGCAAAGGGTCTGAATACTTAGGACCATGTGATATTTCAGTTTTTCTTTTTTAATAAATCTGCAAAAATGTCAACAATTCTGTGTTTTTCTGTCAATATGGGGTGCTGTGTGTACATTAATGAGGAAAAAAAATGAACTTAAATGAATGGCTGCAATATAACAAAGAGTGAAAAATTTAAGGGGGTCTGAATACTTTCCGTACCCACTGTATGCTGCCACTTGGTAATATAATAAGAAAACATAGAATTAGTTTCCAATGTTATGCCGATGATACTATAGTTATATATTCCATCACGACCAGATGAAATGTCTAAATTAAAGATGTATCTCTTTTGCCAAGCATTCACATAATGTACATCATAGCCTTGTACTCCAGTTATATAAGATCAAATGCACATGATTCTTTGGTTAATGTTATGAACAGCTGCTATGCTAATTATTTTCCATTTGCTCTTCTGTTTTGTCTCGAGATGCCCATCCCGAGGTAACTAGAGAGTTGGTCAGCTCCAGTTTGGATCCAGCCTCTTATGAAGACTTCAGATGCCTCAAGGACTTCGGAAGATGCAAACTCTGGATCATCATTCACCAAGGCAAAATTGTTCTATATATCCTAATAATCTGTTAACATGTAATCATTACTTCAATGAGCTCATTGTTTCTGCCTTAAATTAATATACTGTTTAAGTTAATAGATTGTTAGCTAACTGCGTGATTTGTACATACATTTCTGAAATTGCATAACTTTCACAGAGTCACCTCTAAGATCACTCTAAATTGTAATGTTGACATGCATTTTCTGTAAAGCTGCTATGTATTGTGAAAAGCATTATACAAATAAATTTGAATTGAAATGAATTGAATTTAAAGGTGCTGTATGTAATTTTTTGTGACTGTACTAAAGCACATAAATACCATAATATGTTTGCAGAGATTTAGGATTCACATACTTGTTTCTCCGAAAACAATGCTGTTATTCTACTTTGAAATGCGTTCCATGTTGGAATGTCTGTTTTTGTTTTGGTCTGTGTTATCCTGCTCACTGCCAATTTACTAATGCTGCCCTCGACTAATGATTTTTCTAGTTGACTAGTAGTTGTTCATTTATGATTAGTAGACTAATTGCGAGTTTATATTAATAAACCATATAAATCATAATAATGAGCCTTTAATTGTCTATATATATTACATAGCCTAATCAGCGCTCAAACACACACATAAACGCATAAATGTAATGATTATGCATGAGGCATGAAAAAACTGAAGTGGACTGTCTAAACATTTTAATAATTTATTGATGAACTAGTGTTTTTTGTGTTTTGGCTGCAGAGATGAAGTTGACGATGCTGACTCGTGAGCTCCGCAGTAGTGAACGTGCCTATGTGCATATTTCAAATGGATAACATAATCGGAGAATATTTGTATTAGATTTGAATCAGTTCATTTAAAAGTAGACATTTCATGCTTTCCATAGATATATTTCTCATGTCTGTGTGGAAAGTATATGTTGAGTTTCGGTTCTTTTTTGTGACGCGCTCAAGTTCACTTGAAACCGAGAGGGCAGAAATTACATCCTGTTTGTTTTCATTATTTTACAAAAGCACCATGCTTTGTTGTAATTGTGAGTTTCCAGAAATAAAAGCAAACTATTTACAGTCTCAAATGTTGGATTATTCTTATCTGTATGACCAAAAATGATGGAGTATTTTAAGTTAAATGCAGGGTGCACGTTGCCTCCATGGCTACGTTCACACTGTCACACCAATTTGTGTCTCCATGCCGCTCAACAACCGCAACATGGAGGGGTTTGCAATACAGATGTTGCCTTATTTACAATATGACAGTGTGTAGCCGCCCCACTGGACTACTGCAGCTTATGAGGCAGCGGCAGAAACGTTTGAGGCTGGTATGCATGACTTTATTCCGTGCTGTTGATCATCTCTGCCAGTTTCAAAATACGTCTCCATTATATTGTCATGTTCTGCTCGTCCTGTACTTTGCAACAACACATCCTTGTTTCTGCAGAAACTTTCAGCATGTTTCCTATATCAACGTCTGACATTTGCATGGGTGTAGAATACTCGGGGAATGCACTTTTAATAAAACCTAAATTCATCCCCCGCACTTTTTGCATGACCTGTCATTTTATTCTTAACTAAAATAAGGCAATCTAAACATTATGGAGCGCTCAGTCTCGTTTAATATATGTTTCATTCATACTGGAAGCCGGTGGGCGCTCTCTCGCAGAAAGTCCAAAACGGTTTCGTATAAGTTATTCAGCTATTCGCTCTAGCAGCAGCTGAATAAAATGTGTGTTAATAAATATGTGTGTTTTTCCAAGCCATCTCAAGGTATTTATTGACAATAAACTATATGAATAATGCAGTGCTAATTGACAACCTTTCTAATGTTTTTAAAAGAAGTCTCTAATGCTCGCTAAGGCTGCATTTATTTAATCAAAAAATACTGTAAAAACAGTAAGAAATTGCGAAATGTTATTACAAATAAAAATAGCTGTTTACTATATATTCACATAGAAAACAGCTATTTTAAATTATAATACTACTTCACAATATTACTGTTTTTACTGCATTTTTTGATTAAATAAATCCAGCCTTGGTGAGCAGAAGATTGTAATGTTTCCTAACTTTTGATAGGTAATGTATTTTCTGCTTTATTCTGTGATCTTTTTTTTTTTTTTTTTTTAAACATTGTATAAAATCCATGAGGACTTAATGCACAAGTGTTTGTAATACATAAACCAATCATAAAATTGTCATAATATATAGGGAAAAATATTAGATATTGGTCATTGTTCAGCAGTGTATTTGATTTCTTATTAAAAGCAAATTGATTTCTAATTAAAAGCAAGAGATTAAAAAAAATGAGATAAAAAAAAAAACTATCAATTAGACAAAGGTCAGATAAAAACTGGTATTACACCCAATATTTCTGTCCCCCTCACATCTAAAATGATGGCTATGCCCCTGGACATTTACATTTTACGTGGCGTGAGAAAGTCACATAAACCACACAAAATCTGATCAGAGCGGTCAGACTGAAACGGATTTCCAGAAATGCTATTTGAATAGGATTTCAAATGATATATGAATGTAGCTTGAAATGGATTTGTAAAAATCACATTTCATGTGATTTTTGGCCATTCACATTTGCTAAATCTGATCAGATTTCAATCAATTATGCACAAAAATCGGATCTGAACGTTGCCTAAGTCATGCAGTAAGCATGCTCTCCACACAAACAGTTGGATATGCGCCAAATAATAGCTCACATTTATCTAGGTTAACGATAGAGCGAGCGGATTTGTAAAGTTGCTACTACTTGCATGTTTCAAGTGATAAGCCATATTTGAGGTCGGGGAATGATGAATGATAGGCGAATGATTGGATTTCCTGCCATTAACAGTCTGTCTGTCACAGACTGTGTATGCCTCTTCCTTTGTATTTTTTTTTCCTGCGACTAACCGACTAATACCAATTTTGGTTGACTAACCCTCTTCTCGTCATCTAACGGTTAGTCAACTATTAGGGGGCAGCCCTACAATTTACCCAATAGTATTTTGACACCCTGGGTTGCTAGTTGGTGGAAAACGCAGCACACTGCAGCCACGGAAGCCAGCAAACAAACTGGGTCAGAGATCGCAGATTCTACCCAACCTAATAAGCCTTGGCATCCATCTAATGTCCAGAGGCATATTAAAACACGAATAAATCAATTCATAATGTAAGGCTCGTCACCTTCCATTGTCCATTGTGCTTATTCCTGTTATGTCCTCAATCTGGCAAATCATGAGAAACAACTCTCTCCAGTATTCTGAATTTGGACTACAGTACCCATTAAACCACTAGCTGTCAAACATACATACTTTACCTTTAAACTGTGTCGGCTGATGACCTAAGTTTGGTTTGAAGATGAAAAAATTACCAAGCACAATGTTTTCTCACCAGTCCTAATGTCTAACATGTACTCACATTTTTTGGCGTGGTCTTGAGGCTATCAGAACAGAAACAACTCCGTATGTTTTTTCCCTGTCTCCTTTCGCGTTCATATGTTAAATTGTGCAAGCTTATTTCATCCATTCGATCGAAAGATCTGGAAAAAAAAAAAAAAAATACCACATATATGTTTACCCATGCATAGACCCTCCCCTCGAACAAATCAGGACATAAGTGATCGAAAGTGGACAAAAGAGACGACTTAAAACACCAGGTTTAAACAATAATGTGTCTACTTCCGTTCAAACAAAACGCATCTTAATACCAGGTGTAAACAGGACCTAGGTGTTATATTGTTCTCCTTTATTGCATTATGCTTTTGCAGTAGGTATTGTAACGCGGCGGGACTCAGGGTAGGATCCATTTGCAAGCTTTATTAAAGTAAGCGTGGTCGTACAGGCAGGGTCAAACGGGAACAAACAGGAATGGCAAGGAACAGGCAGAGACGTGGTCAAGGAACAGGCAATGGGTCAGGGCAGGCAGATAACAAACGTAAGTCCAAGACAGAGCAGATAATCCAAAGGGCAGGCAGCAGAGAATCGTAAACAGGAAACAGACAAGAACGGTAACAGGCAGACTAACACAATGATTAAACGCTCAGAATTGCAACAGAGTTAACAAGACTTCGCAATGAGGTGGTGCGTGAGTGTGTCTTAAATAGTCCAGCAGATAGGCAACAGGTGTATGTGGCAACAGGTGATTGGTGTGGAGTGTGCATGTGACAGGCAGGGAGGATTATGGGAAGTGTAGTCCAGGAACTGACAGGTACAGACAGTAATCGTGACAGGTATACAGAAGAAAGGCCAAATTAACTGCACCTCAGTTGTGCTCATTGAAATCCCAAGAGAGTAACGATAACTGCATTTAGGAACTTGCAAAGATTTGTGCAACACCTAAAATCTATAATATCTTCTTAAAAAGTGAAAAAGTGTACTACATGGATTGGCTTTCCACAACCTTAAGAGGTATTTAAAATTCCCTGCTAGTGGAGTACATTTTCCATGCGTCAACAGAACATGGCTGTATCAGAAATTGTTTCTTCTTATAATCTCAAAACCTTTCATGAATAATTCCTTCCCTCTTACAGTATCTGTAAAGATGTCTTATAACAATGTGATTGTGAGAGAGCAGATAGAAAATGACATGAGCATTTTCCACATCACTGCATGGCACTGTTGACCCCTTTTAACTTTTATCATATCGCAATTCCTCTAGTAAAGCTGTCAGACATTCTATAGTGGATCTATATGGTCTCTGTGCTTGAGGTACATAAGTGGTATTCATTATTAAGAAAGTAAAGGCCTTACACTATCCAGATTAATTCCTATCTTTTTTCAAAAATTGCAATTTTATTTTAACAAAACGCCTAAACGTACACCCAGAAAAGGAAAATGCAAATATTAATACTGCTTTTAGCAAAATGTGCAAAAGTCTAAATTCAAGCAGCATGGTGTATTTTGATATATCTGTATTCATGAGATAAAAACAGAATTAGGAGTGTTGCATAATTACTAATTTAATATGGAAAAACTGGGGCAAGTTGTCACAAACACTCAGTAATTTTATGGTTTTTAGTAAAGATTGCCTTAAAGGGTTAGTTCACCAAAAAATGAAATTTCTGTCATTAATTACTCACACTCATGTCGTTCCAAACCTGTAAGACCTTCGTTCATCTTCAGAACACAAATTAAGATATTTTTTATAAAATCCAATGGCTCAGTGAGGCCTCCATTGACGGCAAGATAATTAACAAAGTCACATAATTTCAGTATAAATACGAGGCTTTGTTACGTCATAAGTGTTTTGAAACGTTTCGAAATTTCAAAGGTTCACGTCACTTTGGCAGTTTGATACACACTCCAAACCACTGATTCGAAACAAAAGATTTGTAAAGCTTAAAAGCTTCATGTTTTGAAACCGCCCATCAAAAGATATTGTTGAATAAAGTCTTTTTTTTTTTTTTTTTTTTTGGTGCATAAAAAGTATTCTCGTCGCTTCATAACATGAAAGTTGAACCAATGTAGTCAAATGAACTGTTTTAAATATGTCTACACTACCTTTCTGGGCATCTGAAAGTGTTAATTATCTTGCTGTCAATGGAGGCCTCACTGAGCCATTGGATTTTATGAAAAATATCTTAATTTGTGTTCCGAAGATGAACAAAGGTCTTATGGGTGTGGAACAACATGAGGGTGAGTAATTAATGACAGAATTTTCATTTTTGGGTGAACTGACCCTTTAACATGTCAATTCAATCCCAAGTCGGATTCTGAACATGCATATGATCAAGCATATGGCCAGTAGAACCAACTTTGCAAGCACGACTTGAGCAGAACGTTTCACAGTGGTAAAACTTACTGAAGTGACAGCATTAAAAAAAAAAAAAATACAGTAAAAAACAAAAACCTACTGAAGTGTATATTTCTAATTCAGAAATTTGACTGCAGATAACATGTGATACTGTGATATTTTACCAGTAACATTGCTTGTGTAACATACCTGACCTAAAATGCCCTGGGTTTACATATATCTGAGTAGTATTTCATTTTGCTCTGAAGATCTGAATCCTTGGCTTTTGAACAATGACTTTCAAATAGAAAATGAATATGCCTGTATCCTTATTTCTGGTTCGCAGATGCTGCTTTTCTGGCTCAGCGGATGGGACACTTCAAGCTTTTGAGTATCAATTCTCTCCTGTTTGAGGAGAGATACTGTGATTTGTGTGTGTGTGTGTGTTTATATAAACCAATTCATACAAACGGTTTCTGCTGAGCCTTAAACTGCTTTGCCTTCTGAAAAGAAGAGTTATGAGAGTTTGACACACACACAAAATAACAATCCACAGTAGCAGTGCAGACAAATTGACTGAGGGTTAGGATCCTTGTTTATGGTGCCAGAATGTCTTGGCATTATGGGTGAGGACACCCATTGGCTTATTTTGGCAGTTAATAGAATCATTTCTTGTAAATTACATGATGTAACTTTTGGCTGTATGCTAGAGACATTAGCAGAGAGAAGATATTAGATATTAAAATTTTCCCTAAGATTGCATGATATGTGGTATCTTACAGACCTAAGGTACAATACTTTACAAAAAGAAAATACATCTGCCTTGATGCTGCCAGGATTTTGAAAAACATTATAGGTTCAAAAGCACCTTTCTTCATTGACAATTATTCGAAAATATTTGTGCATTCTTGTTATTTCTTCTTATTAATTTGCAAAAATGTTATATCACAAATATTTCATTCTTTACCTGTGATTTTTAAGGTTTTTTTCCCCCTGTCAGATAATTTTCTTGCAGCTTTAGAATAATTAGTCACATGGTATTTACGACTCAGATTGGCTTAAAAAAAAAAAAAACTGTTATCTGGAACGACACATCACGACTAGAGATGAAGATAAACCAAGGAGTGGGAGTTTATTGCAAAACAGGATTACAAAACCAGATTCCAGGTTTCGGTGGTCAGTGAGAACCAGGAATGGATGATGGGCTCCTTCCAGTGCTGCCACTCAAAGGCCTTCTTCAGGGTGTTGAAGGCATGGGTCTCCTCTGGTGGACTTGGGCTTGAGACTTGAGCTTACTCTTGAGAAGCGATGTTAAAGGAGATGTGAATTGGCTGTAGAATCAATTGATGTTACGTTCACAAATTTAATAAATACTTATTTACAATACACACTTAAGTCAAATAGGCTAACTATTAAATAATAAAATAAATAGCTAGAAAATTCACTAAAATCAGCTTGCTTCCATTTAGTGTTCTGGGTGTTCATTGAGAAATATCTCAACACATACAGCCGTGCGCTTTCGGGTATTTCAGCCTCGCGCCTGTTGACTTTCTTCTTGAGGGAAGAAATCCATATGTGTTATGAATGGCTAAAATCCCGCGTTTGCCGAGGCAACGTGTAGATTACAGGACTATATAATAAATAAGCAGCTTAGATCTGTGTGTCTCTCTGCCAGATGCTACGGAAGAGACATTAGCTGCATATTTCTCCCCTGACACTGTGTCATCCCTGAAAACCCAGACATTGCCCGCCAAGCCTTGCCGTGTAACATTTTCACTGGTGGGCAAGGAGTATATGGCGGCAGGCCAGGCCTGCATAGGGACCTGGATGAGGGCCAAGGTGTGGGGCCTGATGCCATTAAAGAACTGCATTGGGCCACTGATTTATCTCTCTGTGCCACAAAGGAGACAGCTTGTGCCATCGGCCGCTTCATGTCAGCAATGGTGGCCACGGAGAGAACCTCTGGCAGAGGTTCATTCCTTATTACCACAGGTCCCGAGGGGCTGCTCCCAATGGGCAGCCCCAGCCATTTATGTCCGGTTCGTCATACCGGCACAGAAGGAGAGTGTTGCTACTCAAAGCAACACTCTTAGCCGAAGCCCATGAAGGAGAAAACGGATCTGAGGACCGTTATTCTCTCTATGTGGGCTTCAGGAAACGGTTTGTCAACCCCGTTGCCTACGGTGCATTAGAGCACAATGATTTTCAAAGAAACTCAAACCCCAGTGTCCGCCCACCTTCAGGAACCATGGTTACATGTGTAACCTGAGATGTTCCCTTTCCAGGGAACTTGT
Source organism: Hypophthalmichthys molitrix (assembly GCA_037950675.1). Lineage (NCBI taxonomy): Eukaryota > Metazoa > Chordata > Actinopteri > Cypriniformes > Xenocyprididae > Hypophthalmichthys > Hypophthalmichthys molitrix. Next base: position 26,029,126 of record CM075501.1, read on the forward strand.
ACTGTGTCGTATTAGGTCTCTGAACATAGACCTCAACCTTCAGAGGCCTGTTGCATAAAGCTAGTTGAACAAACTCTGAGTTTCAGAGTAGGTTTGGAGTTGACAATTCTATATAAATCCAACCTGGTTTAGATCAGGCTCACAATGCTCACAATGCACAACGTATAAACGTTCTCTGTCAATTCAGGTTTAATCCAGAGTTTGCGGTTAACTCTGAAAGGTGTGCTGCGACACGTGCAGCAAACAGCCAATCACACGGAACATGGAACAGCATCCGTTTGATTCACTTCTCGTGAGAAAGGCGCACAATTCACTTCAAATATCAATAAATTAAATGCATTTACAAAGCAGGAATAAACATTGCTGCTGCAGCAAAAGTTTGAGAAAGCAGCTGAAAGAAAATATCTGACTATATCAATGCATGTGAATCAAACAATTGGCAATTAAACAATAGGCCTTAAAATGTATATAGTTTCACAAAGACGTCAAAAGAAAACATGTAAGCTTAACCTGTTTTAAAGCTTTATATATGAATACATGTATTGAATTTATTTTAATTTGAAAGCAATGTTTAATATTGTCACTTCATATAATAATTATATGAATACATTATATGAATTATACATAATTATAATTCATAAAATATAAATATAATAAATAATTAGCAGCAAAAGATGAGCAATTTAGTCTTTAAAATGTTTTCACCATAAACTGCTTTAATTTGGAGCGAGAGATACAGGGGAGTAGCTTTATTGCATCAGATACAGGTGTACACAAGCTTCAGAGCAGTCACACTGAAGACATTCCCCAAAGTGTCGTAATACAACGCAGTGTCTCATTCCCTTTTCAGGGAACCATGGTTACATATGCGTAACCTGAGACTTTTTTTTTTTACTGTTAATTTCCACTCTATTTTTTCCGCCTCTCTTCGATCTCACCCACTTGTCCGTATCTGTATGTAAATGATGCTACAGATACTCTATGCTCCAGTTTAACATCCTGTCTAGACAACATATGTCCTTTCTTCTCCAGGCCAGCATGTGCAATAGCTCTGGCTAATGTTCTACATGAACGTCAAAACCTAAATAGTGATTCGTACTCAAAAACCGAAAAGTAAATTGACTATTTTTTTATTGTTCACATGAGGAGATAGACACAAATGTTTTCACTATCAGGCCTTCTTCAGTGCACTTAATTATACTGAATGTGCACTTGTAGTGTACTTCAAATCTTAAAAGTATATTTTTAAAAACTGTGTGCACATAATGTAATATTAATGAAATACAAGGTCGCTTAAGTGTACTTGAAAAGATTGCACTTTCATGACTTTAATGCTTAAGTACACTTAAAATGTGCACTTTGTAATAATGTCAGGTTTTAGTTTAAAGTACATGGTAACACTTTACAATAAGGTTCGTTTGTTAACATTATTAACTAACATGAACTAACCATAAGCAATACATTTGTTACTGTATTTGTTAATCTTTGTTAACGTTAGTTACAGTTTTTCTCGATTGCTTAAACACATTTCTTGAAACTATGCCTCATATTCTCAAAACAGTAAACACAAACCAAAAAGTCTCAAAATGAAGCTCTACACTCAAAACCATTCACTCTTGCTTAAAAACCAAACTTTGCCCTCAGACATCACACACAAGCCCTCAAAAACACACACACTAGAACATAGTCTTACACACTGTACTTGTTGCATAGCCTCCCTCATAGTCATACCATGGACAAGGTCAACTAAAGTGGCTCGTCTCCTTGCCCTTCTCCTTCTTTGTTCTCGTCCTCCTTCTCCACCTCCTTCTCCTCTCCCTCCTCGACCTATTCCTTCATTTCTCTGTGGATCTATTGTTCCAAAACTCAGTGAACTGATTTGGGCTCTTTCATCTATCTATTGAAGGATCTGATTGATGTGTGTTCAATTTTGACTCTTAGTGTTTTCATCTGGGTATTTGTGTGCTAATTGAGCTCAAGCTGTGCTGACTTGAAAGAACAGTACTGAATGCTAGTGCTTTCAAAATGACCACATGGTGTATGCAATAAGAAATTAAGAGATTTGTGTGTAGAGTTCTGCAATGACAGCTCAACAAATCAGAATCATGTGTCAAAATAGGGGAGTTGTTTTTAGAGTTTAGGGAATTGGGTGTGCTTTTTGATAAATGGTGTTATGGTTTTGAAATTTTAGTTCAAAAGCCTGGTTATAGTGTTTTAGCAATCGAGAAAAACTGTAATAAAAATACAGCAGTTCATTGTTTGTTCATGTTAGTTCACAATGCAGTACAGTTTTTTTATTCAACTGCTTACACACATTTTCAAAACTTTGGTTTTTTTTTTTCTTTTTTTCAAAACTTACAAAATGCAAGGCCAAGGCCAAATCAAAGGCCAAGAATTAGTGTATGGTTTTGCAGATTTGATGGGTGGTTCTGGTGTTTGAGTGTCAGGTTTCAGAATTGACAAGTAAGGATTTTGTGTGTAAGCAGTTGAAAAAAACTGTAACTAATGTTAACAAATACAACTCATGATTTTAATAATGTATTAGTAAATTGTGAAATTAACATTAACAAAGATTAATATTTGTTCATTTTATTTTGATGTGTTGACTAATTAAGTACATTAAATCATAATGTTTTAATAATTTTAGTTAAATTTAGTTAATTTTTAGTTTAATTTTAGTTTTCACATTAAGTGTCAAAAACATTACATTCCGTTCGCACTTAAGTATATTCTTTTAAAGTATATTATTTCTGTATTATGTACTCTTTTTAATATTATGCTAATATAAATGTATTTCATTTTCACAAGGGAAACAGATTTTCCAATTCTAAAAGAAAATGTGAAAGGTTTATTACAGTTTTTCCTTGATTGCTTAAAGACATTTCTTGAAATTATGCCTCCTTTTCTCGAAACTCTAAACACAAATCCATAACTTCTCTCCTAATTCCCCAAACTTCCTATTTTCAGGTCAAAATGAATCTCTCCACTCAAAACCATTCAATCTTGCTATAAATACAAACTTTGACCTCAGATATGACACATAAGCCTTCAAAATACACACATTACAATATAGTCTTACACACTGGTGAGACTGGTATTCAAAACAATACTACAAAAAGCAAAAACCAGTAATAAGTAATGTTGCTTATGGCTCTCCCCCTCAAGAAAATTTTCACATGATGAACACAAGTGTATACATTTGCACATTTTTTTTTTTTTATTCCTTAATGTACTGTACAGTACAATACACCAAAAAACAACAAAAAAATATTCTGCCCCAGCATCACGCCTTCTCGTAAACATCACAGGCTATATTGGCCCTAGCCAGACAGCGGGGGTAAAATCCTCTTGCATGTCTGATCCACCCCTGGCACGCATCAGCTGAAATGTCTAGTCAGGCTTCTTCCATTCCATTGTCTCTGTGTCCTACAAAAATACTCATTACTGTAACTGTAACACATGCTTTTTACAAAATGGAAGGAGACAGAAACTCTATCTGTATGTGAGGCAATTTGATGCATGTGTTGTAACAGAATACAGCACTCAAAAGTTACAGTAGAGTACACTGAGGTACACCTACATGTTTTCCTCCCTGAAGATTCTTATGATCGAGGCGACGGTGAAGCAACTTAAGTTTGGCTGAACTCGTTGCCCAGCCTCCCTCATAGTTATACCATGGACAAGGACGTGGTCAACTAGTGGCCTGAATTTTATCTGAGACTCCTTGTCTCCTTGCCCCACTGTCTCATCCTTGTCTTCTTCCTCTTCCTCCACTCCTTACTGCTCTTGCTCATCCTCCCCCTCCTCTCTGGTGACCTCGACCTTTTCAATCACGTCTCTCTGAATCCATTGTTCCAAAACAGAATGAACTGACTCTGGTTCTTTTATCTATCTATTGAAGGTTCTGATTTATGTGTGATAAATTTGGACTCTTATGTTTCCACCTGGGTAATTGTGTGCTAAATGAGCTCAAGCTATGCTGACTTGAGTGAACAATATTGAATGCTAGTGCTTTCTAAATGACACCATGGTGTAGGCAATCGGAAATAAAGGGATTTGTGTGTAGACTTTTGCAGTGACAGTTCAACAAATCTGACTAATGTGTCAAAACAGGGGAATAGTGTTTATAGTTCAGGGAAATGGGTGTGCTTTTTGATAAATGGCATTATGGTTTTGAAATTTTAGTTTAAAAATCTGTTTATAGTGTTTCAGCAATCGAGAAAAACTGTAATAACAGAAGCTTTGTTCTGCCTTCTCACATGCCCAGTCGGCCCAATGACGGTTTCCCATAGGGCGGGGAAGGTTTCTTGCACGTTTGGTCTTTTCAGTGTGGCAAAGTAATTTAATTCCAATTAAACTGTTATCTGACTCCATTTTGTTTCGATCTCGAATTTAGTTTAGAATGCCAATTGATTATCAGTCATTTGTATAGTAGTTTAGCTACACATTTGATTATTCTATTTAAAGTCCCCCTGTAGTCAATAATTTTATCCCTTAAAACACATCTTTGATCACCAAAATTACATATTTAAAGGTTTTTTTTAAACAATAATCAGGGGCTGAGGCCCACCCCTATTTAGACTGGTCTAGCAACACTCTGTTGCTCTAAACAGAAAAACCCATTATTAGCCTACATAGTCTATGTATACATAACGAATGCCAATTTGTTAGTCGAAGCTCTAAAATATCAGTTGGTGTGCCCCACTGCTCCACCAAAGCTGTAGTCAATAATTTCAGAGTAAGTTAGAATAAAATCAGATGTAACAATTTATTAGTCAGGTAAATGTATCATGCCAATTACATAAACAATTCAAAGATAATCAATACAAAACATCAAATGCTCAGAAATAAAGAGTAAAAGATGAGTACCTGACATCAGAAAGATACATAAGTGTCTGCTGAGTGTCTGAAGGACACAAAGCATTACGGGCCGACCTGGCTAAAGAATCGCGCCTTGAGTCTCCTGCAACATCTACTCAGACCAAGACAGAAACTTCTTTCAAATGGAAACATGAGTTCACAATTGGAATTTGCATTAATCAGGGTCCCAGACTGAGTAGTTGACACCTTTTTGGGAACAGAAAGCCATTTGCATGAAAGACGCCCACGCCCACCACAGAAAGCAAACTATTTCTAAACTCTTAAAACCTTTATTACCTTCTTCTTACGTTATTACTTTTGTGGGAATTAGACCTTTTTACCAGTCACACTGAGACATTTGATACCAAACATGTACAGTATATAGCATTGTGTGATAATTGTTCACATTAAACCATATAGATTTTGAGTGAATTTCAGGTCATCTCTGCATGTAGAGAGAAGAGATGGGGGAAGAGGGGGTGAAGGAAAGGGTGTGTAGATTAATGCTGGGTACACACTAAAAGATTTTTGAAAACTTATAAGATTTTCAAAGTGTGAGAGACCACACACGAGGACAAAAAAAAAAATCCTAGATTTAACCGTTTTGCTCCTATAGTGTGTGGTGTGCCATGATGTGACAAACACAGCACACCACACACAAACAGATTTTTAGCCCGAGTCCCGACTGTGAACACGGGAAATCTCGCAAAATCTCTCGAGACATCAGAAAAAACATGACGGACAATAGACAGGAAGCAATTGCATTAACAGTGTTTGGAACGATTTTGGTATGTTTTACAAGACACTTTGTATAAATACTTGTGCTGTTGCCACAAATCGTCAAGCTGATCCTCCATCTCTGCTGTATAAATCCATTTAACTTTGTGTTGCGCCATGACTGCATTTGTTATGCTTCTGTCTTCTGTCAGCTCGCTTTCTGATTGGATATTGCTTCGTTTCACGTCATAATCTCCATAGCGTTCCCCCCACACCTCAGGATTTCTGATCGTAAATATTCAACATGTTCTTCCGAGCAGATTCAGCCACTCTTAACACACCTCACACCACAGGAAAATCTGATAAGATAATCTGTAGAACCATAAAGATAATCGGGACATAGCTAGGATTGTCGGAAGGGGAGAAATCTGCCCAAAATCAGCCCGATTATCTTGTAGTGTGTACCCAACATAAGGCAATGCTGATCGACTCAGTGTGATTGCGTCTCAGATAGGGATGCTAATTTTGCAATAGAGAGTTCAAATGTTAATTTCCTTTGTTTTCTCAAAGAGTAGCCCTCTCTTGTCCAGACAGTCTGGCATCAGTCTTACATCATGAAGTGCCATTTTTAAGTTTCTGAGTTGATCACTGTGCCACAACCCCAAATGTGGAATGTTTAATATGACAAGTATTCTGTTATGTGCTAAGATTTTTTTTTTATGGGGCTGAAAGTATAAAAAATGCATTTTGTTTTCTTGGGTGAAAATGTTTGGTGGCCTAAATTTTTGTCCATTCAGTTCAAGACATTTATCTCTGCCCTTCTCCACCTCTCTACTAGCTTTGCTAGCTTTTTTTTTCACAGACAAGACAACACACCATCAGCAGTCAGTTCTCACAACACAACCATCAGCAATCAATGCCCCACAAACACCCACCACCCACATGCAATTTCTTTACTCTTCTCTTTATCTCCTTTCACAGAGGCTGAGGTCTCTAAACCTCTCCCCCACCATTCTACCTCCTGCATCCTTGACCCTATTCCTTCCCTCCCATCTTATAAGCTATTTCTCCTACACTCCTTCCCACACATCATCAACACATTTCTTCTGAATGGCACGTACCCAGCAACATTCAAGCAGGCTTGGGTAATCCCACTGCTTAGTGGAAAATTACAGACTGGTCTCTCTACTCCCATTCATAGCAAAAACCTTTGAACAGGTTGTTTCCAGTCAGTCTTCTTCTTTCCTCACAGAATAACCTGCTAATCATTGACACAGTCAGAAATTTGATTTGCTGTGCTACTGAAGAACCAACAAATTTAAAGTCAGCATAAAATGAAAATTCACTCTATTTTGAAAATGCATGTTATAGATCTTATTGTGAACAATTCATCCATGTAAATTCATCCATGTTTTTTTTTTTTCTTGTAATGTTTATAGTTTTTCTGAATTGCTAAAACACATTTCTCAAAACCATCACCTACTGTCTTAAAAGCTTAAACACAAAACCAAATCTTCAAACTACATTCAGAGAACATCTGACTCTTCTGGCAAAATCAATCAATAGCCTCAAAACCATTTTATCTGTTCCCAAAATCTAACAATGCTTTCAGATCACGCACAGCCAGTCAATATTATAAACACTACAGATCATTCATTAGACATTACATTAAGAAATAGAGAACACAGAATCCAAAGCATGCAGTTACAGAAAAAAGTAAACAAATTTTGCAATTACGTAAAAAAAATATAATAATTACAATTTATGTTGGGTACACACCACACAATAATCAGCATAATCGGGATTTTGGGCCAATTTCTCCCCTTCCGACAAATGTCCCGATTATCTTGATGGTTCAACAGATTATCTTATCAGATTTTCCTGTGGTGTAAGGTGTTTTAAAAGTGACTGAATCTGCTCAAAAGAACGTCGAAGCCGCCCCGATCGCGAATCGTAAATATTCAACATGTTGAATATTTACGATCAGAAATCCTGATGTGTGGAGGGAACCTGGAGGACAAACACGCGCACGCTCTGGAGATTATCATGTGCAATGAAACAATATCCAATCAGAAAGCGAGCTGACAGAAGACGGAAGCATAACAAACACAGTCATGGGCATGGCACAGCACAAAGTTAAATGGATTTGGCCAGCAGAGATGGAGGATCAGCTTGTCGATTTGTGGCAACAGCAGAAGTGTTTATACGACATTACCTGTTAAACATACCAAAATCATTCCAAACACTATCATCACAATTTCTTCCTGCCTATCGTCTGCTATTTTTATTCTGAAGTCTCGAGAGATTTTGCAAGATTTTCCGTCGGGACTCTGTTCGTGTGCTGTCTTTGTCACATCACAGCACACCACACACTATAGGAGCAAAACGGTTAAATCTAGGATTTTTTGTCCTCATGTTTGTGGTTTCTCACATTTTGAAAATCTTATGAGATTTAAAAAATCATTTAGTGTGTACTTAGCATTACAGTAGTAAGGTGAATACATTTTATAGTATAGTATTGTACTGAATATTGTATAGTAGGCCTATTGAATGTCTGTATATTCAGCACTTGCATACTGTGAAAATACAGTAACCCAACTGCAAAAGCCAAAGAAAAAAAAGGTTAAAAAACTCTAAATAAAAAGCATGTTATAGTACACTCAAAAGAGTTGTGCAACTGCAAAATCAAGGTCAACGAGAGATTCATTCTGCCTCAGCATCACGTCTTCATGCTGGGTCCTGCCTGAGGACTTTGTCAACATCACAGACAGTGTTGTCTCTTACCAGGCAAAGGGGAAAACCCTCTAGTGTGTCGAATCCAGCCTTGACATCACTGTCCACACCTTGCTCTTTCAAGTCCTCATCCTCTTCTTCCTCATCCACCACCTCTTACATATAGTCTTCCTCCTCTCACTCTTATTTTGTTTCCATCCATTGTTGGTATTAACATTCATTGCAACATTTTGAGTCAATTTTGGCCAGTAGCGAACCGTGACTCTCGAAACCTTGGCCCTCTCAACCCCCTTCCCTCGTCAGGAAAAAAGTAAACTCAGTCTAAAATCAGCCTAGCTTGTCCACTTCTATAATACTGCTTGTTGACAAGAAATGCCACAAGCAAACATCAAAGTGAGTGTGAAAGTTATCACCAAAATTAAACAAAAAGTAATAAAATGCAAATCATCATTACAAAAAACTGAATCATCACACAATCGGTGCGTCATTTCAGCGAAATATGGTGACAACTGGCCACAAAACCAACAAAATTTAATGCAAGCCGACACATCATGACAGCACTTAGACCAAAGCACATTTGAAGGGTTTATTTCCTCAAATTGTCAAATTATAAATTCCTAAAATAATGAATGACTTTTTACTAAAAAAGTTTTTACTTTTTAAACTATTGCTTAAAAGATTGTATATATTATTTTTTATAATAGTTTAGACTCTCTCTGAGGGCCTAGAGGGCCCTGATAGTTCCCCACTGATTTTGGCACTCTGAACTGACTTATATTATGTACAGTTGGTTTGGTCACATCATTAGAAACAAGTGTGAAAAATTTCGAGCCGTTATGTGTAAACGATGACAGCTGTGTTTTAGTTGTGTTTAACTTTTGCCTGCCTGTGTGTAGCATTTTGAAACTTGAGTGCATCACAGTGCAAAATGTGTTTTAGTAAGTGAGAATGTGTTTAGAGTTTTGCAAAATGAGTGCATAGGATTTGCATAACTACCGAAAGTTGTTTAATGTTTTACAGAAAGAGTGATTTAGTCCTCAAACTGGTTTAGGTTATTGAGAATTTGGTTCAGAGAATGGGATTTAGTGTTTAAGCAATTCAGAAAAACTGTAATCCCAATGTCATAACTGGCCTTTCTGGTGAACAGTCAGACTTCTCTCTGGTGATGTATGCAGGACTTTTCAAATAATTTGTGCAAGCTCACTGTTATGATTTGGTTGCGGACAGCACTGAACACAACGATTGAAGATCCAAACGCAGTTTATTTAGAGCACAATCAAAAGTCATAATCCATTAAACAGGCAGAAGGTCAGAGCACAATAAATCAGTCCAAACAAATAAATCCAGAGGGCAAGACAAGAATGAGAAAACCAGGGCAGATATCAAAACCAGGAATAGCAGAATACAAGGAAAACACTCAGTAATGCTGTGGAACATAAAACAAGACTTTGACATGTGACAAACAACTGAACTGGTTAAATAGGCAGAGAGACAAAGTGATCAAAGTGATGGGAAATAACTGCCATGATTACACAGATGATAGACAAAGCATTGTGGGAAACTGAGTCCATGGTGTGTGTAGAGTGAGCAGTAAGAGTGCCCTCTGCTGGCGTACAAAGGCACTTGCAGCTGGCATGTGCGACATAGCCCTCCCCCCACCAAGTCCACCAAGGCGTTGCTGAGACCCACCAAGGTGGAGCTGAAGACCCCCAGGGCAGATCTGGTAGCAAAAGAGAACAACACTGCTGATCAGGCAAGACTGAAACACAAAGCACAGAGAGGTTGGCATTGGCCACATGAGCCATGTCAAAATAAGCGGGTGGCTCTGTGATTTCCTCCATGTGCATCACTGGACCAGCAAGATGTTTCAGGTTGCCAAGAGGTTTGTGGTACGACCTCTGCGGTCGCATTGGAAATTCATGTACTACGTCCGTGGTCGCATCAGGGCTGACAGGGAACTCGGAGGCAAAAGCTGGCTCTGGAGCAGACTTATAGACTGAAGCGGACTCTGGAGTGGACTCTTGGATTGGAGCAGGCTCTGGGGTGGACTCATGGGCTGGAGTGAGTTCACGGGCTGAAGAGCAGTATGCGGCCCAAACACACACAATCGCCTAACAGGGAGTGTAGTCAACAACAGGACCACCTCTGAGACCCCCTGCTTCCTCCACCATCACCATTTAATCCCACTGGTAACAATTGTGACCACAATTTTTCCATCATGGGCATAGCACCCATGATGACTGGAGACTCTAGCATAACATCCGTGACAACTGGAAGTTCTGCTGTGGCGGCCATGTTGGCTGAAGGTTCTGGTATAGCAGCCATGTTGTGAAACAGCTCTGGTGTAGGAACCACAGGGCAGGAAGGTACATATAGGGTTAGCGATCAGCAAAACAGGACATGCTGATGATCGGTGCCAGCCAAGTTCCGTGGCCACTGGAACTTGGTGCATGGTGCCCCCCAAACAGAGAGTAATGCAAAGTCCAGAAACTCAGCGAGCGACCCTCGAGGACCATTACAGATCAAATGATTTTTGAGCGGATTATTGAGTCCATTACAAAAGAAATCTATGAGAGCATAATCTGGGAGACCAGACACGTATGCTTTGTTCAAAAACTCTTGAATATGGTCCTTAATTGATCTGTTACCTTGGTGTAGGCTGATGATACGAACTGCTGGATCCATCATGTGGCGAAGTCTTCTGTTATGACTTGGTTATGATTTGGCTCAACAGTGTAATTATAGATGTCATTACAGAAATGACAGATGTAAATACATGCAGGTATTTTACATGCTGGTGTAACAACATGTACTGTATGGACACAATAAGTGCATTGTATCAAGTTATTAATTTAAATGTTAGTACATAGTAGTTAAATACCCCTGTGGTGAAAATCAAGTTTTTAATGTTGTTTATATGTCTACCATTAAGACAAACCATTTGTAAATTCATCTATCAACACCATTGCTGAGTATTTTCTCCTTAAAACTGCAGTTTACCAAAGATGTCTCAAAAATGCGATTTGAAATCTCCCTTGATCTCTACATCACAAATATGTTGTAACCAATCAATCCCGTCAATGTGAGGAGCGATCTTTAGCATATAATTAACTATGCTGCAAAGGTCTCAAGAGAAGCCAGGTTATCCCGGTATATCGGGTGAATTATGTATATGATGTATATTACTATGTTTTGATGAACTATATGCCTTTCTCCATTTACTTTCTAAGTTGTTCAAAGCGTTTCTAAGGATACTGATTATTAGAAGGCAGATGGCGAACGGGAACATGGTTTGTGCAACATTAACAATACATTATTAGCAGTTTGATAATGTAGTCAAGCAAAATGTTCATTATATTAATCACTATTATGTGATAAAGGGGGTCACCGTTATGTGAGTGATCGCTCTCTGATGTTACAGTGTAACATAATGCATACATAAAACTCACCATTCTGACAGGGGCACTTTAAAGAAACTTAATATAAAGTAGGACCCATGCTTTTTTATCAATTGAAAAGCAAGTTTCAAACCAAATATACTACCTACAATACAGTATGTGATTTTTGACACAGCATTTGTTTTATGTTTAGCTGTCTCTTATTTGTCCTAATGGTACAGTATCATTGGTCTTGGACTCTATGCTGACACCTATTGGCTTGGATGCATGGAAGTTGTTTTTTCTTTTTTTTTTTTTTTCTGCTGCTGCTTTAAAGTGAAGTTTTTTTCACAGCTGTTTTTCTTAGTCTCCTACTACACATATCCATTAATGGAAATTCTTGCTAACAATTTTGTTCGTGTCAATGATTGTGCTGGTAACCAGCTGGCTCCTGCATGGCAGCTGTGTCATTTAATGGTGAGGCTTGATCTATGTATGGAAGCTGCATGTCATTGTGATTTGTTTCACCACTCCAGCTCTTATTCATACTGTTAGTACTGCTGAATCAGTGGTAGCATGTGTGTGATATCACTCACTCTGGACTTGGCCTCTGTTGTTTTGTTGTGTATGGAGTATGCATATGCATATTACTGTATGTCTGTTGCTAAATTTTTTGTTTGACTTGTTGTTTAAATGTACTTTTATGTTTAAGTTTATAGTGCCTTGAGTAATGGCTGAAAGTGCTATACTATATGAATTTAATGTATAGTTCTGCAGCCTGCAGAAATGACATGCATGGTTGTTGTTCTCACTGGAACTACCTACTGTAGCCAAAGCACAATAAAGTCAGTTAGCCATTTCCAAAGCCCATATTTACAAAATATAGATTCTGGGAATCAATACTCTGGTCTCATGAGACCATATCAATCATTTTGGATCTAACAGCATCCAAAATGTTATGGTGTTGCTAGAGGAGGAGTACAGTGAGAAGTGCCTGGTTCCCACAGTAAAGTTCAGTGGTAGTAAAGCTCTTATATAGGGATGTATGAGTGCTGAAGGTGTGAGGTAGTTGTGCTTTATCTGTGCTGTCATGAATTCCCAAACCACTGTGTAATTTAATACACAAACTTGAAACAGAAGATGTTACCCTTTCCTCATTCCCTGCATTGTTTGGCATTTTTTTCAACATGACAATGAGGATATGCATTCTCCCAAGGTGAAAAACCTTCTGTGGACATGTGTTGCACTCAATCTTAACACTTTTGAGCACCTGCGGGGGATTCTGTAGAGACGAGTTGAGCAACACTCCCCATTAAAGATCAGGGCATTTATGGAGCTCATCATCCAGGAGTTAAACAGGACAGATGTGACAATTTGTCATGAACTTGTACACTCTGTGCCAAGAAGCGTATATTCAAAATTATGTAGGGCATACTAAGTACTAGAATATTATACATTTGTTGAATTAAATCTAGGGTGTACTCATTTCTGCAATCCTTAATTTAAACAAAATTGGCTAATTTACTTATTTTATGGCTATTAATGACATATAATTCTTAGTTTTTATTATGTATATGTTTAATACATTTTAGTTTTGCCATCTTTCCATGAATTGTATAAGTGATAATAAAGAAAATACATTTTTTGTATTTGTTCAGAGGGGGTGTACTCATTTATGCTGTGCACTGTAAATCTTTTTTCATACAAGTGACTGTTTCTAAATGAATAAATGTAAATGATGTCCAAATACATTTTGTGGCCACTGAATCACTATTCACAAGCAAGTGAAATTCCTTTATGACACCAAATATCAAAATGTCGGATTTATCAACAGCACGTTGTTTTAAAACAGTTTGTCTTCTCTTTAAGTTAGCACTGCATGTCCATGATGTGTAAAGAATCATTAATTATGTGTCCAGTCATAAAGCAGTGAACAATCTGACAAGAGTATAACAGGCTGAACTCCCCTGAATCCCGACTATATGTTCAAACAACATGAAACAACTTCTGTATGGAGTCACTTGAGGTGCTGTCTGTGGTTTTATTATACTCTACTTGTTTAATATTCATTACTTCTTGTTTCATGTTTCTATGCTGTTTCTATGCTCATGTTTCAAGCTGTTTTTTTAAGGAAGAGTGTCAAGTTCTGTTATAAGGTGTCTATAATGAGCCACTTAAAAAACAATATATTGCAGAAAGTTGCATCAGAGCTCAAGTATTAGATGGAACACAGATTGTCATGATGTTCAGTGGCACTTGCTGAACTAGTCCTCTAAACCAGTGGTTCTCATAAGTTTCAGGCCAAGTAACTCTGATCCAATCAGAACACCATCTAGTTACAATAATATTCCCTAATGTTTTTCATTCACTTTGAGTGCTAGTTTAGGGACTGTGAGCAACATTAACCTAATATAATTTAATTTTAATTTCTCTATATAGTAAGTAAAGAGCCATAATGTGTACACTTTGTTTTTAGTCAGTATAGGATTTATTTGCATTTTTATGTTGTATTTTTTTTTTTTTTTTACATGTCTTTCTATATGTCCCTGCCTTTAGTTGGGTGGCTTATGGATTTCTAAAGTTCTTTCATTTGGCATCGCTCTTGTGCACACTCTATGGACAAATGTATTGAGACACCTGACCATTACATCAACTGTAATGACATTGCATTCAAAATACATAGACATTAATATGGAGTGGGTCCCCCCTTTACAGCTATAACAGCTTCCACTCTTCTGCGAAGGCTTTTCACAAGATTTGGAGTGTTTCTGTGGAGACATTCATCAAGTAGAGCATTTGTGATGTCAGGCACTGATGTTGGACGAGAAGACCTGGCTTGCAATCTCCTTTTCAGTTCATCCCAAAGGTGTTCGGTGGGATTGCGGTCAGGCCTCTGTGTGGGCCAGTCAAGTTCTTTCACACCAAATTCATCCAACAATGTCTTTATGGACCTTGTTTTGTGCACTGGGGTACAGTCATGGTGGAATAGAAAAGAGCCTTCCCCAAACTGTCCCCAAAAATTTGGAAGAATAGCATTGTCCAAAATGTCTTGGTATTAAGATTTCCCTTCACTGGAAGTAAGGGGCCTAGCCCAACCCCTGAAAAATAGTCCCATACCATTATCCTTCCTTCACCAAACTTTACAGCTGGCACAAAGCAGTCAGGCAGGTAATGAGCCCAAACATAGACTCACCCATCAGACTGCCAAAGAGAGAAGCGTAATTTGTCATTATACAGAACATGTTTCCACTGCTCCAGAGTCCAGTGGTGGCACGCTTTACACTACTCCATCCAGTGCTTGACATCACACTTGATGTGAGCCTTGCATTCAGCTGCTTGGCCATAAAGCTCCATAAAGCTCCTGCTGCACAGTTTGTGCTAAAATTAATGCCAGTGGAAGTTTGGAACTCTTCAGCTATGGAATCAGCAGAGCATTGGCAACTTTTACGCACCATGCGCCTCAGCACTCAGTGACCCCGCTCTGTGACTTAATGTGGTCTTCCGCTTCATGGCTGAGTTGTTGTTGTTCCTAAACAACAAACGCTCCCACTTTCCAATAATACCATTCACGGTTGACCATGGAATATCCCACGAGCTGACTTATTGCAAAGGTGGCATCCTGTGATGGTACTGAAATATTACCATCCTATATAAACGGCATTCCAGGAGGAAATGGAGAAAGGAAAAAAAAAAAAAAAAGATTGTGGTAGAGTATAGGGAGGAAGAGGAAATGAGGAGTGGTGGCAGAGAAACACAGAAGCCAGGATACCTGTACACGGCTTCCTGAAAAGACTGCTGTTTAGCAGCAGGGCTGATTGGCGAAGCTAAAACGTCTGCATCTCACAGCACTCCTGGCAGTGCGATTAAAGTGCAAGCAGCTGTGGGAATTACTAATTTTAGTACATTTTACTCAAATTATTAAGCCTTCTTAAGACAACGCTCCTTGGATCTCGGCTCTGGTCATCTGTACACATGCACATGCATCGTAGCGGGTGCTACCAGTCTACTAATACAGTACGATATAATTTTATTTAATGCCATGTCAGTATCTGAGGCTATTTTCATGGCAAAAACTCAATTACAAAAATACAAGTATGAAATAAATACCATAAAAACCAAGCAAGCAAACAAACACAGCAAGTAATATTATGCAAGATTTTTTAAATTAACATATGATAAGAATTCCAAACCCTTTTCAGGCAAAATCTTACTAAAGTCCTTAAGTTAACTAACTTCATAAAAAAGCGTTCTACTTGCATTAAAACCAGGACAGTCCAATAGAATATGTTTAATAGAAAGGGGAGTTTTGCAGAACATGCATAGAGTTGGATCTTCACCTTTAAGCAAAAATGCATGAGTCAGTCTTTTATGACCTATATGACATCTGGTAAAGACCACTTGATCAAATCTGGTTTTAGGTGAGATTAAAAGTCTGTTTTTCCAGATGGATTTCATGTAATTTATTATTTGTGCATATATCCCACTGTTCTTGCCATTTATTGAATATATAACAATTAATAATAGGTCTGATATTGTCACAGTCACCATCATGTTCTGTTTGTTTTGGTTTTCTCTTGTCACATGTGCTCACTTGTTCTAAGTTCCCACCACTCATCAGTTACCATGGACACAAACCACCATCACAGCTGCATGTCATTAGTTAATCTTCCTTTGTGTATATAAGTTCCTGTTTGTGTTCAGTTTTTTGTCTGTTCGCCGTCATATTACGTTGTGTTGTTTCCTGCCTGCCAGCCTTTTGGATTAAACTTGGATTTTTGATATTACCCTGTTCTTTTTCGTCTTCCTTCGAGAACACAGCCTGACAGATATCTGAGGAAGAATTTGACATTCATTTACTTCCTGATTAAAAGCCTCCTTTGCAGCTGCATCAGCTTGCTCATTTTCTAAAAGTCCAACATGGCCTGGAACCCAGCAGAAGATAATACTGAAGAACTGATAAAATGCAGTCTACTAAAGGATGATGAGTTTTTAAAGTAACCATTGCTTGAAGGCATGACTTGGAATCCGTAAAATTATAAAATCCTTTTGTTGTGCATTTTCAACATATTCCAAAGCTAAAAGCAAAGCATGTGCTTCAGCTGTGAAAATGGAGCACTGTTTTGAAATACGGATTCCATAATGTTGATGTCCAGTCACCATTGCTGCAGTTACACTGTTTTCCACCTTTGAACCATCTTTAAATATAGGTAAATGAAAAGGGAATTAACTTCTGTCCAAATAAAAGAGTCTCTCCTTTCTTCTGTTGAGCCAAATCCATATTGATAATAGGCTTCTTTAGTTTAGTTTTAGTTTAGGCTTGAGGTTTGTCTGTAGATAACCAAATCAGTTCTGTCTGACCGCTAGTTGCTCATTTGGTTTGACCACAGCAGAATAGGACTTATTCAGAGTAAAAGCAGGAGTCCTTCAACAAGTTTGCGAGCTTCAGGAAAGCTCGCCTTCTTTGTGTGTTTAATTTTCTGTATTTCCTTCTCTCTAATAATGGCAGGACACATCTTTGACGATCACCAAGACAATTTTTACATTTAGAGGGATTAGTACGGTTTGTTTCATGGTCATCCTCACCACAGTTGTGGCAGGCGGGTTCTTTCTTCCTTGCATCCAGCAGAACCATGACCGAATTTCTGACATTTTTCTGACATTTCTCAACGGATTTGGTATGAAGATATCTACAGTGACACATGTATCCTAATTATTTGGCCATATTTTTTGATAGTTATTCTTTTAACATTGATCAAACCTAGTTGATTCAATTCTGAGGCTTATTTCAGCTTCGTCCATGTCTTGCAGTTCTCTGGTGCGGATCACACCTTTGCTGTTATTCAAAGAAGGGTGATAGAATGCTTTCATGGCAACTCCAGTTGTTGCTCGTAGTAAATTCTCTGAGTTTGCTTTCCTAGCACATTCCACCAAAATTTGTACAGATTTTTGATATCTTTGATTGTTTTGGGCAGTTTGGTAATGGGCATATCATTTGATAGTGATTCTAATAAAATAAATCTTTGCCAGTTTTCATTTTTTGAAGAAAAAATAAAATCAGTGGTTAATTCAACCTCCAAGTCTTGGTCCAATAAACGTCTTTTAGTGTTTTGTTTGTTTGCCATGTCAGAAGAAAATTTGTTCATCATCTCTGCTCCTCACCTACCTTGGAGTCCTACAGGGGGATGTACAGGGCCATGGGAATCCACCAGATGTACACTTTTTGAATGGAATTAGTGAAATAAATCAACTTTTTGATGATATTCTAATTACATGACCAGCACCTGTGTACTACTCAATTGACCCTACGGCAGCACCTTCTGGAAGGATTGGTGCTTATAGTCAATACGTTACTTATAGTCAATAGAATGTGTTAAAGTTAAATGGACCATCAAAATAAAGTGAAACTGAGATATTCATATTCATTCAGAATTCATTCTTAGAATCAATGGAAACTGAACTTGGAATTGAGTCGATTCCAAAAGTTATGAAAGTAAGATAAGGTGAGGATATGATGTTTGATTTAACTTGTTGTAAAATCGTAATTGCTGACCATTTTTATTTAATTTCAATTAAATTATTAAGGTAGTTATGACTCTCCTTACCAGCCAGCCAATGCAATTCATGTCAACAGTGAGGATCAAAAGTAGGTAGCCGTCAGTTAACAAGCTAGTGTAACTATCATTAGTGGGTTCACTAGTTATCATTGAAGAGGGAAAGAGGTAGGTGAAATGAAAACAAAAGTTTCTAGCAGTTATACTTCAGAATGTTCTTTGCATTCAGAATAGGTCCAGATCAATTTGAATAAATAGCTCAATAAATGTGAATAATGTGAATAAATTTAATAGTGATAAAATGGCCAATTTTGCATGTATTTTGTGCATTTTCATGATTCAAAATATTGTTTTATTTTGATACTTTTTTTCTTCCACAGAGTATTTTGTATTTTATTTCTATATTTAAACTGAGGAATTTTGTATGTTTTCTTTTAAATACACTTTCATGTATTTTTACCCATCTGAGTCTATAGAACTTAATCATGGTAGCATTATATATAAGTTTTACAACAATGAAAAGGCTGTGAGGGATAGAAGTACAATGGACTGTACTGTTGTTTAATAGAATTGTTTAACAAAAAAAATAAAAAATAAAAAATCAGTAGACCAAACTTTGAAAGTTGTGTGAAAATTTGTGTGAAACTCCATAAAACAGTTTTGAAAATTGTGTGATCCAGAACCTTTATTGTCACGGTCACCAGCTCTGTCACCTTTAAACACTATGTTTCCCATCATCCCTCCTTCTGTTCACCTGCACTCACTTCACAATTACCACACCTGTCTGGGATCACCCTCAACAGCACCTCTCATCATCTCACCCTTCATAAGCAGTCACCCTTCACATCACAGTGTCTGGTCTTGTTGTTGTTACCTTGTGCTACAATTTAGGCTGGTCACACACTTGAAGATTTTAAGCTCAATTTTCAGCCCGATTTGCATCCCTGAATGATTGGGGGGAGTGGCCCGATTCGAGGCTTGTCGCAAACTATTTAAAAAATAAAATAAAAAAGCTACAAACATGCCACATAAATGGAGTATTGAGAAAGATCACCCATATCCTTTTTTTCTATTTTATTTTTCACTGTAAAGCACAACACACTCAAGGACAGCCAGGTGATAACGTCAATTGTCTTAGGACTATTAGGTGTATTAGGTGCTTAGGACTATTTTACTTATCAGTCATTCTTCTATCATAGCATGGCGTGATTGTACTGGTTCCCCACCACGTCTAGTGATGCAGTACGAGTGAAGTATCAAAAGGGAATGTACTCGATTACAAACGTAACCTCGGTTCCCTGAGATTCAGGAATGAATACTGCATTGCTAGCCGTGCTATGTCGCTGCATGACTCTTCGCTTCAGTTGAATTAACCTGAGGATCCTATGCCAGAAAGTTTGCTTATATGACCCCACCCATTTCGGCGGGCTCTGGTGGGCTTCATTGCCATAGGCTTGTGCAGCTCTGCTTCATCTGTTAAGCGCTGGATTAAATGAATCAGTCAAATAGTGCTTTGCTTTAGTAGAAAATACCTCTTAGCAAACTTTTAGCCAAAATGGTGTTGACTTATATTGTTCACAGGTACAAGAATTAAAAGACTAAATGTTTGGCAAGAGCGGGTTACTTTCAGTTTTCAGTGAAGGACCCAGAGCGTTGTAGACAGTGGCTAATGTTGTGTTCCAGAGAACTTGGAAAATGGATTTTCCACACCTCCTACTTGGAAATAACAAAGAATCGTAAATATGGAGAGAAAACCTCAACAGAAAATCTGAAAAACCTGTGTTTGCAGTCTCCATTTCAAACTGGATGACAGCAAACACAGTTTTTAAGTACAAAAATGGGTGAATAAGAATACCAAAATATGGAAGTATAATCTGTAGTTTTCACAAAAGCTCTGAAGCTGTCAAAAGTCCCCCGGATGATGCATTTTGTGTCACCTGGCTGGCTTTTGCTGGAAAATGAAAGGCAATTTCTTGGGCTAGGTAACACAGAAAAAGACATTGTTTATTTACATACATATATTACCAACATTGTAACATTACAAAGTGGGTTAAAAATCAATGAACTTACACTTCAAGTAATGTAGTTAATAACATTAACAAATTTAAGATTATTTAAGATTACTCAACCTCAAGTGAGTAATGACTTGTTCATTAAGTCAAGGGGTTGAACTTGAGAACCAGATCAATCCAATTCATGAAAAAATGGTTTTGTAAAATAGATCTACCAATACACTGAAAAGATCCAATTTAAAAAAACAATTTATTAATAGATTCAAGATTGCTGTTTCTCTCAAGAACTAATTAAATTGTTAAATAATTTGTTACTTCTGAAGGTCCTAAAGATATTATGGCAGCCCTGTTTTGAATTCTAAAAAATGAAAGTCAGTGGGACAAAGAGGCTTAAGTGAAGATGGTGAAATCCTGTGAACAAACTCTCTCTTACACAAGGCCTAGTATCAATGTCTCTATTCCTGCCTTCTAAGAGGAGTCTGATGTGTCCCATCAGTCTTATCTGACAGCAACAAGTATTACTTTCGTTAACCTACAGAAATCCTACCACACTGAAACAAACCTTTCCCACTGCAGTGGTTAAAAAGGGGCCCTGCCATGAAAGGAGTCTGCAATGAATTTACAGAATAGAATTTCTGTCCTACCTCAAATACCACACATACCTCAAATCATAAAGTTCACTACACTGTACAGTTCTTAAAGGGATAGTTCACCAAAAAATAAAACATTCTCACAAACAGCATTAAAGAGTTAGTTCACCCAACAATGAAAATTCTGTCATCATTTACTCACCCTAAACACTTAAGATTTCATCTTTGAAAAACAAATTAAGATTTTTTTTAATGAAACCTTAGAGATTTCTGTCCATCCACTAAAAGTCCAGTGCCCGGTTGCATAAATCACCTTAAGTTTTTCCCTTAAGTATGACATTTAAGGCATGATTTCCCCTTAACTAAGGGAATGACTTAAAGGAACACGCCACTATTTTTGAAAATAGGCTAATTTTCCAACTCCCTTAGAGTTAAACAGTTAAATTTTACCATTTTTGAATCCATTCAGCTGATCTCCGGGTCTGGCGGTAGCACTTTTAGCTGCAGCTTAGCATAGATCATTGAATCTGATTAGACAGTTAGCATCTCGCTCAAAAATGACCAAATTTAAAACTTGACTCTTCTGTAGTTACATCGTGTACTAAGATCAACAGAAAATGAAAAGTTGCGATTTTCTAGGCCGATATGGCTAGGAACTATACTCTCATTCTGGTGTAATAATCAAGGAACTTTGCTGCCGTACCATGGGTGCAGCAGGCGCAATGATATTACGCAGTGCCTGAAAATAGTCCCCAGTTAGGTAACTTCCAACGTGACCGGCACTAAGTTTGTGTAGTTGCAAGCAGGTTGGTTATGTTGACGGAAGTTAGCCTATTTTCAGGCACTGACAGAGATCGGCTGAATGGATTTGAAAATGGTAAAACTCAACTGTTTAACTCTAGGGGAGTTGGAAAATTAGCCTATTTTCAAAAATAGTGGTGTGTTCCTTTAAGGGTGTTGCATATAATCCCTTAAACTGTTCTCTTATGCCTGGCTCACACTACAGGAGTTTTAGGCCAATTTATGCCTGATTTTCCCCTCCCGAGAATTGGAGAAAAAATCTTGTCAAGGACCTCGATTGGCTCCGATGTTAGGCGCAGATTATCTGGTAATGTGAGGCGTTCACAGATCGAATCTTGCACCTCCCGATCTGCTCTCACACAAATCGGGGTTGCCCTGATAATATCAAACATGTTTGATATTTAGGATTTTAAATCGAGAAGATTACGTCAGTTCTTTAACAACAGCCAATGAGAGAAGTGAATGAGAGCGCTTTTGAAATTGCGACCGCAAAACCAGCTGCTGTATGGGTCCGTTGGAAAGTGGAGATGGCGGAACGGTGCGTTAAAGTGTTGCAACAACACAACTCCTTGAATAACACGTCTTCAAAAACATGACACAACCGTACGGACAAAGAGAAAAGCTGAGGAGAAATCGCTATGGTTTTGAACATACCGGGTGAGTGTAGAAAGCTGCTAGCAAATGTAAACATACCTGTTTATGTCAGCGACGAATATGTTTACATCTGCTTCCCAATGAAATCACGTGAGGTGCTCCTCTGGGTATGATAATCTTAATAATATCCTGTAGTGTGTGCTGCGCTACAAATTTCAAATCTTGTAGTGTGTGCATGTTTGAGATTTGTGAGAATAAAATCTGTGAAGATTCTCCTTATGCGTGTGCTGCAACCAGATTTCATATTCGATAAGGATTTAAAAACTCCTGTAGTGTGAGCCAGGCATTAGGTAAGGGAAACCGTTAAGTGTTTAAAGGCCCGCTGAAGTGTCTTGGCACGCGAAGCATTATTCAATGTGTTGACGTAATTTCAACTGAAACAGAAAGACAGGGCGATATATTTTGAACACCCCCGCCCCTTAAAATAAAAATAAGCCAATAGTGTTTTGTTTTCTGTTACAGCTCGGCCAGAGCCGTTAGACTCTGTAAAACCTCAGTTTCCTTCTAATCTCTAACCGTTTCTCCTCATAATGTCCTTTATATCGCTTTAATATACAGCATTCTGTGCAGAATTCAAATGGGTCCGATACCTTTTGTGGTCTGTGCTGACTGTGCTATGATCCTCTCTGTGTGCTCGTGTCTCTGGACCAGAGCAGACTGCATGTGTTACGGCAGATCATCCTATGTGACACTAACGCGAAAACGGACTTCATTCGCGTCAAAGGAAAGCATATTTACGCTGTCTGAATCATTCCCTATTCTCTATATAGTGCACTATGTGCCATTCACCATGTAGAAACTATTAAATGTGTGAGCAAGTGGCCGATTTCAGCCGCTGCTCCAGCATCTGATAGTGTAGGAGGAGGCGGGACTTCAGATTCTAGAGAGCATTTGATTGGACAGAAGATTTGACGAGAAGCTGAAGTGTGATGTGATGTCATGAAAATCCGTGATCCATTTTAACGGAAGTGAGAGACTGTAAGTTTTGAATGCTTATATCTCCTAAATGCGAATTTTGTCATTGTTTTGGAACACACCAGCTTATTCATAACCTTAAGGCTA
Source organism: Hypophthalmichthys molitrix (assembly GCA_037950675.1). Classification (NCBI taxonomy): domain Eukaryota; kingdom Metazoa; phylum Chordata; class Actinopteri; order Cypriniformes; family Xenocyprididae; genus Hypophthalmichthys; species Hypophthalmichthys molitrix. Next base: position 26,052,483 of record CM075501.1, read on the forward strand.
ACATATTCATACTAAAAGCTAAAAAACTTTTGATTTCAGGGGGACTTTAACGACAGCAACCCAGGTTTTGCTGTTATAAAATTCTACTGTTGCCATGGACACGTTATTTGTTAATACAAATCGCAAAACGTTTTCACAGAAAACAACATAAGATGGATAAGACCAGATGAGAAACTCAAATTGATAGTTTACTCAAAATTGAGCTTTCTGCCATCATTCACTCACCCTCATGTTGTTCCAAACCCATAAGACTTTCATTCATCTTTGGATAACAAATAAAGATATTTTTAATATTCTCTCATCATTTATGTCCATTCATTGAAAGACATCCATATGAATAAGGCTGTTTTGGATGCTCGAACAAGCTAAAGAGGTTTATTCTTGCGCGTGATGAACGCACGTTTGCACTTCCATTGACCATATAAGATATGTGCTACATATGTAATTTAATCAATATCTATGTGAATAAACTACAATAAATAAATTACAATTTGTTTATCATATAAAGCGGTCAGTTGTGTCTCATTAGAAGACTTGGATTGTACCTGCTCACTCTGTGTAACACTTAAGGTGAAATTTTCCGAACCTTATGTTATACTTAGGGAAATGACAATTAAGGGGCTTTATGCAACACTTATCGTTTTTTAAGGGATTACTTAAATGAAAAAAATATACTTAAGGGAAATTCTTAGGGTTTATGATGTTTCACCTAAAGAAACCCTTCAGTAACACTTTACGGTTATTTTCTGCAACACTCTTAAGTTTAAGGGAAACATAAGGGCGATCTTAAGGGAAAATTACACTTAAGGTGCTTTATGCAACCGGGCACAGGTAACCAAAACTTAGAAGACTTAGAAAAAAGCTAATAAAGATGTTGTAAAACAAATACATATTAATCGAGTGGTTTAATCCACATGTTGTGAAGAGATAGGATTGCTTTATATGATGAACAGATTTAATTTATGGTTTTATTCACATAAAAACACATGCAGCATATCACATATATTAATCATGGAACCTTGTGCATCATGCTCTAGAACAAACCTTATTGGTTATCGCTCATCACGCACACTTTTGAGTTTTCACGTTTACCATGTATGTGTGTCGGTCATTTCTTAGATGTAAATAAAAGCCTACATTAAATCTGTTCATCCTAAAGCAATCATATCTCTTCACAACTCTTCACATCTCTTCTACTTGGATTCAACTGCTTGATTCATATGGATTTGTTTTACACTGCTTTTATTAACTTTTTGGAACTTTTTTCTCTTTTAAATTTTGGTTACCTGCATTATCAATGGAAGGACAGAAATCTCGCAGGTTTCATTAAAAATATTTTAATTTGTGTTTAGAAGATTAGAAGTCTAATGAGTGTGAAACGACATGAGGGTGAGTAAGTGATGAAAGAATTATCAATTTTGGCTGAACTATCCCTTTAAGGACATATGATGCTACTGAATAATTTTGATATAATACCCCAAACCTTACAAAATTTGGCAAATCTAGTAACTAGTTAATGCCCAAAAGTACTTATTTTAGTAGCTTGGTATCTTGTGAACAAGACTTTATTGTACAGATTGCATACAGGTGAGCAATCAGATTGGGACCTTGTGATTTTCGAAGTGCTTGTTTGCTATATGCATCAAACCGTCTGTGGTCAGAGACTATGCACACCATTAGACAACTACCACCAGCTTCAACCAGTGATGAGGTGGATCCATGGATTCCTGCTGCTCTAATTATGACCCTACCATCTGCATGTCTCAGCAGAATTTGAGATTCATCAGACAAGGTGACATTTTCCAATCTTCCACTATCCACTTGGGTGAACACTGTTGACATAAGTGGAACACAACATGATAACATGGCTATATCCAGAATAGTACTCTTTCTATTTATGCAGTATCACTTTGCAATTGTATCCGGAATGAAGTCATCTGTCAGCGATGCGAGCAACAACCAACGATAGAGGAACAGATACAGCAATGACGGTTGCAATGGTTTGGCCACATCAGCAGAATGACTGATAACAGACTACCATACCAATTCCGATTAAGCAAGGTATATCACCATGGACATTAAGGCCTGGAAAAACTTTGTGCAGCAAGTCCGAAATCCTACGGCACCCACAACTGCGTACTGGTTACATGATCAACCACACCTAGCCGCTAACTAGGAATCAAGAACAACATGTGTAACAAGAACACTGTAAAATAAAGTGTTAATCTAAATTGTCCCCCAAACACTTAGAATAACCATCATTAACTATATGTAATTTTGGAGTATCTCACAAAGATTACATATACAGTATTAGAAATAAATAATGGCCAAAAAAATTAGGATTGTTTTGTTATTATTATGTTTTATTTTATTGTGTGTTTTATTGTGAGTGTTTTCCAGTTTATACTAATTGAATTCGCACATGTTGGTTTTACAGTGCTTTACTCTTATACCCATGCTTTAACTAGAGGAATGCTAGTGCTATTAGAAGCTGGATAATGCTCCTGTTGAATAGGATGTCTGTATCAAACAGCTGGTGCAGACAGCATGCTTCACACTGCGGATAAGACACTAAAACCTCAGCTGAGCAATGGACTGTGTCAGACTAATTTATCCTGCTGGTGTCTGTGCTCTCTTTGACATAAATGCATGCAAATCACTTTATAAGTAAATGTAAGTGAAAAACTTGTCACACAGAGGCTGCACAAGTATACATAAGTGGTTGTAACCTAGTTGACAAAAATGTTTTGCTAATGTTCCCATTAAGTTATGAAACGTTATTTCTGAATGCTCTCTAAATGTTCAAAATGTCCAGTTTTTAAAATGTTTTAAAAATGTTTTTGTGTTGTTGTTATTGTTGTTGTTGTTTCTTTTCTTTTCTTTTTTTTCTTTTTTTTTTTTTTTTAAAGAAGATAATACAGGTGCTGGTCATATAATTAGAATATCATCAAAAAGTTGATTTATTTCACTAATTCCATTCAAAAAGTGAAACTTGTATATTATATTCATTCATTACACACAGACTGATATATTTCAAAAGTTTTTTTTTTTTATTTAATTTTGATGATTATAACTGACAACTAAGGAAAATCCCAAATTCAGTATCTCAGAAAATTAGAATATTGTGAAAAGGTTCAATATTGAAGACACTTGATGCCACACTCTAATCAGCTAATTAACTCAAAACACCTGCAAAGGCCTTTAAATGGTCTCTCAGTCTAGTTCTGTAGGCTACAAAATCATGTCCAAAAGACGACCATTGACACCTTGCACAAGGAGGGCAAGACACAAAAGGTCATTGCAAAAGAGGCTGGCTGTTCACAGAGCTCTGTGTCCAAGCACATTAATAGAGAGGTGAAGGGAAGGAAAAGATGTGGTAGAAAAAAAGTGTACAAGCAATAGGGATAACCGCACCCTGGAGAGAATTGTGAAACAAAACCCATTCAAAAATGTGGGGGAGATTCACAAAGAGTGGACTGCAGCTGGAGTCAGTGCTTCAAGAACCACTACGCACAGACGTATGCAAGACATGGGTTTCAGCTGTCGCATTCCTTGTGTCAAGCCACTCTTGAACAACAGACAGCGTCAGAAGCGTCTCGCCTGGGCTAAAGACAAAAAGGACTGGACTGCTGCTGAGTGGTCCAAAGTTATGTTCTCTAATGAAAGTAAATTTTGCATTTCCTTTGGAAATCAGGGTCCCAGAGTCTGGAGGAAGAGAGGAGAGGCACACAATCCATGTTGCTTGAGGTCCAGTGTAAAGTTTCCACAGTCAGTGATGGTTTGGGGTGCCATGTCATCTGCTGGTGTTGGTCCACTGTGTTTTACGAGGTCCAAGGTCAACGCAGCCGTATACCAGGAAGTTTTAGAGCACTTCATGCTTCCTGCTGCTGACCAACTTTATGGAGATGCAGATTTCATTTTCCAACAGGACTTGGCACCTGCACACAGTGCTAAAGCTACCAGTACCTGGTTTAAGGACCATGGTATCCCTGTTCTTAATTGGCCAGCAAACTCGCCTGACCTTAATCCCATAGAAAATCTATGGGGTATTGTGAAGAGGAAGATGCGATATGCCAGACCCAACAATGCAGAAGAGCTGAAGGCCACTATCAGAGCAACCTGGGCTCTTATAACATCTGAGCAGTGCCACAGACTGATCGACTCCATGCCATGCCGCATTGCTGCAGTAATTCAGGCAAAAGGAGCCCCAACTACAGATGCTGGTCATATAATTAGAATATCATCAAAAAGTTGATTTATTTCACTAATTCCATTCAAAAAGTGAAACTTGTATATTATATTCATTCATTACACACAGACTGATATATTTCAAATGTTTATTTCTTTTAATTTTGATGATTATAACTGACAACTAAGGAAAATCCCAAATTCAGTATCTCAGAAAATTAGAATATTACTTAAGACCAATACAAAGTAAGGATTTTTAGAAATCTCTGCCAACTGAAAAGTATGAACATGAAAAGTATGAGCATGTACGGCACTCAATACTTAGTTGGGGCTCCTTTTGCCTGAATTACTGCAGCAATGCGGTGTGGCAGTCGATCAGTCTGTGGCACTGCTCAGGTGTTATAAGAGCCCAGGTTGCTCTGATAGTGGCCTTCAGCTCTTCTGCATTGTTGGGTCTGGCAATATCGCATCTTTCTCTTCACAATCCCCCATAGATTTTCTATGGGGTTAAGGTCAGGCGAGTTTGCTGACCAATTAAGAACAGGGATACCATGGTCCTTAAACCAGGTACTGGTAGCTTTGGCACTGTGTGCAGGTGCCAAGTCCTGTTAGAAAATGAAATCTGCATCTCCATAAAGTTGGTCAGCAGCAGGAAGCATGAAGTGCTCTAAAACTTCCTGGTATACGGCTGCGTTGACCTTGGACCTCAGAAAACACAGTGGACCAACACCAGCAGATGACATGGCACCCCAAACCATCACTGACTGTGGAAACTTTACACTGGACCTCAAGCAATGTGGATTGTGTGCCTCTCCTCTCTTCCTCCAGACTCTGGGACTCTGATTTCCAAAGGAAATTCAAAATTTACTTTCATCAGAGAACATAACTTTGGACCACTCAGCAGCAGTCCAGTCCTTTTTGTCTTTAGCCCAGGCGAGACGCTTCTGACGCTGTCTGTTGTTCAAGAGTGGCTTGACACAAGGAATGCGACAGCTGAAACCCATGTCTTGCATACGTCTGTGCGTAGTGGTTCTGACTCCAGCTGCAGTCCACTCTTTGTGAATCTCCCCCACATTTTTGAATGGGTTTTGTTTCACAATGCTCTCCAGGGTGCGGTTATTCCTATTGCTTGTACACTTTTTTTCTACCACATCTTTTCCTTCCCTTCGCCTCTCTATTAATGTGCTTGGACACAGAGCTCTGTGAACAGCCAGCTTCTTTTGCAATGACCTTTTGTGTCTTGCCCTCCTTGTGCAAGGTGTCAATGGTCGTCTTTTGGACAACTGTCAAGTCAGCAGTCTTCCCCATGATTGTGTAGCCTACAGAACTAGACTGAGAGACCATTTAAAGGCCTTTGCAGGTGTTTTGAGTTAATTAGCTGATTAGAGTGTGGCACCAGGTGTCTTCAATATTGAACCTTTTCACAGTATTCTAATTTTCTGAGATACTGAATTTGGGATTTTCCTTAGTTTTCAGTTATAATCATCAAAATTAAAAGAAATAAACATTTGAAATATATCAGTCTTTGTGTAATGAATGAATATAATATACAAGTTTCACTTTTTGAATGGAATTAGTGAAATAAATCAACTTTTTGATGATATTCTAATTATATGACCAGCACCTGTAAGTATTGAGTGCTATACATGCTCATACTTTTCATGTTCATACTTTTCAGTTGGCCAAGATTTCTAAAAATCCTTTCTTTGTATTGGTCTTAAGTAATATTCTAATTTTCTGAGATACTGAATTTGGGATTTTCCTCAGTTGTCAGTTATAATCATCAAAATTAAAAGAAATAAACATTTGAAATATATCAGTCTGTGTGTAATGAATGAATATAATATACAAGTTTCACTTTTTGAATGGAATTAGTGAAGTAAATCAACTTTTTGATGATATTCTAATTATATGACCAGCACCTGTAGAACATCAGATTTAACAAAACAGTCATTTAACCAACTAGGCTTCTGAGGTCTAGTGGTATGAGTGTGTGTAGTGAGAAGTGTTCTCAGCCAGAGTTGTTGGTGTGCATAGAAATGCAGCAAGATGGGAATAATTCAATGTCTTTTGTAGTGATTTTTACTCCTTTCACCGGTGACGTAGTGACTTTTGATCATATGTCACTTAAGGTGTGGTTATGAGTGTATCAGATGACCCCTCCCCCCTTTTGTAATACGGGGCACCAGTTAAGAATACTATCTTAACAATTTAAGAACACTCCAAAAGAGCTGTTCGATAATTCAGAATTATTATAAACTGGAGGGAGTCGGTCAACTGATTTGTCTGAAGGATTTGTGAGAGTCTGGTCAACTAGTAGAGTCTTTGATCATCAACACAAGGAAGACACAGTTATAATAAAATCAATGAAATTTATTAACAATAGACATGCAAGAGTAAATACCACAACGATTAATAATGAAATAATGAATATGCACTTCTAAAAGATAGTAAAACAATAATCAAAGGAGAATACCAAATTAAATCAAAGAAACAAATAAATGAAGTGAACACAGAATGGATAAATGCAATGCTGTTGAACTGAATGTAGAATGGAAGAGAACTGTATGGGAATGCTTCTTATGGAAGCCACTTAATGGCTCTGGTAAAATGGTGATAAATAATTGCTTATTTATCATTCAACAAATAATATCCCTATTATTTGTAACAAGCTGACCTCAAGTAACTGTTATCTAAACAGGTTAGAAAAACATATGCTGCATGTATAAACTAATGCCAAGGTCTCTAGAAAGAGGTTTGGTAAGTTTATAGTTACGTTCCACACAGTCGGGCGATCAATCCGGTAGCAGAGACGTCTTCCACTGATGATGCAGGCTGCGTGCAGTGGGAGGGCGCGGAGTTGCGATCCAGTAGTCGTGCCACGCTGGGCTGGAGGATGCTGAACTTCGGTTGCGCCAAGAGAGTCCTTTAGGATGGACTGGGCAGCTGGGTCAGATGAATCGTCACAGGTTCCTTTGCAGGCTGGCTGCGTCGCTGAGGAGCCGTGTGGTACAGGCAATGTCTGCCGATGCAGAGGTCCTTTGCGGACTGGGCTGCGCTGCTGTAGGAGCCGTGAGGGTCAGATGAAGTCCCTCAATGCTGGGGCTCTTTTGCAGCTAGAGTGCAGCTGGAAGCAATGTAAAAGGTTTTGCTCGCAAAAGCTTAACCTTAACTGTCTTGTAGTCTCTTTCCTCGTCAGGTCAGAAACTCAGGACGTGGAGTGTCTGTTAATGTTTCCTTCCCCGTCGAGCTGGAAACGCAGAACAAGGGTGTGTCTACCCGGGGGACATATTTATCCCCTTATGATGAGGAGGAGATTGAAATGTAGCGCCTTGCCGATCCTGGATTGTGATTGGCCACTGTTATCTGAAGTAGCCCCGGTGTTGCCCACCCTAGTGTGGAACTCATTTGCATAGCATAAAGTACAGTGTTAAAATAGTATCTTTAACATTTTACCCATGCATTATATCTTTACCAAACCACCTTCAAATTATTAAAGGCATCGTAGGGAACAGATAGACACCAAACACACTATGAAATGGTTAAATCATCATCCGTGCATTTGTTTATCTGTGAACAGGTCTGTCCCATGACCTGTTGTTTTAACAGTCAGTAACCATGAGCATAAACTGTGCTTTGCATGAAGATGGAGTGGATGTGATGCAGTTTAGATCAAATTAAGGCCTCCAAACATAGATATGAATGAATTTAGATAGATCTCTGTGGCCTCTCTTTATTTCAGTCACTGCTGCTCCATCCAGGGGGTCCTGAAGGAATTTTTATGGCAGTCCTTGCCTAAACCTTAGGAATGAGTTTGGTGGTTAGAGTCAATGTGTCGTCCAATGAGAAGTCCTCTCCTTGGTTTTGGTGGGTGCAGAAGGTCCCCCTTCCTGCTCTGGAAGAGGTGTCTGGTAGTTGTCCCAACATCTTATCTGATGTTAATGAACATTTGTTTATGTTCATTCACCAAAGATCCAATCACGGTGTGGCACATCTTCCTACACACCAGCAGTTAGAGAGGGGCCCTGTCGTAAACTGGTCCCTGGAATGCCATCTTGACTGTTGTTCACAACACTTTCTATCACTAAGAATGTATATACCAACCCTAAGTCTGTTGGCAACTGTGAGAGGATCAGTGAACATTCTGTGTCCCTTAGGGACATACAAGGGGCTCCATACCCTCACTTTATCCCCCTCCTAAAAACCAGGATGAGCATCCCGCTTAGCATCAGTGTAATTTTTCATTTTGAGATGCAGCCACGTAACCCTTTGGTGAACAGTTATGTCAGTTGGTGGGTGCACAGGAACAGATTGCATATGATGTTTATCGTTATTTAGTGTATGATGATGTTTATGTATCTGTCAGCACTTTTTCAGGCCAGGTAGCTTATTTATTTACTGCTTACATGTTTGCTGCCTAGTAACTAGCTAGCACCCTGCAAACTTGGCCTTTATAACATGGTTTTGTGTTTCTGGATCACACTGGCAGAATTTATTGGATTTATAATATCTTACCATTACCCAGAGGCTTTTTAGCTACTGCAGACAAGTCAAATTCCATCACCAGACCACCAAGTATGGTCTTAAGGTCTCATATATTTTGATATATAATGCAAAGGCATGTATAAATGTTTAATTGTTAATTGTAAAAAAAAAAAAAAAGAGAATTAAACAGAAGAACTGAACAAGATAAATGTTTTAGACTTTATTTTGTTTTGTGGAGAAGAGAGCCTTAAAAACAGAAGATTTTGACATGAAAGACATTCATTTATAAAACTGCAATCGATCTGACTGATAGACAGCTGTGCAGCAAAGGAGACTGCAGATATGGCATCTTCAATCCTCATCAATCCAACAGAGCTACACTTACTTGTCATCATCCTCATTATTGCTGAGTGAAAAGTCCACTGAGAGAAATGAATTGCTTCCTCAGGTCAGAAGCATATCAAATGCAATTCCAGTCACAATGTGCTAAATCCATTGTTTCATTCTTGGGAACCTGTGCTGTTTGTGCCAGAAATTTCAAACTTTCTCAAAGGCTCAGGTACCTGTCAAGATTTATGTTAAGTTTAATTGTCTTTTCATTCATATGTTTGTGTTTCTTCGAATGGATTTAGAATGCCCGTAAAATTCAAGCTTTCAGTCGGTCACTCTTGACGTCTCGTCGGAGGTGAACCGACGAATTGTGATCTCTCTAGAGCAGTGGTCACCAACCTTTTTAAGCCCAAGATCCCTGACCTCGACCTTTATGAAAGACAAGATCTACTTGATAGAAAAAGACAGCCCAGATTGTATTTAGTATTTTTTTCCTGGCCAATTTAGATTCTGATTTATTTATTTTTACAAGCAAATTGGCCGATTCTGATACCGGTTGCAGATAGTTATTATTAATATTATTATAATAAACAAAAATACATAACCATTTCAAATTAGAGGGAACCACTGCTTTTTAATCACAATCCAAACAAAGATGCTACACACGTTGCATGAGCAGTTGTTTTTCATTTGAATTAGATTTAATTTCAAGATTTAAAGCAAAAACAGAATGGTCTGACTTTATCTTTGTGAAATTATATGCTACACAAAAAAAAAAAGCAAAAAAATTAACAGCAGACGTAAATTCACTCTCTGACAGCAGGTGGAGCTTATGGAACAGCAGTGATACAGCGTTTCCTTGGTTACCTCTGTAAACAAAGATGAACTACGCTAATAATTAGTTACTTTATTCGGAGGTAAGAGGAAAATAAAATGCCATTGCATCTAAATTTTTCTTAAGATTTTTCCTTTTAGAGATGCATTCATATAAGCCCTCACCCCCAATTCAATATTTATATTTTCTTCCTATATTTAGAGCATGATGAACAGTGAGCTGCTCTGCCTGCTACAGAATCGTCTCCTCTTTGCGTCCATCTTAAGCGTCTCTGGCCTCTTGCTAACGGCCGTTTACAAACTGCAAGTTTACAGACAGGCTATTTACCTTTATCACTGTCCCAGTAGCTCCCAAAAATAACATAAAAATAAATACAAAAATACAGTATAAAGACTAGAGAAATGTAATGTATTTTTGTACTCATATTTCTGTTATTTTCGCGAGCTACTGGAACAATGATAAAGATCAACCAGGCGATCGCGATCGACGTGTTGGCGACCACTGCTCTAGAGAGACCAATCTACCTCGAGTGTAACTAAAACGCGCCAATGCACATTGGCATGCGATAATTGCATCAGCTGCGCTGTCCCGCAGCGTAGGTATTTAACGAGCAGCAGGTGCATTGCGTACTCAGCTTTTCTCTTCGAAGCTGAGCCTTTGTTCGTCCAGACCCCCGCCAAACCAGCGGGCAAGTCTAAAGGCAAGAGGCCCTGAGACAGGCGACCCAGAGATGGATGGGACTGCTCTTCGGGAGATGGTGACAGCACCATTCCTTACCCCAGAGGAGGGCCGGGTGGAAAATCTTCTGTTATCTTTTCTTTTTGTTCCACTGCTGGCCCCTCAGCCAGCAGTACCCACATTGTCAAAAAAAAAGTGCAGTTTCCTTCATCTCTGGGTCCCAAGAGGGCACGGAGAGCAGTGGACAGTGCATAACCGGACCACTCTCATCCTCCTCTGTCACATTCAAAGGCAGAATGGCGGTCCCACTGAAATTCTTTCAGATGCATATGGCAGCCGCAGCAGCAGTAACACCACTCAGTTTGCTTCATATGAGACCGCTTCAGCACTGTCACGGCTGAGCGCTGTCACGCCCAATCAAGTCCCGAGATGGGTGGAACACTAACCGGGTGGAAATCACACCGGCCTGTCGCCAAACCTTCAGCCCGTGGTCAGACCCTTTGTTTCTGTGGGCAGGAGTACCCCTGGAACAAGTGTCCAGGCATGCTGTGGTATTCATGGATGCCCCCATCTGCATTGGCATAACAGTACATCTTGCACTGAACCGCCTAAAAAGCCCCTACAGGGCAAAGACGTGCTAGTCAGCATGGACAACACCTGGGCCGTTGCGTACATCAACCATCAAGGTGGTCCATACTCCCGTTAGATGTCGCAACTCGCCCGCCATCTCCTCAGTCAGAAGCACCTGAGGTTGCTTCGTGCCATTCACATTCCTGGCACGCTCAACCATGTGGACGACGAGCTATCATAAGCTGCGCTCCCAGGAGAATGGAGACTCCATCCCCAGGCAGTCCAGCTGATTTGGTGTCATTTCAGAGCTGCACAAGTAGATCTGTATGCCTCTCCAGAAACCACCCACTGCCAGTTGTTTTATGCCCTGATTGGGGGAACACTCAGCATGGATGCACTGGCACACAGCTGGCCTCAGGGCCTACGCAAATATGCGTTTCCCCAAGTAAGCCTTTTTGCACAGACACTGTGCAAGTTTAGAGAGGACTAGGGGCAGGTCTTCCTAGTTGTGCCCTATTGGCCCAACCGGACCTGGTTCTCCTGGTTCCTCGCAACAGCCTCAACCATGCCCAGACCTCTGGAAACTCCATGTCTGGCCCCTGATAGGTTCTGGGTGCCTTACCCTAAGAGGTACTTAACACCATCACTGAGCACTGTCTCCGAGACAAGTTTATGCTCTGAAGTGGAACCTGTTCATCGAGTGGTGTTCTTCTTGCTGAGAAGCCCCCCGAAAGTGTTCGATCGGTGTTGTGGTTCCTTCCTGCAGCATGGGTTGGAGCGAAGGCTGTCTCCCTCCACCCTCAAAGTCAATGCTGCTGCAATATCTGTTTATCATGACCCCATAGGAGGCAAGTCGGTTGGGAAGCATGACTTAGTCGTCAGGTTCCTTAGGGGGGCGAGACGGTTAAATCCTCCTCAACCTCCCTCCATACCCTCTTGGGACTTCACTCTGGTGCTCAGAGCACTTCAGATTGTCCCCTTTGAGCCTTTGCAATCAGTTGATCTAAAGTTTCTAACCATGAAGACTCTTCTTCTGGTTGCATTGGCCTCCATCAAGGGGTAGGGGACCTGCAGGCATTTTTGGTTGGGGACTCGTGCCTAGAGTTCGGGCCTGAGAGCCCGGCCTGGCTATGTGCCCAAGGTTCCTACCACTCCTTTCAAATACCAGGTAGTGAACCTGCAAGTGCTGCACCCGGAGGAGTCAGATCCAGCCCTAGCTTTACTCTGTCCAGTTTTAAGAATTACAAATGTATGAGAATTGGACGCAAAGCTTTAGGACCTCAGACCAGCTCTTTTTCTGTTACGGAGGCCAGCAGAAGGGAAAGGCTGTCTCCGAGCAGAGGATGGCCCACTGGATTGTGGATGCAATCGCCTTAGCTTACCAAGCACAAGGCGTGTCCTGCCCACTCAGGCTGCGAGCTCACTCTACTAGAAGTGTTGCATCCTCCTGGGATGGCATTTGGCTGGCACTTGGCACCTTGCTGACAGATATTTGTAGAGCTGTGGGCTGGTGACACCTAACATGTTTGCTAGATTCTAAAGCCTTCATGTCGAGCTAGTCTCCTCCTGTGTTCTCACCTCAACCGGTCAGAGACATGGAGACATAGTGTCGGCTTGCTGCGCTAATATATGTGCCTAATTCTCCAGAGAGTCCCTACGAGGTAGACCCTGTTGAGTCCTCTGATCACCCTCTGGCAGCTGGATGTGTTGTGGAGCATCTGGCACCAGGCCTACGTGTGATGTACCCTTGAGAAACTGTTCTAGGCTGGGAGTCCATATGTGTGACCCTGAGGGGATCCCATATGTGTATTTTCCACGGTAGCTCCTAAACGGAAGCCTGTGTCTATCCCTTGGCAGAGTCCGCTTTGCCGTCTCTGCCATGTGTTGTATTCTCCCAAACCGGGTGAGAGCCACTCAGAGTCCTTTGGTATGTAAACTGGTTACTGGGATAACCTACTTGGTTAGTGTTGGCATGTGTGTATACTCCACTAGACCTCTTGTAGGATGTGGCTTCTGCAGCGTTCCCAATGTTATCCAAATCCATTGAGAGGGCAGTGTTCATTTCTCTGTGTAAGCGCTGTCCCATCTACGAGTGGGCCCAGCTGTCTTATGCAGGGCACTGGAAGTGGTGTTTTGGTAGAGATCCCAATTTGTTGGTTTACCTCTGATGAGACGTCGAGAGTGAACTGAAAGGGAACGTCTCAGTTATGTATGTAACCCTTGTTCCCCGAAGGAGGGAACGGAGACATTTCGTCCCGTCCCCACAATTGCTGCACCGCTGCTGGGGTGCCGGGTCACCAACTTCCTCAACGATAAATCTAAGTATGTGATGCACCTGCTGGTCTTTAAATACCCACGCTGCGGGACATGAGTAACAAGCACAGTATCACACAAGTGCTGTTTTTGTCCCGAATGGCACAAGTGCAAATGTGATATTGATTTTATACAACAGTTCAATAAATAAGAATATTTTAATTAAAATTATAAATTTTATAAATATTTTTATAAATATATATAAAAAATATAATTAAAATTTTAATTGCTTGTGTAAGGAACCCCCCATCGGCCCAAAAACGGAATCCAACGGCCTGGGCGAAGGTTAACACGTGTATGTCTTTTCAGCGCCTCTGTGAAGTTCACTTAATTTCACTCGTTTAATCTGACTCCAATTTCAAATGATTTTTACTCTTAAGTCGTGTTTCCAATTAGAAGTTAATCATTGGTTATGCATTAATTTAGATATTTGATCATTCTGGATATCTCCTAATTTCAATTATTCGTTCATTATGGACCTATCATCGCTTAGAGACTTTCACATCGGCCGACTGCGTTCTCACGGACATAAATTCGCCAGTTTATGATTCTTAGTCAGAGGGTGCAGAGTTTACTAATGCATTTGAGTCGAACCGCCACATGCATCCTGTAGATGTGTGAGGGCAAGGCGTTGTCCTATGCTATTTCTTTGAGATCTTCTCTCCAGATGAGTTTTATTGCTTTATTGCAGGGCACTTGATCTCAGTTTTGTCTTAGCAGGAAAATCAAGTCTTACACTTGCCTGTGTCAAACATGTTGGATCACCAAGCTTTATTAGATTTATTTAAAGTTTATTTTAAAGGATTAGTTTACTTTAAAATGAAAATTACCCCATTATTTACTCACCCTCAAGCCATCCAAGGTGTATATGACTTTCTTCTTTCAGACAAATACAATCAGAGTTATATTAATAATCACCCTGATGCTCCCAAGCTTTATAATGGTAGTGCACGGAAACCACCTGTTTGAAGCTCAAAAAAGTGCATTCATCCATCATAATTGTCCTCCACACAGTAAAATTAATAAAGGCCTTCTGAAGTGAAGCAATGCATTTGTGAAAGAAAAAATATCCATATTTTACACATTATAAAGTTAAATAATGCTGAAACAATGTCAGTTACTCTTTTTTCGTAAGTTGAATACTGAAGGCGGTCTGGCAGAAGGTATTTCATTTAACTTTGTACGTTTATGATGGATGAATGCACTTTTTCTGTGAGCTTCAAACAGGTGGTTTCCATGCACTGCCATTATAAAACTTTGGAGCATCAGGGTGATTATTAATATAACTCTGTTTGTATTCATCTGAAAAAGGAAAGTCATATACATCTAGGATGGCTTGAGGGTGAGTAAATCATGGGGTAATTTTCAATTTAAAGTGAACTAATCCTTTAATATGATTAACTTTGTCAAAGTAAAAAATAGTTAATTTAAAGCCAAAGTAAATACACTTGGGTTGTAATTTAAAAGACTATATTGCTTTAAACACAGCAGGTTCTCAAATCTGATTAGCTGATGGCCATGCAATATTCTAGTGATAACACTAGAATATCGTGATAACACTTTTCTACCTTTTCACCATTTATATTGCGACTGTCATGGCGGCCGAGCAAATCCACCGTATTTTTTTCACAAATACCACACTTCATGTACCACAAACTGTAGTTTTAAGAGTTTTTAGGCTAGAATGTAGTTGTTTAGACCTGAAATATGTGACTCATATTTATTCATAGTGCCTATTTTTTATTTAGATGTTTTCGGAGATGCCAGGCCGTTCAGTGCTTGTGTACCCACCGAGAACAGCTTCATCTTGGCCAGTGCTTTGGGGATTTGCAGCTGGCTCTTATAGTGGTTAAACATGAGATATAATTCATTTTGGGTACATAAAACAGGCAAGTTTTGTTCTTATTAATCTATTACTTGTTCCAGAGCAAATCAAATTGGGCTATGTTAAATTTAATAATTTAATATTAATTATTAAATCAGGTGTGTCGTTGCGGACACATTAAACCAAGCTGTATTCAAGTTATTGTAACTCTTCAACCAACTGCACTATAAAAATAATTAAAATTGCTCCTGACAGTAGACAACATGTTCTTTTTGTCATTAGATGGCCAGCAAATGACGGCAGCTTTCCGGGAGAGCAGGAAGAAAAGATTTGAACAGAGAGATATGGAGCGCGTCAGGTTGGAGAGTTTTGGATTGCATTAAATAATAAAAGAAATGAACAAAAACATAGCGAAGAAGAACTACATAACAGAAGAGGTGATTGGGATGATTTTTAAATGAGACTCTGGAGGAGGCTGAGCGAAACTCTTTCGCGTCTGGTGTGTGCATATATATGTGTGTGTGTGTGTGTATATGTATGCGTGTGTGTATGGGAAAAAAAGTCTCCTGAATAAAAACTGTGCAACCCAGTGTCACACAAAGACTTGCATTTATGTATATTAGTTGAATTTTGAAGTTTGAAGTGTTAGGTTCATTATTTTTCTTGTTTTTCTAAATAAAAATCAGAAAATGTATTCCTGTTTTTTTTTTATTTTTGTCTATTTAAATTCTATTTACAAACAGCACACACACAAATGGTCAATAACTGTCATTTCTTGAAAGCCATTTGTTTTGACACCTTGCACTTGAAAATAGCACATTCTGTTTTTTTCAGTCAAAAAAAAAAAAAAAGAAAAAAAAAGAAAAAAAAAGTGAAAATTACTTATTTTAGCTTCAGGGCTATATTTGACTTACATCCTGTAGAGCACTGCTTTTGTACTTTTGACTAAATTGTACAATTGTGTTTATTTCCTATTGTCATTTATAATAGATATTGTTGTTAATTTAAATATTGTTGTTCAATAAATATTATTTTATATAAATATGTTGTATTTGGTATTAAGAAAGGGTCCATTAGTGCGTAATATGGATCGAGTGAAAGTTACATTAATACGCCATTAGATGGCGGCAAACTTTTCGCCATCAGTTGCAAGAGACTTTTAAACTGAAAAGGACATTTGTAAACAAAGGACATTGTCTTTCTCTCTTTCTCTCTTTGAAGCAACAAAGTGGTAGTTGTGTGGACTGTCAATGGAGGAACAAAAATCTCTCAGATTTCATTCATGTTTTGAAGATGAACGAAAGTCTTACAGGTTTGGAACGACATTAGGGGTGAGTAATTGAGGACAACTTTTTCATTTTTTGGTGAGCTATCCCTTTAAGTCTAACATCACAACCATGAAAATCAAAACCATCATTTGACAAGATACAACCAGATGCCAAAAGCAAACTTCAAATGGTGCTAATATTCCCTTCACAGTGTGCTTTAATAATACTGAAAAATCATGTCAATACATGTGAGTATTACCACACGAGTAACTGTGCGATATCACTCTGTATCAGCACAGCTGTGATTAGGTCATAGACAATCACAGCCGTGCTGACATAGAGCCATATCGCACAACTATGACTGTGATATTGCTTTTATTCTACTGTTCGACAGATTCAAATCTCAAGTTGACAGTTTAACAGTTGAGCCCAAGTCTTTGTTACTAATTCTAAAACGTCATTTTAGAACTAGCAATGAAGGAGTGCTTTGTTGCTTCATTATAGCTTATTGTAGCATGTAGAGTATTATGAGAGAGAGTGATTGACTAAGCAAGTGTCTTACCTGCATCTGATATAGCATTTATTCTTCAGGTCAATCTTATATTCATAATAAATGAATTCATAATAATTTGCTCTTCTGCCATTGAAGTTTGCTGTGAGAAATGCTGCCAGTATAGATCCAGCAGAAACAAGCGGAGTGATAGAAGTTGTGAAATGAATTCCATGTGATATTAGTAGAATATCCCCCCCTTACTGGCAAATTTATTAAAAAGCACATTTGAAGCACCTTTGTCAGCAGTAAAAGCCTCAAATCTTTTGGGGTATGATGCAATAAGCTTTGCACACCTGGATTTGGGGATTTTCTACTATCCCTTACTGCAAATCCTCTCAAGCTCAAGGTTGGATGGGGACCATCGGTGGACAGCCACTTTCAGGCTTCTTGAGAGATATTTAATTGGGAAGTCCAGGGTCTGGCTGGACCACTCTAGGACATTCACAGAGTCATCTCTAAGCACAGCTTGAGGGACACACCTGGCTCTTTGACAAAAATCACGTGGCTCGTCAGCAGCAGCCTCCATCTAAGCTGCGGTGAGGAGATGGCTGCAGCAAGGCGGTGCAGCCCGTCTCCGCCCCTCCCAAACCTTGCCATCCTGAGACGGGTGACCCAAAGTTAGAGATGTCAGCTCTGCAGGAAATTGTGGCAGGACCACTCCTTCTCCTGGAGGAGGGGCGGGGGGAGAATCTTTTGTTTTCCTTTTTTTTTGTTTTGCCTCACGGCCAGCAGTACCCAAATTTTTAATAAAAGAGCTGTTTCCTCTACCTCCGGGTCCCAAGAGGGCACGAATGACAGTTGGCGACATAACACTGTAAGGAACCCCCCATCGGCCCAAAAACGGATTCCAATGGCCTAGGCAAAGGTATAATGCGTGTATGTCTTTTCAGCGCCCCTGTGAAGTTCACTTTAATTTTTAGAATTTAGTTTCAATTTTACTTTAGCTGTGCATTTATTCTGACTCCAATTTCAAATGATTATTATGCTTAGATTATGTTTCTAATTAGGAATTAATCATTTGTCATGTATTAATTTAGATATTTGATTATTCTGGGTATCCCGTACTTTCAATTATTCGTTCATTATGGACCTGATATCGCACAGAAAGCTACATCAGCCGATTATGTACTTCTCACGACATCAGTTTCTGATACTTAGTCAGAGGGTGCAGAGTTTACTAATGCATTTGAGTCGAACCGCCACATGCTTGTTCATACAAAAACATAGTTTTCTTAGTCACAATACTGCAACTTGCTAAGTCAGTGATAGACAGAAATCAAAAGGTCTCACATGATGTGCAACATGCTCCTTTCATTGAGCCTTTAGTTTGACCTATCCTGACGCAGATTTGCGGAAATATGGTCTCCAATAATCTACTGGTCATAGAGATTTCAGAAGAATCCAGAGTAAATCAAATATAACATTTTATTTTTCAGGTAAAAATGTATCATGCCAATTACATAGTTAGAATTAGATTACAATTACAATTAGAAGCCAATTCAGAAATAATAAATACATAACATCAATTGCTCAAAGGTGACTCTAAGTATCTTCAGACATTCACCCATCACTTCATGGGGGTTTCTGGCTACAGAGGATCCCAAATGGCTGCTCTGCCACCTTCCCTAACCCTAACACCCAAAAAAGGAGAACATAATTCTCATAAGAGTCCTGGTTAATAAAAACTTCTGCCATTTAAGAATTATGGAGGCCACTACACTTGGCTGCCTTCAAATTGTTAGGTTTTTTAAAGCTTTCCCCTGATCTATGCATCAATGCCCAGCACAGACCTTATGGTTTGATTTGAAAGGTGTGTTTCTTTCCAAATCATGCATTCTTGTCCTCTTTTCCTCTTGATTGTCATCTGATTTTAGCTATTGGACCTCTTAGCTATTGCTTTTATTTGATGGCTTAGCACTACTTAATCATTGTTTCAAGGAGTAATGTATGTAAAAGAACAATTTGATCCTTCACTTTGGAGAAAAAAAAGTAAGCCACTTATAGGTTCGTTTCCTCGAAGTTTCCAAAAAATTGCTCTGTTTGTTCATCTTAAACAGCCCAACATAGCAAAACTGGTGAGAGTTCGAGACTATCTGTTGACTGAAAAATAGTAGATTGGGCCAGGGTTTGGGAAATCTCTTTGAAAGCTGCTTGAAAAAGATATTACTTTAACAATTCCATTTTTAGTGGTTCATAAATTACACACTTCACCTTTAAGTGGGGGATTATATGCATGAGAAAATCATCTAAAAATCTAAATATATATATATATATATATAAATAAATCAATAACCTGCTGTAAGCATTTGGGATTATCCTAATTGAATTCTTTTTTTTTCTTCACAAACTTCATTGTTATGCATGAGCTGAAATTTAGCATTTAATAAGCCTCTTTTAAGTCTAAGAAATCATGAAATAATGTTTTTTTTTATTTTTTATGGTAAAACAATATTACCCCAGAAACACCTCAGACTTTCATAATTCATTCTACTGGTATGTTTTAGTCATACCATGGTTATCAGCTGCAACTTATTCCAGTGATCTGCATAAAGACCTGCACTTGCAGAAGTATAATTGAATCTAAACCCCACAGAGGTTTTAAAGAACCACATTAATCCTTATTATCTTGATGGTGCAGTACAACTACCTGCAGTGCACCCCAGGTTTAGAAAGGACCAGATTTTTTTTTACCCTATCCAACAATCCAAAGATGTTAACCCAAGGTCATGTAGTTCTCTGTATGAATATTCAGAGTTATGGTCTATATTGTAACATTTTTTATATTTAATGACAGTGTTTGGAAAGTAAATAACTAAAAGTTATGATATTACAGTTACTAAATTTCAGTAGCATGGCAACTAACAAAAATGTGTTCCAAGAATGTTTTGTTAACATTTTCTTTAAGCTATAAAAACATTATTTCTCAATGTTCTCTGATCAATCAAAATGTCCAGTTTTTTAAATGTTTTAAAAATGCTTTTTTTTTTTTTTTGGTTATGCATATGTTAAGGGAACATTCCATTTTATCATTCTTCATAATGGGAATGTTACTTTTGAATGTTCTCTGAATATACTGAAACAAGTCGTAACATTTAAGAAATGTTAGACAAATATCCAACTAAAACATTTTAGGAAAAAAATGTTCCAATGAAAAATGTATAATTAATGGGTTTTTATTTATTTATTTATTTTTTAATTTAAGCTAAGACAACACAGCCATGGATTACCTGCAATCTGTTAACTGACCATCTGATCTTTATTGTGCATCACAATGTAAATTACTTTTATTTACTTTTGAAAGAACAGAGATTCTGATCATAAAATCTATTTTCAGCTACTTTGTACAGACTGACACACCATTTTTTGAGTTGTGGCATAATATATTTCCAATGACCCTGCTGTTTACCAACAATCGTTTGTTGTTTTGCATGTCAATTAAGTCGACGTTTCCAGCCAGAATACTGTAAGCTGCAATGAGGGCCAGATTTTATGTTGTTTGTTAAAATCATAGCTTTAAATGTAGGTGAACTACTTTAAATTATTTGCAATAGCTTCCCCAATCGTGCTCAAAATCATCTTGTTCTCTATACAGCTGTCATTCTGTACTTCTAAGACACCTCATTTCCAAGGACTGCTTGAATAAACAATAATTAACATTTATGGAAATCAGAGAAATTGACTGGTGTGTAACTTATTATGCAAACAATGCGAATAACCTTGTAGCTATGGGATCCAAGGTTGTGAAAACTGCCAGTTTCATGTGTTTCACAACAATGCTACCAAAAACATTATGATACACATTGTCCTTTTTGGGTTTCGAATGGTATTAGCAGAGAAGATGTGTCTGCTGGTTTTATTATATGACCAGATGATTCACCCTGGTTTCTTTTTGTATTGTTCATTGTTGTTGTGCTCCTGAAAAACCTGAAAATTAACATTGAGTGTGCAGTAGTGGTATTATGGCACATAGCAGCTGTGCATGACCTCAATAAAACAAAGATCCAGGTAACGTGAGCAGAATTTCCTGCATGCTACCAGTGCCAACAGATGTTTGATATACTGGAATCCATTTTTCAAATTAAAAGCTCTCCTCATCACATAATTAGCTGGGAGAGCATGCCAGGTCAATATCACAGTAGTGGAGTGAGAGTCCATCTCATTTGCCTCACCCGTCATGTGGCTTTTTGGCAAGCAAGCTAAATTTTGCTTTGCTAGACTGGTTCTTTTGACCAATTTTAGTTTTTAAAAATCCTTTGTGATTTATTTATGGCCAATAAATATGAATTGAAGTGGCACTTGTGTATATTTGTCACCTGTCCCATAAAGGTGTATCATCCATTTGTATTTATGGTCGCTTTATGGCCCCTACAGTAAGTCGTTTGAGAGGTTCAGGTTTGTGATAGTTAGTGGACTGGATGTGGAGCTATAGTGATGAGGTTATCAGAGAGGTCACTGGCCCGTTTGACAGAGACGCTGATGGATTTTCCCTTGGCTCTGTTCCTGCCATTTCCATTCCTGTCACACACACACTCCCATAAATCATTATCATTTCCTCTGTTCCCCCCTCTTCAGTCTCAAAGAACCCTTTAAAGGATTTTAATTTTTCCCTCTTCAACATACTCATGACTTCATTGGCAATTTAAATAACAGCAACACATTACATTAAGGTTCCCTTTGTAAAGGGTTTATAAATGTGTTCATTATGACTAATAACTAAGTTACAAATGGAATATAATTCATTGATAAGTAGCTATAACTGCATACTGCCACAGTTATGTTAACTTAGCCTGTTTTAATGGACCTTAAGTTTTTTTTTTCATGACATAAGTTCCCTTTGTTCTAGTTTCCCGCCACTCATCAGTCACCATGGACACTAACACTATCATCACAGCTGTTCGCCTTTTAGTTAATCATCACTGTGTATTTAAGTTCTTCCCTTCGTTTTGTTCAGTGTCCGGTATTGTTTGTGTTTGATACACTGTCTTGCATGTTGGCTCTCTTGTTAGTTGTTATTTAATAAACCTTGGATTATTATCATCATCATCGTCTTCTGTGGATTAAGCATTACACACATGAATAAAAATGGCGACTTTAATGCAATACCTGCCAAATAGTGAGCCATTTTAACTCATATGTTATAAATGCTTAATAAATATATTTATTCATACATATTTTACTCAAAATCAGATTACTGATTTATTTTATGATGCAGCAAAAATAGAATATTATAGTGAGACAGAAGGTGTTGTTTTTGTGGTTTTCATTAATATCTTATTATGTTGCTTACCAGAAGGTAGTCTGTGTCTTAAGTTGGGGATACACTGCACAATTTTAGCAATCCTATAAGATCATTACAAATCACACTGTGCTTTTAAACTTGGATACGACATGCATGTAGACAGTATGATGATGACACCTATTGACTCGTAGGCTACGATCCAAGTTTCTATAGAAGAATAAAACATCATCAGCATGCGCTAATAGTAAATAAAAAGACCATGTTTAATCACACTTTGGCAGTTTTTATGTGTGCTGAAAAAAAAGGAAGCGGCTAAAGAAGGGAAAAGAGCTTGAGCAGTTTTAAGTTTTAGCATATCGCATTGATTTCATGTCGCATTTTTATTGGCTGGTCAGTAGACATAGGTCATAGCAGCAAACACACTGTGCGTTGATCATGCTGAATTTCTGACACTTTCAGAAAATTATCATAGGCTATCTTTGGTCACAAGACCGGGAAAATGGACGTCTTTGAACCTCTCTCACTGTATGACATAGGACCACCCATTAAGAATCATGATCACAGAAATCACCACGATTGTTTCACAATATATATATATATATATATATATATATATATATATATATATATATATATATATATATATATAGCACAGTAGAGACTTAATGAGATATTAAAAATTAATAATAATGATAATAATAATAATAATAATCATCCCAATATTAGTAACCTATGAACTTTAATGTAAAATGGACAGCTGCTAACCATTTATTCGTGACTTACAAACATTAATAATCTGTGAAAGTTCACCTTAATGTGAAGCGGACACACATGAATCAATTCATTGTTAATTATTTATGCACACACAGAAGAGGCTTTTTTGGTTACATTTTTTTTTTTTTTTTTGTTGATGAACTATGTCAGTAAATAACTTCTCTTTCAACACATTGGACAATGTGCATGATTCTCATGAAAATTGATTTATGCATGTAAACTCACAATTCAGAGAAATAATCAAGTATTCTGTCAAATGATAGCTAAGTATCTACGTATCTCATCTATAAGACACATATTTGATAAATACAAGCTGCATAAAGGCACCTATTTTTTATATTTTATCTAATTTAACAGTTTTTAGCAGAACACCTTTCAAAGATGGCGCCAGTGTGTTTGTCGGCAGGCCGTCGTTCTGTGTTTGTGCAGTGTATTCTGCTGGGTTTTTTTTTTGTAACTGTACAGTTTATGTGCCTGTCAGCACATAAAGTTACATCTTTAATTACATATGATCGCCAATTTCTTCTTATTATTCAAACTTTGGCTGTGAATAACTGCCGCGGGGGCTATGACGAACGAGAATGCGGATCTTCGAATCCTCCGTTCCTGGATCAGCTTCCATCGGATATTTGTCGAGTCCCAGGCTGTTCTTTGCACAGAAGGAAACAGGCGAGAAGGCGTGGTAAGCGTGGCGGCACTATGGTGCGTTTGCGGAGAGTTAACGTAAATGTTTGCGTAAACGTGTGGAGCCATTGGATGGATTACTCTTCTATTTTAATACTGAGTTAAGACCTTCGTGCCTCGTACCCTCTGGCCACAGCATCTGGATATGGCATGCAGACTGGTACCTGATTGAGATTTTTTTTAAATGAAGCTCCCAGGCTGGGGTAAACTTTGGTAACCTCAGAGCGTTAGATCGCGCTACTTCACAGAGGATGAGTGGCGGTGCGGCAGCATCACTGACTCAATCTATGGAACCAACCACTGTAAAGATGGCCCTGTTGAATGTAAGATCGATTTTAAATAAGACTTTCTTAATTAATGACTTCTTTTCATCTTGTGATCTGGATTTTATGTTTATAACTGAGACTTGGCTAAATAGTGGAGAACTTGGCCCTCTTTCTGAGGCGTCACCTGATGATTGTAATTTTGTCACTTCTCCGAGGCCTGCTGGTCGTGGTGGGGGGTTAGCTACAATTTTTAGGAATAGTTTTAAGTGTTATACATTATCTGTGGATAATACTAGCAGTTTTGAAGTTCAACTGCTTAAGATATGTACAGAAAATGCCCTTCTTTGTGTTCTGATTTATCTCATTTCCTGATGCTTCACCAATAATTTGTGAAAACTTTTTGAAGTTTTTTGTTGATAAAATTGATAATATTCGATCTTGCATCACTAAATTTGATAGGCATTCAACTGTTATTGACCCATGTTCAGCCTGTTTAACTGAGTTTGAGCCTGTGTCATCCATCTTCCTCTCTTGTGGAGGTTTTCCATAATACGAACCTTTCCTCCTGCTCCTTGGATGTGGTACCTCCTCGTCTTTTCATGGAAGTGTTGAATGTTGTTGAACCTTTTGTTTTAACAATAATAAATAGTAGCCTATCTCAAAACACTGTTCCATCAGTTTTGAAACATGCAGTAGTGAATCCACTTTGAAAAAAGGTCTGTTCTGATCCTTATATTTTGGACAACTATCGCCCCATTTCAAAATTACCATTTTTATCAAAAGTAATGGAAAAGGTTGTCTTCCATCAGTTGACTGTATTTTTAAATGAGAATAACTTATTAGACAAGTTTCAGTCTTGTTTTAGACAACATCATAGTACAGAGTCAGCTTTGCTGAAGGTGTTTTTGTTAGTTGTGGATTCAGGTAACTGTGCAATTCTGGTCCTCTTGGACCTCAGTGCAGCTTTTGACACTATTGATCATGCTATTTTGCTTGAACAGTTGAGTAAATATGTAGGAATTCAAGGTACTGCATTAAATTGGTTTAAATCCTATTTCTGTGATAGAACATTTTCAGTGGAGGTTGGCAATTTCTCTTCCTCTTCTGTACCATTAACTTGTGGTGTACTGCAGGGATCAATTCTGGGCCCACTTTTGTTTTCACTCTATTTGCTCCCTCTAGGCTTGATTTTTCGGAAGCATAATATTCCCTATCATTTTTATGCAGATGATACTCAGATGTACTTCCCTTTGAAACACAAAGATAATTATGATGTTGACACTTTATTGAACTGTCTCTTGGAGGTAAGATACTGGTTGGCAGCCAATTTTTTTAACACTGAATGACTCAAAAACTGAAATTGTAGTTTTTGGACCACCAGCTACTGTTACACAGATAAATAACCAATTGGGTCCTTTATCTGTGAATTCCCATCCTTATGCAATAGCTTTTACCATCTTAGATCCATCACTAAATTGAAACCGTTTTTAACAGTCAAGGACTTGGAGACAGTAATCCATGCTTTTATATCCTCCAGGCTGGATTACTGTAACTCACTATACCTAGGTGTGGCTAAATCCTCTCTGTCCCGCCTGCAACTAGTACAAAACGCTGCTACCAGGCTTCTTACTGGAACCAGAAAGAGGGAACATATCTCACCTGTCTTGGCTTCACTCCATTGGCTGCCGGTTGAATATCGTGTGAAATTTAAAGTTTTATTGTATGTGTATAAGGGGTTAAATGGCCAGGCTCCACAATATATTACTGATCTTCTCCTCCACCGACAATGTTCTAGGCCCTTAAGGTCCACAAACAAGTTGATGCTGACTGTGCCACGGTCTCATTTGAAGTTAAAAGGTGATTGTGCCTTTTCAGTTGCCGCTCCACGTCTGTGGAATGATTTGCCGGTTCACATTAAGTTGTCTTCCAATGTTGATGGTTTTAAATCCTCACTGAAGATGTATTTTTTTTCTCTGTCTTTTGAATCAATGTAATGTTGTGATTCAATGTGTTTTCTTGTTAGTCTATGTATTTTATTGTTTTGCAGTCTTTTTGTGTCGTTAGATTGTACAGCACTTTGGTCAGTCGCCCCATTGAGGATTATGTGGTGGACTTTTGCGAATTATGTCATGTTGTGGACTATAATGATACTGCTCTCAAAGGTATCTTTCTAAATGGATTTAATGAATTTTTAATTTATCTGATGCCTGAGAGCAATTTTCCTGGGACTTAAGCTAAGTACATTGATTATGCACTTTTGCTGGCAGGTTCATCTTTTACTGTGGGTACTGCAGATGAGAGGCTTTACAATTCCACAGTATCCACCACACCAGAAACTTGTCACATCATGGCCGCCACACCAGAGAATCTCCACACCCCGATCGTTGTGACAGGAGTTATTCACGTCGCGACTGCCAAGCCTGAACCTCTTCACGCCATGCCTGCCCAGCCAGGGACTGTTCACATCATGCCTGCTCAGCCAGGGACTGTTCACATCATGCCTGCCCAACCAGAGACTGTTCATGTCACACCTGCCAAGTCTGAGTCTCTTCACATCATGCCTGTCATGCCTGAGTCTCTTCACAAGATGGCGGCCACGCCTGAGCCCTCAGCTAAGATGGCTGCCATGCCTGAGCCCTCAGCCAAGTCGGCCACCATGCTAGAGTCTTCAGAGTGTGCAGCACTGATCATTAAAGCCACAGCTATTATGTGTGTTAGTGCCACCTATGCATCCTCTCCAGCCCCTGACAAGCATCCAGAGATGGCTCCAGCCACGGACCAGAGTCCAGTGACTGCCTCAGCCCATGAGCCCACTCCAGGCCACGACCCCATAGCTCCACCCAAGAAAATTTCGGGGGTGGGGGCAGTAGATGCCCGCTTAAGGCCACGGAGGCCGTGCCTCTCTGGCCCCCTGAACTGCCTGCACCGCCATAGTACCCTGAACTGCCTGCACTGCCTGCACGGCCATGGTCCCCTGAACTGCTTGCGCCACCATGGCCCCCTGAACTGCTGGTGCCACCCTAGAGGTGTCCTAGCCTGCCAGCACCACCCATGCTCCACGGCCCAGGCCTGTCCTGTTCCCCTGCACGGGCCTAGCCCACCATCCCTCCCCCAAGACCGCTTCCGCTCCACCACCCTCCTGGACTTTACTGTATATTTTTGGTTTTGTTGGGCATCGGGAGCCGCTCATAGAGGGGGGAATCTGTCACGTATAGTTTTGTTTTTGTTTCATGTTCATGTTTCTTGTCTTAATTTTGAAGTTTAGTCATGTTTCATGTTCCTGTTTATCATTGCTTTTGTTTCCATGTTTGCCATGTGCTCCCTTATGTCATGTGATTCTCTTGCTTGTATCATGTGATCCTGCCATGTGCTTCCTTGTCATGTGTCCTATGTTTTCATTGGTTTATTGGTTGAGTGTGCACCGGCGTCTCTTGTCTAGTGATTAGTCTTTGTGTATTTAAACCCTCATGTTTTTGCTGTCCCTGGTCAAGCATTGTCCATGTACCACTGCTGGTGAGTTTGTTTTCAAGCCAAGCCATGCTAAGTCAAGTCTTTGTTTGTTTTATGTTTGATCATGTGAATGGAATAAAACTGCACTTGGGTTCTCTAAGCAACTTGCCTCCAGTGGATCCTTGTTACAGTTACAGAATATTAACATATTCAATAATTATTTTTGATATCATAATAAAGTCCACTTTAATTTAAGGATTTAGCCATCCAAACTTGCAATACCTGCGCTCGACCGAACCATCTGTGGGAGCGTACAGTGCGGTTATTTGTTTGGTAACAAATACATTAAATTAACACAGCGATTACACATATAAACACTTGAAAAGGACTGCAATGTCACCTCAGTTAGCTTACAGGTAAAATCTAATGTAGAAAAGAATGCAGAAATCATCTTAAAACAGGGTTCATGTTAAACATTCGTATGCTGCCAATCCCATTGTATGACTGATCATACAGTGATAAATGTAGCAGCTGAAAACAATCATCATTTAAATATCACGCCTCAAATTTTAGAAGCATGCCCAATAGTTTATGACACAGAGAAATGTAACCTGGCATGAAAAAGAAATTCATCTTACTCTAAAAACATCCATCAACCTCGTAATTGCAAACAATACAATTAATTTATATTAAATAAAAATGCCAGTAAATAAAACTAAATACTTACAAACGTTATTAACATATAACTTGGCTATTTTAGTACTCTCCATATTCATGATGTAACATTTATTGGTTGCTGAACTACTGTTCATTATGTAAACAAAGCTTTGTACTTCACTCATGTTTCATTAACCACATAAAACATCCTTCACATGTGCAAAAAAAAAAAAAAAAAAAAAAAAAAAAAAAAGCATTTGGTTGCATAGAACAAACCTCTTCCGGAAACTCAAGCGATCGATTCTGTTGATGTTGCTTTTTTGCGCATAAAGTGAAATCCCTGAAAAAAACAACAAAACATTTGTGGTATTTTAATAGATCACAGACACTCATCTATTCTAATTCAATTTTAAATTGACATTTTAATCATGTCGTTTAATGGCTAATGGTCGGTTAGTGAGTAATTGTCGGTCAGGAAAATAATCTAAATGTTCTCAGAACAATTCTCCATCAAATTTACTGCTGTATGCAAGTTACCGTAGACTCAAAAACTTGCGTAGCCTTAACGAACTGAGATGACTGTATGCCCAATTTTCTGTCGTACGTTTGTTTCATAAACGAGGCCCAATATGAGATTAAAATTTTGATTCAGAGCACAAGTCCTGAGTCCTGACAGCTAGACTTCTCATAATGAAAAGTGACTTTATCGGATGCTCATTAGTGCCAACTCCTATCACACGGCAGAACATACAAGCTTTAGTAATGTGAATCTGAAAGAGTATATAAAAATTATAGCCTACTACTTCTACTAATAAAAAAAACATTACATTGCATAATATAGGCTACATATTTCTCATCGTTGGTTGTGAAGAGCAGTGAGAAAGCAGGATTTTGTAGCATCTGGACCAGACATACAATTATTCATTATATTTAATGAATTAAATATTCATTTAATTTAATGAATAAGAACTAGGTGTCCTGTTACAGGACACAGGAAAACTGATAAGAACTTTTTACGATCAGAAAGAATTTTGCAGAGACTAGTGACTCTGACTTCATTCTTTCTGAGAAGGACAAATAAACCCTCTTAATCCTATGCATTCTATATATAACCACTTGAGAAATGTATAAACATGTATCCAATTTCCCCATCTCATGACTTTCCTTTTATAGGGTTTATTCTATGTATTAATTCTCTCTTTTGAACTATTTTGTTATTAATGTTTCGGAGTTGAAAATTTATGGTTAACTAAAATCACATGGGTAGCATGTTTGGTATCTACGAACTCCAACTTTCGTTTCCAATTTGGTAATTTATGTTACATGTTACTAACTCTGTGACACATTAGTATTATAAGAATCTGGAAGGTTCTTCTCTCAAACATCCAATCCAATGTCTTATGCTAATATCTTGCTACAGGACAAAGGCTCGTAAAAGTTTCCCTCCGAGGGGAAAACTCCTTATTGGTTCAGTCACCCCAAGAGGGTGTGACATCTTCACCCTTTAAAATCACTGATCACAAGATCAAACCCTCTCTCTTCTCTTTTACTGAGAAATGCTGATGTAAAGATGATGCTAAGAAGCTAGAAGCTTCTAAGGAACCCCAAGCTTGTGCCAGGCTTCGGCCTAGACCTTCCATTCACCAAAGATCCTCTGAATCCAACTGGTTCTCTTTCATCAAGACAACATCAGCAAGGATCAACTGGAGCCTCCACAAACTGCATCAGGACAGTTTTAATTCAAATGAGTGAGACATGCAAGTATCAAACTTAGTCTCATTATTTGATATATTAAGTATCCTTAAAGAAGGGCATGTTAGAACTAAACTGATGGTTAATTATCATATTTATTTTGAGCTAATTTGCTACAATTTAGATGCAGCAGTACTATTTTTATTAAGATATCTGAACTCAGGAAAAACATAGAACAAACCATCCACATAAAGATGCAATCAGAAAACCAAAGACTAAACTTCAGGGCTGTAAGTACACAAGACTAAATGAGTAACTAAACAAGACACCGGTTGAATGAAATCAATTACTATAGAAACAAACAAGGACTTAGAAACCAAAGAAAACAGGAATAAAACAAGGAACTGGACACAATACAACATAATGCAATAATATCAAAATAAGAATCTCTAAGCAGACTAACACAAGATGTGACAATTTCATATTAATTCATTACACATTACATGTTATAATAATACAATTAGATCATCAACGTTAGAAACCTTTGAAAGTTCACATAAATTATGTTGTTATATAATTTCTGATCATTTCTGATATGCAAATTTGTATCTTGTTTTGCTTTGTTATACACTGTTACATTTTAGAAATAAAAAAGGTTCACATCACCAAAGCCTGTGAGTCTGTAGTAAGACATTATCTCTTTACATATGAGATAATCAAACAATAATAATTTTGTTAATTACAGTGACAATTAAGAACTCACAATTTGTATATATTAAAAATGTAGAGACGACAATATACAAACTATGAATTAACAATAAACTAATAGTTTACAAATTATTTATAAGTACCTTATTACTGTATACTTATTATTAAAGTGCCTCTATGGATTTATTTAAAATTACCTCTCATGTAGTGTGTAACATAGCTCTAAGTGAATGAAAACATCCTGTAAAGTTTTATATCTGAAAGTGCACCGTATATAAAGTTATTGTCTCTTAAAAGTAAGAGTCGACTCTGAGTCAATTAAACGAGTCATTTGTAAAATGAATCCCAATCCGTTTCGTTGTGACGTCAAGACGAAACATTAGCATACTGCCTGCCCACTTATTGCGCTTGCAGACACCAGGGAAAACTTGAACCCCCTCAAACACTGCAGCTGATTCCTGTGGATCCTGGATAGCATCATGTCGAGAAGATGCTGTGCTCTACAATGAGAAGGTAAAGCCAGTTTTTTTTTCACTGCCCAAGGATGAGCATGTGAAGAATCAGTGAAGTTCATCTTAACAACGATACCACAGCAGTATAGCCCGAACCTTGTGCTGTGTTCCCGTCATTTTACTGTCGACTGCTTCTTCAACCTAAATGCGTTTAACGAGGGATTCACAAGCTGGTTGTTATTGAAGGATGGGTCAGTACCCAATTTATTTAGACCAGCTTCTTCCTCCTCCGAATCACAACCTGTAAGTATGATTAATAACTGTTGCTGTTATGTTCTCTGTAGCGTGCACAATACGTATTTACTTGTGTGTGTTGTGTACGCTCCGCGCAGCTTGTAGGTCTCCAGCTAACCAGCTAACAGCAATATGTGTTTGCTCACAATTGTGTCAAATGTTTGTCGTTGTTATTACTTGGAGTTATGATAAACTCCAACCTGGTGATCTGACCAATCACTGCAGATTAGCATCACGCAAAGAAGAGGTTTGGAAAAATGAATCGTTGAGCAAATTGTTTGGGAGTCGCTGAGCAAATAAGGTAAAAATAAATGCATATTATAAGACAATGAAAGTGTTTTTTGACCTTGCATGCATGTAAACCTGTTGTTGGGGACTCCCAAAACAAAAATAGGAACCTTTCAAATGCCATAATAGGGGCACTTTAAGTGTTGCCCCACATGATAAAAGGCATTAAATAGAGCCATGGGGTCTACTTTATTTTGGCGATTGGCCCCAACAATCCTGTTTAGAGCACCTCTAATGTTAACAAATGGAACCTTAATGTAAAGTGATACTGTCACAGTTATTCTTAATTATTTACAAGGACTTCTTTTTGTTTCCTGTTTCCTTTGTGCCTATGTTCCCATTTGTCATTAGTTACCATGGTTATTCATCATATGATTAATGAGAGCACACCTGCTTGTATTTGAGTTCGTTATCCTATAAAAGACCTTCAGTTTCCTTAGTTCATTGTCTGGTGTTGTTTGTGTTAGTGTGCACACAGTTACATTGCCATTCTCATCGGAATATTGCTTTTGTTCTATTTTATTGAAGTTAACACTATTACTTTCAAGCTATCTTCCTCATTGTCTTTCTTTGTGGAAATAACCATGACAGTTACCATAATTATTAATTATATTGGTCCCATCTATCTTGCTTTATGTTTATGAATAATTTCTTTGTATTTTACGTCATATCTTCAATCTTCTCTTAATTGAATTTCTTAGTTTTTATATTTGTATAGGTTTCCGCACCTCTTTCATCATAAATCTTGCCAAACAAGTAATTATTTTGCATTTGCAAAGCTTTTGTGAGGCATAATTACTTACCAAAATAAGTCAACAAGTTTCACCTCTGCATTTACATAGGGAAAAATTTGCTGTACATCTTAGTTTGACGCTGACAAAACAAAATGCATAGGCAAACAACCTAATCAATGGAAAGGGCTTTGGCATAATTTACATCATAAATCACAACCTACCCCCCAATCAGGAAGCCAGACATGTTCATCAAGCTATTGCTGCATCCGTATTGATGCAAAATGACAGTCAAAACAAATTAAACAGGCTGGGCTGCTGAAGTGAGAATTTTGAGGTTCATGGCCATTTAAACCTCTATTCAACAACATAAATACAGAGACTTTAAAAAATAAAAGCACAGACAAACATCCTGAGGTGTTTTCTTTTTTCCCCTCTTAAAAATGATTCAGCAATTTTCGGTGTCTCCAGTAAGTACATATGAAAATGGCAACCTGTATTAGAAATCATTAAAAAAAATTAAAAAATTAAAAAATAAAATAAAATAAATAGATTAGTTATTAATTGCCTTGTAGAAAAACTTTTTTTTCCCCATTCATGTCTTCATGTCAGGTTGTACTCAGGACTGAAAATCAGTTTTTAAAATTAGGAAAGAGAAAAGTTAAGATAAACAAGATAAACAATGTAGTATTTTTTAAGAAGAGATTGTAACTAATGTAAAAAGCAATAGTTCAGAAAGGGGGAAAACAAACATGATGATTTGAAATTTTTTTGAATAGATTTTTTAATCTAACCATTTTTTTTTTTTTTTAATCAAAATTTCAATTAAATTATAGACTGTAAATGAGCAGTACACAATATAATACAAATGTCACCATTTCCCACAAGGGATTTATTTTACAACAGGCTGAATGTACATTATCCTACTTATTACATGGCTTCTTGCCACATAAGTAAATACCTAGACACAAAATAATGATTTAAGTTTAAATAATTTATTAGCTTGCATAGCTTCCATGAAGAAAAACTGTTCATAGCAAGCAGCTTTGCGACTGACCAATCAGTAAAAAAGCATTTCAGAGAGCTATGTAATAAACTGGATATAGAACAGCTAGAAGCACTATATCGACCAATCAGAACTGGATCTGTATCTGGAGTTATCCCTACAGGATGTGGTGTGCGGCAGGCTGGTCCTCTCCGCTCACATTCGTAAGGTTTTACAACCTGGACAACCAGCTCATGTCTTAGTTGTGCTCTCAGTATTCACACGGACAGGCACTTGTAAGCATGGCATTTGGGCATTTTCATTCCCAAAGCATCACTGACGCAGCACGAGTTCCCTCAAAAGGGAATGTCTCAAGTTGCGACTGTAACCATAGTTCCCTGAGAAGGGAACAAGATGCTGTGTCACCCTGCCATACTTGCTTCATCCCTGTGATCGATTTGCTTCATCTAATTGAAGCTAATGCCGGTCATTCCGGATGTGCTTTTATGCTTTCCTGGTTGTGATGTCAGCCGCACATGACATTCCCTCTCACCACTGGACTAGTTGACACAAGTGCTTCAGACACAATCACGCAGAGGAGTTCCCAAAGTGTCATTAGATGCATTTCCATTACCCTTCAAATTGCGCAAATTGTAATTGCGAACTGAAATTACGCTCAATGGAAACACGTGAATTTCGCAAAAACTCCCAAATATCGCAAAAAAGTTTACGCTCGCATGAGGTGGTTTTTCGGGCAATTCGAAAAAGGATTATTTTACAAAACTGCAATGGAAACAGTTTTTTTCGCATTTACAGGTCACCTGACGTACAGTCACGTCATCATTCTTTAAAGAGGTTTTAAGAGCGGTATGTTTGTACAGAAGACGAGACAAGGGGTGCTTTTCTTTTCTTATTTATGCATCTCTTACCTCGCGCCTCAGCTTCACCCCATAGATGCAACAGGAGGATGCAAAAAAAGAATACGAGGACAGGGTAATCAAAAGAAATTTTATTTGTATATTGGAATATTCTTGATCTTATTGAAGTTTGACATCTAAAACTAATAGTATTAATCTATTAACAATTAATAATTAACATAATAGAAACTAATAGTAGGCTATTAGATATCTATGCACCTGTGTATCCTCGCTCATAGCTCCTCAGGAAGCTTTCTCACTCCTTGTTCCTCACCTCCTCGCGGTGCATTTATAGAATTGAAATGGCATTTATAGAATTAAAATGGCCTTCAAGATTTTCTTTGATCGGTTTCCAGATCACAGGCTGGAAGATGGAGGAGCAAAGAAATGAGGAAGCATCCATTGGAGTATTGAAAAGCACCCAGGGAAGCATATATGAGTTAGAAGGGCTCACATGAACACAACACTAATTTCAATTCTACTTAAACCAAACAAAGACCCAACATTATGCACTAGCTATCGTTCATTATCTATTATAAACACTGATTTAAAAATAATTAGAACAGCCTTGGCCACACGAAGTGTGTTGCCAACTGCTTTCAATTGAAAGTAGCTAAAACTGGTAGCTAAATATCACTAGATGACATCATAATGGCAAATTCATTGAACTATATTAATATGAATAGAGATCAGTGGGCAAAATAAGAATCTAGATAAGGTTTGTCCAAGAAGTTGATAGATTTGTCCCTAAACTTTTGAAAAAAGTCTCAAAAAGGGCAGGGAAATCATTAAATCTAGAGACAAAATCCCTAAATTAGCAACACTGGCCACACATCTTGAATCAGTAATATTATCTCTCATACATTCAGACCAAACAGGTTTCATTAAAGGATGCCAGTCATCAAATAACACCAGAGACTATTCAGCATAATAAACTTATGTAAACAAAACAAAACAAAAACAATAATTGTTTCGCTGGATGCAGAAAAGTCCTTTGATAAAGTTAATTGGTACTTTCTTTATACAACACTGAAAAAACTCTGCTTTGGAATATAATTACATCACTACACAAAAATAATATATGGCTTATTAAGTTGTAGATAATGACTAAAAGGTGTTACTGTACATTCAGTTAATCGTTAATTACTAGGTTATTTTTGTATATTTATAGCATAAATGTGTATCTTTCAAATGTTTAATAATTTGTAAATAATGGCTAATATGCCCTACTATATGTTAAGTTAATCATTAATTACTATTGTGTCCATGCTTAACTAATGAATAATTATGTATAAGTAAATCATTAATTACTAGTTTATTCATGCTCAACTAATGCATAATTCAGGAGACTTAAAATGTAAAATTAATCATTAATTACTAGTGTGTTCATTCTTAACTACTTAATTGTGAACAAGTTAATCATTAATTAATGCGGTCTCCACCGATCCTCTGAGGAGGGTCGGTTGTCACTCGATTCGTTTATCTGCCGGTGCGCCGCGTCAGAGCAACGAGCCGAGTGCTCAAAAAACACCAGAGGCCATTCTCGAGAGACTGGTTCCCTTAGTGGAATTTATAGAAGAATGGAAACTTCTCCCGAACATTTCGAAATGGGTGCTGCTTATTATAGAACAGGGCTACAAAATACAGTTTTGCTCTCGGCCGCCCAGGTTCAACGGGGTTCTTCCTACAGTAGTGACCCCAGAGCAGTCTCTGGTTATGGAACAAGAGGTTATGACACTTTTGCAGAAAGGAGCTATAGAAAGGGTTCCTCCTCCCAGCAAGCTGTCAGGCTTTTACAGCCGCTACTTCATTGTTCCCAAGAAGGATGGAGGGCTACGTCCGATTATAGATTTACGAGTGCTAAATCGATCTGTACGGAAGTTAAAGTTCAAGATGCTTACACTCAGACAGATTATCCCACAGATCAGGTCCGAGGACTGGTTTGTGGCGATAGACCTGAAAGATGCATACTTTCATGTATCCATCCATCCTCATCACAGGAAGTTCCTCAGGTTTGCTTTCGGGGGCGAAGCTTACCAATACAAGGTTCTTCCCTTCGGCCTATCTCTATCACCCCGCACGTTCACAAAGTGCGTGGATGCAGCTCTGGCTCCGCTGAGACTCCAGGGCATTCGTGTACTGAACTATATCGACGATTGGTTGATACTAGCTCAAACAGAACAGTTGGCAGTTCAACATCGTTAGAAGGCTCTCCAATGGAGCTTCCTCTCAGGCAGGACCTCCTGTCTCAAGCGGGCGGTACGATACTCCATCCCCACCCAGAGTTATGGAAACTGTGGGCCTGACCTCTGAGATTTGATTTGGTTTGCGGACCTAATGTCTCTGTTAGAAGGCTCTCCAATGGAGCTTCCTCTCAGGCAGGACCTCCTGTCTCAAGCGGGCGGTACGATACTCCATCCCCACCCAGAGTTATGGAAACTGTGGGCCTGACCTCTGAGGGAGCAAGGCTCATAGATTCTGGTCTCCCAACCGAGGTTGTGGAGACCATTCTTCATTCCAGAGCTCCCTCCACAAGGAAGCTATATTCATATAAATGGAAGTTGTTTTCTACTTGGTGTAGTCAACGTGATACGGACACTGTCCAGTCATCTATTAGCCTTGTGCTTCAGTTCCTCCAAGAAAAGTTCTCGGAAGGTTTATCTCCTTCGACGTTGAAGGTTTACGTAGCAGCCATTCCGGCTTACCATGTTCCTGTAGGGGGTTCCTCGGTGGGTCGAGACCCCCTTGTCATACGTTTCCTTCGTGGTACATTGAGGCTGAGGCCTGCAGTGCGTACAAGGACTCCAGCCTGGGACTTGGCTATAGTGTTAGAGGGGCTAGCTGAGGCTCCCTTCGAACCACTAGAAGAGGTATCAGAAAAATTCCTCACTCTGAAAACCATATTTCTTCTGGCAATCTCGTCTCTTAAAAGGATAGGAGACTTACAAGCACTGTCGGTTGCTCCTTCCTGTCTCGAATTTGCGCCTGGTATGGTTAAGGCTTTCCTGCACACTAGACCTGGCTATGTGCCAAAGGTCCCCACCAACGTCCCGGGTCCTATTGTACTCCAGGCTTTCTGTCCTCCTCCCTTCTTAGACTCTGATCAGGAAAAACATAATCTGCTCTGCCCTGTCAGGGCTTTAGATGCATATGTCCACAGAGCTGCCCTGTGGCGGAAATCAGACCAATTGTTTGTTTGTTATGGGTCCCCAAAAAAAGGGGGCCCAGCATCTAAGCAGAGGATGAGCAAGTGGGTGGTCGAGGCCATCTCACTTGCCTATGAGGCATCCGGACAGCCATGCCCTTTAGCTGTCCGGGCTCATTCCACCAGGGGTATGGCGGCCTCTAAGGCGTTAATGTCAGGAGTGTCTATGAACGACATATGTGATGCAGCTGGATGGTCATCCCAGCACACGTTTATCAGGTTCTACAACCTAGACATAAATCCTACTCCGGGTTCCTCGGTTCTGTCTACAAGATTACAGACAGGTACTCGGTGACACAGCGTAGTTGGGACAGCGTTCCCATCACGTCATTCGACGTAGCGTCGATAGTTCCCACGAAAGGGAACGTCTCGGGTTACGGGTGTAACCCTTGTTCCCTGAGTAAGGGAACGAGACGCTACGTCACGTTGCCGTACCCCCAGCGTACCTGTGAGTGTCTTGCTTCAGCCATAAACCAGAAGCTAGCGTTCTTTGTTCTGGGTATGCTTTATAGTTTCTTGGTCCGTGACGTCACCCGCTTCTGACGACTCGTCTCATCATTGGTTAGATACAGAGGTGCTTCACGACGCAATCACGCAGAGGGTTCCCATCACGTCATTCGACGTAGCGTCTCGTTCCCTTACTCAGGGAACAAGGGTTACACCCGTAACCCGAGACATTTTCCTTTATAAAATAATTATGAAATAATTTTGTCAGATTTGTCAGTTTTGTTATTCCCTCATATTTTAAAATATTTAAAAAAACCATATAAATATAAAAATATTTTCTTCATATTTTGATGGTTTAAGCAGACTTGTAGGGTCATAAAAAAAAAAAAAAACCTCCACGCATCACTTTTGGCCACTACTGTATATTTGCTGCAGTTAGTGCCACAATAGTGCTATTTAAGACCCTGCTTACTGTGGACTGAAGGTAACTATTACCAAAAATGTAACTATTACTTTTATTTCTGCAGTTAGAGCATTGATTTGTAGAGTGGGAGATATAATAATCTTGGCCCGAAGTTACAAGCACACACACAAAGTTGAAACCCTTGGTCATGTGATGGTCATATCATGGAAATCTGACTTTTCCCATGTTTAAGTGCTATAATCGGGTCTCTGGTGCATCTACCAGCACAGAAAATGTGAAAAAGGACAACCCAGTAACTTTGTTTTGGTAAGCCTTTCTCTGCAAGCATAAGACAAATCGAGCTGTTCTGTGATGTAGGAAGGGGATCTTATTATAATATTACCGCCCCCTGAATCTGTATGTTTCCACCCACGGCGCCGCCATTGTTTTCGCAAGCGACTAGTAACACTGGTCCTGGAGTGCAGCAGCTGTCCCGCAGTTTAGCTACAGTCCTGATCAAACATACTTGACTGTCTTCAGGATTACTAAAGCTACGTGAAGGAAGGTGAGTTGTGTCAGAGCAAAACTCTGCAGGACAGCAGCACTCAAGAAAGACCGTCCCTGAGCTCGTGATATGTCTCAGCTATGTAAACATTATCACTGGTCTGTTAACGGTTATAACAGCAAACATACGAATCTCCATAAACTCCTGGCATCTGAGCCACTAAGGATGCAGTGGTGTAATTTTATTTATGAAGGGAATGTGGCTAGATAAATTAATATTGCAGTATGTGTAAGTCATTAACACTACAATGCTTTACACAATCGTCAGTAAAACACATGATTTGCACAGAAATTGATTCTCAAATATGGATCGATACCAAATGATCCAATTTCATATATATTTATTTTGCGATGTTTGCAAATTGTCTTCCTGAATGTGTTTAGTTAGCACATTGCTAATGTAGCACGCACGGCTCTATCGTTGGATGCACCAGATGTTGGATGTCCATATTTGTTAGACAGAGAAACTGTCCGTCAGTTAATTACAAGAAAAAAAAGTCAGAATTCTGAGATAAAAACTCGCAATTCTGACTTTTTCTCGCAATTGCGAGTTTATATCTCAGAATTGTGACTTTATATCAAGCAATTGTGACTTTATATCTCAGAATTGTGACTTTATATCACGCAATTGCGAGTTTATATCTCAGAATTGTGACTTTATATCACGCAATTGCGAGTTTATATCTCAGAATTCTGACTTTATAACTCGCAATTGTGAGATATAAACTCTCAATTGTGAGATAAAAAGTCAGAATTCTGAGATAAAAAGTCGCAATTACTCTTTTTATTTTTTTATTTAGTGGCGGAAACGGGCTTCCATAAAAGTTATCATTGTTTCTGACTGTATTCACAGAGACCAGAGCCATTTCGTTATTTTCATTTTTAACCCAAAAACGCGTGTAGTCTGTATCATAAATGCATCTCCATTCTTATTGAGTCTCTCCAACCATGTGTAGCCTTAGCCACATTAGCCGTGGACCACGCTAACAAAATCATTCAGAATCGAATTTTAGCAACCATTCACAAAATACATGCCATACCTATGTTATATGCTGCATCAAGAATAGTTTGTAATGTAGTTTGTAATCCATTTTGCGAGTTATATTTGCTGTTAGCTTCTGTATTATGTATGCCTCAGTGTATTGGAATGACGTGCGAGCTAGGGGACGGGGAGCACAAGCTCGTTTGCATTTAAAGCAACCCATTCACAAAAACGGCTTGATTTTGCTCACACTCAAATCGGGCAAATTTGACAAGCTATAATAAATGATCTGTGGGGTATTTTCAGCTGAAACTTCACAGACACATTCTGGGGACCCCAGAGAATTATATTACGTCTTGTCAAAAGGGGCATAATAGGTCACCTTTAAAACAGAAGTACCAACCTGCAACCCAGGGCAGCCTGTGCACAGCAGCATGAAGCAGAGACAGAACACCAAACACTATTCCATTCATAAATAGCGAACTTCCGTGAAGGGGCGGTACGGATAACAGCACATCAAGGTAAGACATACTGACTATGAGTAATTTTGCAGCTACACGTCAGCTTATTCTACTAACCCAAACCCTAACAACAGTCTACTAACAGTTAGCTGATATGTAGTTGCTTATATCTGAAAGAATGTTTAAAGTGGGCCATAAAAATAAAATGTAAACAAATCTTTCCCAATAAGACTATTTACCAAGTAAATAGTGTTAACTTCAATTCCGTGTTGACTTGATCCTAACCTAAAGATCTTTGATAAGTCTCAATGCTGTTCAGAATGCATTGATGCATACTTTGTGTTAGGAGTTAATGAAAGTCAAGTTTCCTTAGGCCTTCAGCACACTCATTTATCTTACCCTGTTTTGCACATAGGTGAAAGAGACATTGAGTAATAGACACTAGACAGATGGGAGGAACTATCAGGACAAATTGTACAGAGATTACCTTTGAAAGCCTTGAGTTATGCAGTTGCATTTCAACCCTAATTGATTAGCTACAAGCGCTAGCTTGGCCTTCACATGGGCCTTAACAAGCCAATAAAGTTTGGGAAATAAAGAGGTAGCAACCAGGAAAATTAACAAATTATTTATACTGTAAGTATTTCAGAACTTATTCTGCTATTATGATGGGCAACAATTTTACATTTGGAAGCAATTTAGCGAAAACATACACTTGATAGCTTTTTGTAATAGTGTACCAATACATAAAGGCATTTTTTATCAGTGCATTTATGCAGATTTTTTTTTTTTTTTTTTTTTATAGCAAAAGTGAAGCGATTAAGTTTGGGCTTCCATGTTTCAAGGCAAGTAAAACTAAAACTAAAACTACTGCAACTTTTTTTTTTTTAAATACTGGGGAAATATACTCTTGTTCCATGTAGTTACAGGGTAAGTGTGACATTACGGCTGTAAATTAAAGTGGTGCTTGTTACCCTCTTGTTTCATGAAGTTACAGGGTAAGTGTTAGATTTCGGGCTGTAAATTAAAGTGGTGCTTATTACCCTCGTGTTTCATGTAGTTACAGTGTAAGTGTGTAAGTTCAAAAAAAACATACACACAATCTGATACACTGATTCGGAAATCTTTATTTGAAAAACAACTTATTTCAAAACAGATTTACAATACTTATTTACAATACTTATTACTTATATAGAGTATAACTACATTTGTGGTGCCCTTGTGTGAGGCTAGTCCAAAATCACTACAATGGTAATCCATACAACCCCAATGGACGAATCATTGTCTTCTAAAGTGAAACGATAAGTGTTTGTATGAAAAATACTGATATTTTAAACGTTTTAGCTTGTAACCTGCACATGCATGAGGGGGTTGAGATGTTCATGCTTGACCTGAAGCGTGACGTAAGTGCGCCCAGAAACTCGAAAAGTCAAACGCGAATGTTGGATGCCGTCAGTTTTTTTTTTTTTTTTAAATAACGCTCACAACAAAATATGAGCAATAACAGATAATAAAAATGAGAAACTTTCAGATACTTTATTTTTTAAAGTATCTGTTCATGATACTTTAAAAATATCACTACTGCAGTCACCATTTTCAAGTGCCTTGAAAAATTTATACTTATGCAGCAATCATCTAAATATAATTGTCTGATATGATCTAATATGAAGTAATAGCCTACATTGACAGAAGCTACAATATTAATAATTAGCAAGTTTTATTGTAAGGCCTGCCCAATCGGCCCAAAGACGATTTCCCATAAGGCAGGGAAGGTTTCTTGCGTGTTCGGTCTTTTCAGTGTGGCAAGGTAGTTTAATTCTAATTCAACTTTTATCTGACTCCATTTTATCATGACCTTGAATTTAGGTTAGAATGCCAATTGATTATTGACCATTTATATAATAATTTATCTAGACATTTAATTATTCTATTTAACTCTTTACTCCTATTGTACTCGTTCATTCGGTTCTCACAGGGTCCTCAGCGAGAGAGAGTTCAAATATTAATTTCCTTTGTTTTCTCAGAGAATCGCCCTCGCTTCAGTTTCTTCCAGTTTCTCCAGTCTTACATTCTTTCTTAAAATTTCTGCTATTTCAATTTACCAACATAAACATGAGCAAAATCTGCGTGGGGAACTTTTCCACCCTCACACGAAACTCCTGATCATGCGGATTCATATTGAAATGACTGGATTTCGCTGAACAACAGTAAATGTGACAGCACTTTAACAAAATGGTGTCTTCCCATAGGAAAGAAAAATCAAAAATGTGACCTCTTTAACATTTTAAATGTTTCTCCTTGACAAAAATGAGGTTACTTTACCATCAAATGGAGACTCACTTCTCTCCTGAGACAAAAACTCTAACAGTCTCACAATGGTCTCCTTTAAAGTTTTAGAAGAGATCTTAACAACATCACACACTATGCTCAGATTGTTCTTCTTACCAGGAGACTCTGGAGCTCTCACGTTTATCTCCTTTAAAGTTTCATAAGGGATCTCAATAACATCACACACTGTGCTCAGACTTATCTCTGTAGCTGAATAATTTGGTGCTCTTACATTTGCCTCCTCTAAAGTTTAATAGAGATCTCATCAACTTCATACATTATACTGTGCTCAGATTTTTCTCCTTAGCTGGAGACTCTGCTCTCACATTTGTCTCCTCTAAAGTGCCCTTTGCACATCATGTGCCCTAGACAAGTATTAGACAATTGGAGCCTTTAGTTTAGGAGAAAAATCTGAGAACAGTTTGTGATGTTGTTGAGATATCATCTGAATAGTTAGATGAGACAAATGTGAGAGTTTCAGAGGGGACAAACATTTGTGGTATTTTTAATGAGTCACAGACACCCATCTATTCTAATTTAATTTAATTTTAATTTGACATTCTAATCTAGTCGTTTAATGGTTAATGATCAATTAATGAGCTTCAGGAAAATAATCTAAATGAAGAAAATGCTCTCATTACAATTCTCCAGCAGATTTACCATGCTGCACGCAAGTTCATTCTAACATCTCAGGTGACGTCTGTAACCATAGTTCCCTGAGAAGGGAATGAGATGCTGTGTTAATAATGCTTTGGGAACGCCTCTGCGTGATTGCATCACGTGTGTCAACTAGTCGAGTAATGGCGAGACGGAATGTCACGGGCGGGTGACGTCACAAGCAGGAAAGCATGAAAGCACATCCGGAATGACAGGCATTAGCTTTAATTAGCCGAAGCAAGTCAATCAAAGGGACGAAGGAAATATGGCAAGGTGACGCGTCTTTTTCCCTTCTCGTGGAATTTTCCCCTTTTGAGGGAACTTGTGCTGTGTCAATGGCGCTTTGGGAACAACAATGCCCAAACACCATGCTTACAAGTTCCTGCCCATGTGAATACTGTGAGCACAACTAGGACATGAGCACCTGTGAACCTGTTATAGAACCTTACGAATGTGAGCAGAGAGGACCAGCCCGTCACTTTACAAACGTCTTGAAGAGAGACACCTGAAATTAAAGCCTTGCAGGCCACCATACTCCTAGTCGAATGAGCTCTGATAGCCAAAGGCGACGGCTGAAAAACAATAGGACACGGTACATTGGTCAGCACTTTAGGGACATAGCCCGGTTTTGGGTAAAGGAATGCCTTGACCATCCCTGGTGCAAACTCAAGGCACGTGGGGGACACTGACAGGGCCTGAAGATAAGATATGGTTAGAAGGAACATAGTTTTTAAGGCCAGAAACTTTTCTGGAACTCTCTCAAGAGGCTCAAAGAGAGATTCAGATAGACATTCTAGCACAGTAGCCAGATCCGAAGCTGGAATTCTGCCTCAGCCTCAAACTGCCATGAAGAAAACAAATTATTAACGGGTCCCTCCCCACAGATACACCACCCAAAGGGACATGGCAAGCAGCTATGGCTGCCACATACACCTTTAGTGTGGAAGGGGAAAGCTCTGCAGAAAACTCTAGCACCGAACCAA
This sequence comes from Hypophthalmichthys molitrix, assembly GCA_037950675.1. Lineage (NCBI taxonomy): Eukaryota > Metazoa > Chordata > Actinopteri > Cypriniformes > Xenocyprididae > Hypophthalmichthys > Hypophthalmichthys molitrix. Next base: position 26,096,695 of record CM075501.1, read on the forward strand.
ACCAGGGGGTTAACTGGATCCTGCTGACGCATTCTGCACAAGAAGTGAAAACTCTCCACTTCAGGGCATAACGTTTACTTGTGGAGGGAGCTCTGGAGTGAAGTATGGTCTCAACAGCTCGGCCAGTGCGGCACTACTAGGGGCCCAGCAGACCTTCTCCAGAACACCTGGAAGCAGAGCAATCGGAGAAAATGTGTACAGACATAGCCTCAGTCATGTCTGTACCAGAGGGGCCGGGTGTCTTAGTAAGAATCAAAGTGGACAGTGCGTCTTATCCTGAGATGCAAACAGATCCACTTCCGCTTGTCCGTAAACCTCCAATATATGCTCCACCACCTTGGGGTGAAGTCTCCATTTCCTGGGCCTCAGCCCTTGTCTTGACAGGATGTATGCTGCTACATTCTGGTACCCCGGAATGTACGCGGCTCTCAGAGAGAGCATCTTCCCTAGGGAACACAGGAGGATCTGGTGATCCAGTTTGCATTGTGGACACGAACGCAAACCCTCTGGTGATTTATGTAAGAGGCCACCAATGTGTTGTCTGTGCAGACAAGCACATCCATATTAAACATCGTATAGATTTTAAAATCTTGCTAATTACTTACAAAGCACTAAATGGTTCAGCTCCCCAGTACATGAGCAAGCTCTATTGCAGTCTCAGAATTCTGGCCAGTTGATAATAACTAGAATATCAAAATCAACCGCAGACAGTAGACCCTTTTCCTGTTTAGCACCTAAACTTTGGAACAGTCTTCCTAGCATTGTTTGGAAAGCAGACACACTCTGTCAGTTTAAATCTAGACTAAAAACACATCTCTTTAACCTGGCATAAACATAACACATTATCAATTTATATCTTCATATCCGTTAAAGGATTGCTAGGCTGCATAAATTAGGTCAGCCAGAACCGGAACACTTCCTATAACACCTGATGTACTCATTACATTATAAGAAGAATGGCATCTACGCTAATATTAGTCTCTCTGTTTAGCCCGAGGTTTACCGTAGTCAGCCAGATCCAGGCAGTATCCAGATCAGATGGAGGACCTCGCCTAAATACGAGCACAACACATCCCTAAAATGTCAGCTAGATTGTGTCAACTAGACTATCCCATGTGAAGGCCTCATCGACATGACAGCCAATGACACAGATCCCTGACAAAACCATTTCCATACTGGTGTGATGAATCCGATCTTCAATGATATCGAACTGGATTAAATATTTTCACTGTTCCGATTCCAATCTTACTTTTGACCTGTAATGCTGCCTGAATCATAATCATTCACTGTTCATTTTTGGCCAGAGGAGAATACTTGATATTAAACAATGTTTTTGATCTGCCTCCATTGAAACCATTGTATGCAAACTGAACTGAGCTAGACGATAACATCACTGTTTTCTCCAGAGCTGCTGTATAGATAAATTAACTAAATTAATAACTAATGATTTTTACAATGGAATTAATCAAAACTGAAATTACTTAAAATGAACAATGACAGCAATTTCTTCTAGAGCTGCTGTACAGCCAAAATGATGTTCCGTCTATCACTGTAAAGCTGCTTTGACACAATCTGCATTCTAAAAAGCACTATATAAATAATGATGACTTGACTTGACTTGACCTGATTGCTTCTTAGGTCTGGGAGAAAGTGTTTCAATGCCATGAAGACAGCCATTATCTCCAGGCAATTTATGTGCCAAAATAGATGATGACTCTTCCAAAGACCCTGAGCTAAGCTGCCTTCCATTTCCGCTCCCAAGCCTGTGATAGAAGCATCTGTCATGAGCATGACACAATGTCAATGAGCTCCTAACACAGGACCCTAGGATAAGAACCAAGGTTTCCTCCATATAACCAAGGCACGGAGACACCTGCGCGTGATCTTGATCATAAGAAGTGGGTTCCCCCTTGAGGAAAAACCCTTGGTCTTGAGCCACCACTGCAAGGGTCTCATGTACAGCAGGCCAAAAGGTATTGCATTGGACACCGCTGCCATCAGACCCAACAGTCTCTGAAACTGTTTCACAGTGAGTAACTAGCCTAGCTTACGTGTGAGGATCGCAGCAACACAGGCAGGTGATAGGATGGCCTGCATCATTACTGAATCCCACACCACACCAAGAAAAGTGGTCCTCTGAACTGAAGAAAGCACACTGTTCTTGGCAGTCAGTCTCAACCCCAACTTTTGCATGTGAGCGAGAATGACATCTCGATGCAAACAACCATCTCCCCCGACTCTGCTAGAATAAGCCAGTCATCTGTAGTTCAGAATACGAATTCCTTGCAGTCTGAGCAGCGCTAGAGCTGCATCCACACATTTCGTGAACGTGTGGGGTGATAAAGCTAGGCCGAAGGGATAAACCTGATACTGGTATGTTTCGCCCCGGAAAGCAAACCACAGGAACTTCCTGTGTTGAGGAAAGATGGAGACATGGAAGTATGTGTCCTTTAGATCTATCATGATTAACCAGTTCTTGGATCTGATTTGAGTCACGATCTGCTTCAAACAGTCAACAATTTGAACTTGAGCTTCTTGACTAAAGGATTCAGAAGACGAAGATCTAAAATAGGATGCAACCCTCCATCCTTTTTGGGAACAATGAGGTACTAGCTGTAGAACTCAAACTCTCTGTCGGGTGGAGGAACCCATTCTATAGCTTCCTTCGCTAATAGGGACTTTACTTCTTGTTCCATCACCAGAGCCTGCTTGGAATGTACTAACGTGAGTAGCACCCTGTTGGATCATGGTGGATGAGAACCAAACTGGATTCTGTAACCTTTTTCTATAATATTGTTACAACTCGCATAGCTCAGAGCAGTGTAACAATTAACGGGGAAGCCACACACAGATTAAATTAATTCAAAAGTACAAGTAATAAGAAAGAAAGTATAAAGTCATCAGTTACAAACAGAAATAAAACTTAAAAGAATTACAAGTAAACAAATAAGACAAAAAGAATCTCTGGAGGAGGAGAGGCCTCAAGGCCAAGCCCAAGAGAACACACTGGAAAAAGGACATCTTATACATCTGTTGATCACCAGTAATCCACGGCACTTTTCACTCAATTCCACCCTGCAAACATACAATGAGACACACACAAAACAGGAAAAAGAGCCACCTAGCGGCAGTCAAGTACAATTAAAGGAGCAGTAGCCACGCCAGGTTGTAACAATATGCATGACCCATCAAGATATGTTTGGCCTCCATTCTGCCAGATAATATTCTAAGGGACCTCTGATGTACTCAACGCAGCCACTTGACCTGAAGCGAAACAACCGACTTGACTGCTTTTCCACCCTCCTCCGAGGGAGTGAGGTTGACACAAGGTCTTGTGGTGGACATCAAGTTATAAGCTCGCTGGAAACCGCTGAACCCCGAGGCACCAAGGGTGTCGCCAAAGTGACACTCTCCTTTTGCTGTGCCCTGTGTGAGGAGCTTGAGGGCTGGGGCTGGTCATGGCCAGCGGCCCCAGAGGGTTGGGGATGGTGAGGGAGGTAACACTTAAATGCTTCAACCTGCTTTTTGTCTTCTGAAATGTCTCAACGACATTATTCATGGTGTTGCAGAAGAGGCCAGGTGGCAATAGCAGAGCTCTATCCTTTTCTTTTATATCTGACAGATTGAGCCAAAGATGTCTCTCTGTGCCCACCAGGACTGCCATAGTCCACCCAATAGCTCTAACGGTCTCCTTGGTGGCCCTGAGAGACAAATCCTTGGCCTGATACAACTCTCAAACTGCATCGGGCCATACCCCCTCGCCATCATCCAATTCCTTCAGCAGATCAGCCTGGTATGCCTGCAGAATAGACATCATGTGCAGACATGCACCTGTCTGACCTGCCGCCTTGTACATTTTACCCACTAGTATTGATGTAGTTTTTAATGTCTTAGTTGGCAGCGTTGGGGCCTTCAGAGATGATGCTGAACTAGGAGACAAATAGCTCGCGAGCATCTGTTCGACCCTAGGCATCGCCCCATAGCTATCTCTTTCAATATCTTTCAATATCGTAATGTCATAAACATGCATTTGGGGGCTGAAAAGACAGAACAAGTATGGCTTATTCCATGATCTAGATAACTCACTATAAAGATCTGAGAAAAATGGAAGGCTCGTGGTGGAGGTGTTATGCTTGATGACAAAAAGCACTCATCCAGTTTGCTTTTCGGACAAGCACCTTGTTTCTTGGCTGGCCAATCGATGTTCAACAGCACGAGAAAAACAGCTCCTCATACACAGGGGAAAGAGGTGTTGATTCCTCTTCAATCACATCCAACTCCTCAGAGCCAGATAGCTGAAGCACCCCCGTGGGCGGAAGAAACCACATTGCGGGCTTCCAATCCCAGGATAAGAGTGCTGGATCCCCTGGGTAAAGCCAGAGAAAGGGTGCCGTACTGCCTTGGCAGCAGCAGGGCCGGAACCATGAGGAACGCAAACCTGAACACTCTCCTCAGAGAGTGACAGGCGGGAACAGAATGTGCGAAGTGGCAGCCTCTCACAACGCTCGCAGTCAGCCCCCTTGAAGGCTGACAGAGCATGATCCGCTCCCAAACACATAACAAAGTTCTGTGTATCCCCACCCGTAAGAAAAACGAGCGCAGAGAGGAACGCACGACTTGAATGTCTGTTTATTCGCCATTTCACTATATATATGTGTACTGCACAATATCAGGACAGACAACAATAAATAGGACGAACAGTATGAAACACATGTTTTATTTTAAAACTCTAATATCATGTTTTTATGTGTAAAAATAATGTGCGAATATTCCCAAACTCTCTGACAGTGCGATCTCTCTATGGGTTATGCGACTGTTGTCATATTTATAAAAATATATAAAAACATGTCTATAATTAAAGTAAAAATAATTGATACACACATCTTTCGAATGGAAATAAATAACAAGTACTTTGGGTGTATTGTTCATTATGTTTATTTTAAGCAACAGAACTTTACATCCAGTTTATCAGCAACACCGCACATGAGTGTGAATCCCGCGATATTCGCCTTTGATCTCGTAGGTGTCTGATCCACTACGAGAACAGAGAACTGTCCGCCTTGCCTGCACTTTTTTCACTCCTCCCCTCACTGCAGCCGCCTACTCTCGGCTGAATTTCAGGTAAGGCAAGGCGCATCTCAAACAAGCCTAATATCAAGGGCTCGGATCTCACGTTTGCCGAGGCAGCGCGTAGATTACGTTCCCGTAATTTATATATATTTATATATATTCGGAGGGAACTGAGCAGTCTGGAGTTTCCCTTTCTCTCTTGTCCCTATGATCGCTTGCAAACTATTACGAGCAATAATTCTTTTTGTGTCTATATTTCAGCTAGGACATTCAGCCATGTATTTTTGTGTGTTTGTTTCCTGGCTGCATTTAATCTGAGAATTAAATGAAATATTGTCTGTTTTTGAAAAGTTTATATCTGTATGAGAATACTATATCCAGCCTCTCATCTAGACCGTTTTTACTTGTCTGGTTGATATGGCTGCACTTTTCAGAAGTTAGACGTCTGTATTAATATACTATATTCAGCCTTTCATCCAGACCGTTTTTACTTGTGTGTTTGATATTTGGCTACATTAAATTCTGAGGAATTAAATGTTAATTACTCATCTGTTTTGGGGGGAATCAGATGTCTGTTTTATTCATTATATTCTGCCTTTAGTCTAGACCATGTTTACTTGTCTGGTTGATTTGGCTGCATTTAATTCTGAGGAACTGAATGGTGAATTGGTGAACATTAGTCAGGTTTTACAACCTAGATTTGGGCTTCACCCCTGGGTCCCAGTTGCTTTGTCTTTGTTGTGCTCGCCTGATTTCACACAAGAAAGGCACTGGTCAGAATGGCTGCGTGGGTATAAACGTTCCCACAGCGTCATTCTCAATGCAACGCGAGTTCCCGTGAAAGGGAACGTCTTGGTTATGACTAGGCATGTGACGGTATCAAATTTTCATGTTGCTATTAATTAAAGCTTTTATCACGGTATACGGTATTAGCACAATATTGAAATAAGATGCAAAAAAAGTGTTGTCATAGTATAACAGGTTTAAGAACTCTTTTTGTAATAACAAAAAAAAAAAAAAAAAAAAAAAAAACCTCTGAATGTTTAAATACAATAATACAATACAGAAAAAATATATTAAGTACAACTTTCAAACAGATTAAAGTGCAAAAGAATTAGGCTATAAAGAACAACAGGTAACACTTTACAATAAGGTCTCATTATTTAATGTATTGACTAAGATTGAGCAATAGCTAGCCTACATTTGTTACAGAAAGTATTATGTTTTGTTAATGTTAGTTAAGAAATACAACTGGTCATTGTTAGTTTTATCTCAGGTCCATTAAATAAGTTCTTTTGATTTAAGTAATGTTACTTAACAGTAACTAAGAAATTAACATTAACTAAGAATAATTGCTGTATAAGTATTTTTCATTGTCAGTTTGGTAATAATGAATTAACTAATGAAGCCATATGTCTCAAAGTTTTACTGAACAATAACAAATAATCAGAACATTTCTAATCATTAGGGTGTGTTGTAGTCCAGATTAAAATATAAAAATGTTTAAGTTTGAAAATAAATAGCCTTTATTTTTAAGTCTTTAAGTATTAAGTATTTGGTGCTGTGATGAACAACACTGAGATTACAAAAAAAAAATGAATGGCTGTTTAAAGCATTTTAAAAACTTCACTAGCAGTTGCTTTGTTTGTGGGGTTTCCGGGGTAACCGCAGCATTCCATCAGCGCCCTCTGCTGTCAGAGAGTGAATGTGCACTTTCATTCACGAGTCTCCTTCACTCGTTCCGCCATGTGCTTCTCATGCACGTTGGGCTTGTTTACATCTGAGCGCGTGTTCCTTTGACACAGAATACAGCGGTGTTGTGCATTTTATACAGTTGATGGGGAAAGTATTCTTAAATGCATGATAAAAATTGTAATAATTGGTAATAAATTATTATTTACAGTATTTTGAAGTGCCCACGATAACAATATCGTGCATATTCATTATCGCGATATATCGCATTACCGAATATCGGCACAAATCTAGTTACGACTGTAACCTAAGTTCCCTGAAGCAGGAACAAGATGTTGCGTCGCCCTGCCATACTTTTGGCGTGCCTGTGATCGACTTGCTTCGGCCTATCAGAAGCTGACATTGTTTGGTCTGGGTGCGCTTTATAGCTTCCAGGTCATGACGTCATCCACCTTGCCCATTGATGGGCATTTTTAAAATCGTTCTTTCACGTGGAGTAACTCGTGATCGGCTTATTGCATTATGTTGATCTTGAACTCATTTTTATTGGGAGAATCCACTCTAAGTAATGATGTGCCATTTTCTGCAATCTATGCATGTTTCATGAAGTTATAAGCAGAAATGCCAAGTGATAGCTTCATTTTAGTTTTAGTTAGCATCTGTGCACCTGTGGGGTTTTATGTGTCGTAATTGCGTGATCAGTATCTTGTGATCATCTTATTGGATTATGCTGATGTTGGACCAACACCTTTTAATAGTGAGAATCTGCTGTAAATAATTATGTCCAATTTTCCACAATCGGAGCATGTTTCTTGAAGTTACAAGCCGAAACATGACATAACTGCTGCATCAGTTTATTATGGTCTTGTGGGGCTTCACGAAAGTTTAATCAAAGCCCAAAACATACTCGATGTATTCTACTCCATGAGACCTTTCAAATGACATATAATACATGATTATCTGTAGTAGTACAAAAACACAGTACAAAAATTTTTTCAGAAATTATGATTTTTTTATTGTTTTTCAGCAAATAACTCAGCAGTACTTAGGAGTTAATCAATTTGATTACATTCATTGTAAAGTTCAGACTCTAAGCTTTCAAATGACACCTATTTTGTGATGATCTAGGCAGGAGTTTTGAAAAATATGATTATTAATTTTTTTTTATAGCTAGGTGGCGCTGGATGGTACACTCCGTTTTAGAGTGATCACTCAACACTCGTTGAACAAAATGGGGGGTTCGGGCTTAAGGGGATACCTAGCGTTAACTTGCTAACCCGAGTGAAAAAGTTAACCAAACACGTTATTTGGGTCACAATTTACAATAAGGAAAATGGCTAGTAGGAGTGAAAGGAATGGCTATGTTTATTATACATTTTTTTCCAATATGTTTAGACTTTATTCAAGCTGTTAAACTAAAAATGTAAAACTAATGTATCTTGCTGCATAGGGTGAAGTCAGTATGTACATTAATGATGGTTTGAGAGAAAAATAATTTTGAACTACTTCCTGAGTCGTAGCTGGGCACCGCAGACAGACTCAGAATGGCGCTGCCAGTGTACATACACTCAGAGAAAACAATGTTCGAATTTTTGGCGCGGCATTGCGCGGCGTTGAGCTTCTCGTCCGGTGTGCGACCCCCTTTAGAGTTTTTGTCTCAGGAGACAAGTGTGAGAAGCAGGAGACTCAAGCAAAAGTCTCCATTACCTGATCATGTTACCTGATTTATGTCTAGCAGAAACATTTGAGATGTTATTTTTTTTTTTTCTTTTGGGTAGCTTCTATCTCATTCATCCACGATTTCAATCAAGCACAATACATGCATTCTCATATTTGAAGTTTAGTGTAGAGTCTTTGGTTGCACAATGATTTAACAGAAGAAATCACAACCTATGTTTACATGCATGCAAAATAGGTTGTACAAGACAAACTTTGCAATGTCAAACGAGGAAAAAAAAGCAACCTCTGATTTTTTTTTTATAATGGAGTCTTGAAAGAAATTGCAGCAAAACAAGAAAAAATTACAGCAAGAAAAAATCTCCCATTTACTTGTTTCTTCTCAGAATTTCTCATGTCTCAGTTGTCTAAGTATTTTTTAGGAAAAACATCGGAGCCACTGTTGATACTACAGTGAGAGATATATGAGAATCCCAACTAAGTCTAACAAGCTTAGAAAGAGCAACCTCTGAGCAATAAAATATTACTATAAAGGAGTTTTGAAAGAGGCTGCAACAAGAAAATAAAGAGATGTTCTGTGTTTCTTCCACAACATTCTCAGTTTTAACTCCTTTTCTCTCAGATATTTCTCATGTCTCAGTTGTGTCTACTCTTATTTCTCCTAAGGAATTTTAGGAGAAACCTCTAAAAACTCTGTTGATGCTAAAATAAGTGATATATGAGAATCACAACTAAGTCTCATGAGATTAGGAAAAGCAACCACCGAGCAATAACTTTTTCCTCTGGGTTCCTCTCTATGTGTGTGTTTTGGCCAGAATGAGGGGATCAAGGGCTTTTTTTTTTTTTTTTAATGCCCTTCCCTCGCTAACTTTCCTCAGTCTTGTTGACTCGGATGTACGTCATTGCTTACGTTGCATGAGTGCCCACTACTGGCGGAACCTTTGCAATGGGCTGAATTGGAACTCGCTATGGAGTTGATTTATTATTTATTTTTTTCCCTTATGAAATTGTTTAATGCAACATTCTATATGTATATAGGTGTGTTTGGGTTGTTTTAAACAAAAAAAAGAATATCATATAATTGTTTGTGGTGGGGTAAATTAAAAGTGATATGCGGTGACGTCACAATCGTGTTGCATTATAGTTGTAACAAATGACAACGAATTAATTAATTAATTCAAATTATGGGTGAAATATATATATAATTAAATCATAACGCGTTATGATTAATTATGATATAAATCGACCAAAAGGGAATTATGCGCACATATTGTGAATTAATTACAATTGATTATAATTAATTACATATATGGTTCAGGGTTAGTTCTAGTTTAATAGTTAATTTAGAAAGACTGGTCTAGTTTGTCCAGCAAACTATCGGCTTTCCTTATCGACTATTATAAAAGGTGATTATTCCTCTGGCCACGAGGAATAACTTCCTATTCTAGCATTAAAGCGCAAAGCAGTTTGCAAAATCAAAACATAAAAGTGACTTGATTTGTTGAATGAGCAACAGAGACAATCGAGCATGAATATTTAATATATGAAACTACGAATATATGACTAAATATATTACAAAGGAACATATATAGGATAAAACGAAAGTAAAGTCAGGAAAACAGGGGTGATCAAAGAAGTGGCAAATTACAAACAGTTAAAACCTTTGAGAGCCAGCAAGGACACTCAGCTTACACATGGAGCTTAAAGAGCTTCGAAAGGAATGGTTCTATACTTGCATAGGTTTAGGTGCTGTGGTTACTTCGTCTTTCTGCAGGAGTTTCAGTGCGTGCAATCCGGAGCGATTGGTCCTTTTCGAGGAAGGGTTCTTCGGCGGGATTTTTTTAAACAAGGTTTTAACTTAAGAGTAAGATGACCGGAAAAATAAGAAAGGAAGAGTCCGTAATGAAGAGTGAAGACTTCGGGTAACGGATGAAGAAGACACAATAGAGATGGAAGACGTGTGTCGTTGTCTTTTAAAGACAAACAAGCCAAGACGCTACATGGTATATGAAGCTGCCTGAAGGGAACGAGGTTTCTGTCCATATAAACTTCCCTCGTCCACTTTACGAAGTGGAACACACTTCAAAATGGTGGCAGGGATTCCCCTGAGGGGAAGTGCTTAGGGAAGTTTGCGAGTGTGTGTCTAAAAGTGGACTGGAACGCAGCCAAGATTTGGCTGGTTGGGATGGACAATTGGCCCTTGCTGGTAATTACTCCAGAGTAATTAGTCACATGGCATTTATGACTCAAGTAATTGGGTCAAAATCTTTTTGTACAGAAAAAGTACCCATGAGGAATGACAGCAGCATGCAGGTTGCATACTTCTGGAGATAATGTGGCAGCTGGAAGCATTTGGAATAAATGGGAATGCTAACAGACAGCTTTCTCCAGGGACTGTATACCTAGAATATGGTGCAATGTGAACCTTTATGCCACAAGACTGGCAGTCTGATAACAGATGATATTTCGAGTAGCTCTAAAAAAGTCTACATTACTTGAGATGATGCCATGTCCATAATTCTACCTGTGAGAAGCTTTGCCCTCCTATTTGTTAACGCCAAGTCCAATGCTATCCGATAGGATTTGGCTATGGCTCTAATTGGCAAATTTCAGGAGGGAGATATGGCCAGTTGGTGTGAGATTGACCTGGACATCAGAAGGGGGTTGGGAGTAAAGTCATTATCTCAGCCACCCGTCCAGGTCTCACTGATGATTTGCAGCAAATGGGAATGATAGAAGCACAATAACAGCATCCAGCAGGTATTATCTGAACCGGTGGTGAGAGATCCTTCCTCTTTCAAAACGTATATCAGCTGTATTTTCTGACAGGCTAATCTCAGTAGATGGGAAGGCTGCTTTCAAAGACAGATGGGAATTTTGGCTAGCAGCCAAGAATATTCCTTTTATTTTGATACAAATGTCCATGTATAGTGATGAGGCACGCTTCCTGATGTTTGAGAATTCCCTTTTGGAATTGGATGGAATAGCTTATCTGATTGAATGTTCTTGTACATGTCATTCATTAAACTATATAGACAACCCAATTGGATTTTAGAAAACAATTTGAGCAACGGTAATATATTAATATTTAATGCATGCAGCTTTTGTTGACTTGAGATTCAGAACATACATGCATTGTAAGGGAGAACAAGGACAACTGTAAAATTGTTTATATTTTCAATCATAGCTAAAAGACTACAACAAAATTGCCATATTTTGATGCATAAAAGATAAGTGCCTACAATCTTAATACATTTTTTATTGGAAAAGATGTTATTTAATCATAGTGTAGAATTAACATAAGGATTTGTGAGCTCCAAGCTAGCAATGCAGCATGAACTAATTATGCAGTTGTATTTTATAATCTTATTGTTTTGAGGTCTACACTTTACATTGTTGTTTTCATTTATTTATTTGTTGTGTGCTTGGGAAAGAGTAGATTTGAAGTAAATTCCTATGCATACTACCAGTGGACTAGCCTACACAAAAATACAGACACTCATAATTAGGAACATGTCTGTTTTCTTTATAAATCAATATTTTCAAACAATGTAAGTTTATAAGGCAATATGTAAAATTATGTGAAAAAGTAGGTGAAGTGAACCTCTGAACCGGTTTTACCTTCCACTGAAGCTAACATCAGGTGCACAGAGTTAAAGACTCCATGTGTGTCAGAGAAGACAGCTGTCTATACCCTCACCAGTCAGCACTTACACTGCAGTACACACTACAAAGTGTTTAACGCCTGTTATAGATGATCTGTAAACGCATGAATAAATCATCTACAAAGCTTTCTGCATCCCCTAATCTAAAGTGTAAACAATTCATCACTTGTAAATGTGTTATATCATTTGTAGACCTTTCTTACCTGTTACAAATTATTTGTATATGTATACAAGTCATATTATTTCTGTATCCCCTAACCTAAAGTGTAAACTATTCATCATTTGCAGATCTTCCTGTTACATGATCCATCTCATTCCATCACTTTACCCAAGCCTGAACTTCACATTTTTAAAAAATAAAAAATAAAAAAATAAAAATAAAGTAACACTCTGCCACTGTTTAATCAGCACTTAATCATTTAATTTTTATTTAGTTTTTCATGGGACAGCTCCTCACCATAACATGAAAACCCACCATAAACTGATTATAAATGTGGTGGGCAATTCCACGCAAAGGTCATCCTTACCATGAAAAAAAAAAAAAAAAAAAAAAAAGTTTTTACCAAAAGAACAAAACCCTTTTTTAAGTTGTCCATTTAGGTCTGTAATATACTGTATTAATGTGCTCTAACATAAATTTTAAGAAAATTGCCTTGTTTATCTGCAACATATGAGGTAAGCAACAATGCTTAAATTACATTTTCAACCAACCATATTTCATGCTTTCAAAAAAAGGGATCAAAAACCCAATTTTTTAAACTTTATTTTAACAGTAAGCATTGTGCAGAGAGATGGAGACTTGCCTGAGAAATAAATACACTCATTTTGTCACAACAGCACTGCCTGTTGAATTTATAAGGGCTATAATAAAGAGGTCAGGACGCGTCAGTGCTCTGTCACGTCCATAACCTTTCAAAGATTAAGTTTATGTCATATAACAATTATAAATACAAATAACTTTATACACAAAGCTAAATATGTTTATGCTTATTAGGATCAACAAATCATCTCACTACGTTGCACTGTACAACCATAATAAGTGTTACGGACGTGACCGTTACGGACGCTTCATATTAAATCATATGCATATGACCTTGCTTATTTATATTGCTGTGATCTGTTTCAGGCTTACCGTATATATCAGAACATATCCAGTAATCGCAAAAATCTTGTTAGTTTTAATCCGAAAATCATGTCAACTTTCAAATTCAGCCGATTTTATAACAAAATTCAAACAATAGATGTAGATGTCGCTCTTTAATACGGCTCGTGACAGATTACTGCAGCGCCTCAGTGTAAGCGGCAGATCATACAGATCAATCCCACATGAACCGATCTTCTCTTCCTCTTTGCCAGTTACAGAACGAAATATGAACATCAGAAGGTAGGCCTATATGATACAGTACAATTTACAGAAGAGCACTGTCTCATAGGACACTTCCCTTTGGGATGTTGCGTTTTTACCTGTTGGTTAAAACATGAATAGCCTATTGATCATAATTCCACAATCAAGCTGACAAAATAATAATAATATTGCAATAATTTTGACATGAAATAAAATGTGATCATTTTGACTCAAGAATTTGCTTTAAACTGCACAATGTAGCCAAAAACTGTCCGATCATTTAGAAACAAAACATAAAACTGACATGATTGCGAGTGACAATAGTGTCAATCGGTTCACCTGACTGTGCGATTTTAAACTGCTTTATGATAAACATTAATATTTGTTAATGTATTTTAGCAAGCATTCTGTTAGAAGGAAAATCATGGTCTCTAAATTGATTCTTGAACAATGCACATGCTTGTCAAATAATCCATTTGCAACAGACCTAAAGGGTATAAAGTTGTATAAAGTTTAGTATAAAGTTGATTATTTCTGCAGTCTTACCATACTGGTATCCCAGATATCAACATGTGGTGGTTTAAATTCCCACTTGAGGTCTTTGTGAAAGTTTTAAAACAGTCCTCTGTGCCGGTTTCAGAGCGGTCACGTCCGTAACGTTGTTTTTTTCCTCGTGCGAACGCAAAAAATAAAATTAAATGAATATTTTATGTTCTGTGAAGAGCCAACCCTTCTTCATTCGGTGGGCAGTATTACTTTTGGTTCACGTGGTGTAATTCACAGAATTCCTAAAAAATATGTTGACACCTAAAACTTGGTGACTTTTTTTGTCACGTCCATAACGCATGTATATTTCCCTCATCTAAAATATAAAACGATTGAATAGACTGACATTTTTCTAATGTCTGGACTTCTTTAATAAGAGACTATGAATATTATAACCAGACGGTTCAATGTGTTGGTATTAAATGCATTCTCTGAGAATTTATAGCCTATTTCAAGTTTTGACTGCACGTCACATCCATAACACTGGAATTGCCCTGGTCCATTTTTTGTACATTTTATTCCAAGTCTTCAGAAGTCGTACGATACCACCGTGTGAGGAAAAGATTCTTATTCCATAATATAATCATTCAACATTAATAATCGAACATATCTGCCATCTCATCCATTTAAACTTTCAAAATTGGTGCTTGAAACACTACAACACAGGTTTGCAGCAGTGACATCAAACCTCGCTCCTTATTGGATGTCATTCGTGATTTGCGACCACCATAGACTGTTTGCGACATGCCAGATTTGAGTTGCTGTGTTGAGTGAGATGCAGCACGATGCTTTGGAGAATGGAAATGCAGATCAGGTGAATGTTTGCAGCAATTAAACACTTTAATTTCATTCTGTAACACACAAAATTATGTTTTGCTGTCAGAGTGCTGGTAATGTAGCACACACGTCGTTTTGTCTGTTATACTGCTTTTTGTAATGTTTTAAATGAATGATTGTGACTAACATACATTTATCTGCCTGTTACACTTTGTATATTGTCAAAATGGTTATGTTTAAGGTTATAGAGTGGAGTAGGGAGCTTAAAATGATCCCTTTTATACAATAGTATATCAACGAAGATAACAGTCACTGTAAATATATCTATATTGCGTTTTTATTTTTGTGAAGTGGAAAGCTAAAAAGTGGTCATGTTTAGGTATAAGGGGTGAGTTAGGGGCTCAGATATCTGCTATTATATAGATATCTATATAATAGTAAAATGTATTTGGGTAAAAATTAATTTAAATATCATATAAGGGATATATATATATATATATATATATATATATATATATATATAATATTATTATTATTTTTTTTTTTTAGAAGTGTAACTTTAGACAAAAGGAAAAAACAAATCTACATAAACAAAGTCAAAATCATTGTTTGTCTAGTTCGTTAGTCATCCACTGTAATCTGACCATTCCTTTTTTTTCTGAAAAGGTAAACAACAAAACATTGAATTTATACAATAGAAAGCAAAAGAACCACCAAGCCCTTAAGATTGGAACTGCATGCAAGCCAGTATAATTGATTAGGCAGAGAAGCTATTCCAGACTTGCAAATTCTCCTGTACTGTCACAGTCTCCACTTGGCTTACTTGTATAACATGTTCGCTCTGTTCGTTTACGATGCAAAAACACTCAATTGTCTACGGAAAACTATCCATCAAAGGTGACTGCTGGTGGTCGGACTATTGTAATGAGCTGTCTTCCTAAACAGCAGTAGTTCAGGACAGATCATTTACAGCAGAGCACACCTCTATCTCCACAGTATAATGGTAAACATTCTGTTGGCACAAATGGACAGAATTTGGCTGCTTGAATTTGAAGTTTTTGAATACATATTATTATTATTTTTTTTTTTTTACATCATCTCATTATTCATTGGTATTTGTAAGTGAAGTGTAGTTATAGCACATACCTTTTTGAGCAAAGGTATGATGAGCAATTTTGTTTGGGTTTGGGTTTGTGATCTCTAACCCAGAATAAAACCATCTCCGGAGCAGTTTAGGCGTGTAGCATAAGTTATCATGGCAATGAGCACTGCTAAAAACCAATCTGCCTTGAGACTGAAAAACCAGAGTTTGCTCAAACTAATCTCAAACTTACCTTGGTAGCAACTGAAACCGGTTTCATGCAACAGGGCACTGATGCTTACCTGGACTGATGTTTATGTAATTTTCTGGATATCCAGCCTGTTTTCCTGTTCATTACACTAACCTGGACTCCCTGCAAGTTAAGTACATTTTGGTTATCCTTGTTAGCTTGTTGGAAGCAGTATCTCAGTTCCCTTTCAAGGGAAATCACGCTGCGTCAAGAATTGACGCTGTGGGAATGCTCTGTGTGATTGCATCATGAGCCACATGCGAAATCAGTCCAGTGGCGTGACGAAAGGTGGGTGACATGTCTGCAATAAGAATCTAGTGGCTTGGATCTTGCGTTTGCAGAGGCAATGCGTAGGTTACACTTCAGGGCACAGAAGTCTCCAGCGAGTTCTAGTGTCAGTATCCGCACAGAAACGTTGCGGCACTGGAAGACTCGCCCCCTTCCGAGGAGGGTTTCAGAGGTGTCAGTTAGGTTGTTTTCTGCCGGTCAATCATTTCAGGGCACTGGATTTGCTTCTCGAGTTATGCTAGAGACCAGTCTCTAGAGGCTGGTTCCTTTAGTAGTCTCAGCTGAAGTCGTCTCGGGATAAGACAGATCTGAGGACTGTCATTAACTCGAGGAAAACTTCGGCAAAGAGGTCCTGATGCCATTGGTGCCAGACCTCTGAGGGCAGTCCCCTCAGGGGGGAAGTGGTTAACATCTCATTATACGGACTGTCGGAGCTTCGAGGGGAGATTGAAGATATATAACTAACTATTCATTTTAAATTTCTGTGTTATTTCACACCGACAAAATGAGTTGTTTAGCAGTAAACTGTACTAACTGACCTACAGGATCTGACGGATCACTGAACTTTTTTTAGGTAGCGTTAAATGTGGGCTTTATAAGCTAATTAATAAATGTTATTAGTTAAGATAACACGCCTAACGTTAACCATGTCGGGAAAAAGCAGGTGATCGTTATCTGGCAGTTACTAATTATTTTTATGGGTATAAAATAATAATTAGAAGGACAAAACTAATGATAGCCTACTCTAATTAATTATAGAGTACTGTCTACAGCAATCAATCTCAACGTTAGTTCAACTTTATTTAAAATGGCAGGACCGTTTGACATTTTATTGTTTCTAGTGGAGTTTATCTACTGAATTTGCTGTTTCAAAAATATTATTGCTTTAGAAACAGAATAGCCTATTATTTTAAAGGTAGAATTTTAAATTGTGTATAATTTATATAGCCTATTTAAAATACATCAATGATGATGCAGTCATCTGGGCGGAAGTCTGATACCGCGACTCCGCCTCCGGGCTCCACTAACGATTCCTTCTGCACATGCCCAGTTTGTGAGTAAATGTACATTTTTGATCAACATTTTCCACTTTTGATGTAATTTCTAGTGAGAAATTACTACTGTAGTAATTAAATATTTGTTTAGTTCTCACCAAAGCTCGCGCTATATTGCTGTAGATCATTAAACTCTTATGCTGCCTCAGAAGTCTGTTCGAAATCCGTTTCATGAGGTGTCTTCATGCACAAATTGCGATTGCTCCTGTCTGCCTTGCTGCTCAGTGGTTTGCGTCTGTAACTCCGTATAGCTTTGTTTTAAATCTCTTACTTTTGTTCATTGTTGCTGATATTATCATTACCTTATATAATATTGCCTACCACATTAATCTGATGTCGCTAGCTTGTAATCTTTTAATCTAAATCGCTGTTACAATGCGTTTGTATCTTGCTAGCTTGTTAACTTGTCATCAGTCTCTCGCGCACTCCTTTTTCAACGCGTTCATCAAACAGCTGTGGTAACTTGGATCAGTCTACAAACACGGTGAGTCATGTCATCCTCTCTGAGTATTGTGTCGTGTTCCATTTGCCACATGTTCAGTATAGCTCTCTCTGTCAGCGACGAGGGATTTACATGTCATAAATGTAGGGAAATAGTCAGGCTGACAGAGAGAATCTCAGAATTAGAGACACACATCCAAACTTTAATCGAGGATAGTAAGAATGCAAGGGCTTCAGATACTGTTTTGGATGTGACTAGTTTAGTGAACTCTGTACATTGTTCGGTTCTGGCTGTAGAGCCCGTGCAGCAGGGCAATTGGGTAACGGTGAGGCAGCCTAGCCATGGAAAACACCACTCGTCCGTTCCAATAAGAACATCAAACAGGTTCTCTCCACTCAGTGACGCACCCACTGAGAATCCTGTTGAAAGTGCCCTAGTTATTGACGATTCTATTACACGGAATTTGAAAATAGAGACACCAGCCACCATAGTCACATGTTTGCCGGGAGCCAGAGCACCTGACATCAAAGCAAATTTAAAAGTGCTGGCTAATGCTAATCGTAAATACTCTAAAATTATTATTCACGTCGGCAGTAATGATGTTCGACTTCACCAGTCGGAGATCACAAAAATTAACATTAAAGAGGTGTGTGAACTCGCAAGTACAATGTCAGAAGAAGTAATTTGCTCTGGTCCCCTTCCTGTTCGTCGGAGTGATGAGATAGTTAGCAGATTATCATCAATCAATGGCTGGCTGTCTAAGCGGTGTCCGCAGAATAATACAGGTTTCATAGACAATTGGAAAAGTTTTTGGGGCAGACCTGACCTGTTGTAAAGAAATGGTATTCATCCCTCCCGGGATGGTGCTGCTCTTCTCTCTAATAATATGGCACATAGTCTTAGAACTAAAACATGACAAACTGGGGTCCAGGTCAGGAAGCAGACAGACTGGCTAAACCGACCGTCTGCTAGCTGCCTCACATTACAGAAGTCAGATAATTCCCAACACATAGAAACTCTTACACCTAGATATTATCACATAGAGACTGTGTCTGTACCCCGAATTAGTAAAAACAAAAAACTTCCAAACCCATTTAATGGTAAAAATTGAATTGATGTTCAACAAATAAAAAATAGAGATAATAATGATAAACAAATGATAAAGCTTGGGTTGTTAAATATTAGATCCCTTTCTTCAAAAGCACTTATTGTAAATGATATTATCACAGACAATAATCTAGATGTGCTGTGTTTGACAGAAACTTGGCTAAAACCGGACGATTACATTACTTTAAATGAGTCTAGCCCTCAAGGTTATGATTATCAACACAATCCTCATCAGAAAGGCCAAGGGCAAGGTGTTGCTGTAATTTATAGTAATATTTACAGTATTAGTCAAAAGTCTTCCAAATATAATTCCTTCGAAGTGATGGTGCTTTACGTAACATTATGTAAGTTGACATTTGTGCTGGCTACTGTATACAGGCCACCAGGGCACCACACAGACTTTATCAAAGAATTTGCTGATTTTCTATCGGAGTTAGTACTAGCTGCAGATAAAGTCCTTGTTGTTGGTGATTTTAATATCCATGTAGATAATAAAAAAGACTCATTGGGATTGGCATTTACAGACATTCTAAACTCTATTGGTGTTAGACAACACGTGTCAGGACCCACTCATTGTCGTAATCATACTTTAGATCTAATATTGTCACATGGAATTGATATTGATGCAGTTGAAATTCTGCAGCAGAGTGACGACATCTCAGATCATTATCTAGTCTCGTGTATACTACATTTAGTCAAGGCAGCTAAACTGCCTCCCTGCCATAAATATGGTAGAACAATCACTTCTACCACTAAAGATCGCTTTATAAATAATCTTCCTGATCAGTTTCATCGCCTTAGCATACCAGACAGCTTAGAAGACCTCGATGTTGCAACAGAAACTATTGCCTCTGTCTTTTCCAGCACATTAGACTCAGTTGCTCGAGTTTAAAAAAGATTAAGGAAATTAATCCAACGCCATGGTACAATAAGCACACTCTAGGTACCTAAAGGTAGCAGCCAGAAAAATGGAGCGCAGCTGGAAGAAAACAAAACTAGAAGTTTTTCGCATTTCGTGGAGAGAGAGAATGATTGAGTACAGAAAGACCTTAAAAACTAATAGATCTGCCAATTTTTCAAAACTTTTAGAAGAAAATAAGCACAACCCTAGGTATTTATTTGATACAGTGGCTAAATTAACAAGACATAAAGCTTCAACTTCTGATGTTTCCAAAGAGCACAGCAATGACTTTATGAACTTCTTTACTTGCAAGATTGATAATATTAGAGAAGAAATTATAACCATGCAACCGTCTACTACAGTATCATGTCAGACAGTGCATTGTAGTGTCCCTGAGGAAAAATTCAATTCATTTACTGCTTTAGGAGAGGAAGAATTGTCTAAACTTATTAAATCATCAAAATCAACAACATGAATCTTAGACCCTATACCGACTAAGCTATTGAAAGAGATGCTTCCAGAGGTCATAGATCCTCTTCTTAATATCGTCAATTCATCTTTATCTCTAGGATACGTACCAAAAACTTTTAAGCTGGCTATTATTAAACCTCTTATTAAAAAACCACAACTTGATCCTAGAGAATTAGTCAATTACAGGCTGATCTCAAATCTCACTTTTTTGCCAAAAATACTAGAAAAGGCAGTATCATCACTGTGTTCCTTTTTAGAAAGAAATAGTATTTGTTTTTGAGGATTTCCAATCAGGATTTAGACTGTACCATGGTACTGAGACTGCTCTCATTAGAGTTACTAATGATTTGCTCTTATCATCAGATCGTGGTTGTATATCTCTATTAGTGTTACTGGATCTTAGTGCTGCATTTGACACTATCGATCACAACATTCTTTTAAATAGACTTGAAAATTATGTTGGCATTAGTGGAATTGCATTGTCATGGTTCGAATCATACTTATCTGACCGTTATCAGTTTGTAGTAGTAAACGAAGAGAGGTCATATCGATCACAAGTTCAATATGGAGTACCACAAGGCTCAGTACTAGGACCGTTGCTTTTCACTCTGTACATGCTACCCTTGGGAGATATCATTAGGAAGTATGGCGTTAGTTTTCACTGTTACGCTGATGATACTCAGCTCTATATTTCTTCGCGCCCTGACGAAACTTACCAATTCACAAAATTAACAGAACGCATAGCTGATATAAAAAATTGGATGACCAGTAATTTCCTACTTCTAAATTCAGAAAAAAAAAAGAGATTCTAATTTTTGGACCAAAAACTTCTTCACGTAATAACCTAGAATACTGTCTAACACTTGATGGCTGCTCTGTTAAGTCTTCGTCGTCAGTTAGGAACCTGGGTGTGCTCTTTGATACCAATCTTTCATCTGAAGGCCATTTTACTAGCATCTGTAAAACCGCAAAACCGCATATATCTAAACTACGACATATGCTCTCAATGAAAAATGCAGAACAGTTAGTTCATGCGTTCATGACCTCAAGGCTAGATTACTGTAACCCTCTACTGGGTGGTTGTTCCGCTCGCTTGATAAATAAACTACAGCTAAAATGCAGCAGCTAGAGTTCTTACTAGAACTAGGAAGTATGACCATATTAGCCCAGTTCTGTCAACACTGCATTGGCTTCCTGTTAAACATCATATAGATTTTAAAATCTTGCTAATTACTTACAAAGCACTAAATGGTTTAGCTCCCCAGTACCTGAGTGAGCTCTTAAAGCATTATAGTCCTTCACGTCTATTGCAATCTCAGAATTCAGGCCAGCTGATAATACCTAGAATATCAAAATATTTGGCACCTAAACTCTGGAACAATCTTCCTCTGTCTCACACTCTGTCAGTTTAAATCTAGACTAAAAACGCATCTCTTTAACCTGGCATACACATAACACATTATCAATTTATATTTTCAAATCCGTTAAAGGATTATTAGGCTGCATAAATTAGGTCAGCCGGAACCGGGAACACTTCCTATAACACCAGATGTACTCGTTACATCACAAGAAGAATGGCATCTATGCTAATATTAGTCTTTCTGTTTATCCCGAGGTTTACCGTAGTCAACCAGATCCGGGCCGTATCCAGGTGAGACCGAGGACCGGCGCCTTGACACGACCACAACGCAGCCCTGAAGTATCAGCAGAGATTGAGTCAACTAGATCATCCATTGTGAAGGCCTCATTGACACGACAACCAGTGGCACAGCTTCTCAACAAACCGTCCATACCGGTGTGATGAAAACGATCCTCAACTGGATTGAGCTGGAATAAATACTTTGAATGTTGCGATCCTATCTGACATATGATAGCAACCTGAATCGTAACAAAGCACTGTTCGCCAGAGGAGAACTGGCCCCCCGACTAAGCCTGGTTTCTCCCAAGGTTTTTTTCTCTATTTTAACACAGAAGTCTATTTGCCACCTGTTTGCCATCTGATGTCACCTGTTGGAGTTTGTGTTCCTTGCCGCTGTCGCCTTTGGCTTGCTTAGTTGGGGACACTTGACATTTGACTTGACATTTGATATTCAACAGTGCTTTGATCTGCCTGCATTGACACTATTCTTTAAGAGCTGCTGTGCAGCCAAAATTATATACCAGTTATCAAAATAAAGCTGCTTTGACACAATCTGCATTGTAAAAAGCGCTATATAAATAAAGGTGACTTGACTTGACAAACACTGCCTTACAAGTCATTTGTTTTCAGACGCAGCCATTAACTTTGAATTGAACGATTCTAAAGAATCAACAATATTTTGAACCAAATCAGTTGATTCATGGACTGATATTAACTGAATCAATTCAGTGAATCTTGAGTATTTGATTCATCTAACTGAAAAGACTATTGAATTTTGAGGGGAGGGAGTGATTTATCGAATTGAAAAAGTGAAAACTCAGAACTATATTCTGTACATTGACTCAAATTGACTATTGAAATAACTTCTGAGTTATTGAGTGTGTAATATTTTGTTTTGAGAATATCGTTTACTGTTTTCTTCAATTTTGTTGGGTTACAAACAAACTGAGACTGTTGAGTTTTTTTCCCAAATGTTTTATTTTTTTTATTGTACAAAGTATATGAGAATTGATTCCCAACTGAGTTGAACTGTTTGGGCTGTTGAGTCCAAGTACCTAAAAATTTCAAAAAGAGGGTTGACTACAAATATTGTCATTTATTGTATGTTGTTAATTGATAGTATTTGAGATTTACACACTTCAAACAAATTACAATTAAGAATATTTCCTTAATTAATACAAAATCTCAATCAGCAAACAAGACTCTTGGTCTTTCACCTACCTGCTCTCTTCAGTAGTCGCAACTTCCTTCTGATCAGCTGGCCCATATTGAACATTATGCAAGTGTGACACGCTAGACCCGTTACACACTACATTATAGTACGTGAAAAACAGTATGCGAACAAAGTAGTATGTCCGAATTCAAAGTATCTGAAAAAAAGTAGGCGAAAAGTACCCGGATGACTTACTACTTCCGGCGAGATTCTGAAGTGCGCAATACAATGGACACTTTACTATCCCATGAGGCCATTGGAAAGGATTTGTGAATGGAGTTGAAGGGACATAACTGACGCTGGTAGGTCATGTGACGGTAAACATAGCGGATGTAGTATGTCCGAATTCCTTCATACTACATGCATTCTAGAACATACTTTTTCAGTGGTCATGAAGTAAATTTAAATTCAAATGTAGTACCTACTCAACAGTACGCGGTTTCAGACACAGCTTCTGTGTTCCTCATCCACTTTCTTTTTTGGTTCTCATTCGCACTTTGCAGCCAAATAACAAATAAACTACGAAAGCCCCGAACCAGCTCTCATCAAATCTGCCTGTGCGCTTTTTTTTTTTTTTTATAGAATCATGTCATTTTTTTGAACATGGAATATGGTATGAGACAACTAGAGAATAATAATAATAATAATAATAATTTAGCGGGCCGGATTATGTTTTATTTTTTAAAATGGTTGCGGGCTGGGGGGAAGGGGGGCCTTAAATGGCCCGCGGGCCGGCAGTTTGAGACCACTGGGCTAAAGGAGTTTCTCACAGAATGTTGTCTGTTACTTTTCCACTACTTTTTGTAAAAAATAATCTTTATTAAGTTGCTTTGTGTTATCGGTTATTTTCAAAGGAGTTCTGACTGTCAGTGGTTTACGGTTATTATGAAAGAATTGAATCCTCACTATAAAGAGACAGTACTGGCCTAGATTCAGACACTTAAATAGTTCATAGAGGAAGAATAGTGTCTCAGCACATTCAAAGACTGTGTATGTGCAATTTTGCTAAAATAAACATTGTTATTTTTGTGATACATAGCTTGCTTATAGAACGTTGTCCCTTTTTTTTTTTTTTTAAGCCTAATCATACATGGCCCTAAAAATTATTTGGACATTT
The DNA here is from genome assembly GCA_037950675.1 of Hypophthalmichthys molitrix. Classification (NCBI taxonomy): domain Eukaryota; kingdom Metazoa; phylum Chordata; class Actinopteri; order Cypriniformes; family Xenocyprididae; genus Hypophthalmichthys; species Hypophthalmichthys molitrix. The sequence goes on from CM075501.1 coordinate 26,121,031, forward strand.
AAACCCCTATTAAAATTGTCTGAATGTCATTGTATTAGATACTAAATGATTGTCTAATGTTTACTAATGTTGTAAAATCCTTGCTTAATTTTAGAACAGTTTCTAAGCATCAGACATTCTTTAACATCATTGTTACAACAGTTCTTCAACATTTTTTATACAAGCACTCATACTTCACTTGAAAAATGTTTTATCCTCTGTAGAATGCTTGTGACAAACACTGAAAAGCACTGATAGTATATTTAACACGAGTGAGGTCTTTGCTCAAAAGGGAATCAGCAGGTGGTTTCACTATTATACCATCCACAGTCACCGCACAAAGAGGGAATATACTCAGAATTAATGTGATGTTTACATTACATAAACACAAAGACCTGTGAATCCAGTGGTTCTTTCATAAAACCAAAACACTATTAGCAATGTAGCAATCATGAATAATGTCAAAGCAAGAAGGTGGAAAAAACATCTAAATTTGCTTGTAAAAAGGTAGTGTTGATTATTCTGTACTGCATTTTTTCATGAGACATTTCATTGAAATGCCTGCCAGGTTTCTTACAGGTGGAGTGATATGGATTCTGTCATAATATTTTTACCAGAAGGACATTACTTTTGATTTTGAAGAATTGTCCATATGACATATTACTGTGCAATGATTTATTCATGTCTATTGTCATGTACGGTGGCCGAGAGAGCTCAATACGCTGTGACTGAAGAAAACACATGCATTGTGAACATTTGCAGCACATGTGTTGTCAAACTGATGATGTTTTCTTAATTTGCTGGTGTTTTTTTTTGTTTGCATGTGTTTTCTTTAGTTGCAGTGTGTTGGGCTTAAATTAACTAAATTATTATTATTATTTATTCATTTATTTTGTCCATGTCACAGTTATGTTCAGTTAGTTTAGTTTCATTAATGAAACGTGTTCCATTTGTTCTAGTTTCCCGCCAGTCATCAGTCACTTTTAGTTAATCATTACGGTGTATTTAAGTTCCTCCCTTTGTTCTTTTCAGTGTCCGGTATTGTTTGTTTGACACGTTGTCTTGCATGGCTCTCTTGTTAGCTGTTGGAGTATGCAGCACAGTTTGGTGTGGAGGCTCAAGAGAGCCACGATTTTTTTAAGATATACTGAGGAGTTCTGCCATCTCGCCATCATATGGCCTTTTGACGACGAGACCCTGAAGTCAAGGGTCTAATTACCGTCGACCTCCCAGACACCACTAGATTGAACTGGAAAGAAGCTATCATCCGGTGTCTGGAGAGCATTACGTTCTGGTCCAGAACACGACCAGACCCAGAGCCCGAATCATCTCCATTGACTGCGGAGTACTCGTGTGAGCCCCCCGCAAACAGAGAGCTACCACCCGCCATGAAGAAGACCTGTTGGCTCCAGCTTGGCTCCTCCTACCTTTGCTCCACCGGAGACCCTCGGACTTGCTGCTCCACCGGGTTCCCTCGTTCTGCCGGCTCCCCTTGGTGAGTCGTCAAACCATTTCTGCCATGGACTTGTGGGCTGTCTGCTGCACTCCGTCCCTCCACCCCTACGACTGCAGCAGGTTCCTTCTTCCCCTCGGCGTCGCCTCTGTCCTCCATCACACTGGCTCCACCGCAGCTCTCGGGTACTCTGGCTCAGCCTTCAATGTTCATCGCCGCGGCATCGCTTTGGTCTACAGTGTCAGCAATGTTGCTCCATTCCATCGGCTCTCCATCTGCACCTTTGGATCTATCGGTCTCGTCTCCATCGGTCAGCCCCCAGTTGTGTTCCCTTTGTTCTAGTTTCCCACCACTCATCAATCACCATGGACACTAACACTAATCATCACAGCTTTTTGTATTTTAGTTAATCATCACTGTGTATTTAAGTTCCTCCCTTTGTTCTGTTCAGTGTCCAATATTGTTTTTGTTTGACACACTGTCTTCCATGTTGGCTCTCTAGTTCAGGGGGTTTCAAATCTGTCCTGGAGGACCCCCAGCCCTGCACATTTTGTATGTCTCCCTTATTTGACCCTTATACATGTCCTACAGGACAGGTTTGAAAAACCCTGCTCTAGTTAGTTGTAATTTTAATAAACCTTGGATTATTATCATCATCTTCATCTTCTATGGAATTAAGCGTTACAGTCCAGCTGCCAGACAATTGCAGAATGATTAATATGACGCAATAGCAATAACATCTTTTTTTTTACTAGCTCATCTGCATAACCTGACTATAATGTCAATATGACCACACTCTTGCTCAACAGAATAAATCACCATAATAAACACTATAATAGAATAATTATATATGCTGTTATTTAAAGAATTTTCATTCAGCTCTTGTCCATACAATTACAGTTCATATTGACCATGTCTATCAATCTTCACCACAAAACACCATTAGAAAAAAATAATAAAAACAGACTAAAAATGTGAAAATAGAATAAAAATGTGCCTAAAGGAAATATTCTTTAATGTTTGGATGATCTATTTCTTTAAGCAAGAAAGAGCAATTTGTCTCAAAAATGTCTCTTAACGAAACCCAGCATTCACCTTTGACTGACATCTTAGGTTTCACATCATTAGGCAGTATTTTAATGATTGTCTTTAATAAAAAGGATCTTGAGCAACAAAATGTTAAAACGATCCAAAGACCCACAATATTTTTTTTTTTACATGCCAGGTTCCTTATGTTGGCCTTAATTACCCACAAATCTTATTTATTGAGAGAAATGAAGCAATTTCTGTACTTTTTAAACATTAGTTTTCAAATAAGTCAGCATACTGAAGCTGTTTAATGATTTTAGGCCACACTATTGCAGTTTAACACACAAAGGACCTCCTGTTATTTGAAAATAATTTCCAGGAAAAAATAATTCACTTGATTACATCATTGATCAGGAGCCTATACCATGAAACCAGTTTAGGTGGCTAGCCAGGTATGTTTCTGTTTAGTTTGTGCCATCCATGGGTTTTAGGCACCATTGAGGTGGTTTGGCTTTTAGCTGTGTTCATCACCATAATAACTTATGCTCCATGACTAACCTGCTCCAGGGCAGGTTATGTTTTCCTGTAGCTCAGTGGTTAGAGCATGGCACTAGCAATGCCAAGGTCGTGTGTTCGATCCCAGGGATTGCACATATACGATACAAATGTATAGTATAATGCAATGTAAGTCGCTTTGGATAAAAGCGTCTGCCAAATGCATAAATGTAATGTTCTGGGTAAGAGAGAACCAAAATTGGACCAATCACCTGCGAGCAAAATAACACATCTGTGACTCTAACGCAATAAAGTCACTGTTTCTAATCTGAATTAAAGGTCACTCCGTAGTAAAAAATTTTTTTAAGATAAAATTGCTGATTGCTTATTATAATTGTTTTATATAACTTATATATTATTTATACAATTATTATATCCCTAATCCATTACAAGCATAAACAATTTTAGTTTAACTATTATTATTAAACATTTCGTTTAAAAGAATATAAATATATACTGATAATATGTAATATACATAAGATTTGGAATCGACAGATAAACTTTAAAAATGACTACATGTGAGCTTACATGTTAAAGTCTCTTTCTCTCTCTCTCTCTCTCTCTCTATATATATATATATATATATATATATATATATATATATAACTGATTCTTGAGATAAGGGACAAAACGTTAGGTTAGACAAAACGCTCTGTTCTCAGAGAACCTAACGTTCTTTTTCAAACAATCGCTCAGTATCTCACTATGGGAATGATATAGCTGCTCCTGAAATGCATGCTTTCTGAAGCCGCCGAACAGACCCGGCAAGAACGAAAGATAACCTTTCAATTCTCCAAAGAGCCAACATTAAGAACTGCATGAGCCATAGAAGGCGCAGTGACATCCAGGTGGTAAAATCTGATAAATGTATGAGGGGAAGCCCAGCTTGCCGTAGCACAAAGATGTCCTTGAACAATGCCCACGAGGTAGCCATACCTCTTGTAGAATGAGCCCTTAAGCACACCAAGGAATGAAGACCCATAGATGTATAGGCCAATTCAATCGCCTCCACCTTCCAATGGGAAAGATGCTGTGAGGAGATCGGCTTACCCTTACATTGAGTGGCCCACGAAACGATTAACTGATCATTCTTCCTGAACGATCGTGTCCTGTTTCCATAATAGCGTAACGCTCATACAGGACACAAAGTGTGCAATTTCTGCTCCTCCTCTGAAGAAAAAGGACGGGGGTTAAAGACACACAACTCCAAAGCAGAGCAGTTATAAGCTGAATCAATGACTTTGGGAACGAAAGTCGGGTTAGGCAGCAACGTAACCTTGCTGTCATCCGGACTAAAATCCAGACATGCTTGATGGACAGACAAGGCATGTAACTGACCCACTCATGTAGCTGAGACTAAAGCAAGTTAGTAAGAACGTTTTCAGAGATAGGAGCTTAATACGAACACTCTCCAGAGGTTCAAATGGGGCCCAAGTAAAAGCATTCAGAACCATAGACAAGTCCCATGACAGGACCACTTAGATACTGGTCTCAAACACTTCACTCCCTTCATAAAACGGCATATAAGAGGGTGCCATCCCACTGAAACTCCCTCAAAGCCTACATGACAAGCCGAAATAGCAGCCAGGTAAACTTTAATAGTAGAAAACGCTTTCCCATTGTTCATTAAGCTTTGTTAAAAACAGGGTACAGGAATAACTCCTTTACGAGTATATCAGTCCTCAAACACATGCCATTTAAGGCCATACAGTGAGCGTGTTGATGGGGCTCTAGTGAACTGGATAGTATTTACTCCTGCAGAAGCCCGAGTGCATTTAAATGGAACCCTTCATGGGCCAGACCCAAAGATCAAACCGTTCCGGGTGTGGGTGAAATATCTGCAGTGGGATTGCATATAGCAACACGATAGGCCACAGGTGTGTCAGCGCATCCACACCAAAGGTGCATTTTCATCCCTGAGAAAGAAATACAAAGGACACTTTGCATTTGCATGCAAGGCGAAGAGATCTATGGCAGCCTTGCCATACATCCCTTAAATCTGATCCACCACCTGCGGGTGAAGCACCGATTATCCGTATAATGGGTTGCCCCTTGAAAGGAGATCTGTCCCTACATTCAGGACTCCTGGTATGTGCGTCGCACAGCGAGCTGAAAATCCTCCTTTCCGAGAGCATGGCGTGGGATGCCACAGAGTCTACCCGTAAGCCTAGAAACTCTGTCTCCTGAGATGGAATCAGCTAGCTTTTGGTATAGTTGATTCTGAACCCCAGATTCGTTAGATGAGACGTGAGCATCTCTGTGTCCCGTTCCGTGCGCTCCCATGAGTGAGCACATATCAGATAATCATCCAGATAAGCAGATATTCTGAGCCCCTTGTGTCTCAGCGGTGATAACGCTGTCTCTATGCACCTGCTGAACACGTGAGGAGCTAGGCTGAGCCCAAATGGAAGAGTAACAAATTCGTACACTTCACTCTGAAAGGAAAATCTGAGATTTTTCCTGTGCGCAGGATAGATGCTTATATGAAAGTAAGCATCCTTGAGATTGACCGCGGTGAACCAATCGTCCTGGCGGATTGTGCGTGTGAGAGCTGCAACTGTGAGCATCTTGAATTTGTACTTCCTCAAGTGCTTGTTTAGAGCATGCAGGTCCATTATCGGGCGCAAACCCCCGCCTTTCTTTGGAATTAGAAAATAACGGGAGTAATAGCTTTTCTGAGTTTCCCCACTGGAACTTGACTTATAGCTCTTTTCTCTAAGAGGGAGGATATTTCCGCTTTCAACAACCAAGCTGAATCCCCATTTACTACAGATGCTACAACCCCGTTGAAAGGGTTTTTACAGCGAACTGAAGCCTGTAACCCTTGGTTACAGTCACAAGGACCCATAGATGTGCAGAACACTCTCTCCAAGCCTCCTGATAATGAGCCAGAAGGTTCAGCTGAACGATTCCATAGATGGAGTGCTGGTGCCATCCAGTATACAGAGAGAAAAAACAGCCAGGATCTGTGTGACTCAGAGACCGATTTATCTCTTGGTTCATTCCTATTATTTTTTTTTTTTTTTCTCGTCTTCCTGCACCCTTGGCATTGAGCCTGGATGCGACAGATAATTTTTTTATTTGCTTTGAACGCAGGGACTGAAGTGCTTTGTGACAATACACTTGAGAACTTGTACTTGTACCCATCTGACCACATTCTTTTGGTGGCTGAGAATTCTGCACTCGAACTTGACGAAACATTATGTGTTGAGGGGAAGCTGAACTGGCCTAAACACAACTTAGAACCATTTTCCCGCCCAAACTCCACATCCTCCGCTTCTTCGCAGGTGGGGGAACAGATATGGTGGGCTCGGGAGAGGAGCTGTATGTAGCTATAAAGCTCTACGATATGGCATGCTAGATTAAATACCCCATCAAATAAATTATTGACTATTTGACCTTTAAAGGAACACCACTTTTTTTTGAAAATAGGCTCATTTTCCAACTCTCCTAGAGTTAAACATTTGAGTTTTACCGTTTTCGAATCCATTCAGCCGATCTCCGGGTCTGGCGGTACCACTTTTAGCATAGCTTAGCATAGTTCATTGAATCTGATTAGACCGTTAGCATCTCGCTCAAAAATGACCAAAGAGTTTCGATATTTTTCCTATTTAAAACTTGACTCTTCTGTAGTTAAATTGTGTACGAAGACCAACGGAAAATGAAAAGTTGCGATTTTCTAAGCCGATATGGCTTGGAAAAATACTCTCATTCCGGCGTAATAATCAAGGAACTTTGCTGCCGTACCATGGGTGCAGCAGGCGCAATGATATTATGCAGCGTCTCTCACAAATGTCTCCATGGTTGCAAGGCACGCTCCCTGTGCAAGCAGGGGGTCACAGGCGCTGCTTATTATCATTGCACCTGCTGCACCCATGGTACGGCAGCAAAGTTCCTTGATTATTACGCTGGAATGAGAGTGACGGAATGGATTCGGAAACGGTAAAACTCAGCTGTTTAACTCTAGGGGAGTTGGAAAATGAGCCTATTTTCAAAAAAAAGTGGAGTGTTCCTTTAAGGCTTAATATTGTAAAATTGAAGACATTTTAAGACTAAAAAACCTGCAAGAAAACAAAGCAAAGGTGTTTAAATGTTTCACTGACTATATATAAATACAAACTCTAGATGCGCAGGCTAATAGGTCCTTAACTCAACCTGTTCGCAATCACATCATTACCTACAGGACACAGATGATTGGTTCCTGCTGTATTAGTAGCCAATGAGCTTGCGTGCTCAATCCTCAAATACATGAGTAGCATTTGCCTTAACAGTACAGCGCACTTTCAGAAACCCTCCACCTTCCCCAGCTCCACCTGTATAGATCTCCTACGGGTAATTCATGTACGCTATATTGTACAGCAGCAGCATGTCTTACTTGATCACAGCAGTGTGTCATGTATGTATTGGCAGTAGCAAGTCCCGTACTTGCTCTGCAGCAGCAGCAATAATCAACAGCAGCAACAGCAATAAAAGCAGCAGCAGGATAGCAGATCTATTCCGCCAAGACCAAACATATCAATATTGTCATACCTATTACCATGCCAAACACTCAGAGAGTTGTCATGATAGAACTAAAAATATTTCACATTTAAAATATTTAAATTATTTCAACTATGCAACAACTCAACGTTGTTCTCAACAATGTAAAATTTAACATTTCATCTCACTTAATGAATTTTATACACTTTAATCGTAGAGCTTTATAGCTACATACAGCTCAATACAAGTACACAGGATGGATCAAGGTTAAAACATAACCTAATATATACATAACATTCCCTCGTATGACAATGATGTGACTGGAATAAAGCAAATAGACTACAAAACTTGAACCTATGCCCTTAATAGCACTGCATAGCCTGGTGTCTAACTATGAAAATAACTCCTCAGCAATATCTAAAGCAATACGCAAAAAAGGACTGAAATTCCCTGGAATTTGGGCTTCTGTCATTGACAAGATCATAAATTAAATAGTCGATTATGAGCTTTCTAATAAACATTGCGTTGTGTGGAATTATTTTGTCTTCTCTTCACTGATTTAGCATTTTCTGCAATCTTTTCCACTGTCACAGAGGATTCCAGCAACATGACAAAGAAAGCCAATCCTGATTGGTCCTCGTGTGTGCATTCAAAGTGCTGATTGGCTCACAGATAGAACCTTATACAACCAATTTAGAGTTCGACTTTGTAGATAGAACCTTTTTGTTTTCTAAAAAAAGTCCCAAAATGTACACAACTTCACATAATCATCACATAATGTAAATAAGTTGTCACAGAATAAGAATATGTGAATAACTCAATTTCGACAAAAATGTCAGATAGAACCTTATAATTCCAAGGGGACGTGATGTCAAACGCCTCGCCTTCATTCTTCTGGAGGTCACACCTCTGTCTCATCGCAACAATAGTGATGAATCCACAGGAGCATTGAGAAAATCTAATTTCTCCCTGTCCCCAACACTCGAGAGATTTAGCCACAGCGACCTCTCGCCCGCAATGGCAACAGCCATGGTATGGCCGCAGCTTTGCACCACACCACGCGAGGTGCGTAGATTGAGATCTGGTTATGTTGCAGATCTCCTCCCAGACCGCCGGGTTTGAATTGCTGGCGTCCAGCTGAGTGCCCAGCTCCTCCAACAACTCGGCTAGACAGGCCATCAACAACGAAGTTTTGTTAAGTGCCCACACCGCCTATGCTTATAATTTTTTTGGTACATGGAAGCGGTGAAGCATTCCATTTTCCCAGGGAGGGAGGGACCAGCAGATGAGAGAGTGGTCCGCCTGTTTGGATGCAGGTGGTGAGCTACTGACTGCTCAACCGTGGGAAGGTTAGAGAGCCCAAGCCCTTCCATTTCACTGACATTGAGTGCCACTTGACGGGCACCCGATGAGAAAAGGATTTGTCATAATCCATCATAATCCCATCATAAATGTTTAATTTAACTCCTGGATCCCCAGGAGTTACAGGCTAAGAGATGCCAAGCTTAGGTGCTGCACGCTTACAAACTTCCACTAGGTCACAATCTACCACTGCCGACGCCACGTCGCCGCTTTGCGAGCTCACGGGCCTGACAGACAGACAGGATAGCGTCATCCTCCTCATCATCCGGAAGAGGTGAGCTAACATCATCTCATCCTCCTCCTCATCTACCCCCACCTCATCACCTTCCGCAAGCAGCTGCTGGTCGAAAAGCGGCATAACCTCAGGTGACTCCAAATCCATAATATCCCCCCACGAAGAAAGGTCCCATGGGGGAGAGGGGTGGACCCTCTTTGCCGAAGAAGGGACAGAAGAGAGAACCGGATTGCCTTTAGAAGATGCAGCCACCCGAAGCCTTCTTTCCAAGATCCTGGCCAGCATTACACAGTGCGTGCAACTCTCCGCATCCACCAGCGTGGCCTGAGCATGCTTAACATGTGAATCCCTGCCCAAGATCATAAATCCACATGCTGCCGGACACAAGCATGAAGGGGCATCCTTCCCTTTCTCTGCTGCGACCTTGGACACCGACATGGTGAGTAGAATGCCCAGTAACACTTTAGAATAGGGAACACATATTCACTATTAACTATGACTTTTCTGTCAATAAACACCTAATTTACTGCCTATTAATAGTTAGTAAGGTAGTTGTTAAGTTTATGTATTGGATAGGATTAAGAATGTAGAATAAGGTCATGCAGAATAAGGCATTAATATGTGCTTAATGAGTACTATTAAATAGCCAATATTCTAGTAATATGCATGCTAATAAGTAGCTAGTTAAAAGACCCTAAAATAAAGTGTTACCGAATGTCCTGTAATCTTAGCTCGCCTTAATGCGTTAGCTAGAATAGGAGACACTGCTAACAAAAGCAAAGTAGAAAAAGCTCATTAACGAGCAGAGAATACACAACAGATTTAACTGCACTGCGTTCGGCAACATCAAACATACGTAACGTACGTTTGCGAACTGAAGCAGCGCAGAACAGGAGCTGAAGGAAAGTCTTCACGGAGAAGAGATCAAGAATGCCGTTTTTGGGGATCACAGCCATATATATATAGGGAGGCTCAACTTAAGATTTTTCTGGTCGAATAGTAGTCGTTCATTTTAAGCGATTAGTTGACTAATCGCATGTTTATTAATAAACCATATAAATCATAATAAAGAGCTTTTAATGCCTACATAGCCTAATCAGCATTCAAGCACACGCATAAAGCTTGCCACAGCACACCGGCAGAAGTAATGATTACGAATGCGTTGGGGAAAAGCAATTGCTTTAACATTAGAGTTTTCTGTATTTTTGGCTGCAGTGATAAAGTTGACGATGCTGACTAGTCATCTCTACAGTAGTGGACATGCCTATATGTACTTTTCATATGGATTACATTACCTGAGACTATTTGTTTTCCATTTGAATTGGTTAATATATATATAAAATTTTTTTAAAAAAGACATTTCACTTTCTATAGATATATTTTTTTTATGTCTGTGAGGTTTACATGATGTTTGAGTTCGGTTCGTTTCGGTTCTTTTTTTTTTTTTTTGGATGCACTCACAGAGACGGAAGAAAGTACACATTTTATTGTTATTGTGAGTGCACACAAGTAAAAGTAGACTCTTCACAGATTCAAAAGATGGATTACTCTTATCTGTATGACCAAAAATGAGTATTTTAAGTGCAATTAATCTCACCAACACCTCCATCTTAGCTGTCGTGCAGTAAGCATGCTACTATTCGCTTTTCATACTCCGCACACACTTGAATAGCCCACATTTTCTAGGTTAACTTTAAAGTGAGCGGTCATGTAAAGTTGCTACTACTTACATGTTTTAGATGATAAGCCATATATTTGAGGTCAATGAATGATAGGAGAGCATTTGGATGTCCTGCCCGATGTACTGTAATTACCTCAAAGATCAGCTAAACAATCTGTCCATCACAGACTGCGTGACTTCACCACTTCCTGTGGAATTTTTTTTCCTGCGACTAATAAAATTTTGGTCGACTAAGCCTCTTCTTATCGACTAACGGTTAGTCGACTATTAGGGGGCAGCCCTAGAAGGATTGCAGAAATGAGAAAACCCTATATTTAATTCAACAACGGTATAATATTCTAGCACTTAGTATGTCCTCCATAATTTTAAGTATAATAATTGTAGTTCACCTTGGGAGAATGCATATTGTCAATGCCCATCAATGCAGGGAATGAGGAGAGAGTAGCATCTTCTGCTTCAAGTTTTTGTATTACATCACATGGTGGTGTGTGAATTCATGACAGCATTGATCAAGCACAACTCCCTCCCACGTTCTGCAGTCATGCATCCCTATATAAGAGCTTTAATACCACTGAACTTCACTTTGGGAACCAGGCACTTCTCACTGTACACCTCCTCTAGCAAAACCATATCATTTTGGGTGCTGTTAGATCCAAAATGATTGACTTGGTCTCATGAGACCAGAGTATGGATTCCCAAAAGTATTTATTTTGTAAATATGGGCCTTGGAAAAGGCTAATTGGCTTTATTTTGCTTTGGCCACAGTGGGTAGTTTTAGTGTGGACAACAACCGTTTCACTTCTGCAGGGTGCATCTTACTCTGTGAGATAAACAGTCATTCTTTTCATAGCTTTTGCTGGCTCTGAGACACTCGCTTGGGATTTCTCCGGCTCGTTGTTAAGCAAAAAAAATCAATCATTATTAAATGAAAGCTTAAAATGAAGGCCTGATTATTTCAGGGGCCTTGTCACACGTCCATTGTTTTTGAATGTCTGTGTTACTTTTGCTATATTTTCACACTTAAAACAATGATTTGGTAATCTTCTTGTACCACTGTCCTTTTTTGTGCTAAGAAATAAGTCTTCTGACAGTTCTCACCCAAATCGTTCCATTGTTGTCAGCATTAAGTCTGAGAATGATTCAGTGGGCTATATAACACTTTTTAATGTAAACAAATCACTTCTCTTTAAATGTTTTGGTTCAACATCCATACCTCTTGGTCAAAAATTGCCTAAAACCATAAATAATTTTGACATGCTTCTTTGGTTATTGATCAAGCAGGTTTGCATTATATCTCTAAAGAACCCTAACATGTATTCTAAGTAAAGAGTAATTGCTGAATTTGTTAAGTTTCAGTGGGGGTGTACTCATTTATGCTGTACACTGAATTTGGTAACACTTTATTTTAAGGTGATGTAGTTACATGTACTTACTCTAGTAATAACAGTACATGTTATGTAAATGCTCAGTAAATGCTCATATCTGATGAGCATGTGAACACAATGGCCAATCAGAAGTGAAGTTCATGCAGATTCAGAGAGATTTATTCCTAGGCTCGGATCATGTAGAGCCCTTTGAAGCTGCATTTAAACTGCAATTTGGACATTTAACCCATTGGTAGCCGATGAAGTCCACTGTATGGAGAAAAATCCTGGAATGTTTTCCTCAATGTTTGGAAATTTTAATTCTGAAGTGAACTAATCCTTTAAGTCATGTCATCTTAAATTCCAATGTAGTGAAACAGCTTTTGGCAGGGGGTGCTGCAGCACCCTCAGCACCACTAGTTCCCACAGCCATGCTTATGAGTGTTCTCAGCTGTGTGTTCGTGTCTCGTTTTGTTTCGAGAACATGGCTTCTGATTGTATTCACTGACCATGTACTCTTGCTTTTGTGTTTGGTGTGAGCACATTGCTTGTCATGTATGTTTCCTTGTGCCGTGTGCTCTCCAGTCTATTGTCTTAACACCACCCATCTTGTTACCTGATTATTGGTTTAGTTGCTTCACCTGTCTCTCCTTTGTTACCCTCCTTGTTTGCGACCCAGTTTATTCTCCTTTGCAGCCCTGTACCAGATTATTGTCTAATGTTTCTGTATGGTTCCCTGTTGTCAAGTCAAGTCGGTCCTGTTTTCCCCCTTGAGGTAGTTTTTGTTTTATTTTATTATTAATTAAAAAACCCCAGTCATTTGTATCCTTACCTCATCCCTTCACACAATCCTGACATGCAGCACCTGTACAGTTTAGGAAGCATTATGACCAGGTTTTGAAATTAACTTTTTCACCCACTGGGGAATTAAACCATATCTACTATCTATATATACTATGTATGATTAGTATAATCACAGTAACTATGTATGAATATATTTATAAAATAAATTGGAGTAGAAAAAAATTATTGAAAAAAATATATATATATATAATTAATGCAAAACCTGCCTTATGTGCAATTTATTTAATTTATTTATGCATTTATTTATTTATTTATTGTGTTGATTTATATTTAAAAAAAATAGCAACTGAAAGTAATAGTTTGGGCTATGTTGTTAATTGTAACCTTTAGTATTATAGTAATGTGCGAGAAAAGGCTCCTTGTGTCAGTCACATTTGGTTTGTCTTAGTTTTAATGGACTTTTAGTTTGTTTTCATTCATTCTCATGTGTTCCTTTGTTTGACTTTCCCGCCGCTCCTTTGTTACCATGGTCACCGCCATTATGAGTTCATGTGTATCAGCTGTGTATCGTTAATTACCTTGCTTGCATTAACTACTTAAGTTTCTCCTTCACCATCATTCAGTGTCCGGTCATGTCTATGTTAAGTGTGTGCTGCATCCCTATTCACCTGTCATTTGGGATTATTGTTATTAAAGCTTTGTGTTGGAACCTTCATCATCTTTGTCTGTTTACCTGCAACTTCTCGTGACACCATGTATATAGTTTACAGCAGTGGTTGCCAACCACGTTCCTGAAGCACTCCCAGCACTGCACATTTTGCATGTCTCCTTTTTCTGACACACCCATTTCAGGAGTCTCGACTAATGAGCTGATGATCTGAATCGGGTGTGTTTAATTAAGGAGACATGGAAAACATGCAGTGTTGGGTAGGCTCCAGGAATGTGTTTGGAAACCCCTGGTTTACAGCATTAGATGAGAAAGTGTTAATTATAATTGAATTTATATTAAAAAAAAAAGAGAGAGAGAGAGAGAGAGAGAGAGAGAGAGAGAGAGACAATTTGTTCAATAAATCACTGTTTAAGAAAAAAGAAGCAATTTTATGTTTAGTTTTCTCCCCGCTGCTGTACCGAACCTGTACCGAATCATGACTACAATAATGAGGTACATACCAAACCATTATGTTTGTGTACCATTACATCCCTAGTATTAAATCTTCCTTAAATCTATTTACGGTTAATAAGCTGTTAACCAAACATAAAAAAAAAAAAACTTTTTTCCAACTCTTTATATATAAAGCTAATTAAACAATAATAATTTTGTTAATTACAGTGACCATAAATGAATAACTCACTATTTGTATAGCCTATTAATATATTAACAATGTAGAGAGTAAAATATATCCACAAGTTTCCTACGCCCCATGAGGCCTTGCGTCAAAAGTGGGAGTGTCTTCCGGTTCGAAGTAAACAAGCTGGACGTGACACTCATTCATTCAACAGTTGACAGTCATTCAAGATTTAGCGATCCAAACTTGCGAACATTTGGCTTTTACTTAAAGATTTAAGATTCCAGCATCAATATTTGAACAATGTTTTACAATAAAAAATGTTACAGTAACAGTAATTTATTAATTTATGTCAGGAGTGCTCATCAACCATGCTGAATCTAATTGATATTTATATTGACATAAAAAAGAGAACACATACCTATTCAGTTGCACCTGCTTCCATTTATTTATGACCACAAGAATGCACAAAACGACTCCATTAAGGCTTTTAAGTCCAAAGGCTTACACATTTAGAAATATATTGATAACATACCGTTTACGTCACTTTTTGAGCATTTCTATTAATTTTCCTCTAAATTATGCGATGATTGCAATCCGAGGACGTTTGAGCGATCTCTCTATCTCACTATACTGTTATCCTTTCAGCCAGAGCAACAGAGGGAACTCATGAGAAGAAAACAGGAGTTATGAGTTATACGAGTTAACTGGAGTGTGTGAATCTGTGAAAGATATGCGTATGCATTTGTCCAGTATCAACAAAGGCACAGGGAAGAGACAGATAAAACATTAAACCAAATAAATACACGATTATAATCATATAAGAATTGTCTATGTTCCTCAAGCAGTCTCTGGTATTTTCCATAAACGTGTGTATTTATTATCACAATGGTTAACATAAGTAGCCTTTAGCATCACATATATGACAGTGGAAACGCAACTGGCTCTGGCACGCACAACACCAGTAGGAGTAAAATATCACATCATAAAGCTTTGGTGCTACCATCAGTGACAGGTGAAGAACAGACAGAGGGTTGTTTATGTATTGCAGTGCCAGGAAGGCTTTTGTGGAAGGTAAGTAAAGTAAAGGACAATTAAGGGCACGAAAATCATTTATTGTATTGTGATATTATTACTAATAAATGTACTAGACTGAAATGTTGTCCCTGAGTGCCGTAACAACATCTCTCATAAAGGTTTGCAACTTTACTAAGTAAACAATGATCCGAAAAACACTTAGCCTCTTCGCTAATTAGCACACAAAATACCATTGGTATGCTACTTCTGCCGCCTCACCGGAAGTTGTACCCACGTTCTTTTTTTACAGTAGCGCCCCGCAGAAACAGGTGGATAAATGCATTAACTATAAACTAATAGTTGCATGATTTGTAATTGTAATGTCTTGTTTTGGGTGTTATGGTTCATGTTCTTGTTTTCATGTTCATGGTTCATGTCTTTTATTTTGTAGTTTGTAGTCCCTTGCTCCTCATGTTCTCCCTTAGTCAGTGTGTCATGTTCTGATTGGTTGTTTATGGTCATGTGGCTTCTGAGTTCTGTTTGTTCATTGGTTCCCTTGTTCCTTGTGTCTCTTGCCCATTGGTTGTCTTAGTGATGTGTTCACTAATTCCTTGTATTTAAGCCTTGTTTTCTATGTTAGTTTTTTGTGTATTGTTAATGTAACTCTGCTGTTGGTAAGTGTCATGCTCAAGTCTGCTCTTTGCCAAGTCTGCTCATAGTCAAGTCAAGTCTGCTCATTGTCAAGTCTGCTTATGTTCAAGTCAAGTGGTTGCTTTGTTTGTTTGTTCACTTTGGAGTATTAAGAAACTGCACATGGGTTCATCAACTCACCTTCAGTTGGACTGATCGTTACAGTAATATAATCAAATGATTTGTAGGTACTTTTTATTGAATGCTATTATAAAGCGTTACCAATGTGTGTTTTGTTCAACACAAGGATTGTCCAACACTCACTGATTTAGCTGATTTGGACGTTAAGTTTGGGCTTACAGGGAGGAACGAAAGCACACCGCTGTGAAGGAAATTAATGCACTAAAATCACACAGCTCTAATTTCCTGCTGTCATTGATGTAGGATTGCTGTAGTTGCAATGTCTCCGCTCTTCAAAAAAAAAAAAAAAAAAAGACAGAGACTCAAAATACTCTGTCAATTTTTTACATACAATTAAGAGTTATACACCATTCTAATTTGTGAAATGTCTTTTTTTATTTCAGTCAGGTCCACTTTTCAGTCAAAAAATTCCCAGAGACAAACTTTTTAGTCAATCTTTTATTGACATATTTTGCTAAAGTTACATTTGGCAGAATGGCTCTGTTTTAACTGGGAAAGCAGCACAAAATCCCCCTATTGAGAACAGAGCATGCATCAATGACAACAGAATGACACTGATTAAGTTAAACACAAGTTTAAGGAGGAGCTGGGGGAGGAGGTGGATTGCAAGCAGCGTGCAGAAGAAGCAGCCAAGCAAGCAGAGAGACGGAAGCTGTGTTTAAGTAATGCACATTATTTGAGAGTTGCCAATTGAGTCCATAGAAATCGCATTAGCTGATATGGATGGGGTTGGAATTTTGTTGTTAGCTGATAGTGGAGCTTGACTACGAGGCCTGCCTGAACTAACGCAGAATGCTTGATTTGTGTACATTCAAAGTAAAAACAAATTGTTGTGCTTTTTGCAAAATAAAGAAAACTAACATGCTAACATACTAACGTCTCTCTCTGATTGAAGTCTATTCTGATACATATGTCTAAAGAAATGTTGAAATGTCAGGTTTTAAATCATGCAAGTCAAATCGAAAACAAATATTCTCTGTTTATGTAATCTGTATGAAAAGAGAGATGTCAGATGTTCGCGAGTGCGCGCACTATTCCGACACAAATTCTGAGGCGATGCATGCAACAGAGAGCAAGCTCTGAAGTTTATTTAGTTTCATGTACTTTTCATCGTTTTAAGATGCGGTGATTAATAATTTTAAAAGGATTTGCCTCAAAGGATGAGCATGACTGGTTTCAATTTCATTTCGAGGATCAACTAGATCAAGCCGAAATTTAAGTTCTTTATTCTAATCCTGATATAGTGTCTGTGAATATTAAACCACAAAAAGACTGTTTAAATATGAATCCTGCAAGTTGTGTGTGTCTCAGTGTGAATTAATAGGGCAGATCGATCCGTTTAGTTTACTACACAACTTATATTAGTAAATTGCCATGGCTATTCCCAAACTACAGTGCACAGCATAAATGAGTACACCCCTTCTGAACAAATACAAAATATGTATTTTCTTTATGATCACTAATACAATTCATGGAAAGATGGCAAAACTAAAATGCATTAAACATGTTCATAATAAAAACTGAGAAATATATGTAATTAATAGCCATAAAATAAGTAAATTTAGCCAATTTTGTTTTTAAATTAAGGATTGCAGAAATGAGTAAACCCTAGATTTAATTCAGCAAATGTATATTATTCTAGCACTTGGTATGCCCTCCATAATTTTGAATATACTGCTTTGACCCTTCTTGGCACAAAGTGTACAAGTTCATGACAATTTGTCACATCTGTCCTGTTTAACTCCTGGATGATGAGCTCCTTAAATGCCCTGTTCTTTAATAGGGAGTGTTGTTCAACTCGTCTCTACAGGATCCCCCACAGGTGCTCAAGAGTGTTAAGATTGAGTGCAACACATGTCCACAGAAGGTTTTTCACCTTGGGAGAATGCATATCCTCATTGTCATGTTGAAAAAATGCCCAACAATGCAGGGAATGAGGAAAGGGTAACATCATCTGTTTCAAGTTTGTGTATAAAATTACACAGTGGTGTGGGAATTCATGATAGCATTGATAAAGCACAACTCCCTCAGACCTTCAGCACTCATACATCCCTATATAAGAGCTTTACTACTATTGAACTTTACTGTGGGAACCAGGCACTTCTCACTGTACTCCTCCTCTAGCAACACCATAACATTTTGGATGCTGTTAGATCCAAAATGATTTATTTGGTCTCATGCGACCAGAGTATTGATTCCCAGAGCCTATATTTTGTAAATACGGGCTTTGGAACTGACTTTATTGTGCTTTGGCTACAGTAGGTAGTTCCAGTGAGAACAACAACCATGCATGTAATTTCTGCAGGCTGCATCTTACTCTGTGGAATAAACAGTTACTCTTTTCATAGCTTTTGCTGGCTCTGGGACACTCGCTTGGTATCTCTCCTGCTCTTTGTCTAGCAAAAAAATCCCTCATCACTAAATGAAAGCTTACCTGGTTATTTCAGGGGCCTTGTCACAAGTCCATTGTTTTTGAATTTCTGTGTTACTTTTGTTATATTTTCACACTTAAAACAATGATTTGGTAATCCTCTTGTACCACTGTCCTCTTCTGTGCTAAGAAATAAGTCTCCTGACAGTTCTCTCCCAAGTGGCTCCATTGTTGTCAGCAACAAGTCTGAGAATGATTCAGTGGGCTATATAACACTTTTAATTGTCAAGAAATTACTTCTCTTTAAATGTTTTGATTCAACATACTTACCTGTAGATCAAACATTGCTTTAAACTTACACCAAACATTTTTTTTTAATTTTGTAACTTTAAGGAGAGTGTACTCATTTTTGCTACACAACATTTTATCACCTTGATGAGAATCTTATTTTCCTGAATAATTCTGACATGCTTCTTTGGTAATTGATTAAACAGACTTGCTGGAACATTATATCTCTAAAGAACCCTAACATGTCTTCTAAGTAATTGAGTAATTGCTGACTTTCAGAAGTTTCAGAGGGGGTGTACTCAGTTATGCTGTGCACTGTATATTTCTATACTTAGATGAGTGAAATCTACTGAAATACATAAATACTGAAATAAAATGTGTTAGCAATGTATTAAACTGCACATTGACATTTAGGCTCTATAATATAACAAATATAATATATAAAATGTCATAGAGGTAAAATGAATGTTTAGACACTTTGCATCACAGAAATACGTTATATTTTAAAGTATATTAAAACAGAAAACCATTATTTTAAACTGTAATAATATTTCACAGTATTGCTGTTTTTTTTTTTTTCTGTATTTTTGATCAAATAAATGCAGGCTTGATGAGCATGAGACTTTTTTCAAAAACATTATAAATAGTAATGTTACGTTAGGGTGGTGTAAACAACACACGACGAGGAAGAGTACGTTTAGAAAGTCTTCACTTGAATATCCACAAGGAGAAACACCGAATCCAGGGCAGAATACACACCAAGACATTAACGAGACCCGACAAAGACACACTGACAGAACAGAACTGATATACACACACACTGATGAACTCAAATGATGAACAGCTGAGGTGATGATTAATGTCCATGGAAACAGATAGTGGCGGGAACTAGGAACAAAGGAACACGTGACAAAGGAAAACAAGCAAACTGACAGTTCATAAAGTGTGTGGTTGTGACAAGTAATGTGTTCAATCTTTTGACCAGTACTGTAATTTAAAATATAGGCCTTTACAAACTTTTCTTCACATGATGTGCAATAATACGTACATGCATAAGATCACAAAAATCATGTTTTCTGTTAAGAGTGGACATTATATTAACGTTAATACACTAGCTGATATGATCCTGTTATCAGCATGCTCACACAGGGTTTTTTTCTTTTATCTGGTAATTTATATTTGAGAATCATAGTGACCAGCTGTTGGCCCACACTGGACATTCTGAATGAATATAATGGTGAGATCACTGACTGGAAGCAGGAAAGGTTTATGTTTTTGTTTTTTTCTCCAGCGCAAAGAAACGCCAAACACCTTGGAATGCCAGTTAAGTAATGTTCACTTGTATCTTTGAACAGTATTTATTTCCAGGTAAAACTGTATACTCAAAATGTGGCCTCATTTATTCAAAATGTCTCATTTATATTGTTAACTATATTCTGAATAAACTACAAAAACACTACTTTGTACTTTGATTTTTTAGTTTTCTCTCACCAGACTGAAAGGGCTCATTATGCGGGTCATTATGCGGGTCTTTGTCTTCCCATGTGTGAATCACAGCATTATTCAGGATTATTCACGCCTCCACGCATACTGTCTTTCTTGACAAAAAGTGTTTTACAAAATTTAAATCAATATATTGTTTTATATGAACGAATAGGCAGGATTTTTTTTTTTTTTTTCGTCATTTTAAAGCAAAAACTCTAGTTTACAACCTCCAATACTCAGAAGTTTTGTGAACACATATTTAGTATTTGTTTTGTGGCATTATTTCAGTTACATAAGTTTTTTGTTTTTTTCAATAACCATGCATAAAGTTTATTCTCTCAAAAATACAAACATGTACATAAATGTTGCTCACATATTAGCCTAGTTTGTGCTGAATACAGTGTAATGACATTTTTGCCATTAATATGTTTATGAACAACTGAAAAAAAAAACCCATAAATGTCAGGGCATGTCAAAACTTCTCCAGGGCCCCCAAAATCCTCAGACCCCAGAGGGTTTAAGGCCAGACAGGGCAGAGTAAATCTAACTCTTGTTCATCCTCTGAGGAAGGAAGTGCAGAAAGAGTGATGACCTGTGCTCTGAATGGAGTGGAGAGGACTTTGGGCACATAACCATGCCTTGGTTTGAGGATGACCTTGCAGTCACTGGGCCCAAATTCAAGTGACACCAGGCATGGGCCAGTACTGTAGGGGCTGCATATGTAGCAGGCCCAGCTGAAGCACTGAAGATGTGGAGGCCAAGAGGCCAAGCATCCTCTGAAACAATCTGACGTGGAGCCAACTTTGAAAGAGGCCGTGAGCTGTTGAATGGCCAGAGCATGCTCTGACGTGACTACGGCCCTCATTTGGGTCGAGTCGAAAACTGCTCCCAGGAACGAAGTCTGTTGGCTGGGAGACAGTGAGCTCTTGGTGAAAATGATCCTGAGTCCCAGGCACTCCTAGTGGTTGAGGGGGCAAGGATCTGTGAGAGTCTAGCTCAAGGTCAAGGTGTTTAGTGTCTGTGCTCCCATAATTTTTCCTGCTACTTTAACCAAGCTACTTATTTGAGATCTCATTTTCACCCTTAGGTTCCCAAACCAAATGATGTTTCTGTAACGCAAGACAGACTCTATCGTAGCTTTATTAAAAAAAAATGCATAATATCGCTACTGATACTGAATAATCTTAGTCTTCTTAAGAAATGTAATCGCTGATAAACTCTTGAACAAACACTTGAAATGTGTGTGCCATTTGAGCTCGCTGTCAATGTGGATTCCCAAGTATTTGTAAGAAGCCACCTGTTTAATCTCCTGTCCATGTATTACAACAGAGCTCTTGTCACCCACAGATCTGGGATCTATAATAACTTGTTCAGTTTTCTTAACATTGATCAGGAGGTGATGAGCATCACACCAGCCCTCAAGCCCTTCCACAGCTGCTTTGTACTCATCAATGCTGGAATCTCTTCACAATTACCGTACCGTCTGAAAATTTCAGTACAAATTGATTTGATTGGTGACTAATACAGTCATTTGTGTGTAAAGTGAATAGAAAAGGTGAACGTACACATTCTTGTGGGGGACCCCTGTGCTGCTTACTGCAACATCGGATAACACTGAGTTCATTTTTACTTGATGCGTCCTGTTTGTCAAGAAAGAATAATAACAATGTATCAAAGAAGAATCAACATTTTAATTAACTAATTTCTCCTGTTGAACGCAGAATTAAATCTATAAAAAGCAACCTAGCATAGGCAGCGGGGCTTCAAAACAAGGTTCATTAGTGTTGAAATAGCATCATTAGTACCACGGTTACTCTTGTAAGCAAACTGATAATAGTCCAAGGATGGCTCCACTTGCCTTCACAGCTCTCCTATAATAAGCTTTTCCATTGATTTCATGACATTAGATGTCAAGGCCACAGGCCTATAGTCATTATTGTCCTGAGGACAAGAATTCTTAGGAGTTGGAATTATAATAGATTTTTTTCCAAAGCTCTGGTATTTTATGCAAATCAAGTGAGAGCTCATCCTCCAACTGGGCCAAAATGAGCCAGCCATTGAGGTAGTTCAGAATGCGGATTCCAATCTGTTACAGAGGGGAGAGGGCCACATCCATGCACTTCGTGAAAGTGTGTGGAGCTAGAGACAGTCCGAATGGAAGGACCGTATATTGATATGCCACGCCCTCGAAGGCGAATCTCAAGAATCGCCTGTGTTGGGAGGCTATCTGGATGGGGAAGTAAGAATCTTTCAGATCCAGAGAGAAGAACCAATCCTCTTGGCACACTTGCGAGAGATTTGTTTCAAAGTAGTCATCCTGAACGTCCGTTTCATAAGGGCGTGGTTCAGGTGTCTGAGAACGAGGATGGGCCTGAGGCCGCCATCCTTCTTGGGGACAAGCAAATAGCGGATGTAAAAGCCTGACTCGCTCTGGTCTGGCGGAAGCATCTCCACGGCACCTTTTGCCGGCAAATTCATCACCTCGGATTGGAGGACATGAGCCTCGTTGCTCCCTACTGAGGTGGGAACCACGCCGCTGAAGCGCGGGGGTCTGCGAGCGAACTGATGTGTGTGTCCTCATTCTGTTGTCCCCAAAACCCCTTTTGACACTCTGGGGATGGCTTCCATGTGGCTTCTTCAGCCTGTGTGGCAAGGGGTTGGATTGGTCCAAGTGACAGGACAATGTGTAGGGACCTGATGTTCAAGGTTCAGCTGAGCGCTGTCTTGCATGTAGAAATGGGGACTTCCTTTACTGCAGGGGGGATAAGACACATGGGAAAAAGACCAGTGTGAGCTCACTTAGTTCCACTCAATCAGCCCTGCAATTCCATCGTTTCCCTGTCTTGAGAGAAAGAGTATGGTGGAGAATGAGGGGAGGAGCCACTTTCTAGAGAAAGCTGCCGTAGTGAGAGCACTCATCCTCAATGAACATGGCTTGCGGGGACAGAGCTGGCAAGTGACACGGTCAGAGGTTCAACATTTTAAAACCAGATGCCCGTGAAAAATGCTCTTTTAGAAAATAGTTATATGAGTCTCACTTGATAGTCATAGGGGAGAACGTCATACATAAATGAGCTGCTAGCGCATTCAGCTGAGCACTGTCAGTGCTGTGCTCACTCTTACAGCACGCAAAGAGCTGGGAAATCCCCTTGCTGCAGGAAGGATGAGACATGTGGAAAATATAGACCAGCGTGAGCTCACCTAGTCCCATTCAATCAGTCTTGTGATTCCATTGTTTCTTTGTCTCATGCTAGAGAGAAAGAGAACAGTGGAGACTGAGGGGAGAAGCCACTTTCTTCTGTGAACACAGTGAGGCGAGACACGCGCTCTCAAAGTGAGAGTGCCCATCTTCAATGGATGCGGCTTGCAGAGGCAGGGCCAGCAAGTGATGTGCTCAGAGGTTCAGCATTTTACAGCAAACGCCAGTGAAATGTTACTTTAGATTTAAATGTATTCCATAAGTCTGGCCTGAAAGTTATAGGAGAGAACGTCATGTCATAGAGCTGTCAGTGCTGTATTCAGCTGAGCACTGTCAGTGTAGTACTCGCCCTCACAACGCGCACAGCACCGGGAAATCCCCTGCTGCAGGAAGAGTGAAACACGGGGTACAGACCAGCAAGAGCTCACTTAGTCCCATTCACTTTGCCCTGTGACCCATTGTTTCTTCATCTCAGCTTGAGAGAAAGAGAACAGTGGAGAGCGAGGAAAGGAGCCGCTTTCTAGAGAAAGCAGTCCATAAATGGACTCGTAGTGAGAGTGGTTATCCTCAATGAATGCAGCTTGCGTGGGTGAAGCCGGCAAGTGACGGGAGTGCTCAGAGGTTTGGCATTTTACAACAAACACCGGTGAAAAGATGCTCTTTCATAGGGAATATGTTCCATGAGTCTCACCTGAGTCGTAGGGGAGAACGTCATGTCATAATTAGCTGAGCTGCAGTCGGCTGAGCGCTGTCAGCATTGAGCTCGCTCTCGGGCACTCTTAGTGAGAGCGCTCATCCTCAATAAATGTGGCTTGTGGGGGTGGAGCCGGCAAGTGACGCGCTCAGAGGTTCGCTCTTATATAAAATATGCTCTTTTAGAGAAATAAACTCTGTATACTCACCTGACAGAAGCAGGGGAGGAGCATCATTTTCAGAGATGCATCGGAAGTTAGCTTCTAATAAAAATTGCTGGATGCCAGCAGGGGATGCAGCCGAACCAGCTTGCTGCCGAGCGCTGAATCAGCTGCTTGCAGAGTGGGGGTCTTTTGGCTCGATAGCAGATACCGGCGGCCGAGTCAGCTCAATCTGCTGCAAGGGCTTTTTCAACGGCGAGAAGGCTTCTTCAGCTTGTTTCAAAGTCCAGGGAAGAGATAGTCTTCGTCGCTGAAAGATAATTAATCTGTAGATACTATGTCAGAATGCCTGCTTATGTAGCCAGATGGCCCCGCCCATTTCCCATTTCATCGCCATAGGCGCGTGCAGCTCCGCTGCCTCTTCATTGGTTCGTTTTACCTGAACTGCACAAACCAATGGCCGTGCAGTTTCACTGAGTGATTGAAAACGTTTTCAGTAAAAGGATTCGGAGAAAAGAAAGTTTTCCCCACCGCGTCTAGCGATGCAGTACGAGTGAAGTATTGAAAAGGAACTAACATTAACTAATGGGGCCTTATTATAAAGTTGTACCATAAAAATATAACTAATGCAGAATATATATATATATATATATATATATATATATATATATATATATATATATATCTTTACTTCATTGTCATATGATGCTTATGCATAATGTTCTATGACAGTGCAGCAGTGAAACTTGATGGCTTATTTTGGCTAGCTCTGAGATAATAAATGTCTCAAAAAAGCTGTTCAAATACTAATAAAAACAGCTTGGGTTTCTTTAAAATTATAAAACCCATTCCATTAGCAAATTATTGAGGTCACAGCACAACATACTTTACTACACAAAAGAAATGAAGCAGGCAATAGATGGGGCATAGTTTACAAACTGTTTAATTGAAATGTAATCACATCATAACATTTTTTTACAGGTCAGAAGTGCATAAGACGGACGAGGAATCATTCTGCCTGACTGAACCTCTTGCAGTCGCTTAATATCAATAAATCGGCCCTGGAGAAGGAGGTCGTCCCTTTTGACTGTATATCTCCCCTGATCTGCGAGTCAGCCCACCCAGCCATGTGGCACAGATGCAACATTAATTATCATAAAACCGTTGGCCATGTGCAGGGACTTCAAAGTGCCCAAACGTCAGTCTGAGCGACTACAGAGAGCCTCAGTGTGACTAATGAGCTAGCCGAGTAGAAACAACAGCAAGAGGACAAGTGCTGGAAAACCTTCCCTAGTGAAACAAAATCAATAAAGCTAACTGTTTTCAGTGCGAGAGGAATATTTACTTTCTTTCTTTTTTTTTTCTTGAAATAATGCTATTCATGTCTCTCCAGCAGTGGTGCTGACTTAGTCAACATAAAACACATTTAAACATTTCTGAGTGAAATGTCTGTCTACTGTGTACACTTTTTATGTTTATGTTAAAGGTGGGGAAAAGTTATTTTTCAAAAACACTGTATGGAAGTTAGTCAGGCTGACACTAACAACAAACGTGTAACTAATCAGCATTAGGGGGCGTATAATGGTCGAGAAGAGAGAATGAGCATGAGGGAGATTTGAAGAAAAACAAAGAGAGATGCAGAAACAGAGATGAGACACAATAAAAAAGAGCTCAAAAGAATATCACTGGAATGAAGGTTTATGACTAGGCAAGCAATTTAGGACACACGTTAATATTAGAAAAGCTTTCCAGCACTGGAGAGAGCTAAGCAGGAAGGCCTGAAAATAGACGCGGAGGCTGCTTTGATTCCGCTTTACACGTGAGTAAATCTGGGTTTGAATGTCATTGATTGTCTGGAGCTGCTGTGCTGTTGATGACTAACAACAATTTCCTCTTGTGTACTGCAAGTTCATTTTTTGTGCTTCCTTGTCATTCGTTCATCATCTGCACTTTATTTTTCGTGAAGCATTATTTTGTTGCGCGTCAGCTGTAATAAACAGACATCCACTCTCGCATTGCGTGTGTAACTGTGGCCTGATAGTTGTGCAGGTAAACCACTTTGTGCGTCATTGTTAGTGCTCTCGCCTTGCCTGCCAGCAGTGATCAAGCCGGGGTTCAAAACTGACTCTGAGCAGGCTGGTTAGGATTGGAGGGTGAGTTTTGGAGGCGGAGCAATGAAGAGAGGGGTGGGTTTGTTTGGGTTGATTTCAAATATCAACAACGTCCAACAGCGTTTTTTTTTAAAAATGGCTTACCCCACCTTTAATATATGAGAAAATGATTTGAAGTCCAGATCCCAAATCCCATAATTGGTAACATCTGGCTTTAACACTAGAAACGCTATAGGGTAAAATATCCCAATATTCCAGTCACTGACTTTTACTAAAAATTGACTTTTACTTATGTTATTTGCAATCTGTTACAGTCACCGGTTCCTGCACTACACTTCCCAGCATTCCCTCTGCCCTGCACCTGCACATCATCTCTATCACCCGCACCTGAAGGCAATCTTCATCATTATCACTCATGTGGACTCCCTTTATAAACAGTCACTTTACCCACCAATACTGTCGGTTATCTTACATGTTAATGTTGTGTGTGTATACCTCTGTTTCTGTTTATATTGGATTGTCTAGTAAAGTATTACTCCTTGATCTCCGTTCCTCGTCGTGTGTATTCCTACACAGCAACGTTTTGTAACACAATCCCCTGTTGTTAAGAATTATTTAGATAAAACCGGATTAAAAAACAGGGCATTTATACCTATAAGCACCAGCGGGTCAAATTTACCCATATATGCCTTCATGTTTGCGCTGTCATTTTTGCACCACTTATGTTTTAATGCCTTTTACCCACTGAGATCACAGTAATCAGTTTTAGTCACAATGGATAAAAGAAGGTGATTTTATGGATGCCAAACAGATATTAGAGGCACTAATGAGTGCCATGAGTGATGAGTGCTATTTATTCTACTCTGCCCTTTACCCGAAAAATATTTCCAATCTATGATGTAATGAATAGAACAATTCTTAATAATTACCCCAAGTTTACTGGTGTTGTTCTCTTATTCAAATGATACCTAACTAAACAAATTAATAATTAATTAGGTGAAACTGTGCGCTTGAATTTGTTGTTGCATCATAGGCTACATCTTATGCAGCGCAGTGAATTATTATTGTCTATTTTGGGTATTTTAGTAATTTAAATAACAATAATTTAAATTAATGACATTTTATTATAATATTACACCACCCAAATATGTATTTATTTCCTTCTAATTCTCGTTGTCATTGCACGCTGGTTTATATTCACCGTTAAGAGAAGTGATTAGTATAGCCTGCTTAAAATAGCCTTGAACATAAAACAACAGGACAAAAACATAGTTGATGACTAAACATTATAATTTTATGGCTCTAGACATTACTTTGTGAAGACAGTGGCATAATACAGTGACATATGTTTTTTACCCATATCAAAACAGTAGTCGTGTGTTTGGGTGTATTTTACCCGCTGGCGGTTTTAGGTTTACAATGACCCCTGGTGGATCTAGTGTTAATAAAACATTGAAACCATAAGGTCAAAGATAAAACAAACACTGTGCAAATCAAGAGACAGAGTAACCAACCCTGTAACCATTTTATGAGATGATTTCATATGAATCCATAATGAATTTAAGAAAAAGGCTCACCCTGAAACATAACTGTCAGTGGGACATAATTAGATTGTATGAATTCATACAAGTTAGCCACCAATTCACCTAAAAGGAAAACAGTTAATGTCCGCATGAAACGGATGTTGTGACAGTCTGTTCATCCCTACTGCGACATATGTCTAAGTGAAATGGCTTCTGGTACAAGAACAAATGTAGGGCGGGACTTGATTTCATCCATAGGGAATTGATTTGATGGTTGGATGGTTGTGGTTATTGGTGGATCTCATGTGAGTGACAGGTTGTCCCACCCTCAAGCCAGTAAACGCGACATTAGAACAGAAATGCTGCAAGAGGGAGGGGAAGTTATTTTGATTAAAGATTATGAGACATGAATTAAAAAGAAAAAAGATCATGTATAATAAATACTGCACTATACTACACATACTGTTATAAAAAACATCAACAACAAAACTGAATTGTCAAAATTCAATAATTGAATTTCGACAATTCTGATATCTTTAAGAATTGCTGTGAGACTGTGTTGGAGTAACAGTGCTTGGGTAAAAATCACCATTATCCCTTTCCCCCTAATTAATACATTTTGTTAAGTATTTAATTTGTAAATCAAATTACTTTAAGCAAGTCAATGTATTTACACGTGAATTGTCTATTGTACAACCCTGTGGGAAATGCTTCAGATAGATGCAGTTTCTATGCATTGCAGTATTGCGTTTTTGCAGTATTGGTTTATCGTGTTTACGCAGCACATCTCGAGCAGCTTGCATGCCTCTTTTCTAGTGTGTCTTTAAAATTGTCTTTAATTCACATCATAAATCACATTAAAGTCCATAATTGGTGGAAGCACATGAAAGATGCCCTGTGTCTGGGATGGCCACATCTTCAGGGTTTATCAGGCATTTCTGCTAATGAGATCACTCCCATGAGAGACCTTTCGTAATTACAATTATCTCAGGAATTTAAACCTTACAAACCTTAACTTGACCCATGATTTTGTATATATACAGGTGCTGGTGATATAATTAGAATATCATCAAAAAGTTGATTTATTTCACTAATTCCATTCAAAAAGTGAAACTTGTATATTATATTCATTCATTACACACAGACTGATATATTTTGTATATATGTTTATTTCTTTTAATTTTGATTATTATAACTGACAACTAAGGAAAATCCCAAATTCAGTATCTCAGAAAATTAGAATATTGTGAAAAGGTTCAATATTGAAGACACTTGGTGCCACACTCTAATCAGCTAATTAACTCAAAACACCTGCAAAGGCCTTTAAATGGTCTCTCAGTCTATTTATGTAGGCTACACAATCATGGGGAAGACTGCTAACTTGACAGTTGTCCAAAAGACGACCATTGACACCTTGCACAAGGAGGGCAAGACACAAAAGGTCATTGCAAAAGAGGCTGGCTGTTCACAGAGCTCTGTGTCCAAGCACATTATTAGAGAGGCGAAGGGAAGGAAAAGATGTGGTAGAAAAAAGTGTACAAGCAATAGGGATAACTGCACCCTGGAGAGGATTGTGAAACAAAACCCATTAAAAAATGTCGGGGAGATTCACAAAGAGTGGACTGCAGCTGGAGTCAATGCTTCAAGAACCACTACGCACAGACGTATGCAAGACATGGGTTTCAGCTGTCGCATTCCTTGTGTCAAGCCACTCTTGAACAACAGACAGCGTCAGAAGCATCTCGCCTAGGCTAAAGACAAAAAGGACTGGACTGCTGCTGAGTGGTCCAAAGTTATGTTCTCTGATGAAAGTAAATTTTGCATTTCCTTTGGAAATCAGGGTCCCAGAGTCTGGAGGAAGAGAGGAGAGGCACACAATCCACGTTGCTTGAGGTCCAGTGTAAAGTTTCCACAGTCAGTGATGGTTTGGGCTGCCATGTCATCTGCTGGTGTTGGTCCACTGTGTTTTCTGAGGTCCAAGGTCAACGCAGCCGTATACCAGGAAGTTTTAGAGCACTTCATGCTTCCTGCTGCTGACCAACTTTATGGAGATGCAGATTTCATTTTCCAACAGGACTTGGCACCTGTACAAAGCTACCAAAGTGCCAAAGCTACCAGTACCTGGTTTAAGGACCATGTTATCCCTGTTCTTAATTGGCCAGCAAACTCACCTGACCTTAACCCCATAGAAAATCTATGGGGTATTGTGAAGATGAAGATGCGATATGCCAGACCCAACAATGCAGAAGAGCTGAAGGCCACTATCAGAGCAACCTGGGCTCTTATAACACCTGGGCAGTGCCACAGACTGATCGACTCCATGCCACGCCGCATTGCTGCAGTAATTCAGGCAAAAGGAGCCCCAACTAAGTATTGAGTGCTGTACATACTTTTCAGTTGGCCAAGATTTCTAAAAATCCTTTCTTTGTATTGGTCTTAAGTAATATTCTAATTTTCTGAGATACTGAATTTGGGATTTTCCTCAGTTGTCAGTTATAATCATCAAAATTAAAAGAAATAAACATTTGAAATATCAGTCTGTGTGTAATGAATGAATATAATATACAAGTTTCACTTTTTGAATGGAATTAGTGAAATAAATCAACTTTTTGATGATATTCTAATTATATGACCAGCACCTGTATATGTATGTGTGTGTGTGTGTATATATATATATATATATATATATATATATATATATATATATATATATATATACATATATATACACACACACACACACACTATATTGCCAAAACTATTGGGACACCCCTCCATATCATTGAATTCAGATGTTCCAATCACTTCCATGGCCACAGGTGTAAAAATCAAGCACCCAGGCATGCAGACTGCTTCTACAAACATTTCTGAAAGAATGGGTTTCTCTCAGGAGTTCAGTGAATTCAAGCGTGGTACTGATAGGTTGCCACCTGTGCAATAAGTCCACTCATGAAATTTCCTCACTACTAAATATTCCACGGTCAACTGTTAGTGGTATTATAACAAAATGGAAGCAATTGGGAACAAAAGCAACTCAGCCACAAAGTGGTAGGCCACGTAAAATCACATATCAGGGTCAGCGCATGCTGAGGCGCACAGTGCGCAGAAGTCACCAACTTTCTGCAGAGTCAATAGCTACAGACCTCCAAACTTCATGTGGCCTTCAAATTAGCTCAAGAACAGTGCATAGAGAGCTTCATGGAATAGGTTTCCATGGCTGAGCAGCTGTATCCAAGCCTTACATCAAGTGCAATGCAAAGCGTCGGATGCAGTGGTGTAAAGCACACCACCACTGGACTCTAGAGCAGTGGAGACGTGTTCTCTGGAATGGTGAATCACGCTTCTCTGTCTAGCAATCCGATGGATGAGTCTGGGTTTGGCGGTTGCCGGGAGAACGGTACTTGCCTGACTGCATTGTGTCAAGTGTAAAGTTTGGTGGAGGGGGGATTCTGGTGTGGGGTTGTTTTTCAGGGGTTGGGCTTGGCCCCTTAGTTCCAGTGAATGGACCTCTTAACACATGAACTTATACTTATTTAATATAGAGTTGGCCCACCCTTTGCAGCTTCAGCATATCAAGACATTTTGGACAATTTCATGCTCCCAACTTTGTGGGAACAGTTCGGGGCCTTCCTGTTCCAACATGACTGCGCACCAGTGCACAGAGCAAGGTCCATAAAGATATGGATGAGCGAGTTTGGTGTGGAGGAACTTGACTGGCCTGGCCCTGACCTCAACCCGATAGAACACCTTTGGGATGAATTAGAGCGGAGACTGCGAGCCAGGCCTTCTCGTCCAACATCAGTGCCTGACCTCACAAATGCGCTTCTAGAAGAATGGTCAAAAATTCCCATTAACACACTCCTAAACCTTGTGGAAAGCCTTCCCAGAAGACTTGAGGCTGTTATAGCTGCAAAGGGTGGGCCAACTCCATATTAAATAAGTATAAGTTCATGTGCACGTAAAGGCAGGTGTCCCAAAACTTTTGGCAACGTGTGTGTGTGTGTGTGTGTGTGTATATATATATATATATATAATAAAATATGTATATGCACAACATTTGAATATATTAAATTATTAAATTTGGTGGTCACACCAGATACTGACTGGTTTTCGGAACAGATGCCACTATGCTAGGGAATCAATTTAGTGCTAGAGAGCAAGCGCAAATCCTGGAAGCGGCAGGTCGCAGCACAACTTCCGGTGGCATCCAGTGGAGTAGTTTTTTTTTTTGTTTTTGTTTTTTTTTTAAATAAAAGATTTGATGATGCATATTATATACCAGCAAGCAGATGCGACCTGAATATGAACCCAATAAGCTAAACTGCGTAAGCATTTTCCCATAAAAGAACGTACACACACACACACAAGAGGAGTGCCCAGCGGCCGATAGACATATACGCACACACACACATTATTTATTTATATGCTTATTTATTTAGTTAATGTGATCTCACATTTGCCCATTTTCATTTTTGTAGATATTACAAACATTTTCTATACTTTCTATACATTGAACTGCCAAATTTCCATTCATCACTTTATTCATTTATGTGCATTAAATGAATGTAAAATAATCTG
The DNA here is from genome assembly GCA_037950675.1 of Hypophthalmichthys molitrix. Taxonomy (NCBI): domain Eukaryota; kingdom Metazoa; phylum Chordata; class Actinopteri; order Cypriniformes; family Xenocyprididae; genus Hypophthalmichthys; species Hypophthalmichthys molitrix. The sequence goes on from CM075501.1 coordinate 26,153,515, forward strand.
CCAAAACTTACATAACCTCAAAGCCACAAGGATCATAATTTAAGATAAATTAATTTCTGATGTTTGTGTGTTGCACGGCTTCTGCCATCAGTCGTTGCCTGACATCAGTCAAGGCAAGGGAGGCAGAGTCTCTTTAGAGAAAACACTGGATGAGGAAATTATCGATATAACAAAAATAAAACAATGCAAGTATTACAAAATGTGACATTAAAAATTGTAAAAGTCTCTAGTTTTTATATAGTAACTCTGTCCAACAGGGACACCCGCTGGTAAAGTTAAGAAGAACAACTGAACATCAGTTAACAAATAAAATATATTGTTTGAATTGTTACTTTTTTGGAATAAATGTAAAAATACGGAATAAAAATAAAAAAAAACTTAACTTGATGAGATTTATTGGTTTTAATAAACAGAATATTACATAGTGTAAAAATACAAAATATAATTATATTTAGCCTATTTTATGTAATGTTTATTATAACAGGAATATGTGACAACATTAAGTGTAACAGGGACATGAATTAAAAAAAACAGTGATACATAAAAAATTGTCTAATAATAATAATAATACACGTTTGCCTCATTATTTTAAAACACCACCACACGTAGTGGCGCTGGCAGGAAGTGGCGCTGCGACCTGCTGCTGCCAGGATTTGAGTTTGCTCTCAAGCGCTAAATTGATCCCCTAGCATAGCGCCATCTGCTGTTTTGGAAGAGGAAGTTGCTCAGCTGCATTTGTGAGAAAATCGAGCCGAGAGATCTCATAAAAAGGCAAATATCTCACAATCGTAACAATTGTTTAATTATGGCACAAAATTCACTCAATAAAATAGGCCTTTTATGTACATAGAAAAAGTCTTAGATCTTTGAGTTCAGCTCATGAAAAATGGGGGCAAAAACAAAAGTGTTGCGTTTATAATTTTGTTCAGTGTAAATACAAAATGCAGTTGTGCTTCCCTAAATTCAAATTCTGTTCAAATCAAGAACTGGGTTAGAATTTAAAAGACATTCTCTATTAAATTTTAATTATCTCAAAACCCTGATGTGGAGAGTTCTAAATCAGTCACTCATGAGGTTCTATTCCAATTCAGATATTGCCATAGAAGGCAGCAGCTGACAGCAGGACAGATTAGTAAGGTTTTGGAACAGAGCCCATGTGTGAGAGAAGCGCGTGTGTTGAGGTACTTGTAAGCAGCTCTGATTAAAGAGACGTTGGATGTCATTCTACTAGACAGACCTATGGGACAGCTGCCAATATAAGCCCGTCCCCAGGGGTGTTGAAATAGAGATAGCAGTCAGTAACTGACACAAAGTACATGGCAGTAGAGGGCTTCTTTGAAGGACAGAGGTCGGAGTTGTGCTGCGTTGTGATAAACATCCTAGCAGTCACAGTGTGAGATGTGAATTGTTCCTGACTGAGAGATTGACTGCAATGTTACAGCACTTTTCTTTTTCTCATTTATATCTAGCATTTGGACACACTTAAGCTGATATTCTAATAATAAAAAAAAAATAATAATAATAATAATAATAATTTTGATGAGATATGTTTAAATTAAGGCTGTCCGTTAACAAAAAAATAATGAAACTAATTACATGATGTGCCAGTTAAGTGAAATTAATTAATAGTTTTAAAAAAAAATCATTAAATTATTATGTGAATGAACTGAAAAGATATTAAACTGGCATACTAGAATAAATAGATTTTTTTTATTTCATGTCATTGAACATAAGCCCATGTGCTCCCCAAAAATGTTAAATGAATTTAAGTCATTAAAATCTGAATAAAATGTGTTGTGTTTTATGAGAAAATATATGGCACTGGCTTTGTTGAGGTCTAAAATCACAATAGGATAATAGCCACAAGTCCGCTTCTAAACTGGAAAGATATTAAACAAAAATGTTTACTAGTTAGTGTGTTTTGCATAATTAGTGGAGGTCATGGTTGCATTAATTTTAAGTTAATGTTTTTTTTTTTTTTTTTTGGGGGGGGGGGGGGGTCACACTATTAATAGTTAGTAAGGTAGCTGTTGTAGTGGTTACGTTTAGGTATGGGTAGGATTAAGGGATGTAGAAAAAGGTATTAATATGTGCTTTATAAGTACTAATAAACATCCAATCTGCTAGTAATATGCAAGCTATTAAGCAACTAGTTAATAGTGAGAATTGGTCCCCAAACTAAAATGTTACTCCTTTTTATAATAAAATAAACATTTTCCTCCAATATGCTCTGGCCATAGTTATAGACACCCTTTCATTCAATACTTTTTGCAATCTCCATTTGCCAATTTAACAGCTCTGAGTCTTCACCTATAATGCCCAATGAGGTTGCAGAACACCTGACAAGAGATCAGAGACCATTCCTCCATAAAGAATCTCTCCAGATCCTTCAGATTCCCAGGTCCATGTTGGTGCCTCTCCTCTTCAGTTCACCCCAGTCATCTTCTATAGGGTTCAGGTCAGGGGTCTAGAATTGCAATGGCAGAAGCTTCATTTTGTGCTCAGTGACCCATTTTTGAGTTGATTTTGATGTTTGTTTTGAATCATTTTCCTGATGGAAGATCCAACCATAAGATTTCTAGAAGAGGGGGTCAGATTTTTATTTTTTACCAGTTCATATCTGATAGAATTCATGATGCCACGTATCTGAACAAGATATCCAGAACCTTCAGCAGAAAAAAGGGCCACAAAATTAAAGATCCAGCAGTATAATTTACTGGGGAATGGAGTACTAATCTCTGTGTGTACCTAATTAAAGCTGTTTTATGTTTTTTATTTTTATTTTATTTTTATTTTTTTTATTATTTAATTTAATTTTTTTTTAAAACAAAACCAAGTAATTGCTTTTTAATTGCATTTAAAACACTCAAACACACGTGCACATACACACACCACTCACACTTGTAGTGTTACAATGTTAGAATGTAGGCCTAATGTGATTTGACTTTTTTTTTTTTTTTTTTTTTTGCACAAAATATAGCATAGACTACACCATGGGTTTTCAACCGGAGGTCCGCGGCGGTACTGCAGGGGGTCCGCTAATTAATGTCGGATCATTAATAATTTTTAATAAAAATTATTTTTTGTTAAAAAAAATAAACATGGGTAAAAACATCAAAGATAAAATATTTAAATTTAAAAAATATTATAATTCTTACATTAATAGCTTTAATAAAACCCTTGCATCCACGTGCAGTCACGTAGATGTAAAATACGTCAACGCAGACTTAGCGGCTAAAAAAAAAAAACTAGGAGCGTGCTAATTTGAAAACGCTAATGGCTAATAATTTATATAAAATTTTAATCGCTTTGTAATATCTACACCCTGAGTAACATTAAGTGACTCATCTGTCTCTTCAGCAACAGCTGGTGCAAATCCAGATGTGGATCCTAATAAACCCGCTGCAGAAGCCCCGGCCAAACGCAAACGAGATAAGTCCAGAAAGTACTCAGAAACATATCTAAATCTTAGATTTACTTATAAGGACACGGGCGGCATTGAATTGCCGGTGTGTGTTATTTGTTCAGCCGTACTGTCAAATGAAAGCATGAAACCATTGAAGCTGCAGCGTCATTTGGAGACAAACCATGGTCATCTGTGTGACAAACCACTGGAATACTTTCAGGCTAACCTCAAATCTTTCAAAGGGTAACAGACAATAATGAGAAAATCAGCTAAAGTTGGTGAGCTTGCTTTGAAAGCGTCATATCAGGTGGCTCTTAGAATTGCTCAGTGCAAAAAATAATATAAAATCGCAGAAGATCTGATATTGCCTGCAGCCACTGATATGTGCAAAACAATGTTTGGGAATGAATAAATAAATGAATAAACTGAAAACCATTCCGTTGTCAGATACAACCATTGCTCAGCGGATTGATGAAATGGCATCTGATGTGAGAGCGCAACTGGTAGAGAAACTGAAGCTGGCAAAGGCCTTTGCATTACAGCTGGATGAGGCTACAGATGTCTCAAAGGATGCACAGCTTTTGGCATTTGTACGCTTTGCAGATGGAAATGAAATGAAGGAAGTATTTTTTGTTTTGTAAACAGCTGCCTAAATTCACAACAAGCTCTGAAAATTTTCAAAGCAATTGATGAGTTTTTCCAAGAATGTATCATGCTGTGTACTGATGGTGCGAGATTCATGGCCGGAGTAAAAAGTGGACTAATAGTGCTTGTCAAACAAGTAGCTCCAAATGTTCTGTGGACTCATTGCATGTTGCATAGAGAGTCTCTGGCTGCGAAACAAATGAGTGGAGAATTTTCCGACATTATGGATTCTGCGTTGGCTTTCTCGTGGATCAGTATTGTCGCGTGTGTTTGAGTTACGCGCATCTATTCACAAGTTTTTCCTTAAACATTGCACAGAGCTGGCTGCAAAGTTCAGTGACAATACATGGCTCACTAAATTGGCTTATCTGGCGGATGTTTTCTCTGAGCTGAACAGACTGAACTCTTCTATGCAGGGCTGCAATGCACATGCCAATCAGCTTTATGACAAGATAGATGGTTTACTAAGAAAATGAAAAGATGGAGAGAGCGAGTCAAAGAGGGAATTTTTTTTCATGTTTCCATCTGTGGATGACCTGTGCGATTCTGCTGTGCTTTCGCCTCAAGTGACAGATTTAATTTAGGGGCAGTTTGGAAAGTACTTTTCTGAAGCTGAGTCCTGGCGAAAGAACAAGACATGGATACAGTTTCCATTTTAAAACAATGCATCGGATGGATCAAATTTGACAGTGACAGAGCAGGATCAACTGATTGATTTAAGCACTGACATACAGAAACATATACAAGACAAGCCCTCTTGCCCAGTTCTGGATCTCCTGCCAGAAGGACTTTCCTCAACTGGCAACAAAGGCAATGATGAGCATTTTGTCTTTTGCCACAACCTATCTTTGTGAAAGTGCATTCTCCTCCCTCTCCTACCTGAAAAGCAAATATCGTGCAAAACTGCAGCCTGAGTCTGACATGATACTCTGCCTAGCAACATTGATATCCCCCAGAATAGACAGCCTTTGTGTAATTCACCAAGGTCAGTAATCTCATTAAATACATCTTAAAGTTAAAACTGAAGGTCAGGTCTGTAAATATAGTTGTACACGACCTGACAGTAAAATTAACATGTAAAGTTCTATTAAACTTAAAGCTGAAGGTTATGTAAATGTATAATTATCCACCTGACAGTAAAATTAAATGTAAAGTTCTATTAAAATTAAGGCTGTAATTCATGTAATTGTATAATAGTATAACCTGACTGTAAAAAGAAAATGTACGAAACTGCAAATAATTAAGACAACTGTGAACAACTTAATAAATTGTGATTTTAATTGCAAAATATTTTTATGATGCATAAATCTTTTGAAAAATGTGAAAATATATGAAAATATACAGACAATGAGGCATGTACAACAACAACATAGTTCTAACTGTCTTAAAATAATATAACTAGCGTATTGTGATTGTTTTCTATTAAATATCAGAGGCTATGTTTCACACATTTTGTATCGGGGGTCCCTGCCCCATGTCTCTATCACCTAAGGGGTCCTTGACTGGAAAAACGTTGAAGACCCCTGGACTACACGGTTACATTCACTATGTTTGTTTTCATAGCCTTTAATAAGAACATTGTTTGTACGACAATGTTGGGCAGAATGTGAAATAACATTTTTAAAATTAAATACAGATTTAAAAACAAAAAATTCAAACAGGAAAAATGTACAAAATATGTCTCAGGTTACGCATGTAACCATGGTTCCCTGAGAACAGGGAACGAGACACTGCATCTTAACGCATTTGGGGAACGCCTTAGCGGGAACCGGTGTCTGAAATGCTATCAAATCACGGCAATCGTATTGGCCCGTGACAGCCTATGACGTCACTACTAGTGCGACCCGAACACACATAAGGAGCACCTAGAGAACAAGTCATCCACTTCTCGTCTGAGAAGAATTTTTTTTTTTTTTTGGCCATATTGACCAGCCCTACATTATGGGATGCTTTAAATGCTGAATTTTCCATGTTTTAGTTAAGCAGTAATGATAGATTATTATATCACTTGTTAAATAATTATTAACATTTAGTGCTGCATTTCTAATTCGCTTTTTTTTTCCGCGCCGCCCCAAAAATTTTTAGCACCAGCTGCCACTAAGATGGGCACACCCATACACATACACACATACACACACACAGATGCATTCACACACGCTTACACACACACAAACGCAAAAGAACAACCAAGGGTTTAGCATGTAAGATTTATATGGTGTACAAGGAGTTGCAGTCGAAATTACAAATCCTTGATCACTTTTAGTCAACTTTGATGAAACTCCCCTCAGCTAGCACGTCTTTTTGAAGTGACTAGCAGCCTTGTCACCTGACCTGAATACTGCACGCTGATTCGCTAAAACGGACATATCGGGTTGTGTTCACAAACAGCAAGGGTGTTACATGTGCCCTGGGTCTGTGTTCATCAACTTTATTTTATGGACTCCATTTCCCACAATTCCCCATCTAGGAACCAATCACACACTCACACCTGTTTCCCATCAGTGACTCTTTATAAGCTGCACTCAGACACACACACATTGCTCAGTATTGTTTAGCCATTGATTTGTATTCCGTTTGTTTCTTGTCCTGCCTTGTCATGCTTAGCCTGTGTTTTGACCCTGGACTGTTTCCTTGTTTTTGATCATTTGCTGCCTGCCTTGACCATTGCCTGTGTTTTTGGATTACTCTTTTGCCTTGCCTTCCTGTTACTGTTTGCTGGTGATCGACCTACTGCCTGTTTGACTACGCTCTTCTTATGAAAAAAGCCTGCACGTGGATCTCCAACTCCATTGTCCCGCTCCCTACATTACAGAATACTCAGCCATACCAAGATCCATGGCTTTTATGAGTGTTTCCAGTCCAACCATGGATCCAGTCACCCAGCTACTATGCCTTCGGCAAAGAGACTTATATGTTCACCAATTCTGTGAGTTATCGTTTCAAGTTCCATTTGACGATGTGGCTTTAAAAGATATTTTCCATTTTGGCCTAAATGAGCCCATAAAATCCTGGTTTCCTGATAGGAAGTTCAGCAGATCTTCCAGAGCCTCATCACGTCTCAGCAGAGCTTCCAGAGCCCTCAGCCGAGATGGCTGCCGCGCCTGAGCCCTCAGCCGAGATGGCTGCCGCGCCTGAGCCCTCAGCCGAGATGGCTGCCGCGCCTGAGCCCTCAGCCGAGATGGCTGCCGCGCCTGAGCCCTCAGCCGAGATGGCTGCCGCGCCTGAGCCCTCAGCCGAGATGGCTGCCGCGCCTGAGCCCTCAGCCGAGATGGCTGCCGCGCCTGAGCCCTCAGCCGAGATGGCTGCCGCGCCTGAGCCCTCAGCCGAGATGGCTGCCGCGCCTGAGCCCTCAGCCGAGATGGCTGCCGCGCCTGAGCCCTCAGCCGAGATGGCTGCCGCGCCTGAGCCCTCAGAGACTGCAGCGTTGGCCATTATGGCCACAGCCATTTGGTGCATGTGGGCTGCGCACACATCATCTCCAGTTCCAGAGCCTGCGCCAGTCCCAAAGCATGCTTCAGTCCATGAGTCCGCTCCAGAGCCCACTGAATGACGTCCAAGATCGATAAAGACCAGAGGTATGCGTTTAAGGGTTAAGGTTGAAATGTTCAGTCACTTTTTTTGCTGCCAGTTCTTTAAGGTACGAAAATAAACCTGCACTGAGAAATATTAACTGTAGTAACAACAAAGCCCTAAAATGAAAGCTTTCAAATGCAGCACTTAGTACAAACAGAATTAGCTGATATATTACAGCATAAAGTGCCCTCTCAGAAACATTGCATCTACCTCTCACATAAACAAATGCTGTAATTTATTTTGACTGACTCCATCAAAGTGGAAATAAGGTCATTGAATCTCTGAAACTGCAGCGTGAAAGAGCTCGGAGGCAGGTATACAGCTTTCCATAAAATTAAGACAGAAAAAAAAAACAAGACATTCTTATCAGGTTTTGAACAGCCTTGACATTTTTATCTTTCAGCTTGTGACAGATAGATACCCTGTGTCAAATGGCTGTAGATTTTTTTTTTTTTTTTTTTAACCAGCTTGAGGATCAAGCTTATAATGATCTGGTTTAGGCATTAGCATTGATAGGACTGAGAAAGCTCTCTTCACACAGCTTTATACAATTTAATCTTTGAGTTAGAATGCATTTAAGATGTTTGTTTTCACATCTGTCAAGTAGAATCTTGTTAAAGTGAGTGATCAGCCATGCACATATTTGACCCTGACAGAAAATGCAAAACATTCATATCCGTCAAGCATTTTTGATCACCACTAAAGATAAATTCTGTAGCTCAAACAGTAGAGCATGGCACTAGCAACGCAAGGTCATGGGTTCAATTCCCAGGGAATACAAATGATAAAACGTAGCATCTTGAATGCAATGTCAGTCTGCCATGAATGTTGACAGACACTGCCGTTTTAACATAGAACCGCCCTGAGCGAGTTGTACACAGTCCGCTATTGCTGCACTGACGAGAATGTCTCCCAAGCGTTTTAGGTGTTCTGTAGCTGGATGGATTAATCCACATAGCTCTCTCCATTTACTCCCTAAATCTAAACTATTGAAAACGAGGTGGATTAATTTTGTTTTCGAAGAAAATGCTCCCTCATCTCTACTGAAATTCGTTTATGTCTGTGCAAATCATTTCATACTGGACTTCTTTGTGAATGAATGTCAATACAAAAGGACAATACAAAACAGAGGTTGTGCTAAAAATGTGTTACTCAAAGGATAGATCAGTAAACTGTTTGTGATCCAGCTTACAGTTTTCAGAGTGATACTGGATACGGCAGTAATGAAGGTTAGCACTTTATTACAGTTCATCGCAGTTGATTTACGGATATAAAGTTTACCAGTTTATTAAGCACCACTCGAAAAGGCATAAGGTCTTTATATATTTGGTTACTGTTAGTTGTAACTAGTGTTTCTTTGTACTTCGCTGTGTATGTTGATGATGATGCAAGGGAGAGAGAGAGAGAGAGAGAGTTTATGGATAATATTTTAATGCACACTTGCACTTTGTTTTATTAAGCTCTTACAGAGATTTTATAGAGTGAAAACGGACGCTTCATCTTTTGTGTGAAGTACCCCTTACCATTAGGGTGGTTAACAAACTCTTAATTTGAAGAGAAAATGTAGTGACTGCTGTTCTCCACTAGAGGGTGTGATAAGCGAAATAATTGAGAAAAAAGCCATTTTACAAATGAGAGAGAGCGGAGATAAAAGACTTTATCAGAGTGCAAATATTTTAAAAGAGTAATAGAGTGTGAAGTTCTTTTCCAGTGGAATCCGGGGGAAGAAACATCTTTTTGTACTTTTATTTCGAGGAATTCTGGTGAGTGTTTTGTTCCTCTGTTGTTGCTCTGTAATCAGTCATAGGCCTTTGTGTTCAATTAATCATTTACGGTAAGAAATATGATTAACTGATGATGAGAAAATATTAAGATATGCATGTTGTGACGAAGAGATAAAGGATAGTTTTGTCACAAAAAAACAATTGGAGTTCAATCAAATGAGTTCAAATCAACGGCGACACATGTTGTTTAATGTGCATCGGTTCATGCGAACGGATCCAATTTGTGATAGTTTGATATTATTAATCTACTCTGGGGATATATTGTTAAGAAAAAGAATCAGAGTATGTCATGACACAACTTTACGTCATTCAGTTGTTTTATTTTGTTTTTTGTCATATAATAATGTAATATGTCAGACACTGCTCTGTTTAATGTTGATTAAGATTGGTCATACCAAACAGGCCTGATTGTATTTCCTTTTAGATCTGTTGATTATATTTGCAAACTTTGAACTATTTTCAATTGATGGTACCAGTACAACTTTTCTTCTTTCACAAGTTGTAGTGAAATTGCTGTCTCAAATTCTCCTTACGAACTTAACTGTACTGTCATGCTACTGTGCCCATTCATCCTGATTAGTATGGGGTTCTAAATGAACTAGAGTGATACAACAGGTTACAATTGCATCTAAACCAACAAAATGTTTATTAGATCCAATACCCACTAAACTACTGAAAGAGTTTTTATCCATTGCAGAAGAGCATTTTCTCAATATTATTAACTCGTCTTTATATAGGTCATGTCCCAAGACCGTTCAAACTGGCAGATATCTATGAAAAATTTCAGTCAGGATTCAGACCTCATCATGGCACAGAAACTGCGCTTGTTAAAATTACAAATGACTTACAGCCTGGTCAGAAGCTAAAAGTAATTCAATACTAATTTTACTTGATCTCAGTGCTACGTTCGACACTAGATACTAAAATACTCTTAGACAGACTACAAAATCACACTGGTATTCAGGGACAGGCATTAAGGTGGTTTAGATCGTACCTATCAGGCAGTTACCATTTTGTCTATTTAACGGGGAAAAAATCTAAAACGTCAGTAAATTATGGAGTGCTGCAAGGATCTGTGTTAGGCCCTCTGCTATTTTCAATATATATGCTGCCACTTGGTAATATTATAAGAAAATGTGGAATTAGTTTCAACTGCTGATGATACTCAGTTATGTATTTCATCATGACCAGATGAAGTCTCTAAAATATCCAAGTTTACAGAGTGTGTTAAAGATATAAAATATTGGATGACCAGTAATTTTCTTCTATTAAATTCAGATAAGACTGTATTACCTATTGGACCAAAAACCTGTACACAGAATCTCTTAGACGACAATTTGCATTTAGAACGATGTACTGCTACTTCATCCTCTAAAGTTAAAGACCTGGGGGTTTCCCATTCCGTGTAGATCCAGGCCAGCTGGTACAGTTACAGTTTCATTTTCCACTGTGGGGCTAATAACGGCCCCTCTTTGGAATGTAATACAAAAGCGTCCATTGTTGCCTTGGTAACGCAATGGTTTACTGATGTTAAGAGATGTAAATAACAATACCATACTGAAATAGTTAACACTTCCTTGGTAGTCAACAGTAGTGACTTTGAAGAATTACCTATTAATGAAGAATTACCTATCAGATCTTCAGTAATTCCTTATTAGTTTTGCAGTAAGTAAAAAACAATATTCTAAAGTGTTACCACGCTGCCATCTGAACCCTGGTGCACACCAAAGAAGTGGAGAGACCCCTGAAAAGATGGGTCTCAGTCCAACTCCAAACCAACTCTGGTGTGGTTTGAATGAAATATAAACACAGCATGGACCAGAGACATGTAAACAAGCCAAAAACAGGATATGATGTTACAAGACGCTACCCTAAAAAGGACAGAATGCTCAAGCATGCCTGTTTTTTCTCGTCATAGTCGCGATGTTGCCCATAACAGTTTGGTACAGGCATCAGAACTGCATCGCCTCGCAGGAGATCTTCGTTTGTGTGTGTGTGACGGAGGGATTCCTGCCACTGTTTGACTCCTTTACACATTTTGAAATCTCTTCACGATTTCTCAGCTCCATCATATACCATCGTATGTACACGCAAACGGCAAACACATTTAGCCCAGCACAGAGCATTCTTTTGGATGTTCAATCGCAAAATATACGTCATAGATGCCCTTTTTTGGGGGGGTTCAGAGGTAATGACCAGGACCAAAAGAACCAAGAGAACTGAACTACAAGTGTGACCACACCATTAATATTTCTATAATCATTCCAGAAAAGTACTGTTAGGGCCAGTTCACGCAGAACGCGTTTTAAAACACAAGATGCAGGTCAGTGGAATGCAAAAAAGTACAAGACACTTTGTTTTTAAATCGAATTTCCTTTAACTTGAACGGCACATTTTTAAAATGCTGCAAAAGGCACGAGATGTGATTGCAATGGTTAAAGACATCCGTCTAGTGTGTTTACATTTGGAAAAACAATGGAAAAGTAGAGCAGTCGAATGGACAGATGTGTTGTGTGAACTGTCCCATTTTGTTGTAAACCTAGAGGAAACAGTAAACCTATGTTTCTGAATTTTACCCTACAAACTCTTTTCAGACAGGCAGTATTTGCATTTGAATTGTGTTTTGATGACAGACTGACTTCATATCGACCTTTTTTGACAGTGGTCTTTATGACAATCCCCCAGCCCATTAATTCCACCCCCTCTCCTTTCCTCTGCTGTTTCTGAGGTTATTTCCCCAAAGACTTCCATTACCTTAAATTTTATTTGCCTGTTTGAATCGCATGCTGGGAATCCCCACGGATTGTTGTGTGATAGCTGGTGAGTGATGAAATCAGATAGATTGAGTCACACATTCGCTCGGGTCGCCATAAAATTAATGAACTAGGTCTGAATAATGATCCTGTCTTCCTCAGAGTCCCACCTCTTATAATTGAAATCTAAACTGCTGCCACATTGGTGCAATATCTCAGCAAGACCTCTGACCTCTGAAAAAAAGATGTTTATACTTATTCTGCATGACCATATTCTACATCCCTCAATCCTACCTAATGCCTAAACATAACAACATACTTACTAACTATTAACCCTTATGCACTGTTCGATTTCTGGCGACTGCCTGTATGGTCTGGGTCAAATTGACCCTAACTGGATTCAATACAATTCCCCAAAAATCACACTATGAAAAAAAACATACAATCATGTACAAATAATCAACTTTCAATATCAATACTTTTCACAAATTACAAAGAATACATATCTGAATTTATGATTTATAAAAATATTTTTAACCACCATTTTTAAGACTGCCCCTCCCCCCACCTGTGGGACGTTTTACCATTATACATTTATAACAACAATATCTTAGTCTATACCTAAAGTATTCATGACAAACTTTATATCATTTGAAAGCTTTCAGACTCTAGTTTTCATATTTGGTGACTGATTTTCAAAAGAAATGACAGAGCAATAGATAAATAGTGATAGATTCTTCATTTGTGATGTGGTGCCAAACTATAACAAGCTCTGATTCTTTCCGTGTTTTAGGGATTGAATTCAAATCAAATATTAACATTACTGCCAAAACTTCTTCTGAATAGGGTGTGTATTTCATAAATATTTTGAAAAGTATGGAAAAATATGGTTCAGATCACTCAAACCATATATGGAAATCAAGAGTCACCGGTGGAGTCTGGATGTCATGTAGTGAAAAAGTTTGGTACTGCACACAAAAAAATCCAATTGTACACAATAAATGTTTCTTGAGCAGCAGATCATCATATTAGAATGATTTCTGAAGCATCATGTGACACTGAAGACTGGAGTAATGATGCTGAAAATTCAGCTTTGCCATCACAGGAACAAATTACTTTATAAAATATATTCAAACAGTTATTTTAAATTGTAATCATATTTCACAATATTACTGTTTTTACTGTATTTTTAATTAAATAAATGCAGTCTTGGCGAGCAGACGAAACTTCTTTTAAAAACATTAAAAATCTTACCGATTCCAAACTTTTGACTGGTAGTGTATATTATCTGGTGCCTTTCTGATCTTGGAGTGTGATTGGCCACCGGCGTCAGAAATAGCCACGGCGTTGCCTGCCCTAGTGTTGCCTGCCCTTGCAGCAAGTCCCCCTTCCTGTCCCGTAAGAGGTGTCTTGCAGCTGTCTTAGCATCTTATCTGATGTTGCTGACCATTTCTTTATGTTCATTCACCAAGGATCCAATCACAGTGTGGCACGTCTTATTCCACACTGGCAGTTAGACCTCGTTTACACTGTCAGTGACCCAATTCTGATTTTTTACTCATATGTGACACAGATCGGATGTGTTCTATGACCATGTAAACAGGAAAAAAAAAATGCATGCCTCATTCATATGTGAAAATAAATCAGATATAAAACAGATATGTGCCAATGCAACTGTCATGTAAAGAGGCAGATCGGATTTTCTGAGGCATTGCGTTCTGTACGTCATTAAAACTGCGACAATTTGGTACTTCTCCATGGTTTAATGACGTGCAGGAAACATGGAGGAGGAATATGCAGGGCAGTGGTCGACGGCTGAAGTTACCTGACTTCTACGGAGCCCCGCACATGACATGCAGGAAAAAAAGTAAATTGTGTGCAAGTTTTGCTAATTCATTCCCTTGATTTACTAAATCGTACTAAATTGTACTTTGTCCTCACCACTTTTTGCCAAGGTCGATACTGTCCCCACCACTTTTTGAAATGTCTCGTGGCACGGATGTATCTAATACAAAAGAAACGTCTCTAGCTGATTAGCAATTCATTTGTTTGCGTTAAATAATAGGCGATCTGGTGCTGAGATGTGTTGTTTTTTAAATCATGCTGAGTGCTCGTTGCTGCTGTCATCAGTGGCACAACAACGTTCTCTTGGTGCTTGTGCACACTGCGCAGTCTTCACATGAATGAGTGCTTCAATCTATTGCTTAACGCTGTTGCAGAGACTCTCTATTCATTCCAGTGAAATCACAAAAGAAAATACACATAAATGTGTCCCTGCTCTTGATATACAATCAGCGATGAACATTTTTGGTTTTAATAAAAAATAAATAAAATTCATTATACCACGGCAGATTAGAACCCACCCAGAACCTCTGGCACACTAAACAAGGAATCTACCACTAGTCCATCAGGACAATCTGACAGTACATGTGGATCCACGTATTTGACTAATGCAAATACTCTGGAGACTAACAATATATTGTATTATAGTAGATTTAAGGATGAAACTATCATATTAAACATGAGGACTATGTCAATAAATGTTGTGCATTTATTATTGTGATAATACAATTACAATACACCACCCCCCCACACACATCTCTGCCATAAACTGGTCCCTGGAGTGTCATCTTAAAGTGTAAACATGCCCAACTAATGGTACAATTGTGAGACATGTTCAAAAATGAAAACACTTGAAATTTTGAATTTAAATTCCTAAAAAATGGTTGCATAACTTGTGATGGACTGGCCATCCATCCAGGGTTTTACATAAGAAAAGTGGTTTGGAAAATGGATAGATGATTGTTTGCATAGATGGATAATTGGTTGTGAAACTACATGAAATTACAAGGCACATAAAAAAAAAAAAAAAAAAAAACATGGTTTCTGGGACATATCAGTTAAACTATCAGCATTCCACACATTTTCTGGGTTTCATTTTTTTGTTGTATTGGCAGATAAATTGAGAATGAGACCTTTAAGTCACCTTATAATATCACGAGACTGAGCTCAGAAGAAGATAAATATTTGAAAGAAATGGTGTTCAATTTTTAATGGAAGAGAAAGTTTCTCAATATATGAATGGCTGACTCATCATTTTGCCCACCCTTGTCTAAAGAGGACCATAGAAATCAATAACTGTCATATCCTTCATCTCTCCAAGTCAACTTTGAAATCACCCTCCGTTAAGACGGCATTCTTTTTATTTAGAACACATACCCATTCAGGCATTAAATTAAATCTTACTGAATTTGAAAAACCATGCATGCAAACAGACAGGTGCTTTTGTAGCTCATCACTGTGAAACATTCTGGAAAGTGGGCCTTTAGGCTGCCCTGCAGTGAAGCCACACTGGAGTGGGCTTGATAAATGGGCCGTGGAGAATAGTGGTTCTAAAGAAGTGTACGAGCAATCAGCAAAGTAGTAGAATAAAGAGATTGGCCTTTGGCACATATCAGCCTGTGCTAGAGGAAGAGTGCAAACATGCACAAGGCAGCAAGCTGAAAAAATGTATTCAATGTTTTTGTGCTAACAGCACTCATCTAGCCCAACGGCAGCTGATCCATTTGCACTGAAGTGACTTTTCTCTGATAAAAAGGAAAATGTTTGTTTTTGAGAAAATGGAGGTTTTTTTTTAGCACACAGCCTCTAGGTGTAACTGGAGGTTATTAGAATGTGCACTTCAAAAGCTGTGTCAGATTACATGTCAAACAAAATGTCTTGTCATAAGTTAATTGGCTCTTTTTGTAAAAGCTATTGCTTTGGAGTTTCACACATTTAGACTGCTGCTGTAGATCAAAAGTAGATGAGGAGTAATGCTCACTACCATGCATTCATATGCCATCGTAAATCTTTGATATGTCTCTGCTGACATCACAACTATTGCAAATATCGGTGATTACTTCGAGGTCATGACAATGAGCTATTCCAAATCCAAGGAAACATTCTGAGCCCAAAGGCTTTTAAGCTAATTGCTTTCACTCTCTTTCATCCACTTTTCCCACAATTAATGACAGTGCCATATGAAAGTTCTCACTACAAAACATGCTCATAAAGCTAATTAGGGATGCATTTACTCACAGAAAAGTGCATTGATATGCAAGATTGTGGCATTTTGATGCACAACCCCATAGTCTTTAAAGATTTTTGTTCTGCAGGTGGTTATTAATAAAAAAAAAAAAGTGCCTAAAAACAGTACACAGATCTCATACCACACAGTTGCCCACCAAGTTGGCATCATAAACTTGATGCCAACTTAGAGGGTGGCATCAACAGAAAGCAACCAGAGAACCAGAGTGATTATTTGATTCATGATTATGATTGCCCTAAATGGGTATGTATCGGTTAATATACTGTACGTAGCCTTGAATGATAAACATCTCAGGTTACGCATGTAACGTCTCAGTTACATATGTAACCCTCGTTCCCTGAAGGAGGGAACGGAGACGCCACGTTGGTTACCGGCGAATTGGGGAATCTCGTCAAAGAGACCTGTAACACTACTGTTAAGGGCGCGTAAATCAGCAAGACCTGGGCTTCGGCAATTGATGGTGAGTTGGCTGGGTTATCTCTGCGTTATCTCTTATTTCTTATGTTTTATAGAAATTATAATTTCTGACACGGTGCCTCCAAAAATGTGTCAAATATATACACAAAGAAAACAGTTTGTGTACACTGTTACTCTTGATTAAATAAAATGAATTAAATTATAGAATGAACACAGAGCAAGGAAAAACACTACAGACTGGTGGACAGTTATAGGTTGCAGTTGTATATCTCTATGAATCCAAAACTGTATCTTAAGCCTCTCTTTAAGAAACCACAATTAGATCCAAATGTATTACCTATTTCAAATCTTCCATTTATGTCTAAAATACTAGAAAAAGTTGTGTCGGCTCAATTGTGCTCCTTCTTGCAAAAAACGTTATCTATGAAAAATTTCAGTCAGGATTTAGGCCTCATCATAGCACAGAAACTGTGCTTGTTAAAATTACAAATTATTTACTTGTAGCCTCTGACCAAGGCTTTATCTCAATACTAGTTTTACTTGATCTCAGTGCTGCGTTCGACACCATAGATCATAAAATACTCTTAGATTGACTACAAAATTACATTGGTATTCAGGGACAGGCATTAAGGTGGTTTAGATCACCTGCACTCACTCACCAATCACCTGCACCTGAAAGCCATCACCGTTGTTAGCACTCTTCAGCACACCTACTTAAGCCCCATGTTCACTCCACCACATCGTCTGGTCTTGTCTATGGATGTCACGTTGTATCCACTTGCCATACAGACTACTTTCTTGTTACCTATCTGTATCATCCGTCTTCTGTGTTCCGTCTACTGTTGTCCACCATCCGTCGTCTGCTAGTCTTCCTTCTACTCTCCATTCCTGCAATAGAGACATTTGGTTGCCCCTTCAGCTAAGTCATACTTCTACGTGCTTTAGTATCTACTCACCTGTTATCTCCTCTGACAGATTCCGTGTCTCTGTTTATAAATAAAGAACTTGTTTTCACTTACCTGCCTGCCTCCATTTGTGTGGCTGACAGTAATATTATACGAAAACATGGAATTAGTTTCCACTGCTATGCCAATGATACTCAGTTGTGTACTTCATCACGACCAGATGGAATCTCTAAATTATCCAAATTGACAGAGTGTATTAAAGATATAAAACACTGGATGACTAGTAATTTTCTTCTATTAAATTCAGATAAGACTGAGGTATTACATATTGGACCAAAAACGTGTAAAGAGAATCTTTACAATACAATTTGCATTTAGAATGATGTACTGTTACTTCATCCTCTACAGTTAAAGACCTGGGTGTTATATTAGACTGCAACTTGTCCTTTGAAAATCGTCGTATTTCATATGTTACAAACGCAGCCTTCATTAACATTTACAAATGCTAGAAATGTGGCTTTCGAATGAAAGATTGGTATCAAAGAGCACACCCAGGTTCCTAACAACAAAGACTTAACAGAGCAGCCATCAAGTGTTAGACAGCATTCTGGGTTATTACATGCAGAGGTTTTTGGTCCAATAATTAAAACCTGTTTTGTTTTTTGTTTTTTAAGAATTAAGTAATAGGAAATTACCATTCATCCAATTTGTTATATCAGCTGTGCATTCCATTCCATTTTGTGAATTGATAAGTTTCATCAGGGTGCAAAGAAATATAGAGCTGAGTATCATCAGCGTAACAGTGAAAACTAACGCCACGCTTTCTAATGATGGAAAGGGAGGATAAGACTGAAAGAAATTGTATATAATCATAAGTTTACACTACAAATAATCCTTATCCGTCAGTTTGACTGAATGAGCTGTAAAATTTCCTTCATGTTCTCATGTTCAGGCTTCAAGAGAATAACATGGTGTGGTATGACAAGAATATCTATGGCAAGAGCTCTTTTCAGTCACTGCATTTTTTTCCTCCCAATTATTTTCTTTTTTTTCCCTTTGTATGCCACTGTAACCGTATTGAAAGGGGTATGAAAAGGGACAACATATACTGTCCATTTGTGGTCTGCTCTCCCGATTTAATTTACGATAAATCCCATGAATAATTCACTGGAATGCATAAGAATCTCTTGTTTTTCTCCCCAAATCATCTCTTTCCAGGTTTGTTTTCACATGGATGCTTTAAAATGTAATTGTCTCTCTTTTTAACTTCTTAGCCCTATTAGCAGTGTTTACTAAACTTTTTCTAAAGCAGGTAAATATTTATTGTCTGTCACAATGACGGAAATCACTTTGAATTATCCCTAAAACGTTAAAAAAATAAAATTTTTGATTAAGGTAACGTTACATAAGACAGACATATTGTCACGTTTATGTTTAGTTTGTTTTTGTTTTTTGGAATTTTAGTGTGTTTTTACTTGTTTCCTGTTTCCTTTGTTCAGTTTTCCCGCTTCTCATTTGTTTACATTTGGTTCAGCTGTGTTTGATTAATCATCTCGTTTGTGTTTGTTACTTTAGTTGTCTTTTATTCTCTGTTCGGTCACAGTTATGTTATCCGTGTTTGCTACCTGTCTGCCTGCCTTTGGGAATTTTATTATTAAAACTATTGTTGTTTGGAACTTTCTTCTCATCTTCGTCTGTTTGCCCCTGCAAACGCCCCGTGATGCATATATTACTACAGTGATATTAAGGTGTCCATAATATTGCTGTGGAAATAATTGGGGTTTTTTCATGGTCTGTGATATTAATTTGTCAATGCTTTTACACTTTTAAATGTCCTTTTTAATGTTTGATAGTTGAAAAGTGAGTAGAATAATGTCATCCGATTGTACCCAGTTAATTGCATTTATAGTTTTTACTTGTTTCCTGTAGAGGAAACAAGTTACTTGTACTTGTAGAGAGGACCTTTCGCTAATTGCTTACAGTTTAATGGAAGTTACTCCCAATTCACGCAAAGAGTCATGGGATGTTGCTTTATTTCAAAAGTAATTACTGTGTGCACACCAGAGTAATGATAGTTTCTTTGCAAGTTACATTGAACCCTCATTTCCTCATTTGATTTTAGTAGAAGTGTAAAGATTTTCACCCCCCTATACTAAACTTAAGATAAGTTTAGTTTAAGTATTTTAGACATCTTCTGCCTTTAACACATAATTTCATATAAAATAGATTAATGAATAGATAATGGCAATAACGCAGGCAACATAGCTCATAAAAGTGTCAAAAGCTGTATACGTGTCCTGGTTTGGTGAGTCAAAAAATTAACCTTTATTTTCTTTCTTACATTTAGAAAGAAGTACCCAATGTTAGTTCCTGTATAATGACCCTTTCAACATTGACCACTTCCATGATGACCCAATAGCCTATGTAATAAATGACAATGTAAAAAAAAAAAAAAAAAAAAAACATAACTAGACATAACTAGACATATAAACAGTATTACAAGGTTGTATTCAACATCAGTATGCTTAAATCTCATTAGCATAGCTTCTCTCCATTCTCTTGAAAAATCTACAAAGACATAAAAGATGTGTTTGAGCTTCCCCAAGTCATACAGTATCCATCCAATGGACTCTGCCATGACTGTGAATACTTCATCTGGAAATTGTGCTTTTCTGCCTTGCATCTGAAAGATACTGTATCTTCCTTTTTTTGTGTGTCTGGTTATTGTTCAGCAATTTCATGCCAGGACATATAATCCCAATTGCTTGTACCCTCCGGGTAACCATGTGTCTGTGAAGTAAGTGCAAATGGTTGCCATTCTGGATTTTATCAGTTTAATCATCCTAGCCCACCCCAGCATTAACCTCACCTGCTCTTGGCACCCTGTGTACATCGTGAGGGCAGACAATTTTCTACAGTCTCATTGAACATCTGCCATCCAGAGAATGACATGTAAACTTTGGGGTTATTTGACTACTCCTGCTGCCATTTCTGCTAGGTGGGACTGGCCTGGCTCCAAGAGATATGCAAATCATGACTGCAGCAGAAACAACACTGAAGTAGCTTTCCAAGCTTAAGAAAACACCGAACTTCATCTGATACTCCTTGCTACAGATATACTTTGAGTGGATGAGAATAATTTTCATAATTTTCATGTGGTATGTGTAAATGGTTTCCATACTGGATTTTATCAGTTTAATCATCCGAGCCCAGGGGTTCCCAAACACATTCCTGGAGCCTCCTCAGCACTGCACATTTTGCATGTCACCTTTGTCTGACACACCCATCTCAGGTCTTGGAGTCTCGAATAATGAGCTGATGATCTGAATCAGGTGTGTTTGATTAAGGAGACATGGAAAACATGCAGTGTTGGGGAGGCTCTAGGAATGTGTTTGGGAACCCCTGTCCTTGCATTAAACTCACCTTGGGACCCCCTCGAAAATGAGATGTTACATCTCAAGGGGCTATCCTTTCAATAAATTTAAATAATATTGATGTAGGATATGATCTGTTGATGCAGGTGATGGATGGGAATATTTGGAATGAGAACAGTATGATAGTGAAAGGTTACAGTACAAAACTTCTCAAGACAAGTTTTCAAGAGGCATATCAGTCTGACACTTTCAGTGGTTCAAGGGTCTTTGGATATCTGTGGTTGCGTCATTAGGTGTCTTTAAATACATTTAAACCTGCATGTAATTACATTTACCATGTGATGTATGACATTATCACAAGCGCAACAGCTTAAAAGATATGAGTGACAGGTTTAATTAATCTATCTGTAAATATATTGATATTGATTAAATTATGCTCATTTTGTGGTCTTGTTGAAGAAACAGCTGCCCATTTATTTTGTGATCGTAGTATAACCAATACATTTTGGGTTAATTTAAGTTCTTATATTTTTAACCCTACTATTCTGACCCTCAGTTTTATCCTTAAAGATATTATTTTTTTTATTACAAAAAACCCAAAATTGTTATTTCTTGAATGTGATAATTTATTTATTTTATGTGCAAAACATTTTCATCCACAAGCAAAAGTAGCTTAAATCTCCTTTATGTTTTCCCTCTTTTTCTTGTTGAATTTAACTCTCGGTTCATCCCTCAGGCTTATAAAATATATATATATATATATATATATATATATATATATATATATATATATATATATATATATATATATATATATATAAAATACAATATAATATAATAAAAAAAAGTATCCGACGATGAGTGCTGGGTGGGAGCAGTAGGCCATCTAGGAACTTCTCGCCTACTCTTTTATGAATACTGAGGTTTCAAACATACTACTCCTTTCACGTACTGTTTTCTCCTACTATATGGTAGGTAAGTAAGCATTTTCGAATGCACTTTAAGTATACACACATCTGAAACTTGCAAGAATTAGACCATCACCCAGGTAATTCTCGCTTACTAAGGATTCGGACATACTGTCCGTTACTATATAGTAGGGAAGTATAAGGTTCTGAAACGCAGCCTGACGGCAGGTTTTCCTGGCAAAGCAGGAAGCAACTTTGTCAATCACAACTTGGATGCTTGGTAGGCTGGACCTGCACTGGTTTCCACCAGTCATATATCTATTTTTGAAACTTCTGAAACAAGGAAAAGCCCAATTGGGCCAACATCTCTGATTTAAAGGTGGGAAGGAGGACACAAAGTGTAATAGGCTAGCAGTGCCTTCTCAGAAAGCAATACCACTGATATGCAAGCCCGCTACTGCTTGTCCTAACTCAGAGACAAAGATAACTTGGGATTATTATCTCTACACAGCCCTGATCAGTAAGTTTTCAGACTGCTGTTTCTGACTTTTCTGACTAGTTTTGTTTAAAAAAAAAAATGCTCTAACACTCAAAACCATGCAACATAAGCAAATATTTTATATAAAAGTGTTTGACTTGTGGAAGTAGATTTATTTGTTCAATCAATCATTACATAATGGACAACAAAATACAGCTATCAATATAATACTTTTAAAATTCAGAAATGCTGAATACTGAATATTTAAAAAAAAAAAAAACTTCTGTGTAAAATATCTAATAATAATAATAATAAAAATAAAGAGTTAATATACTCAGAACTTCACATTTAGTCCATTTGCTCCTGACGATTATGCCACATGTTCTCATCAACATCGCATTGGATATTTCCCTTGCAATGCAGTGAGGGAAATACCTCATTGCATGGTGTATTCATCCCTGGCAGTCCTCTGCACCTATTGCCAAGCAAACAGCATTCATTGCCTACAGGAGGGACATGGTTTCATTTAACAACTCTATCAATGGACTAGGTGCACAAGATGGCGCCAGTGAGCTGCGGTGATGCGACTGTGTGCATGGTTACTTCCGCTCATGCCCTTCTGGTCTTAGCGACGCTTGCATTTGGTGCAAGAAGAAACTTAAATATGAAACTTGGCTAGATATAATAGATTTTTCTTAATTAAAGAGAAGATGGTGGTCTATCAGAGATGAAAGAAAGCATCCTTGTTGTTATATTATTGTGTAACATCTGTGTGGAAACAAGATACACAGAGATACGCGATCGTTAACTTTCAATCTTTCTCCTGTTGATTATGCGGTTCAGTCTCAGCGGTGATCCACAGGGACCTCTTTATCCATACAAAACACTCAAGTATGTTATATATCTCCTGATTTTGTTCTGACAGCTGGGGACTAAATGGCTCAAAAACTGCCTTCTCTTTCTGCGTGGAACAACACTCGACCTTCATGAAGATCTAATATTTGCTATTGTCAACCAAAGCATCAATCCTCATCAAAGATATAAATACACATGGGAGTATTATATGGACTCAGTATATTCTTAACTAATTTTTTTTTGGTAACATTATTATCGCTAACTGTATTAGTAGCCAATGTAATTTAAATGTATAATTTTCCATGTTTATATTTCCCCTGTGCGTTTCTATCAATAACTGCATTTATTTAGTTCGAGACGAGTAAAGAGCATATGTTAAATCCTTATCTGTCTCGTCTAAGCAGCAAAAAAACGTATTTTACTATGAGTACAAAAAAAAAACCTTACCTATATTAAACTGTTTGTGCTACAGTTAAAAATGTAAATTAATCGCAATCTTTTCACAGCCCTTTTTCACATATGCGTATGCACCATGAGTTTATTATTCTAACTCGTGTGCATGCATGCATTTAAATGCCATTGGCTCAGGTGATTGTACTGTATATCTTAGTTGTATTTTAAGTGATGTAACAGATTCTATAAACTATAAGAGATAATTTTCGGCTTTCTCCGGCACTCTGCACCGGCATAAAGCGAAACCGGAAGTGTATATGCATACACTCACTGATCGAGAACCCAAAATGGCGGCCAAGTGCAACTAGTCCATAGTTACCAAACTCAGACTGTTGATATTTCCAAACGCTCCCTGATCTGCAGTTACCGCTGCTTTCACACAATATGATCGCATTGTTTTCCACGAGGATATCTACAATGGCATCCTCCTGTTCAACACTAAATATATTTCTTCTGCCACCAGTGTGTGGTAGTGTGGATTCTATAAAGTAAAAGCAAAAAACGTCAAAATTGACATTATGACAGTCACATAAATGATGTTTTATGCCGACAGGGCAATACAGTAACGCTAAAATACACAGTTGTGTACAGTAACATTGTGACTTACCTGTTCTAATTCTGAAAAAGCCTGACAATAGGGTATATGTCGAACGTCACATGACCAAACTAGAAAACTGATCTCATTGCATCCGCTTGTCAGAGAAAGTGTTAACAGCAGTATGAAATGATGGCATATCTATGGACTTTTAAGGTAATCAGCGAAAATACCTAGTTCACATTGTTATAGGTGTTTTATTCTATTAAATATCGAAACGTTAGTGTGAAGAAGAAAAATTAAAAAAGCTTTTAAATATCAATCTGCATATGCAGGGGACATCAGTTATGCTTATCTTTGCTCGCTCCTTTTAAGTTTTCTTGAATAAAATGGCAAATTTTTTCATGTAGCACATACAAAAGACGCAATCTAATCTGTTTTACAGAAAACGGAAGTTAGATTGCGCATAACCCCTATAGATGCCACAGTGCTCTGACTCAGAATGGAGAGTACTCTTTGTCCAGCCTTTCTAAAGGACAAGCCATGATTGATGACATGGTCAATAATTGTTGTCTGAATTTCATTTGAAACTTGAGCTCTATTTTATCCTCTTGTTGCGGCTCCTACACCAGACATGCAAACTCCTCTTCCTCAGGCCCATGCCTGTGGCCTCTCTGATCCATGCATGCAAATAGTAACACAGACGTGACATCTTTTATAGATGGATGAGGACTGATTTCTGATTGGAAAGTTGTGAAAACGAGTTTCACACAGGTGCATTAAAAATTCATAATAATGCAAGTACTTTCTATCAGCAGTGAATAGATGTTTTCCTTTTGTTCAATACAGTTAATCCAATAGAGTTTGGGGTCTTTTAGAGTTTGGAGATCTGTGGTAGCTGTTTTGACAAAGGGTGTGAAAAATTTGTGAAACAAATGAAAAAGTGCAGACAAGAGAAGACATCTGCTGTGCTAATAAGGTGATCAAGTGGATCCCATTTTCATTTAGTGTGTTTTAGCAAATGAGAAAAACTAGTTCCTTGATTTAGACACATTGAGTTGTTATGGCATAACAGGGGGCTCTGTTTTCATGCCAGCATTCTATGCACTATTTATCACCCTAGAGGGGAATCCAGTTTTAAAGGGATAAAGAGGAAGGTGTTAGTAGCGGTTTAGTATATGGAAATCACATTGACCAAGTCAATGTTTTTCTCTGAAAAAATACAACCAAGATAGAGTTTTTTATGGGGTTAGTGACCCTTTTCAGGGTTGCAAAAGAGTTAATTTCTAAAAGAAACAGGCATTTACATTAGAGTTTTTTTCTCGTTCATTAATCTCCCAAATAGGATGTCAGTGCTCCTTTTGTGCTCATTGCTAATGGGCGTTCAGTGTCTCCTTGAGACTGTCATGCTGCTGTCCATGGTGCTAGAGCATAATTGTCAAGGGACCCAAAATAATGCTGACATACACAAAGAGGGCTCATTTTCATGGTCTCAAGGCTCAGCAGCTTGCTCATGCCTCATCCTAGTCATGCTGTCCATGGCATAAAGGGTGATCCAAGCTATTTGCTAATCCAGTCTGGCAAAGAGACAGCTTGTGTTTTTCATATAACAGGAGTGAGTATGATTGCTTAGAGGACATTTAATGAACATATCCATCAATACTTTATATTGTTTTAACAAGGAAGAGCAAATGAAATGTTTAATAATGGTTATAGACAATCCATTCGTGGTTCTTAAGAAATCGTTATATGCTACTGAGTAATAACGTATTTCAGAATTGCTACTCATTGTTTCTACATTGTACATGAAAACAACAAAAACAAACAAAGTTCCATCTGCAAACAAATAATGCTAGACCTCATAACTACCTAAATTATGAATATTTAGTAACTGGTATCAATTAGATTTTTAGTGGGGGTATGATGTCAGTTCCCCTTAATCAAACACACCTTAATCAACTCATCAGCAGAGACTCCATAACCTGAAATGGAAGGGATAAGGGAGATATCCAAAATGTGTACTGTTGGTGTGCCTTCAGGAACAGGGTTGGGAAACACTGATCTATTGTCAGTTGTGCAATGATGTATAAATCACGGCTCACAAAGCAGTCACTTCCAAACCAAGAAACTTTCTGTTGGTCAACAAGGCAACTTTGCATAACCAACTTGAACATTGCAAAATCTGCATGGGAAAAAAACAAACAAACAAACAAACAAACAAAAAAAAAAAAAAAAAACGCCCATATGCGAAATTCCTGAAAGTGTGTATTTCTATTGAAATGACTGGATTTTGCCTGTGAAAGTTCACCAACGTTAAATATGTTTGCAGCTCAAGTCCCAGCATTACTCAAGATATCAGTACAACCAATTTTCAATAAAATTGAGTTTGGTTCTTGTGTTTCATGTGACTTAACACTATAGCTTGTTTGCAATCACGTGATTCTGATGACGTGCAAAATTCAGATGGAGGGCAAAATGGATGCAGAATGGATGAGGTGGAGGGGGAAAAAGCATAATGCATGAGATGGAGGAAAGTCCTTAGTGTACTGACACTATTACAAGAGAGGTATAAACAGAAAATCACAACATATGTTAGACGTGATCCTTGCATTATAAAGAGGAACAATTTTTCTATTGAATGGAATATTTGCCTGTCATCGAGACTGTAAGCAACAACTTCACGGCCCGGCTGCGTAAAGCTCCTCAAGTTTTCCCCATAAGTATGAGACTTAAGGCATGATTTTCCTTTACCTATGGGAATTACTGAAGGGTGTTGCATACAAATTCTTTGATATAATTCCTTAAACGGTTCTCAAAGGGAAACAATTAAGTGTTTCACGACAGCGACCCAGGTTTTGCTGTTAAATTAAAATTAGTTTGATAACTTGTTGTCATAAGTGTCTATAGATGATACATGCCAAATTTCATGTGAATCAGTCAAGGAGTTAAAAAAAGAAATTTTGCCAACTGCATAAGCTCATTGTTTTTTTTATTCGGTAGGAACTGGTGGCTGATATATATATATATATATATATATATATATATATATATATATATTTTTTTTTTTTTTTTTTGTGCTGTTCCATCGGTCTACATAAACTCTGCATAGCACTGAATGTATGATGTCTGCATGAACAGGCTGTGAGAGGGTATGTAAATACATACGTTGACAGGCAGGTAGGACATTGTATTATTTAATTCAAACTGAATATAATGATTGGATGAACATTTTATGGTCCTACACCTTCCACAGAAAATGTATAATAGATTTATAAAAATACATTTAGACTGTTTAACAGTGATTGCTATCAGAATATGATGAGACTTTCAACCAGTATAACAACAACAAAATATCTCTGTAGAGAACTGCCTATTGCACCTTTAACAACATGAGGGGGTGAGTAAATTATGACAATTTTCAGTTTTGCATGAACTATCCCTTTAACAAAACAAAGTATATGTAACATTCAAATTTTTCATAATCCTAAGCTATAAGGCATCAGCGTCTTGATAAAATACTTTTAAAATAGTCTATTTAAAATCTTGCATTACCTTTAGGGATAGCAGTCAGTCGTCAACTGTCAGCTGCATGTGACAACAATCTAATGACAGCAGACTGTGAGTTATGCCTCTGGGATCTTATTGCGTCTTTGCCAAGAGATGAGTCAATATGAAAACCTAATTTGCTTGATTTACACTATATTTCAGAATGATGAAATACCTTGTCAGAGTCAGTTCTAAAACATTGTCTGGCAGAGTGTTAAGCCAAATACCACAAAAATTACTCAGATCCTGACTGACATAGTGCTATTCCTTCATTCATGTATCCATTCATTTGCTCTTTGGCTGCAGCATCTCTTTAACCTTAAACATATTTTCTTTTGCTTTCTAACAATGGCACACATTTCCGTATTCTGATGTAGGTCACTGTCACATCTCTAGGACAAGAATTTATTTCACTGCACAACTGGATATTTATAGCACAAGTGCAGCAGTGTTTGTTTGCATGGACAGATGTCAAACTGTGCATTACCCATGATTCTGACGCCTGTTTGTTATTGTAAAAAAGGAAAGAAAAAAGGCTGCACTCTACTGTCACACACAGTTGTTATTCTTCGAAAAATCTCAACATCTGCCCTGTGTACAAAGCGCATGATGCAGGGGAATAATACAAAATAGGTTTTAATCCAAAACAGCACAAAACGAGCAGGATAAACACAACGACTTTTCATAAACGAGATCGGACCAAGAACTGAAACAAATTTCAAGAACTTGAAAGCAATTTTCTGTTGTCTTTGCAGTGTAATATGAAGATTGTACAAAGCAACATTTATTTTTAATAAACATATGGTTGGACAAACTCACACCCTTGGTTGAGCCACTGTTCCTGTATTGGGGTTACCAGGACACCCAAACAAACATTTTGCATCACTTACACTTCTCTGGGAACTGAAACCTTAACATAAAACATTGCACAGATCACCTTTAACTTCTTTAACTTATGTGAGGTGTGTCCCTCTATTATGCTAGTCTAGTATATGAGATCCAGTGCCTCTATTGCAGGAATACTAAGTATATTATTATAGAAATACCTATCAAGCCTCAGAGATTCTCATGAGCCAATCATGCTGATACACAGTTTTTGAATTCTCCTGTACACATGCCACTTGACTGGTTTTTACATTTAACTCATAAACCATGGAGAGATATCTCCAGAGGATTCTTGGACATGATTCTCTCATAAAAAGGTACTGTAGCTGATACACATTCAGTATCCCTGCATACATGGGTTGAGAATCCGAGCCGGGAATCATTACGGCCCTGAGCATAGTTAAAATTACATTTACAATTCAGCAACATTTCAGTGGCTCTTATTAGAATTGTGATGACCTTCGGTGTCTCTGGCGAATTATTATTATTATTATGTTCATCAAAGCATTATTTGATCAAATATATTTTTTATTTTATTATATTTTACATTTTATTTTTCCCTGTGATAGCAAATCTGAATTTTCAGCAGATCCTTCAAAAACCATTGTTATATGTTGATTTGTTGCTCAAGAAATATTTTTTATTATTATCAAAGTTATTATTATTTATTATTCAATTAGAGTGCCAGAAGCTACAATACAGGTTTCCTTTATTGAATATAGAGAATAATTGGTTTTTTGACACACACCAACATTTATACGTACAGAGCCCCGCACATGACATGCAAGAAAAAAAAAAAAATCGTGTGCACGATTTCCTAATTCGTTCCCTTGATTTACTAAATTGTGCACACGATTTACTATTTTATTCCCTCGATTTATAAATCATGCGCATGATTTATAAATCAAGGGAACGAAATAGTAAATCGTGCGCACGTTTTAGCCTATTTTTTCCCTGCATGTCATGTCCGGGGCTCCGTATATACGCAAGCTTGATTACAACAAGAAAAGTTGCATGCATCCCTTAAATATTCAATGGGTAATTTACATTTGAAATCAATAGACAGTCCTGAAGGCACATCCTGCTGAAAGCATTTAGATTCAGATGCCAATAAATGGCAGTAAAATGATCATCACACAGATTTTGCTTGTCTTGTGGAAAAGGAATTGGCAAGGAGATTTCATCACAATCCAGGAGACATTTGGTTTGATATTAATCTTGTTTCAAGAGATCAATATGCTCTAAAAGCAAATTGGCTTGTGCCTTTAATCACCCTGAATGCTGCAAATTGCTTAAAGCCCAATTATGCTGGTTATGCATGTTTGTACAAAAGCTTCCCTGTTTCTTTCTGCAGATTTAAAAGGTGGCTTTCGAAAGCTGTGTTGTGTTCATGTAAAGACGTTTCATTCTAAATGCAAAGGAGTTATTTTAATTAGATATATTTGTATAAGGTTGTTTACACTTTGCAAATAACTGGAATCTGACATTGACTCTCAGAACAACAAGTGGATGATGCTGGATGATGATTTGTCAATGATGTACTTCTAAGAACATGCATGAAAAATGTTTGACTTTTCTTGTTTGTGTGCATTGACAAATTTCAAACTTCATTTTCTCTCTTCTGTTTTAAAAATACATTCAGAAACTATAACAACTAAAAGGTTATTTTCCCCCTTGTTCACATTAATTGCATGTATTGACAAGAAATTACAGTGGGTTATTTCTACTATGCAATGCATTTTATATGATAAAATGTTAATCTCACAATTTGTAAACATGGACATTGTATTAGTTCATTCATTATAAATAAGAGAACATTAAGCTATAATAAATATTTAATAAAAGTTGAAGTCCCTGGGTTCAACTAGACCATATGTCTGAGTGACTGTAATACCCCTTTAGAGAAATATTACCTTAAACTGATGTTAAAGTGAGAGGAATGAAATATTAAATACACAGAGACAAGCAGTTGTTTAAATTAATATAGGAAAATTAAAAGATTGCAGCCACTGCAAGCTAAGCCAGACACACAATAATAATAATAATAATCTACATTTTCTATTTTGAATAATAGCCAGGAGTATAGCCAACTCACCATACTTAATGCAGCATCCCTGTCTCTGGGCCAGAACACTGTGCTCGTGCTGTGGCGGTTCACGTTATGCTAACACAAAAACTAACTTCATTCGTGTCAATGGAAAGCATATTTACACTGTCTGAATCGTTCACTATTCTCTATATAGTGCACTATGTGCCATTCGCCATGTAGAAACTAGTAAATGTGTGAACAAATGACCGATTTCAGCCTCCGCTTCAATGTCTGTTGATAGTGTAGGAGGGGTGGGACTTCAGATTCTAAAGAGCATTTGATTGGACAGAAGATTTGATGAGAAGCTCAAGTGCAATGTGATGTCATGAAAATCCGTGACCCATTTTAGCGGAAGTGAGAGACTGTTTTGAATGCTTATATCTCCTAAATGAGAATTTTGTCATTGTTTTGGAACACACCAGCTTATTCATAACATTAAGGCTAACATATTCATACTAAAAGCTAAAAAACTTACATTTTGATTTCAGGGGGACTTTAATGAAATATTATTACAATTTAAAATAACTTTTAAATAAATAGTTATTTAAAAACATTGAATATCTAAAATTATGCATTGTGCCCAACCCTCTTTTACTGTTTAGTATTGTATGTTTACTTCAAGAATTTCCTTATGGTCACTCACAGCTTTGTGTGAGATTTAACTTTGAGTTCATTTGAGTACGAGAATCGTAAATGTTAATCCTAAAATCTGTTTGATAAAATAGCACTGTGCTGCCCAGATACTGAACAGACATTCCTTTGACTAGTCTGAAGATCACTGGGAAGCTGAATAGGAAACATTGCAATAAAAACTGCACTTAGGATGATCAACTCTGTCACACTCTCAAAGTCAGCGCTTTTTTATGGGATTTTTGTGACCAGTCAAAAGACGGGGGTTGCCTATTGTGCCTTGAGTATTCTTACACCGCAGTGTTGATCCTAGTGAATCATTCTTGCTAGGGGAAGATTGTGACTGACACTGCAGATATACAGACTCTTTCTGCAGGTAACAGCAGGTTTTTGCATAGGTCTTAAACTGCAGCATTCATCACTCTGTGAAGCAGTATGATAAAAATAGTGTGAAATTTATTTCTCTCTCTCTCTCTCTCTCTCTCACAAACACACACACACACACACTAAATTTATCAACCTCAACATAACTCTTGAGTTTAGGCTGGAAAATTTAAATCAATGTGAAATTATGACACTTTCTAAAAAGCAAAAGCTAGCAAAGAATAAATAAACCAATCACTGAATACATAAATTGTATACAAGAATAACAAATGCACTTTTGATTAAACGTTACATAAGCTATATTACCTCCATACATCCCATTGCTTATCTCAGTATTCATTAGCTTTATTCAAATTAAGTGCCTATGTGCAAAATTTAGGCTAATTTCATATTTATTTTCAAACAATTATTTTGCTCTCTGCTGACGCAGGTATCTTTTAGAATTCTACATACATTTGGAGACCTGAGACTGTACCAAAAACAATTGTAGGTCAAGATGAAATTAGTATTTCACCCTTGACTGTAGCTGTTTTATTGGCTGGATAATGAAACAATGACACAAACCTTCTATAATTAGATTTTTTTTTTTTTTTTGTGCTGACTGCTCACTTTCAGATATGCTGCATGCTTTTTGATGTTAATGAGTCTTGATTCAGAACTACAGGGGAAACAAAATAGACCTAAAGGAAATTAGACCAGGAATGCACAAGAAAATCTGGTTCAAATGGGTTTAAAATAATAAGAACATTAATTTAATAAATTTGACCAATCACTATGGAGCCACATTTCACCATTTCGTACATTTAAAAGCCTTCTAAATAAAGAAAGGTTACACTTTACAGTAAGGTGTCATTTGTCAACATTATAGTTAACTACATTTACTATATGCATTAAAGGGGACCTATTATGCCCCCTTTTAAGAGATGTAAAATAAGTCTCTGGTGTCCCTAGAGTGTCTATGTGAAGTTTTAGTTCAAAATACCCCACAGAGAATTTTTTATAACATGTAAAACTTGCCATTTTTGGGGATTGAGCAAAAACGTGCCGTTTTAGTGTGGGTCCCTTTAAATGCAAATGAGCTGCTGCTCATGGCCTAAGAGGGCGGAGCTTCAAGAGCTGATGCTTCGAGCTCCAGTGACAGAGCAATCTCACGCACTGTTAATGTCAGAAACTCTCTGAAGCTGTGTTTAGTTCGAATCGAGTCTGATAATGATGCCTACAGAGCTAGAGAACATATGCTGCATGGAGACAGAACAGGTATAGTTTAGTTTAATTGCGTTTATATCTTATGTTGTCATCTTGCTTTTATCCACTATTAGTACGAGCCTGTTGTAGCGAACCCGTCCGAATGATGGCCAAATCTTTACTGATGAGTTTATGAGGTTTATTGTACATCACACAAAACATGAAGCGTACGTTATCACTCCAGAAAATCACCACAAGAGCTGAATAAAACAGTACAAGAAGTGCGCATTTAAGTCTTTTATCTATAAACTCTCCCTTGTGCGCGTGCTCTCACTCTCTGCCGTGACCATTATCGCTCCGGACAGGCTCACGTAACGTTACAGTTTGTACTAATCCATTCTTGAGTAATAACTTCAACCAATGAGTCCTCAGTGACTCAGATGGCAGGAGTCTATGAAGCTTCGTATTGGCACATTCAACTACAGAACATTTGTAATGTCTTTTTGGCACAGACATTGTATATCATCAGCTGATACAGTGAGGACTCTGTGCTACTCACTCAGGGGTGTGTCTATGCTAACAGAGTAGACCGTCACCAGTCATGGGCGGGGTTTCCCTACTCTTAGGAGTAGAGGGAAATAACAAACAGCTTGTTCTGGGAGACTGAAAATGACAAATAGGGATTATAAAAAAAAAAGTACTGGGTGGTTTTTTACCATTATAGGCTGGTTGTTTATACACACTGTGGACACCTGTGTTCAAACATCTTAAAAAGTGAATTATAGGTCCCCTTTAACTAACATAACAATGAGCAAAATATTTCATATGCTCATGTTAGTTCAGAGTGCATTAAGTAATGCTAACAGATACAACTTTTAATATTAAAAATGTAGTTGTAAATGTTGAGATTATCATTAACTAAGTTTAATAAATGTCATAGAAATACTGTTCATTCATAGATACTCTTATTTATCCATGTAACAGAACTGGCTCTTTTAATTTGAATTGAAATGGAATGACATGAAGAGAAATTTGAATAAATTATTCTATCATTATTTGACCCTTCATCACTTGAATTCCTTTTCTTGGTTATAGCTGCTTAATTAGACAAGATTACAGAACATCTCATCCCACTGGAATGAACTGTGAACAGCATTTTCAGTAAAATATGTCCATAAAGTTATACAAATTGATTGGATATTCTTCAGTAGGCTGTAACAGTTTCATTGTGTTTGGATTTTGTTTTGTCTTTGTTTTCTGTTTTCTCCCTGCCTGAGTTAGTTTGTTATTTTTTTGTCGCTATGGTTACCATTTGATTAGTCAGATTAGTTGTTTTCAGCTGTTGCCTAGTTCTCGTTGTTTTCTCAGAGTATCTGCTTGTATTTCATTCTTCTGTTGTCTGTTCTTGTTAAAGCTTACATTAAGTTTGGTGTGGATATCTTTCTGTTAAAAGTGCAATATGTAAAATTTGGGACGATCTATTGACAGAAATGCAATATAATATACATCACTATGTATTCAGTGGTGTATAAAGACCTTACATAATGAACAGTTATGAATTATTACCTTAGAACGAACCATTTCTATCACATACACCGCGGGTCCCCCCTCCATGTCAAGTCGCCATTATGCGCCAGCATGTTTCTACAGCAGGCCTAAACGGACAAACACTATACACAGCGCGTTTCGTCACTATGTTGTTCTTCTTCTAAATCGTTCGTGTTTTTTAGAGGCAGCTTGCATCATCACTACGTTGAATACATTGAAGTAAATGTACATGCTTTTATTGATGTAACGTTTATTTGGGAATCTGGGCTAAAACATTTATTCTTTAGATTAATGTTCTTAAGATGCATTTAACCCCTAAATGTATGAATGTTTTGCCAACCATTCTTACATAGTAGGGTCTTTAGCGACCCAGATCTATATCTACCACGGATGGATCTCCACCTGTCACGATAATAAAAAAACTCCCCTAGAATAACCATTACAGAAGAATAAAATAAAGCATATTTTGTTACCTTTTGGGGCTTGGAAGGGTTCATTTTGAGCAGATGTTTTATGCCATCATCACTGTCCTCGTCAGAGCTCATTTCCCAGTACATTCAGCAAATGATAGTTTTGAGAATATGTTTGAGATCGCGAATGGGCTCATATTCGCGATCTCAAACATTCTCAAAACTATCAATTTTCAACATCTTCAAAATCAATACTTTGATCGCTGATAGCCTCACCAGATCCTCCATCAACTGACAGTGACACTATGATTGCATTCAGTACTTGCTCTGCAGTTAATCGCTGAGCCATTTCATGTCTTTTTTGTTTCTGTTTGAATGAAATGTCACTTAATAATTGTGCATCAGACATTGCCACCTTGTGGAATAAAGGTGATTGGCACTTATTCCGTCATCAAATATTCAATTATTGTTGTGCAAAAAAATAAAATAAAATTAAGACACACACACACACACACTCTCTGATATACACCTCGGGTCATTAGCGACCCTATACAATTTTTACAAAAAAAAAAAAAAAAAGAAAATAGGCATTCTTTTATAATTTCTATTGTTATATTCTTTATAATAAATTGATTGAGGAATACTAAGGTTGCTGTCCAACTCTGAAAAAAATGAATGTGGAGGGTAGTGAATGACGTCCCAGGTTGATAAAGACCTGAGGTATGCATTTAAGGGTTAAAAATATAGAAAAACAAATACCACTTGAATACTCTCTGGGTTCCCTGAATGACCATACAACAATGTTTTATTCTATTTTTGAATATTTTACATAAATCCTGCAATTCACACTATGCAAACACATTCTCCACAGACTTACATTAGAAAAGAAAAACACATGGCAGAGAGAAAAATGGCACATGACAACAATTGCTACTGTAGAATTGGTAAGTAACAATTTAAGTCTATGGTCTTTCACTGTACATAGAATAAAAGTTGGTAACACTTTATTTTGATGGTCCCTTTTGAACATTCAGTTGACTATAAGTAACTTTGCAACTGTCATGTCATGTTACGGAAATATACTTGGAACACAGATGACGGTTAAGAATGTCTGACAACAGAAGGAAATCAGGTGAGCAAACTGCAATGATACTTTAGGAGAGTGGATGAAGATATTAATGTCAGTCTTGTACTTGCAGGACCAGGAGATCTTGGATGAGAAGGATGGAGGACAAAAGATGCACACACCTCAGTATATCAGGTAAGCAAGATTCACACAATGACTTTGGAGGAGACAGACACTGGAATGGAGTACACACTGTCCTCTTCATTAGACCAAAACCAGACATTGGAGTGATGTGAGGTGTGTGCTTATAAAGCCAGCTTGATGAGTGTCCTGATGAGGTGCAGGTGTGCATGATTAGTGCTCTGGAAAGGTGATGGTGAAGTGTGTGCTGGTGAAAGCCAGGGAGGATGATGGGAGATGTAGTGTGGTTCCCTTTCGAAAGGGAACTCAACTCTGCGTTCGAAAACGCATTGGGGAACGTCACACGTGAGCTGATGTCTGAAAGCCAAGTATCAAAAACTCCAATCCTATTGGCCGGCGACAGCCTATGACATCATCATAGCGCGACCCGGAAGTATATAAGGAGCGCCTAGAGAACCAGTCAGTATCTTTTTCGTCTTTCGGAACTGTTCTGTCTGATCGCGATTGTATCGACTCCGGTAAGGTTATCTTTTTTATGCCTTACAAACGTCCAAGAGAGTGTGTTTATCCATGTCCCAGGGTTTTGACACTTGATATACACATTTCTGGGCGTTCTCTGTCTGGGAGAGGAGCGCGCATAGACAGTGCTTGAGGGCGCTGTCTGTGTGTCTGTCTGTTGTTTACTGTGAGCGTCTCCCTATCGGGACGCTCCATTCTCGTTCGGCACTCTTCTCGAGGGAAGAGGCGTCCACATCTGTGCCTGATGATTCTGGCCCCGTTTGTGCTGAGGCAAAACAGCGGCCGCAATCATAGGGCTCGCAGGTGAGCTCGTTGGGAAGTTTGAGAAAGTTGTATTCTCTCTCAGCTTCCCCGGGGCTGACGAGGATGAGTTGCTGGATAACAATGACGTCCGTGTTTAACATCATTGTGTTCGGCAGCACGCACTCCTCTGGCTGCTGTGTATGCAGAGCTGCTGTGTTTTCTGGGACGCGCTTTTTCGGCGGGCTGGGGCTGCCGTGAGAGCGCGTTAGGAAAGGGACCGCCCGCAGACGGCTCGACGAGCATTCCCTTTCTCTCCGTGAACGTTGCAGCTCCCATAACTTTCCATTTCTTCCTGATCTCTGCATTTGAGATAGGGAGGGCATGGAAAAACCCCTAGCCATTCAGATTTGTATCTGAGCCCAGACAGACGGGAGGGGAAAGAAGCGAGAGTGAGTTGGGCGATCGATTGTAAACACAGTTGCGTTTGTAATCGATTTCCCCAGTTACATAAGGGCGATTTATATCTACCCTCTCCTCTTCTTCTTTCACCTCCTATATATATATATATATATCATGCTCAGATGCTTCTTATGGTCAGACTGATGGCTGGGCCCATAGTAATTATTTCTGTCTGCCCGCTTTTTCGGTTTGGTAATGAGAGGATCTTTTAGGCTTAAAAGAGCCTTAGATTCCATCCTTTCACGTAAAGTATTAGGAGTCTTTGGTCTTTGAGCTGCAAGAGGGTCTATATTTTATGCGTTCAAAATAAGACCTTGTTTTCCTGTATAGTTTTTCTGAGCATGTAGTCAGGAAAAAGTAAGGGTTTTTTTGGGCAAACTGAAGTTGATAGGTTGGCTATTGTGCAGGCCACAAAATGGCTGCCTCTTAGCCACCTTTTGTTTAGAGTAGCTTCTCATCTGCTGTTTTGCTAGAGTAGTTTGAGTTAGCACTTGTCACTTCAGTTAATATGTATGTTTAGGTCGGCCTTAATCGGCCACCTGACATTGTTTGGTTCCCTGTAGCTTGGTTCCCTAATTTCACGAGCTGAAGCCACGTGTCATTGGAATGGTAGGCCCCAACAGGCCTCCTTTCTAGTTCACATGTTGGCACAGTTTGTGTTTTCATTCTGCAAATAGGCTGAACGCCACTTGTTGCTGAGATTGTAGGCCCCACAAGGCCTCCTTTTTAGCTGACTTGTTGGCAGGATGCCTGCGACTCATACCATAGGTCCAATTCCACCATCGGCCACGCCCCACGTCTGTTGAGTAGGCCTTAAGCAGGCCTCTCGTGGAGTATGGTGGTGTAATATGCATTCCTTCTCTCAGTATTATGCGTGAAAGGTTTTCCACTGAATGCATGGCCGGTTGGTTGGTATGGTCCTGGACTGGCTGATGCCATGTGTTTACTAGGGTAGGCCCTGATAAGGCCTCCTTTTAGTTTACATGTTGGCACAGTTTGCGTTGGTATGGACAAACGGGCTGAACGCCACGTGTTGCTGAACTTGGAGGCTCCGTAAGGCCTCCTTTTTTAGCTGACATGCTGGCAGGATGCTTGTGAATCTAATCTAATACGAGCTGAGGCCACGTGTCATTGAATCGGTAGGCCCCTTCAGGCCTCCTTTTTAGTCCACATGTTGGCACAGTTTGTGTTTTTTTTTTTGC
The DNA here is from genome assembly GCA_037950675.1 of Hypophthalmichthys molitrix. Lineage (NCBI taxonomy): Eukaryota > Metazoa > Chordata > Actinopteri > Cypriniformes > Xenocyprididae > Hypophthalmichthys > Hypophthalmichthys molitrix. Next base: position 26,191,998 of record CM075501.1, read on the forward strand.
AAACAGGCTGAACGCCGCTTGTTGCTGAAATGGTAGGCGCCTCATGGCCTCCTTTTTAGCTGACTTGATGGCAGGATGCCTGGGAAGCCATACCACCATCGGCCACGACCCATCGCTGACGGATAGGCCCTAAACAGGCCTGTTCACGATGTATGGCAGCGTTTTATGTATTCCCTCTTTGGAAAAATCTCTGAATACATGGCCCACTGGTTGGTATGGTTATGGTAGCCACTTGCTGATGCCACGTGTTTACTAAGGTAGGCCTACTTCGGCCTCCGGTGTAGCATGTGGAGTTCAGTTATGTACTCCTCTCGCTGTGAGAGTAATAGGGTGCTTTTACCGAGTACTTTTGAGTGGCTGGCCCCTCAGGGTGAATGTTGTGGTGAAACCTTACTGAGGTTTGGTTTAAACTACATCTGATTCCTACTCTAGTTGAGCTGAATAGCCACCTAGCGCCTAGGGTGGATCTATTGTGCTCCTAGAAATGGCCACTAGACTTACGCCGTATGTCTTAGAGGTTGCTAGGCCTTATGGGCCGCCCTTTTTTGAACATACTGGTGTATGTTTGTGTATATTTCTCTTTGAGAGTTATCTATATACACTTCCGGTTGGCCAGAGGCCCAGGTGATAAATCTAACCTCCTATAGTTCGGTTATTTATCAGTCTTGGTGCCTAAAACACTGCCACGAGCTGATGCCACGTGTCTGTTAAGGTTATAGGCCCATCCAGGCCTTCCTTAATACGTGTTGGCGTATGTTGTACTCCTCTTGCTTTAAAGAGTAAAAAGGTGCTTTTACTGAGTACACTGCTCGTTGGATTGTGTTAGGTGGATTGTCATGCGGGCACATTTGCAGCCTCTTTTGCTGCCATTGAAGTTGTCTGTCTGCCCCAGCAAGACAGGTGTTCAGAGTGGCCCCTCCAGGCCACTTTCTGAATTTACTACTGTTTCACATATAGCTACTATCATGCTGTAGGCCCCTTTTCGGCCTCCATGATTATGTGCCCATTGCATGGTCTACCTGTTAGGTGAGCTTTGTACTTCCCTATTAGGGTTATGTTTGTAATAGTGCTTAGCTCCCTAAGCTGATCATGGTGGTAGGCCTTAATCAGGCCTCCTCCTGAGATTCAGCCCTAGGCTGGTTTGTGCTCCCCTGTATAAACAGGCGTTTAGCGCACAGCCTCCTCAGTGCGTTAATTAAGCACTGAGTAGATCCTAGGATGAGCGGATTATACTCCCCTCAATACGAGGGTTCATAGCACTCAGCTGAGTTCTGCTCTTCAGGATGCCCGTCTCTACGCGTGGGTCTGAGTTTCTCCTGCCTTTTTGCAGTCACTCTTACCTGCTCTCTTCTATGAAGAATGCGTTATGGAGATTCTGTACTCAGACAGTGTTGGCCAAGACTAAGTTTGTCCTATAACAGACCAGGTCGGCCTCCCTGGTGGCATTGAGGGTGACTTCGTTCCCCTCTAGTGACTGGCCAGGGTTCCTTTCAGTTCTCTGGCCACATTCCCTTAAAGGGACCACTTTCTTTTCAGAAAAGTTGGTTCCACATGCCTTTAGCGGCCTTGGTAGGCCTTCTGCGGAAGGCCTTCTTGAGGCTCAGCTTGGGCTGTTGGCCGTAGGGAATGCTGTCACTGACAGCCTTTGTGTGACCCGAGGGTGAGTTGCTATCTGGCGTTTCATTCGAAACTGCTTGACGTTTGTCTTGCCATCTTTGGCATGCACTCTCCTTAAGCATGGCGGCGTGGGTATATCGTTCCCCAATGCGTTTTCGAACGCAGAGTTGAGTTCCCTTTCGAAAGGGAACGTCTCAGGTTACGTATGTAACCATGGTTCCCTGAGAACAGTGAACGAGACTCTGCGTTGCCCTGCCATGCTTCGGGGCTGCCTGCTGAACAGTCCCTCAAGACGAAAAGATACTGACTGGTTCTCTAGGCGCTCCTTATATACTTCCGGGTCGCGCTATGATGATGTCATAGGCTGTCGCCGGCCAATAGGATTGGAGTTTTTGATACTTGGCTTTCAGACATCAGCTCACGTGTGACGTTCCCCAATGCGTTTTCGAACGCAGAGTCTCGTTCCCTGTTCTCAGGGAACCATGGTTACATACGTAACCTGAGACGATATGGTGGATCTGTGACAATAATAAAGATTAAGCTAATTTAAAATTAGTATACGAGGTATTTTAAACACTGATTATAAAGATTTCCAAAGGTTTCTGGGAACACTCATAAGTTGTATGAACTGTAATTCTTACCAAAATAAATAAATAAATAAAATAAAGAAAGAAAGAAAGAAAGAAATAAAACACTTACTTTATATACATTTATTTGAATTTCACCTATTGTAATTTTAATTAATTTCAAATTAGAATAGCAATTCTGCATTAAGTTTAATATCAAAATTCAGCATTTGGATTTCCATTTAAAGACATTTTCAACTTAAAATCTCAAACAACCCTGACATGTACTAATCTTTAAGATCATTTATGAGGATTGCTTTGTACTGTGAAGGTCACTTAAGGTTAGGCATTGGTGTTTAATGAAATCCGAATAAAATGATATGTATCAAAGGAAAACTTCAATTACTTTCCCTATCAGTTTGCAATTTCATTTAGCCACACATGATTAAATATAAGAGCAAGATTAAAACTTGATCTTGAAACCATCTCATCACTTTAAAATAGAATAATAGTTTTACACCATCCTTTCACTGCTGTATTAATGAGATTAAGGTCTCTATGTGAATATCATTTTCATCTCCTCTTTAAAAATATACCAAGAATGTGTGTAAGTAGATGGGAGAAAGGTAGGACTGATTCTCGGCTGGGGCCCAGAACCACGGGTGACCTCCAGAGGGCTCCCCAGAAAGCAACGGCAGCTCAGGGACCTGAAGCAATGAACAGTACAAGTGGCCTACAAGAGACAGAGGCTAGTTGTCACACGTCTACAGTAAATATTTCTCAGGGGTATGCTTATACTCTGTATAGAGACAAACCTTAAAGTCTTGGGTAGAAAAAAAAAAGAAAAGAAAAAAGATATTGAGCATTTCCTCATTATTGCATTAAGACACAGTTTAGCTAAGTGACCTAAAAGTGAAGCATATTATAACACTATGGCCTGGTTTCACAGACAAGATTTAGATTAAGCCAGGAGTAGGTCTTATTCAAACTAGGACATTTAAGTAGCATTTATAAACACAGCTTAAAAAAAAAAAAAAAAATTAATAAAAAACTTGTTTTGTTGGTGTTCATCTTGACATCTTTAAGATATGTCAGTAGCTTTCAGTTAAGACAGCTCAAACATGCATTTTATTCTGGGACTAGGCTTAAGCCTTTCTCTGTGAAACCAGGCATATATGGGGTAAGTTGTCACAACCTGACATTAAACCATTGATTTTGTTCAACATAGATTGTCCTTAATTAATTGTTAATAATTAATTTGTTGTGGGTAAACATATCAAAAGTACTTATTTTCCATATAATTCCTTCAGGAATTTTTAGGTCTCTAGTTTGTTTTAATAAGCACTATTTTAGGATCTTTATTTTCTTATTTTATTCTTTCAAATATCCAACATATATGATCCAATGACCCAAACTTTTTCTGTCAAATTTTTTCTGTCAAAATTAGTCAATAAATATTTTATTATTATTTTTATTGTTATTGTTTTTGTTACAAATATGCATGTTTACATTTGTGTTGCTAATTTTGCACATTTAAGTTTTATAATTTCGTTATGTCATTTAATTATACAAAGGATGCAGGGATGTAAATGTATTAATAAATTTGAATTAAAAAAATAAAATTGATATTTGAAAGAAAATTATCAAATGCCCTGCATGGAGGAAAAAGGGACCATATTGCCATCTTGTGGTAGAAGTAGCATTTTAGCAGCAATTTAGGTATGTGCCTTTAAGATACAGATCTCGTCCCTCATTGACTACCATAGTAGAAAAAATAAATACTATGGTAGAAAATGGGGGGCCAGATCTGTTTGGTTACCGACATTCTTCCAAATATCTTCCTTTGTGTTCAGCAGAACAAATAAATTCATAAAGGTTTGGAACTACTTGAGGGTGAGTAAATGATGACAGAATTTTCATTTTTTGGGTGAACTATCCCTTTAATATACTTTGCTGTTGTCCACTGTTTTTCAAACCCAGTCCTGTGAACCTGACATTTCACATCAAATCCCAGACTAACCCATTTAATCACACTGTTTTTGTCACTCTTATTGAAATGAATAAGATGTGTAGTCAAAACACGCATCACTGTGAGACATTTTTGAAAAAAGCATATGCAAATCAATTTGTTTTGTTTTGGCTGATAGATGAGAAAAAGGTCACAATCCAAACAGAAGCATCGCTGAGACTCATTACATGTGGATGACAGTCAGTGAATCCACATTGAAGCACAATAAAGAAAGGTATTAAAACAGAATTTAATCAAGCGTTAATTCATTAGGTGACTATTTGTTATATTGATGCTTTCAGAGAAATCTTAACATGCAAACTGTTCACTCAAGGTGTTGTACAGATGTGTGAACTCAAAAGTCAAAATGACACATTCCTAAACACTTCGTAGTTTTCAATTAAATTGCCTTTCCTAGCATAATTGTTCACAGTGTTCACAGTGAACGTTCACAGTGCCCCGAGACATTTGTCCAAAACTTTAGTCTGCTTCTGTTGGAAAACTAGTTTTAAAGGGTTAGTTTACCCTAAAATGAAAATTCTGTCTTTAAATACTCACCCTCATGCTGTTCCTCACTTTCGTTCTTCTTCTTCCATAGACTGCCATTGCAAATACCACTTTGAGGCTTTAAAAACTTCATAAAGAGATTGTAAAACTAATCCACATGAATTGAGTGGTTTAGTCCACTTTTTCTGAAAAGAATCGATCACTTGTTATGACGAACATATTTAATTTAGGCTTTTACTCGCATGTATAAACTGATTAGCGAACACAAGCAGAAGCTCAACCAAACCTACTGCACGCGCGAGAACAAACCTCTTCCGGAAACTAAAACGTGCCACGTAACCAATGTGTTACACAGCACGTTTGAGCTTCCAGAAGAGGTTTACACAAGCTCTTTCTCTTTCTGTTAGGAGTTAGTTTTGCTAGGCAGTGCTCAGAAACTTTCTCTTTCATACTCTGTCACACAAATAAAGAAAGACAAAGCAAAAAATAAACGATTAACAAAACAAACAATGTGTGCCTCCGTGTTAACGTCCCATCGTCGAATCGGACACACACCAGTATTGTTTTGTTTGTTTGGGGGAAGAGCACGCTGTCCTTGCATTGGAACAAGGCGAGCAAGGGCCAGCACCCACTATTCCATCGTGGGGCTTGCATATGGATCTGGCTGAGGAGTGAGAGACGAGTCCGTCCCTATCGCTCGTTCTCTCCCCAGATACATGTGTCCCTTCGCGTGATCTCAAAGTGCATTCCGGCACCTCTTCGGTTCATGTGGGGGACAATAATTTTCTTGATTTCGAGTTGCCTACCTCTGTTGACAAGTGGTCGAGGAATTACTCGAGGTGGTTACTCCCGCGGTGGCCAGATAACAGCTAGACTGGCCACGCAAACAAGAGATCCCGAAACGATCGAAACTAGAGGACAGGTTTCTGTCTGGTGGCCAGGGGGAGGTGACCAAAACATCAGTATCGTGGGTGGTATACGATGATGCCAAAGGTTGAGGAGACGCTCGCGAGCTGTCTCTCGCCTGGTTCGGCATCATCATAAATACTCAGGGGTCAGGAAACGCGCTGGCGTGTTTTGCTGGTTTTTCTTCACTTAGCAGCAAAGTCGACTTAAAATACTCCGTCATTTTTTTTTTTTTTTTGTCACACAGACAAAAGTAATACATCAATTGAAACTACAGAATGTCTACTTTTATTTGTGTGCACTGATGGAAGTAAGTAAGCATCCTTTAGATCGACTATGACAGACAAGTCCTCGAAGTTGATTTGGCTCACGATAGCAGGAATCGTCAGCATCTTGAACCTTAATCTTCTCAGAGAATGGTTCAGGTAATGAAGATCTATAATCAGATGCAATCCTCCATCCTTCTTTGGAACTATTAGAGCTATGGAAGTACTAGCTGTAGAACTCTGAAGGATGAATATGTACTGTGGCCTCCTTTGCCAACAGAGATTGAATCTCCTGTTTCATAACTTGTGCCTGCTCAAGGGGCCTACTACTGTAGGTAAAACCCCATTGAGCTTTGGTGGACGAGACCCAAACTGTAGTCTGTACCTTTTGTGAACTGTATGTACGACCCATTGAGATACATTGGGTAACACTTGCCAGGCTTTCAGGTAATCTACTAGAGGAATCAGTCTTTCAAGACTGACCTTGGGTATGTTTGGAGTAAAAGATTCTGTGCCCTGAAGCGAATCCACTGCAGGGTTTGAGAAAATTGATGTTTCTACAGGCCACCCTAGGGAGAGTGACCCCTTATGGCCAGAGAGTTTTCGGGCAGACATTGAGGTTTGGGTTCGTTGGACCATTGGCAGCAGGGTTAAAAAATCAATTTCCTGAGGGCTTCATGGAGAAGCAGATGTAACTCGCTCCCTCTTTTGAGGGGGCGCCTTCAGAGGCCTGAATCGGATGTCAAGACCTCTTTCCCGAAGCTTTCTTGGAGAGAATAATGGTCCTCAGATCAATTCCCTTTCGAAAGGGAACTCTACACTGCGTTTGAACGCATATGGGGAACGGCATCACGTGAACCGGTGTTCACAGCTGCCTTGGGAGTGTGTTAAGAAAGGGACCGAGCGCGGACGGCTTGACGAGCGGTTCCTTTCTGGCCATAACACAGCAGCGGGTCAGGCTGGTGCTGCTTTACACACCATGGAGGTGCTACAAGCTTACCAGGCTGACCAGCTGAAGGATCAGGGGCTGGGTCTGTCCCCTGAGGCAGTAGAAGAGCTGCTGGCCTAGGCTAGAACTAGGGCTCAGGTGATATACTGAAGCATTTCACCCCTTTTATGACTTCCCTTGTCAGGTTGTATAGTTTTTCCTAGTTCTGGCCTCCTCTTATTAGAGTTGTTAGGCCAAGAGTTCTGAGTACATTGCCTGTTGGAATGTGTTTTAAGAATCAAGCTCAGGTTGAGCTCATCGTTAACCTCACTGGATAGTTTGGTTCTATATATGGCTCCCTTAGAAGCTTAGATACTGCCACTAGAGCTGACACCACGTGTCCTTCTGAGTTGTAGGCCCCATTTGGGCCTCCTTCTAGAACATGATGGCGTAGGTTTGTACTCCTCTTGCTTAAAGAGTAAAAGGTGTTTTACTGAGTACATTGCCAGGTGGTAGGGTGGCTCAGGTTGAGTTAACTAGTTAACCTCACTGGAGAAGTTTGGTTATCATATTTGGCTCCCTTAGAGCTTAGAACACTGCCATGAGCTGACGCTACGTGTCTGGAAGTCTTAGGCCCTTTGTTGGGGCCTCCTGTCAGGCACAATGGCGTATGTTGTACTCCTCTTGCTTTAAAGAGTAAAATGTGTTTTACTGAGTACACTGCTCATTGGATTGTGTTAGGTGGACTGTTATGTGGGCACTTTACAGTCTTATCTGCTGGTTTAACTCATTTTAAGTTTAATTTTAATGAGTTCCATGTTTGTGGGTTTTTGCTTTTCAGCAAACAAGCTGTTAAGGTGTGTGGCCTTCACAGGCCACCCTATAAGCTTCCTCACCCCCATATTGGGTGTTCTCTAGCAGATTTAACATGTAGCTTCACATGTTGGCCTTTAGCAAGACTACGGTGATGTATTTCTACACGATGTAGAATTTATGTCATGTTGTAGGCCCCTTCTTGGGCCTCCATGATTTTGTGCCTACAGTACGGTTTATCTGTTAGGTTGAGCTCTGTACTCCCCTCTTTGAGGGTTGTCCTGTATAGTACTTAGCTCCCTAAGCTGGGGTGCGTTTCCCCAAAGCATCGTTAGCCAACTATGGTCATAAGTCCCATTGAACTCTATTGGTAACGACGGAACTTGCGACCATAGTTCGCTTTGGGAAACGCACCCCTGGTCAGTGGTTGAAGGCCTCTCTGAGGCCTCCCTATTTAAGATCAGCCCCTAGGCTGGCTGTACTCTCCTTGTTGGGTCCCTCTAGAGTGGCGGCATGGGTATATCGCAGTGTAGAGTTCACTTTCGAAAGGGAACGTCTCAGGTAACGTATGTAACCATGGTTCCCTGAGAACAGGAAACGAGACACTGCGTTACCTGCCATGCATTGGGGCTGCCTGCTGAACAGTCCCTTCAGACAATAAGGTACTGACTGCTTCTCTAGGCGCTCCTTTTATACTTCCGGGTCGCGTCTATGATGACGTCATAGGCTGTCGCCGGCCAATAGGATTGTTGAGGTTTGATAATTGTTTTCAGACACCGGTTCACGTGATGCCGTTCCCCATATGCGTTCAAACGCAGTGTCTCATTCCCTGTTCTCAGGGAACCATGGTTACATACGTAACCTGAGACATTTTCTCTTTAGCCAGCCTCGGCCAAGCTTTAGCCATCCTTTTTGTTGCCGGTGTGAGGAGCCCAATGTAGATGGTTGGAGATGCCCCCTGGGACCCGTGGCGGGATGAACCCCTGAGATGCTGCCAATTGTTTCTTTGCCTCCTGAAAGTGGGGCATCAAGAAGGAAGGTTTTGTCCTTCTCCTTGATGCCTGAGAGGTTCAGCCAAAAGTGTCTCTCCATAGCCACCATAGCTGCCATGGAGCGGGAATGGAGCATCCTCAAGGGAGGCCATTCACAGTGAGCACAGTCAGCCCAATCAGCACATCAGCACGGTGCATGCTCAACTCCTAAGCAGCTTACACAAAACTTGTGTGTATCCCAGCCTTTGATATAACGAGAGCAGGGTGGAACACACTTTCTAAATTGCTGCTGTTCACCCGCTATTTCAACTCATTTTTGTATGGACCTACAACACCAAATAGGATTGACACGCTATCACACATCACGGGGTGACACAGCACCAATCAGGATTGGATTTTTTTGTACATGTCTCTCACATTTAAGAAAAGTCAGGGTCTTATAGCTATATGGGTTTTATTTCAACAAAGTAATTACATTGCAAATTTTAAAAACGGTCAAAATGACTGCCTTGGTAGTTCTAGTGTTAAGCTATGTTGCTAGGGTCATATTGAATATTCGACTCTTTACAGTCATTGTATACAGTGTATTATCAGGATTAACGAACAAAAGGATTAAGCTTTTTGCATGTTACACAAAGTCTAGCCTAGGTTCTCAGATACTGCGATTTCCTTCTCACATCACTGAATTCACCATTAACTATTCACGTGAACGGTTTATAATGTTTTATATGGTATCATTGTAACCCTTGACCATCAAAACATAGGGGTACACATCACCTTGTCTCTGTTATCATGTTTGATTCAGGAGATATTATACAAAACTCATAATTTGGTTATGGCGGAAAAGTAAAATGGTCGCCATGGGAGTCGTTTTTGTGATGGCTCCATTTCTGAAAAAACTAAAATTGCTTGAAGAACTTTTATCCTCACTTTCAGTTGGTGAATTTCTTTTGAATTTCAGTTGGTGTTATCCTGGGCAATTAATTCTGGACAGTTAATGTTGTTTGAAATAATAGTTTATCAACTATACTGTAACAATTTTTTTTATTTTTGACATTGATGTGTACCATACCACAAGAATGTGCAATTTATTAGACAAAGGAATTCCACTAAAATGGTCTGATATATGCTATAATGGCAACAACTACAAAACTAGAAATCATTATGTCGGGTTGAAGACCCTTTGTTTTAAATCATTATATTTGTCTGCGATGAAAAGCTTAGCTGAAGCCTAACACACATACACTATATTGCCAAAAGTTTTGGGACGCCTGCCTTTACGTGCACATGAACTTTAATGACATCCCATTCTTAATATGGAGTTGGCCCACCCTTTGCAGCTATAATAGCCTCAACTCTTCTGGGAAGGCTTTCCACAAGGTTTAGGAGTGTTCATAGGAATTTTTGACCATTCTTCCTGAAGTGCATTTGTGAGGTCAGGCAGTGATGTTGGCCAGAAGGCCTGGCTTGCAGTCTCCGCTCTAATTCATCCCAAAGATGTTCTATCAGGTTGAGGTCAGGACTGTGTAGAGCCCTGAACAAATGTTTGGATTTCTAAATTTATAACAGTTTTTTTTTTGTGTGTGTTTGGGTCTGAAAAGATAGAAAGATTCGCGCGTAGTTGGACGCTTGAACATTTTGAGTTTGCTCGCTTCATTCGCATGTGAAATTCACTATATATGTGGAATATATGTGTCCAGACTCTTCCACTTCTTTCTTCACACTTCCTCTGAATAAACACATCAACTCATCAGCGGGAAAGTAGTTGTAAAATACTGCGAATAAGCTCAATTTACCAGCTTTAGCTAGCTTGTAGTCTCAATATGTATATATAGCTCAAATTGAGTAAAGAGCGTTTTTTACAACTTAACAGATTGTCCGACCTCCTCACTAACTTTCTTCCAAGCAAGATCCTTTTTATTCCTGTTTCTATAAAAGTACGAAGATGTATCATACAGCTCCGGGTATCCACATACAGCAACGATTTTGTCCTCCATTGTTGTTTCAGATTTCTGCCTCCGCTTGCTACATCGTAATCACGTCACTACTAGAGCAAGCTCCTGATTGGTTAACGCGGCGCAAATATTTGCCAAAGTTCAGATTTTTCAACTTGTGCGAATCACTCGTCAAACGCCCGAAACGCTCAATACGCGCTTAATGGTTCATTCACGTCTGGTGTGAACGCACCATCAGAGAAAAAAAAAAAACGGTGAATGCAGTTTCGCGGGCAGTGAGAATAGTAAGTAGTGTAGTTCGTTTGTAGTCCGGAAGAATATACACGTGTTTTTTTTATTAATTCAGTGCAAAAGTATCACAGAGGTGTGTGTAGTTGGAAGTTCATGTCAAGTGCGTGCTTAGTGTGTTTAAGAAACTGAGTTTGTTGAGTCAAGATCGGGAGTTCTGTGTGAAATTTTGAGGATGCATCTAACCAGTTCGAGGAGGGAGGAGTTCATCGGGATTTATTCAACGTCGTCGTGGGATACGTCACGGATGCTGTTTATCATCTTCGTCGGGAAATGAGGATTAGAGATTAATATTCTGCGATTGGAACCTCATTTGCCTTGGATTCACGAATTCACACTTACAAATAAGTCAGATTAAAAATGCGTATTTGGCGTGCTGTCCGAGGAGAGGGCTCCGAGCTCTGTATTTGGCCCGAACCCAGAGTACTCCCCCAGTATTCTGATTTAGGAAGATAACCAGGCGAGTGTGAGATTTGGTTAGGAAGATAACCGGGCAAGTGTGAGGAGACGGGGTGGTGGAGGGATGCTGAAAACTGTTGAGGAACATGGGTAGTCGACTGCATATTTATAATGTCCTTCACTTATGTTGATTGGGTAGACATGTTGATTACTGATTGCTGACAGCTGGTTGGAATGACGTGATGATTGAAAGGATCATTTGAAAGCGCTCCTCCCGAATTTTGTTAATAAAACATCATTTCGTGAGTACATTGGTTTTGCAATCAAAAGAGCTCCAACTAGCATGCCATCTGTGTACTGAAAATCCCAACTGGGTAAAATTAGAGAATTACATTGACATTTGGGTTCTTTTCTTTTCGGTTATGGTTATAATTGTCATTTATTGCTGTTGTTTGTGACTTTGTGAATTGAATTATTTGATCATTTAAAGGAACGCACAAAGGAAAAATACACAAAGACAAAAGAGTTTGGAGAAGAATAAATATGTAAGATTGAAAATATCTAAAAGATATTTTAAAATGAACAAAGACATTTGCTTTACTGTTTCAACCCCCTCTCTCTTCCTGCAAGGGCCATCTGAAAGACACACATGTTGATAATGATCAAGCCCTGTAGGCCAAGATGTGTGTACATCGGGGGTCTACAAATTGTCACACCTTTAGTACAATGGGGGAAGTTTTAATCTCCTGATTGGTCAGTTTGAATGTCTCATATTTGGGTTTCAGTCACATGGTCGAGGAAGGGATAAAAGACGACTGTAACTGTTGCTCTGTCTCTTCTTTGATTCTTGGCTTTTCTTGGGCATTCTCTTGCCCTCTCTTTCACTCTCTCTCTATCTCTCAGGTAACTTTTTTCATACATGCTGTGTACGATTAATGGTATATGATTTTATCATCTCATACATCTATTTTGTAATTATTTTAAGTGTAACCATAATCAGATATTGTCATTAAACCCTTTCTATTACAAATGAGGTGCTAAATAGTTTTGATTTGGTATTAACATTAATGTGCTCCCTATTGCAATATAATATCGTCACCCTATAGCAACGCTCTCCCACATATTTTGCTATTATAACTGCGCTTATTTCCGTCGTTGGTATAAGTTGCAGTGGGTGGTAATAAACAAGAAATGTACAGTTTTCTACCATCTTGCTGATAACGTTTCTTTAGTCGCTCGGCAACCTTACAGCCTGAACCCCCGTAGGAGTTCCACCCTTACAAATACATTTATTGATCTGCCATAATTTTGTGTGATTTCCTGTGGGAAAAATAGTTTATTGTTAATTTGTTTTTTCCCTGTGTGGGATTTGTAATTTTAAATATACAGGTAAACACAGTAGTGTTTTTTTTTATTATTATTATTATTTTTAAATAGAAAACATAAATCTGACACTATCAAGTGAATATCTGAGTCCTGGGTTTTGTGATTAATAGAAATTAGGTCTCTCACCAGGTCATTGTTAATTTGGAAGTTCCCCTAGACATAATTCTCACATTTGAGCCATATTTATCGGTGAGAGGGCTACACGTGTCTTTATGGACCTTGCTTTGTGCACTGGTGTGCAGTCATGTTAAAACAGTTCCCACAAAGTTGGGAGCATGAAATTGCCCAAAATGCCTTTGTATTAAGAGTTTAAGAAGCATTAAGAGTTAATTTCACTGGAACTAAGGGGCCAAGCCCAACCCCTGAAAAACAACCCCACACCAGAATCCCCCCTCCACCAAACTTTACACTTGGCACAATACAGTCAGGCAAGTACCGTTCTCCTGGCAACCACCAAACCCAGACTCATCCATCGGATTGCCAGATAGAGAAGCGTGATTCGTCACTCTCTTTTTATGTAATTTTGACATTTTCTGTACTTGTATTTTTGATGCCTTAAAGAGAGAGAGAGTAAAAAAATGGTATGAGTGACAGGTGCACTAACATCAGTAACTGGACAGCCCTACCTAGTATGGTTTTCCTCAGTGTCTGCAGTGTTTGGAATGTCTGCAGGCAGCTGCCCAGGATCTCACCTTTCGAGAAGAATGTAAGTATTACTATTTAAAAATTAAGATTACCCCAGAATGAACTGCATTGCTAGCCCACCCCAGCTTACACAGAATAATAATAAATGTTGACCAATACTTTTTTTATAAAAATGATATAAGTTATTGAGTAAAGGAATTAATAAAAGTAACCGTCATAATATAAATGATAAATAAATACATACATACATAAAATAAAAAATAAATAAATAAAAGTCAACAACACATGAAACAAACCTTTATTCAAATGTATTGTTCTAACAAACTATAACATATTTACAGGTGGTGGACCCTACATCCTACTCCCCTCTCAACACAGCTGTGCCAATTCTGCGGCTGACCACCGTGAACACCTTTGCCTGTCTTTGCCGTCCATCATGTCCCTCATTGCTGCAGTCAGACTGGAATCTGATCATGGATGGGAAAGGGACATTGAGGCTATCGTTGCCTGAGTACACCTGTCTGCCTCATCACCCTATACAGAGAGCCTGCACAGAACACTGTGTGGCTCGTTTCAACAGCAAGCATAGTAGAGCAAGCCTTTGGCATGCTGAAAATACGCTGGTGCTCTATTTTTTTTTTTCTTTCTTTTTTTTCAAGGCTTTAGAGGTGAGCCCTGCCTTCGTGCCTGAAGTTGTTGCATGCTGCGCTATGCTTTACAATCTCTCTCTTCTTAATGGGGACATTGTTGAGCCAGAGGATGAGGAAGACCATGATGCCAAGCCCCCCTGAAGCAAGAGTGGAACAATCTGGCTGCTGCTGTGTCTGCTCCAAACATTCATGTGCCTGCTATCCATCAGCATGACTACCTGTAAAACATTTCAACAGGTTAAAGGGATAGTTCACCCAAAAATGAAAATTTGATGTTTATCTGCTTACCCCCCAGGGCATCCAAGATGTAGGTGACTTTGTTTCTTCAGTAGAACACAAATGATGATTTTTTAACTCCAAGTCTGTCAGTCGTATAATGCATATCAATGGTAACATAATCTATGAGAGCAAAAAAAACATGCACAGACAAATCCAAATGAAACCCTGTGGCTCGTGACGATACACTGATGTTCTAAGACAAGGAACGATCACTTTGTGCGAGAAACTGAACAGTATTTAAATCATTTTTTACCTCTAATACACCACTATGTCGAACTGCCTTGAGCGCGCGCGCACGGCATGTGTACACGCTCTGGCGTAGTTTAAACATGGTGCCTGTAGTACAACAGTTGTTATACAAATGGAAGTAAACCACTAAAAAACATGGTTTTATTACATCAAAACTTTTTATTTTGTTACTTTTCGTAAGGGCAGCTTTACAAATAAAAACGACACATACAAAGATCTTGTTCACGTACCTCAGTTGGATGTGGAAAAACCATAGGCACAGCTGATGGTTTAAGTCGTACGTGATCCTCTCCTAGGTATGTAAAATCATCAGGGGAAAAATGATCGCTGCAGACCCTCAACAACTTTAGTACGTTAATGGGTGTGTTGATATCCAGCCAAAGAGCAATCAACCTTAACTTCAGGCGAGAAGGCTCAGAAGTTGGGAATACGTGGAAAGTCACCACTCCCGAATAAGTTTGCGTGAGAGAATGTAATCTTTTAGGTTTAAGTTGGTTTGAACAATCCGGATAAGCGCAAGTAAGTACCATTTTGATTAGCCGTCATACCTACAATGTTTGTGCACTGTGTAAACAATGAGTGACGTATACAAGCGAGAGATCACTTCCAGCGCTTGCGTAAACTACGCCGGAGCGCGTACACACCTCACGCACTGGAGGCTGTGCTTGCACTCAATGCAGTTGGACATAGTGGTGTATTAGTGGTAAAAAATGATATAAATACTGTTCGGTTTCTCGCACAAACCGATCGTTTCATGTCTTAGGACATCAGTGTGTCGTCACAAGCTGCAGGGTTTAATTTGGATTTGTCTGTGCATGTTTTTTTAAACTCATGCATTTTGTTACCATTGACATGCATTATACGACTGACAGACTGCAACGGTTGGAGTTAAAAATCATCATTTGTGTTCTACTGAAGAAACAAAGTCACCTACATCTTGGATGCCCTGGGGGTAAGCAGATAAACATCAAATTTTCATTTTTGGGTGAACTATCCCTTTAACACGTTTTACAATTCATGTTCTCAGCTTTCTGTTTCTTACCAAATTTAATTTCATATGTTTACAATGACAATCTCATATAAATTCAAACAAATTTCTTAAAGTTTATTTATTCAAGGTACTACTATGATATAAATGCATACATACATTAAGGCTTAAAGGGTTAGTTCACCCAAATATATAAATTCACTCATTATTTACTTGCCTTCACATTGTTCAATCCCAGGTGTACTCAGGTTTTTTTTGTTTGTTTGTTTTTCCTGAACACAAAAAAGTGATTTTTGTCAAGTTTGCCCAGCTGGTTTCTGTTTACACAATATCAGTCAATGGAATGAGTTGACTGAGATATTAAGGGCAGGTGGAGTGATGGAGGATCTCATCCATGGCACTATACCATTTCCAGGATGCTGCTGTGGGCTTTCCATCCTCATTGCTCACATCAGTCTGATGACATTTCAGATCCTACAAAAATGCAAAATACATAATACAAAAGAAGTATTTTTATTAATTATTTATTTTTTGTTTCAGGTATTTCCTTCTTTTTTCTGCAAATGTCACTGTCACCTTGCTTTGCAGGCCCTGCTCTACCACAAAAGCTCTGCAGCAAATGCACAGGAAATCAAAAATCAAGGGCTGTCAAACTCTGTTTGAAATTATAATAATTAAAATATACTACAACTTAAGATTAAATAGATTTATTATTCATTTCTGTAGCATATTCAATCAAAGCCTTTGATAGCAGCATTCCTTCCTCAGCCGCTTTCCACCAGATAAGCATAGGTGTGTGCTCATCTGTCCCTGTAATATCCAAATATGAATCAAGTTACTTCTGTGATTTGTGTGCTCAATACTGCATTTACATGTTGGGGTTGTTACTGATGTGTCGCTTTGCAACACAACTGTTCCTTAATTTTTCAACAGTACTAATCGACAAATAAAATTGATAACTTATGTTTAGTTACTAAATTGGATTATTTACATTACTTACATCCATGCAATATAAACAGTGTTGACAACAGTGAATTCTACTACATATTAGCACTCATACACCACTCAGATGTCTGTTTCATGTTGTGATGTGCTCATCTGCAATACTTATCAAAGATTTTCCTTTAGGAGAACAATGCATTAACAAAGAGTCTGTTTTATTGTTACAGACTATACAAAAATAAATAAATAAATCAATTATTTGGGCCCTCTAGTATTCTTCGTGCATCTTATTTTCATTTCTGTTATAATTTATAACTATTTTAAACTTTTTAAACCAGGTTTAAAATCAAAATTTGTTATTTATAAATGTATTTATTAATCAAAGGTAATCAAGTTCCACAGTGTCGTTTACACCACGCTCTCTCGTCTTATATTTTGTATCTTGGTTTGGTGCGTAAATCTATTTAATTATTCCAAAAATACAACTGTATCCCAAAATACAAAAACTTTTACTTTTTTTTGAGTGCGGATCACAGTTGTATTCTTTATTTATTAAAGGAACATGTTATACTGGGGAAATTTGAGCCCATTTAGACAGTTGTCACATCTTAACCACAAGGGGGAGACAAAGCCACATAAATGTATAATTTTCCCCTTAACATAGACAAATGGATTTCTGTGTATGAGCAAACAGTATTTTTGACATGTTCTAATTACAATGCAGAGTAATGCAATGTATAACATAATGTGAGATATTTTTAACAATTTTAAAGTGAATCCTAAATAGTACTTTATTTTATTCAAAAGATATATATGTTAAAATGTCATGGAGTCACATATAGCCTGAAACTGTCTTCCTGTGTTGGTTTGATGTTTACAGTTTTTGGGATGGATTGGGGGGGGGGGGGGGGGGGTCGAGTGTAGATCACTCTCTACCTGTGGCGACAACTGGATGAGGAAGGGCTCTGGAAGTCCTGCAGTTTCCCTAGTCTGTCAAACTTTCTCTCTTTATTAGACAGAGGGAAGCTTGGGGACCATGGGAAAGTCAAACAATCATTTAAACAAGAACATGGCTCTGTTTCAGCACAGCCTCACATTTTTTTTTTTTTTTTTTTGCCTGAAGGGATCTTGTTCACAATGCCAAAACCCCATCCCCATTCACAGCCTGACAACCCCTGATTTGTGTATTCTTTTCATGTCACTCAGCCAATAATGTCACAAATTCACTCTTTTTGGGGGACAAGATGGATCCCCCTCTGTGACATATTCTGGACATGCTGACAACATTGACACGTTTTCTCTAGCCTTGAATATTTGGAGTTTTATATTCATTGTTCCTTTTTGGTAAACTTGAAACGGTTTGTTTTGCATATTTGCACAGCTTTGGGTGCAAAGTGCAATATGCATCAATGCATAAGCATCTCATTTGCATAAAATCTCTGACTATGTGAAGGAATGGGCCACATAAACTTCTTCGGGCGACAGTCTGACAGAAGTGTTTAGCTCAGCAGGCTTTATACAGACGACTGCTGAATAAAACGTCCAGTGACAGGGTTCTTGAGGGGACAATGGTGAAGAATGGCAAAATGAGACCATTTGTTCTAGAGGGTTAGAAGAAGTTGTCTGTTGTGATGTGAAAAAAAAGCACATTATTATTGGGAAGTTTGGACTGTCATGATCTACCTCCATCAATCAAGGTCTTAATCCACAATGAAATAAAATGCATAAGTACAGCTGCATGTCATTGTTGAAATATCACACATATTTAAAATTAAAAAAAAAAAAAAAAAAAAAATATCTGGGTTTGATTCCAGGTTAGGCTCTTTAGACAGCATCATCCCTAGTGAAAAAATAGTATACTTAAGCACAATTTATTCGTATGTACTTTAGTATAACTAAATGTATTTGTGGCACGCTACAAATTGGTATACTTAAAGTCTGCTAAATTCAAAACTAATTTTGTACAAAATGCATTTTAGTTGACCAAAAGCAGTGCTTAAGTTCAACTAAAGTTCTATTAAATATACTTGTTTGTGCTAAAGTGGAAGTATACTTAAGTACCAAGTATACTTAAGTACACTTTAAATATACTCTTGTATTTAAGTTATGAAATGCAGAATTCACTCAGCAAAAACTTCAAATGTATTTTGGTGACATTAGAATTGCAATTCAATTACATTGTAAGAGTGTTGAACATACAGTAATATTATACTGATAACAGACTTTTAGTGATTTTAAAACACATTGCAATGGCATTCCAAGTTAACTTGTAGTGTGCTAATGGCATAGTTATAGTGTGCTTCAAATAGGCTACAATAAAGTAATCTTTATAAATAAAGTCACAGCTTAACAATTTGCCTTTTACAGACACCCCCAGTATACCAGTAACTTTCTTATCCAATGAACATCAGTGAGACAATGGGAACAGATGTATATGTATATTGAATGCAGGAACCTGTATGGGCTGGAATCGAACCCGGGTCACTGTTGCACACGAGCACTCAGCTTACCTGTTGCACCACCACTCATACATGAACCTTGAACAGACATTATTAATAACAACTATTAATGACAGCACAAATCGATTAAAAGACTATGAATCACAGAGAAAAGTCTCAATATAGGCACAGTAAGTGGTGCGTGAAAACAAACATGAAATGGCCTGTAGCTATATAACACGAAAGTGCATTAAACTTTAAGCTATTAAAGAAATAAAACCAAAAGACGCAACATTAAATATCAAGAATGTTTTGCTTCCATTTTCTTTGACATGATCTGTCATTAACGCAACATGAAGCAATTGCATAAACCATCATAACATTAGTTTTATTCTTGTGCATGCACTAAAACACAGACCGTTCATTGGTGGAAGAATGTGAACATGCAGAACTGCTTGTGTTTCAAAGTGTGCAGATGGAATAAAACCATCTGTAACATTTATCTGCAGATTCTCTGCGCTTTAACTCTCAATGCACCACAACTGCTCCTGACAAAAACGTAATAAAATGATTTGGCAGTCTGGTCGTCTCGCATTACGCTGCGGATTTAAATGTGACGCATAAATTACAATTATTTACTTTTCATGCAGTTAACGTTTCTGAATTTATTTGACATTTTAACTTTTTGTGTAATTCTTGAAGACTGGTCAGGATGGGTTTAATAATTATTTTAATAATTCATAATATTTTGACAGCCCAAAGGGCTGCAGTCCATATTTCAAAGTGCAATGGGCCATTAAAGTAGCATTAATGGGAAAAGTGTGTTACAGTAGGTGCTTTGGAATGCATTAGAAGTACACTAAAGTAATAAAACTTCTGATCAGGTATGTGAATTTCTTTCACCATTCACCTTTTATCAAACTGACTATATGTTGTTTTCTTTATTTGTCATAATTACAAATATTTACTTATGTAACTACTTTCTATATGTATGTATATCTGCTTTGCAACCATGCAAAACTGTGAGAAGTGCTATAGAAATCAATTTGAATTGAATTAAACAATAGCCTACCTGATATTCAAAGTGTGAGCAAATTATTGAAAAGGTAAAGGTCATAATTATAAAACTTACTTCATGATTATTTTTTTGCAACTCAAAACACATTTCCTGTAAACTTTTATCTCAGCCAATACTATTTTTATACTAAACAAGTAGATCTCAAATATAGTTAATTAAATTTACATACATTTAATCATAACAGGTCAACATAGTATTCAACAAAAATAAATTACTAGTAGTAGGCTACTTAAATATTTAACAAATTAAATCATTTTATTTGCAAATTGCTCACTGTTACATTTGAGCTGTATAGGCATAAAGTTGGGTTTGAAAATTCTGCCCTTACAGCCAGTTAGCAGAAACAAACTAGATGTTTCAGTTTATACCTCACGTTTTATTTGGTTTGCACAAAAATAAAGTCTCATATAAAAAATTATATAGCATCATCTAAAAATAATTTCATCATTCACGGATTTGAAAAACATGGTGAGACTTGTGTCTTTAGCTACAACGAGTTTCTAGACCCAGTTTCTTTCTGACAAATCTGCCATAACTCCAGAGTTCGGTTGTTAAGCAAAAGTATAGCTAAACCGATTGTTGGCGAGTGTGATGGCATTCGCTTTATGGCGTGTTTGAAAACATATATCAATCATTGTGGTCTATACGTGTCAACTTCTGGTTCAACCAATGGTAGGACGTTGGTTACAGTGTTTTCAAGTCATGTCAGAAAGAATGTATTTATGAGATAAAATGCACATGAACATCAGCACAACTCATAATTATGAGTTTAGGTAACTCTGGATTTTCTTAAGAGTTTCTGAGTTAGGTGCATGACGGTGAGAAAACATGTCAGAGGCAATGGATGCAGAGTCTGCCCTAGTGAAAAAAAACCTACCAAAATATATTTAAAATAGGCCTACATTCATTTCACACTAACTACACACCCATCAATATACAGTAGTCAAGATTTCAAGTGGATCAAAAAAGTTCATCAAAGTTGTCCTAAGAACTAAGTTGTCCTAAGAAGAGGCTTTAGGACAACTTTGATGAAAGGTTTTGATCCACTTCAAATGCTGACTACTGTATTTACTGACATTAATATTTTAATTGAACTTTATTTGGAGTTCTTCTTTATTGCACAATGCACAATACATATTTCTTAATATTAAGCCTAAAATGTGTTTAACATCACTATTAGTAAGGATAATATGATCACTGTATAATTTGAATGCAAGATATATAAAGTGTACCTAAAGTATGCTTGCAATAGTTACACTTTAGCACAATCAAATATACTTAAGTATATCTTTAGTTGGACCTTAACACAAAAATACTTGTTCCAGTTTAGCAGGCTTTAAGTATACCAATTTAGTATACTAAAAGTACAATTGCAGGGTATTTATATTAAGTACATAAATATGTAAATGCAATTGTAGTATACTTACCATAAAATAAATGTATTTCAAATACATTTTAGTATATTTATTTTTCACTAGGGATGTTTACACATGTAGCCCCTTTTTCAGTTTACTGCTGGACCCAAGGTAAAAGATGGATAAGGGCCTGAGTTCGTAATACTATTAGATCCTTTTTAACTGTGTTCTGACTAAATTGTACCCCTAAGTGATCACTAATCTGATTATTATTTACACCAAGTATACACTATGCAAAGTAGTCTCAATTGTGGAGTACACAATACACTGAATACACACAGTAACATATTGTCACAGTTCCCGTGTTCCCCGGACTCCATTTCCCATCATCCTCTTGTTTCCACACCTGCACTCACTTCCCTCGTCATCTCCCCATCATCACTGATCACCTGCACCTGGACTTCATCATCTTCACTCCCTATATAATGGACACTTTCCCTGCACTCCTGGTCTGTTCTTATGTTTGTCTAAGTGTGTGTTGCTGTTCGTTATTCCCAAGGATTGTCAATAAAGCCCGTATTATTGTGGATTTCCGTATTCGCCTCGTCTCTACAGCAGCACCGTAACACATATATTTTGTTGTAAATTTAAAGACAATGTGTTACTTGAAAAAAAAAAAAAAGTAATCTGATTACATTACTTATAATGTGTTACCTTAGAAAAAAAATGTGGTAAAAAAAAGCTTCTAAAGTCAGTAGAGGGTAAATTAGATACATATCAATTTGTATATAAGCAAAGTTGCAGTACTGAAAATGCAGTGGTGACATTATTACATCTGATCCTGAAACATCTGGATAAGCCTAAAACTATAGCTCAGGCCCTCTTTTTAGACTTTAACTCTACATTCAATACGAAACAGCATTCACACTGACACCCAAGTATTTATAAGACAACACTTGTTCAATCAGTAAATTATGCATAGTCACTTGTGTTTGATGCATGTACTCTGGAAGACCAAAGATAATGTCTTCTTATCATTTATGACAAGTGAATTACTCTCACACCACTCCTCTAATCTATCTGTACAACACTGATGCTTACTGGAATCATCTTCAGCTATGGAAAAGAGTCATTTAACAATCTAAAAGAACTGTCAGCTTCTTACTTTAAAGCACCTTTGTTAACAAAGGGGTCTACCGCTTACACTTAACCTCTGTTTAGTTAGTTATTTGTATGATACTTGCAGTGTCTTCACCATTGAACAAGTGTCCGGATGCAATCTCAGGAGAAAGTCTTGATGGTTCCGTGAGTCGACGGTGTTGAAGTTGCAATCACTTTCTTCTGCTTTGAATGAAGAAATTATGATGATCTTACAGTGGTAGTTTGACTCTGTTATGATTGAGAATGTTACACATGGCTTGATGTGTTGAGGCCTGCTGGCGCAGCTGCGCTGGCTCTGGGGCCGGGTGAGGTCTCATGCGAACAGCAACCAGAAGACATACAGAATAAGATTAGGGGGTCTGTACAGGTGCTCTTTAACCTCTGAGGAAGGTCACTCCTCCAAGTGGCCAGTGATCCAATAGGAACTTAAACCTTTGGAGGGAAAGTTTATGATCCTTTTTCTTCGATCATGGTATTTTGCATGTAACTGGATAAGCAGTTTATGTCCCTTCATACTCTAAATTAATATAACAAGAATACAATGCATGCTATGATGTACACCAATGTGTAGGACATTAAATGATTATTAATTTCATAGGAAGCATGGTATAGATAAGGTTACATTATCTAGTGGTTCAATCATAAAGGCTTTTGTTTGAGGCTTTCAACACAGTGCGCATTAGCGACATCTGGTGGTCAGACTTGTTTTCTCCACCATATCTAAATCATCGCGGAGCAGATCTACGGTTTGAAAAAGCACGTGACCAAACAAAGCGTTGGAAGTCTGTGACATACGGAATCACTGTTGTCTTGGACCAATACAGTTCTATCTAATCTGTTCTAATCTCATCTAAATTAATTTGTGACAATGAGACCACAACACGTGTCATGTGTAGCCTGGTCAATGGATTCACATATTGATTAATAATATAAAATATACAATGGTGTGATCATAACTGACGTGAGTAGTTAAAAAAAAAAAAAATATTTGCTAATATTGTAAGCTGTTTAACCCTTTTGTTCTATTTGGAGTATCTGAGACCCCATCAAGAAAACATGATTAAATGCATTTTCCTTATATGCATCAGGTGAAGCGCCAATTTTTTTTTTCAAACCAGCTGTCCTAACTTTTCGATACTGCATGAAAATCGAAGCTTCAAACATCAATCACATGGTATTGTCATTTCGATACAAGCATCGGTACCGGGGTGTGACACATTAGTGCTTTGAAAACTGCGTCGGAGCACCAGAGCCCCGGTATCAACCGTCCCATCACCAGACAGAAGGCTGAACCAAGAAAAGATTAGTGGCATGTTTTTGTTTGTGTTTGTTTTTCTTTGTTTTCTATGGATCTGCCATAGATTCACCATGGATCTGCCAGCCATACAATAACTGTGCCTTGAGGACAGCTCCCTTGAGAATCATGTTGAGGATTTCCTCAGACTCGCAAATGAAACATCATTCCCAGATGAATCTGCAGCTTGCTCGCCGTCCTACACTGCCACCAGAGCGCAGCTGTCCGAGAAAGCACCACAAGGGAGCTTCATGGACATTGTGGAGTGAATGCTGGTGTCCTGCAAATCGTCGTTTACTATTGGACCCATCAACGACGACACCAGCCCCACTAATTACCCAGTGCCCAGCCAACAACACCCAAACTGCAAGGATTGGCAGCCTGAGACCACCGCAAGCAACGAGAGCAACTCTGCCGTCACTTGCGAGCCAGCGCAAACAAGAGCGACTGAGCTGAACATCGCCACGGAGTACCGCGTGCCTGACCAGGTGTGTGAGCCAGCAGCTTCATCTATCGCTGAGGGAGTGAATGTGGAATTCGTGGGGATGGAAGTGAGCACCGCCCGCCCTCCCACCTCTGAGATTGAGTGTTTGGCAATTGCACTGGAGAACTGTTTTGATTTTGGAGAGGTTGATTTTCTGCCTCCTTTGTTACCACTTGAATCAGTCTGTTATGTCCCAAACTCAGTGATCCCGCCCAGCCTCCCTCTCCCACCACCTCTCCAGAAAGCTGTTGAGATTGCTTTATTTTTTGTTAGATTTTGTACTGCCCTCCAAGTTCCTCTCCAGTCCCCAGCAACTCCTGCCACCCAGTCATCGCTACCTCCAATCAGTCCTTCATTGCCCCCTCTTAGTGGCGAGTCAACACCTCGGGCCGGCTGGGAGCCATATCTTCTTGGATGTGGGAACCCCGTGGCTCTGCCTTCTGCCTCTGCATGCTCCACTCCTCCTCGACTTATCACCCTGGCTCCTGCGCTCCTTCCTCCCTCAATGGTGACAGCGACCATTGGGCATTCAGCCTCAACTACTCAGCGGACTTGGGGGGCCAGTCGTTGCCCTCTGGCCCTCCACCCCTTCAGCTTTGGCCAGCTCCTCCCTTCCCCAGACTCCGCCTCCAGCTCGACCTCAGCCCTCTGGACCCCTGCCATCATCACAGGTGGTCGTCGCTGCAGCTACATTGGGGGCACCTAGATCATTGGAGTCCCTTCGCTGCATCGGCTCTCTGACTCCAAAATTTAAGTATTTAATTATACAAATGATGGTGAAATGCAGAAAAGTACACATAAATGAAATCTAAATTATATCTAAATGACCTCAAATCCCTCAAAAAGTGCATATATATATATACACAGTAGGTGGTAATTGAACATTATAGTCTCATATTTAACATTATGCAACATTATTTTAAAAGAATATAAGTCTGTTGTCATATTATTTCAATGTTATCTAGCATCACTGTAATAATATGATCATCTGCTGATGGTCATATATCAGAAAAGTAGCAAAATTGCCACTTAAACTTTAATAAGAGAAGGATATTCCACCTGAGACATACACAATTGAGTGAGTGAAAATCCTCAAGGACGAACTTAATTAATGGAAGTAATTAAGTGCCTTTTATCTTAAAGAAGAACAAAGAATGTTTCCTCGGCTGACAACGGGAATGGTCCATTCAAATAATGGAGGGAGGTCTTTGGGGGGATTTAAAGTGACAATATATCCTAATTTGGCAAACAAGTCAGTGCCACTGGATGACTTTATTGCCTGGCCCCTATTCAATCCCAGTATGCCCTACTCTTCATGCAAGCCCAGTTATGCAGCCCACTGCACAACCTTTCTATTGCCTAAGGCATGCCAAACCTTGCCGTTTAAATGACTTGTCATTGTTCAGTTTCAGATTCTTTTGTTCACAGTCACAAAAATCACAGGCTTTGTTACTTTACGCACTATGAAGTCATGGTAAACTGAATTTACGCACTATGAAGTCATGGTAAACTGTTTTCTTTGAATGTATTTGAATGTTTCAGGCTGTTCAGCAGAGAATAACATAAACGACTGAAATAAATGGCATGTATGCTTGTTTTGCATTGAAATGATCATGAAACAGCTTGAAACAAGACAATGCAAATATATCTAGCACAATAAGCATGCAGTTACAACCGCGCTTCCTATTATTGGGTGCTTGAATGCTGTTCAGCAGGCTGCTTTATTACCATATGACAGAATGAACGTATGGTTATAGCATTGCAAAGATGATAGATACAGAAGTATCGCACCATGTGCCATGCAGAGCAATCAACCATGTGGAAAATCGGGCTAGAGCTTGTTTTTATTGGCATGGAGATTAAGGCAGATGTATCAGGAAATGTGATACTTTCTCACTACATTTTGTCAATTAATTAAGGCCTGATTTAGAGTCAGTGTTTAGAAATGGCAAAGGAAACTTGGCACGCTCTCACGATCAGTGGGAGGATTTCAAAAGAGATCATTCTGAAAGCATTTTACTTTTGCAACCATTAGCAATATCAACACTGGCACTGAGTCTTTGACGCATGCCAGAATGAAAGCTGGTGAATTCAAAGAAAGCCATTCAACTTGAAATCTATCCGTCTTGTTATGGTGGCATTTTATTTATTTAAACAGAGCTTTGCACTTCATGATAGATCAGTGGAAAGCAATGTACGGAGCCCCTAAAGGGACATGGTGGTGGAAAAAAAATTGGGATCGGAGGAAATTTTTTTTTAAAAATCTTCTGCGTTCCCCCGAGAAACTTTGCGTTCCCTCGCAAAGATATTTGCATTCCCATGCGAAACTTTTGCGTTCCCTCGCAAAGATATTTGCATTCTCACGCAAAACTTTTGCGTTCCCTCGGAAAGATATTATCGTTCCCTTGCTGTGAGCTCGGACAAACACTTCCTCTTTAATGTCTCGCTGGCTGGCAGTAGTGTTTCAGTTAGTTCCATACGTTAATAATGCACACAAATAATGTGAGGTTCATAGAGTTCAAACTTGTTGAACTCGAATGTAAAGAAATGCACTCAGTGCTTAATTAAAGGAGTTCAGATATTCACAGATTCAAACTTCCCGGATCAATAACTCGTGAGCTAAACGTTGTTAAAACACAAATGCAGCTATTTCCAATCATAGTAACCTAGACAATGAGCTACAACAACCCAATTTTCCTCAATAAATTGGTCTCTATGAGCAGGTGGCGGAGAGACAAGTCTGAAGGGACCATCTGAAAAGTGCAAAACCCAAAACCCTGTTGCTCATTTTATATTATGAAAAATATTCAATAACTTCACTGTAACACACTGTACTGTCACCAAATTCAGTTCATACGTCACTGCTTTCCTGCTGGTTATAAGTACTACAACACTTAGTTTGGCAAGTAACACATAAAGGCCTTCTTTACACAAATGATGTTGGTACACAGCTTATATAGTTACAACAGCTTTTGCATGATAATTGCTTACTGAATTTGATGGCATTATAATTTATTTAATATTTTTACAGTACAACCAGCAGGAGAGCAGTGAAGTATGAACTGAATTTGGTGACAGTAGTGTGTTACAGTGAAGTAATTGAGTATTTTTCATAATATGCCTGCTCATAGAGACCAATTTATTATAAAGCACATTTGAGGAAAATTGGGTTGTTGTAGCTCGTTGTCTAGGTTACTATGATTGGAAATAGCTGCATTTGTTTTAACAGCCTTTAGCTCACAAGTTATTGATCTGGGAAGTTAGAATCTATGAATATATTGCCAACTTTACTGAACTCCATGACTTTGCACTGACTGCATTTCTTTATATTTGAGTTCAACAAGTTCAAACTCTATGAACCTTGCATTATTTGTGTGCATTATTAACGTATGGAACTAACTGAAACACTACTGCCAGCCAGCGAGACATTAAAGAGGAAATGTTTGTCCGAGCTCACAGCAAGAAAATGATCATATCTTTGCGAGGGAATGCAAATATCTTTGCGTGGGAATGCAAAAGTTTTGCATTGAAACGCAAATATCTTTGCGAGGGAACGCAAAAGTTTTGCGAGGGAATGCAAATATTGCTAGGGAATGCAAAAGCAATCTGCATGTAAATGCTTGTTAAATTTATAATTCTCTGACAAATGAAAATTGTCTTTGATTAAAAATGTCATATTTACTCACCTTCATGACTCTTGATAGAATTTTTTAATAGAACAGAGCTTTTTTTTTAAACTTCTCTCTATTATATCAGTTTACAGTGGCTCCATGTGTCAAACTCCCAAATTATGCATTAAAAGAATACATTAACTCTTTCCCCACCAGCGTTTTTGAAAAAAGTTGCCAGCCACCGCCAGCATTTTTGTTCATTTTCACAAAAGTATTATGGCCCCCAGAATATTTTGTTGTATGAATATTCGAACATATAATATGTCAAAAGAAACAGCAAAGTCTCGGCTTTAGAGAGAGAGAGAGAGAGAGAGAGAGAGAGAGAGAAAAAAAACTTTTATTCTAGCTTACTGCTTTTTTTTTTTTTTTTTTTTTTTTATGAATACTTGAACATAAGTTTCACAAAAAAAACAAAAACTAAATTTTGAGTAAAAGCTGAGAATTTTTTTCAAAGACTACATCCAGATCGGATTCAGAACAATAATCAAAACATAGATGTAGTAGACTGAGTCCTTCAGCTGTCAGGGTTATGTTTGTGTTGCCTTTGAGTTTTTTTTTTTTTTTTTTTTTGATTTTTTTTTTTTTGTCTTCTGTGTTAAGCCCGGGATACACTCCACGATTTTTTGCTGTCCCAGACGAAAGATTGCCATCGTGAAACAATCGTGGCGATTTCTGTGATCGTGGCTCTTAATCGGTGGTCCTATGTTGTACATTGAGAGAGGTTCAAAGACGGCCGTTTTCCTGATCTTGCGACCAATGATAGCCTACGATCATTTTCTGACAGTGTCAGAAATTTAGCATTATCATTGCACAGTGTGTTTGCTGCTACGACCAACGTCTGACCAGCCAATAAAAATGCGACATGAAATCAACGCGACATGGCGCTAAAACTTAAAACTGCTTACCACCTCAAGCTCTTTTCCCTTCTTCTTTCACTGCTTCCTTTTTATTTTCAGCACACATAAAATCTACAACTGCCAAAGTGTGATTCAACATGGTGTTTTGTTTACCACTAGCGCATACTGATGACGTTTTATTTTTCTATAGAAACTTGCATCGTAGCCTACAAGTCAACAGGTGTCATCATCGTACAGTCTACATGCATGTCGTGTCCAAGTTTAGTAGATCCGTGTCGCACAGTGTGATAAAGTAATGATCTTATAGGACTACTAAAATCGTACAGTGTATCCCAAGCTTTAGTTTTTCTTTTGACCCAATTTTCCCCATGTGTTTAATACATTAATCCAATTCACCTTTGCTCTGTCAATCACCTTGTTAATTATCTCATTTGCTCATTTGTTTGCCTTGTATATAAGCCCTCAGTTTCAGTCTGAGCTTTGTCCTGTATTGTTTAATGTTGTGATATGTGTGGTGTGTCTTCTTTGTTATCTTCCTTGTGGATTATCAAGTAAAGTCTGAGTTTGATTGTAATTTGCCCTCATCATGTTTATCAACACCAGCAGATCATGACATCAACATCCCCAAAGCTTGCACAGTCCTATAGGTTTTATACATTTCATTCATTCAGTAACATTAGGCAGTTTTGATTTATATGCTGTTTAATATTGAGGATCAACATTATTTTACATCTGCTTACATATGACATTGCATGTTTCTGCATTTTTTTTTCCGCCACTGTTTTGATCAGGAGATTCAGTACGCTTTCAGAAGATGCGTCCCTTACCGTATAACAGTGAAAACACGGAAAGCCGGAAATTTCCGGCAATGGTGGGGAAGCCTTTTCTCACAAATGATTGAAAATTTTTGTCAATGGCGGGGAAAGAGTTAAAGTCAGGATGAAATGGAAGTAGCGACAGATCTTTTTTTGGGACAGCTAATTTAGTCCCAACAAAAGGTGTTGCTATAACCAAAATCGTTCCCAGTTCCTGCAGTACGGTCTTTCTCTCACATGTAATTCAGTGTTACTTGCTGTTTCTTTGTAAGTATTTGTGAAATTTACTAGCAATTTCTGAATGAAAGTTGTTTCTACACCATTTCTTTTCAGTGTATTCCTAATGCATTAAAATACATTTTTATAAGATGTATAGACCCTGTCCTCAATTCTGATCCACTATAAAACCCTAACCCTAACTCTCAGCAATTGTAAGCTTTGCATGTTTCCTAACAATTTAAACAAACTCTGTAAATTCTATTATTTGTCCTTGGCTTATACTTCAGTGCAGAATTAGTGCATTATGTCATTGCATTGCGTACTTCAGCAATCTTAACCACTATACAGTAGTTTAAAAGCAAAGCAAAGCCTATGATGGTGGAAGCAATGGTGTCAGGTGACACTTAAAAGGGAAAGCCATCTGCAGGAAAAGATATATGACCCAGTGTCTAAGTAATGGACTTCTGTGTGAACAGTCCCTATAGACCCCCTAATGCCTTGTTAAGAATCTGTTGAGCCTATTTCGTCCCACTTTATTGCCACTAACATGGAGATATTGTATTACTGACAGGAACAAATAAGCACATGGCGACAGAATAATATGGCCTCAAATGTTAGAAAGAGGTTGGCGTTCCTCTCAGAAGGGAGCTTTTCTGTCAGTTTGTGATGTTTGCGGCTCCTGAGACAGAAAATCGTGGTCTGGAAATATGATTTTAAGTAAATGGAAAAACTCTACGCGTTAAATAGTTTTGCAGTATCTATTTTCGGCATGCTTGCTGCTGTTTTGTGTTTGAGGGGCCGACTGTAATTGTGTGTGAAATTGAATTGGTGAAATGAAAGATCTCTATGGACCATGAATCAGAATTATTATTTGCCGTTTAGTGTAGGATGTATGCTTG
Source organism: Hypophthalmichthys molitrix (assembly GCA_037950675.1). Taxonomy (NCBI): domain Eukaryota; kingdom Metazoa; phylum Chordata; class Actinopteri; order Cypriniformes; family Xenocyprididae; genus Hypophthalmichthys; species Hypophthalmichthys molitrix. Next base: position 26,222,653 of record CM075501.1, read on the forward strand.
TTATGCTGTAATATTTCAACATATCATTATGTTTATTTCCACTAATCTTAAATTTAAACCATGAAAGATACACACCTTATTATGTGACTGTAGTAATGGCATCACAATGGAGGTTATTTGGTCTTCTTCTTTTTTTTTTTTTTTAAAAAGGATTTTCTAAACTTTTTTTTTTTGACACACACAAGCAAGAAAAAAAACATTATACATAACATAATATAAGCCTCATGCTTGAAGTCTGATTTAAAAGTCACAAAGTTTGAAGTCTCATCAACAGATTTGGTATTTTGAAACAGGCATTTTAAACAATAATAATAATAATAAAAAATTAATAAGGTGATAAATCTTGTCAAACTAGCAATCACCACTATTTTGAAGTCTAACACCAGCTGTATTGTTTATGTATTAGGACATCTGAAGAGGAAAGTTGTAAAATCTGGTGAAATAAAGTTTTTATTTCTCTTCATGTGATGCCTAAATGTTTTGAGTAACTGTAAAATGCTGGAGTCGAGTTGCTGGTGTATTAGACATATAGAAAGTGTCACTTGACTGATAGGAACAAGAACCCATCAAGGACAGCCATCAATCTGACCAATGGAGCCATACAAAGAATTAATTAGAGATTCATTGTACTTAAATGATTCAAGGAAGATAAAAGGTTTCCAACAGTACATGATTGGACAAACCTAAAAATTGGAAAAATTTTCACCCAAAAATGAAAATTCTGTCATCACTTACTCACCCTTATTTTGTTCTAAACCCATAAGACTGTGGTTGATCTTCGAAACAAATGATTTTTTTTTTTTTTTTTTTTTAAATGAGTGTTCCCTGAAAAAAGCTACTCAATGCTGTGTTCATAGCGTTATGGGAACACTTTTGTGTGTGACCTGTTGTGAAGTATGTGTGGCAAACACGCCAAGGAACTTGGCTTTCAAATAACATCTAAAGATTACGTCACTGGAATGCGTGCTCATGAGAGGCTATAAATAGACGTGAAACAGGTGCGCCTTCAGGTTTCTTTGTATTAAGAGACCACATTGTGTGTGTGAGTTACAGTTCCAGCTGTCAGTGTGCAGAAATTTCTCAGTGTGAAAAAAAGAGAACATCATGTTGCAAACAACCAGGAGACGTGTGCCTCCGTGTTCACTCCCCACCCCTGATTATGATATGCACGAGTTCTGCTTTGAGTCATGGGGCTCACGAGTCGATCTGGCTGAGGAGCGGAAGATGGGTCTTTCCCTTTCTCTCATTCTCTCTCCAGATCTTCTTCAGAGCTGGCTGAGGACATAGGTTCTCTTGCCAACAAAGAATCTAGTAAAAAATCTAGAATCTAAAACGTATGCAGGGTAGCCCAGCCCGCCACATCACATATCTCTTGCAGGGAGATCCCTGAAAGCAGAGCTTTAGAAGACGCCATGCTTCTAGTCGAATGAGCTCTTATGGCCAGAGGTGAAGGCATGCCACACCCGGTAGGCCAAAGAAATTTCCTCAACAATCCAATTGCTGATTGTCTGTTTGGAGGCCGGGGATCCTTTCCTGGGTGACCCAAAACATACTAACAGCTGGTCTGACTTCCTCCAGCGAGAAGACCTTTGAACATAATACTCTAGGGCCTGCGCCAGGCAGAGTAAATGAAGTCTCTTGTCTTCTGCCGGCACATGCAGTAGAGGATGGAAGGCCTGAAGAATAGTAGATCTTGGCACATTAGAGGGGCACCTTAGGCATGTAGCCAGATCTAGGGTGTAAGGTAGCCTTCATCCTCCCTGAAGCAAATTCTAAGCAGGAAGGGGAAATAGACAGAGCTTGAAGGTCCCCCAATATCTTGAGGGACATTATGGCCAAAAAAAAGGCTAACTTTAGCATGAGAATCTTCTCAGATTCTGACTCAAGCGGTTCGAAAGGGGCCAGGGATATCCCTTCAAGAACCACCGCCAGGTCCAAGGCTGGGAATTTGGTATGAGTCACAGGCCTCATCTTCCATGTTCCACGAAGGAAATGTACAACCAACTGGTGCCTCCCCAGAGGTCCATCACTTAATGGAGCATGGAAAGCTGCAATTGCTGCCACGTACACCTTATGCCAAGTTTACACTACAGGATTTTAAGGCCGATTTGCAAGTTAACGAGCTCGCCGACAGGTCGGGCTGTGATCGGGGGAAAATCAGCGGGTGATCGGCGCTTGCCAATCCTTGTGTGAACTACTCGACGACGTATCAAAGAGGCTCGCTGGTGCGCCACAGACACCTCACTGACGCCAGACAAAAATCTAGCATGCTAAATATCTGGAGCTGTCGGCCGACTCGATATCCTGTGGTGTCACGTGTTGAGATGCAACAGCCAATGAAATATACACTGATGTATATTAACAATCCATTCAAATAGCCTATAATTTGCCAACGTTAATTCATTTCAGATACACATTGTGTAAGTAACTAGAAAGATCACCCTATTCTTCTCCACATGTATTTCGGGACAAATGGATGAATTCACGTGCTGTAGCCTATAAATCCGACAGGAAATTTTTGTAGTGTCATGTAGTGTGAACACCACAATGACTTCAAGACTCCACAGCAAGTTATGTAGTCTGAACAGCACAGCGATCTGCCGACGTTTAAAGTCCTGTAGTGTAAACTTGGCATTAGGCATGGACGGGGTAAGAGAAGCCGTCTCAGTGGAACTCCAGCACTGAAGCCACTGGGCAGTTAGCTGGGTCCAACTCACGATCTCTACACCATGAGGTGAAAAACATTCAATTTTAAGCTGTGCAGTTTCCTAGTGGATGGAGCTCTAGAGTTTAGTATAGTCTTGACCGCTCCGGCTGAGAGACCAGCCTCTAGTTACTGAGCTCCAAGGGTGCTGGAGGCGTGAGGGAGAATCAGAGCTTTACAGTGATGTTCTGGCCTAGCTTTACCCCAGACACCGTGGCCAGGATGGTTTCGATATGAGACACACATGCCCGCATCGTAATCGAGTCCCAAACTACCTCCAAGAATGTGGTTCTTTGAGAGGATGTCAACACGCTTTTCTTCGTGTTGAGTCTCAACCCCAGGCGTTTGATATGGCCAAGATGATCTCAATGCCAAACAGCCATCTCTTGAGACTGAACCAGAATGAGCCAGTCATGATGTAATTCAATACACGGATGCCCTGGAGTCTCAGCGAAGCCAGAGCTGCTTCCATGCATTTGTTAAATGTGCGAGGGGAGAGAGCTAGGCCAAATGGAAGAACCCGATATTGGAACGCTTTGCCCCCGTAAGCGAACCTCAGAAACTTCCTGTGTGAAGGAAGGATGGAAATGTGGAAGTATGTGTCCTTTAGATCTATCGTGACAAAACAGTCCTCGTGACATGATGTGCGAGCTCAGGTCGGGCTGTGATCGGGGGAAAATCAGCGGGTGATCGGCGCTCGCCAATCTTTATGTCTGAACTATTCAACAACGTATCAAAGAGGCTCTCTGACGTGTTGCTGACACGTCACTGACGCCAGACAAATATCTAGCATGCTAAATATCTGGAGCTGTCGGCCGACTCGATATCCTGTGGTGTCACGTGTCGCGACGCACCAGCCAATGAAATATACACTGATATCTATGGAAGCAGCAATAACAACCATTCAAATAGCCTATAATTTGCCGACGTTTATTCATATCGGATACACATTGTGTAAGTAACTATAAAGCTCACTCTATTCTTCTCCCAGTTCACCGGCCACATGTATTTCGGTACAAATGGATGAATTCATGTGCTGTAGCCTATAAATCCGACTGACAGGACTCTCTAAACTAAAGCGCAAACAAACAAGGCGGCGCCTATCTCGCGTTATAGATTAAGATCAAGATCATGATGTAGGTTTTTAAATGGAACGTTTCGACTTGAAAGCGAACCTCAGGAACTTCCTGTGTGAAGGAAGGATGGAAATGTGGAAGTATGTGTCCTCTAGATCTATCGTGACAAAACAGTCCTTAGACCTGATGTGACTCACGATAATTAATATTTTGAACTTGAATCTCCTCAGAGAATGGTTCAAATGTCGCAGATCTATGATGGGACCCTATGATGGGATTCCTTCTTCGGAATGATGAAGTACCAGCTGTAGAACCCGGACTCCCTTCTGGGAGGAGGAATATGTTCTATGGCCTCCTTCACCGAGAGCGAGTGAACGTCCTGTTCCAACGCCCGATCCTGCTCTGGGTCTGAAGTCCAGACCGCGTTGACTTCGGTATCCTGAAGCAAATAATGTCTGAGACTGGCGTCAGGACCTCTTTCCCGAAGCCTTCTTCGCCAGAAGAATGGTCCTCAGATCCGTTTTCTGCAGGCCTCAGACGAGAGTGCTGCTTAGTGCCTCGAGATCTTTATGGCGGGGCTTGCTTAGCAACACTCTCCTTTTGCTGTTGTCTGTGTGAGGAGCTTGACGATGGCTGGTAACAGCCCCTCGGGACCTAGAGTGGCGAGGCAGATATTGCTTTAATGCAGCTGCCTGTTTCTTCACCACCTGAAACCTATCAATGTCAGAATTTACGGTGTTGCTGAAAAGGCCAGAAAGCGAGAGCGGGATATCAAGGAGGAAAGCTTTGTCCTTCTCCCCAATGCCCAACAGGTTCAGCCACAAATGTCTCTCCGTGGCGACCAATGCTGCCATGGAGAGGCCAATAGCGCAGGCCATCTCCTTGGTGATACGAAGGGACAGGTCTGCAGCCCGGTGCAGTTCTTGAATATCGCAGAGCTTGACCCTCTCACTAGCATCTAGGCCCCTCAACAGGTCGGCCTGGTATGCCTGCATGATGCAAAGGCTATTAGCTGAAACACTGGTGAATAAACAAGCCTATATGCATCAGTGAATGTGCAGTTGTTTCCCTTTTAGCTAGACTGCATTTTTCCTTAAACTAGGTGTGCGTTTGCTATGCCTCATTTGCTCTATTATGCCTGCATGATTGCCATAGTGTGCAGGCATGCACTAGACCGACCTACCGCCATAAATACCTTACCCACCAAAGCTTATGTGGTGCAGCATGGTGTGGTGGGAAGCGTTGGGCTTTTAGGGATGACACAGTGTTAGGTGATAGATAACTGGCCGAGGTCTGCTCAACCCACGGCATCATCCCATAACCGTTCTCTTTAGCACCCTTAATGCCTCTATATTCAATGATGTTAGTGGTGGAAATAGGGGAAGAGAATGGTCTTTTCCTTGATTTACACAACTCGTTGTGCAAATCAGGAAAGAATGGTAAGCCCCGACGTGGAGGTTGTGCTATTGATTGCAGGAAGCGCTCATCTAACTTGCTTTTCTTAAGCACTTCCTGCTTCTCGTGGGGCCAGTCAATATTTAATTTATCCACAGCGCGAGTCACAACCTCCACGAGCTCCTCATACGCGGAGGCATGAAGTGGTGAATCTTCAAATTCCCACGTGTCAATGCTGAGCACATCCACATCCTCAGATGCAGACAGCTCGATATATAGAGCAACAATTATTTTCTTTTTTTCAGATCCTCAGAGAGTTCTTTGCCATGAGGTGCCATGTTGAACTTCCAGTGACCAGTCTGAGAGAGTGAGAGTGATAACACCAAATTTAACACACCTGCTCCCCATTCACACCTGAGACCTTGTAACACTAACGAGTCACATGACACCGGGGAGAGAAAATGGCTAATTGGGCCCAATTTGGACATTTTTACTTAGGGGTGTACTCACTTTTGTGGCCAGCGGTTTAGACATTAATGGCTGTGTGTTGAGTTATTTTGAGGGGACAGCAAATCTGCACTGTTATACAAGCTGTACACTCAATACTTTACATTGTAGCAAAGTGTCATTTCTTCAGTGTTGTCACATAAAAAGATATAATAAAATATTTACAAAAATGTGAGGAGTGTACTCACGTCTGTGAGATACTGTAATTCATGCCTTTGTGAAGGTGTATTTTACCTGTGTTTTGGCATTTTTTATAGGCCTATATAACATCATAATATAATATCATTTGACAGTGGTAGTGAGTAGCCATGCATGGTTTTACCTGTGGTTACCAAGTCTTACTGTGAGAATATTTTCATTTAAGCCTAATAATTAATAAAATAATTATTATGTATTATCCCCTCCGCCCACCTCAACTTTTTGATTTGATAATAATCCGGCCCTCGAATGACACTACTTGAAGAGCCCTGCTTTATATCTTCCGTGTATGCCGTTGTTACGTATCTGGCACCTGCTGGTTCCTGCTACTCTCCACCAGAGGTCGATGGTTCACCATTTTTAGTGCACACAGTTATAAATCACTCTGGACTACATTTCCCATAATTCCCCATCTAGGAACCAGTCACACACTCTCACCTGTTTCCCATCAGTGGACCCTTTATAAGCTGCACCCAGACACACACACAGGGGTGAGTATTGTTTAGTCGTATGTTTTCCGTGTTAATCCTTGTTCCTAGTTCCTAGTAGTGATGGGAAACCGAGGCTTTCTGAAGCATTTGAGGCTTTTTCATCAAATTGTGCCAAAAAATGGTTCATTACTCGAAGCTTTTAACACAATGGCATCAGCGACATCTGGTGGTCAGACTTGTTTTCTCCACCATATCTAAATCATCACGGAGCAGATCTATGGTTTGAATAAGCACGTGACCAAAGCTTCGGAAGTCTGTGACATACTGAATCACTCTTGTCTTGAATCAGTTCTATCTAATCTGATCTAATCTCATCTAAATTAATTTGTGTCAATGAGACCACCACTTGTGTCATGTGTAACCTGATTAATGGATTCACATATTGATCAATAATATAAAATATACAATGATGTGATCATAACTGACGTGAGTAGTTAAAAAAATATTTTGGGTGAGCTGTTTAACCCTAATGTTCTGTTCAGGGTCTCTGAGACCCCAGCAATAAAACATGATTAAATACATTTTCCTTTTAAGCATCAGGTGAAGCGCCAATTTTTTTCAAACCAGCTGTCTCGACTTTCCGATACTGCGTGACGTTCGAAGCTCCAAACGTCATCAATCACGTGGTATTGTCATTTCGGTACAAGCATCGGTACACTGTGTGATACAATAATGCTTTGAAAACTGCGTCGGAGCATCGGAGCCCCGTTATCAACCGTCTCATCACTAGTTCCTAACCTTGCTTTGTTTTTGACCCTGGACTGTTTATTCCTTGTTTGATGATCGTTTGCTGCCTGCCTTGACCATTGCCTGTGACTTGGATTACTCTTCTGCCTTGCCCTTATGTTTCTGTTTGCAGGTGTTTGACCCTTGCCTGTACGACTACGCTCATTCTAATAAAGCCTGCGTTTGGATCTACCCCTTGTCGTCACAACTCCCAACGTTACAGCCGTCACATGCCACGTCACCGAGGGTGTCACGACGCAACACCAATTAGGATTGGAATAGTTTCATTCATGCTTCAGACACGCTACGCTAAGGGCGTTCCTCAAAGTGTCGTCAAGACGACCTTGAAAGGGAACAACACAGTAGAAACAGAAAACACCAAATAACTGTGTTCTGTATAATTGTTTTATATGGAGTTTAAGCTTCCAAAAAACACCAGTGACATGCAACGACAATGCGACATGATCCCATTCATTTCATTGGAGAGCTGGCGATTTCCAGTGACACAAGCCAGATGTGAGTGTGTCCAGCAATGCGACAAATGAAATGTAAATGAAGAGTGAATTTTGGGGGAGCAACAACCAATAGGAGTGAAGTCAGTGGAGTGAACCATTACTATATCCTGTAGTGGAGTGTCGTGGCAGGACGGAGGAGAAGTTATAGCCAATGGTACTTGTCGTACTGACTCTGAGCCTGAATAGTTTTTGAATGGTTTGAGCATGAAAAACGTCTGCAAAGTTACAAAGCACAAAGTCACTCCAAAGAGAGTTATTCTTATTATCAGTGCGTTTCTGAACTCCCTGAAATGCCTCGATTGTAGTCTTGAGTTCCCTTTCGATACTTCACTCGTACTGCGTATGGGGAAAGGTCTCCTTTTCCCCGTTACTGAAGCCTTTTTCAATAACGCAGTGTAACTGCATCGTCATTGGTTTACTCATGGAAAGTTGTTGAACCAATGACGGCGCGGCATAGCTGCGTGACCTATGGCGACAAAGCGCGCGAAGAAGCCCGCCAAAAAGGGCGGGGCTTACGGCTATATAAGCAGGCATTTCGCCATAGGATTTCAGTTCTCTCTCCTTCAGCGACGACATCGCATCTCCTCGCTGATCTCCGAGCTGAAGCCTTCGCCGCCTGGAACAAGCTCTCGCCGCCGTTGAAGAGGCTCCCGCAGCGGATTGAGCTGAGCTCGCCGCCAGTCCCCCGTCTTGTTCTCCCGCCCTGACCTGCGTCCCTCTGCAGAGGCGAGCGACCTCGTCTCATTCGGCGGATCGGACGAAGAGCCGCTTGATGACTCTATGTCTCTCGCGGCCTCCGAGACGTAAGGATGGGCCGGTGACCCAGAGGACCCCGCCCACCTACCTTCGCTGGAGCCCATTGACTGCAAGTCGGGAATGGACGCCGAATTTCTCCGCGTCCTCTCCAAGGCAGTAGAGGAACTGGACCTCGAATGGGCCCCACCAGAAGAGCCATCACGTAGCAGGCTTGACGAGTGGTTCCTGCCAGGTCGTCGTCAGACCCCTCGTCAACGCTCTGCCCCGTTTTTCCCAGAGGTGCACGACGAGCTGACAAAGTCGTGGCGCGCCCCCTATTCTGCCCGCCTATGCACTACACACCAATCAGCTCTCACCACTGTGGATGGCGCTGAAGAGAAGGGCTATGAGCACCTACCACCCCTGGATGAAGCGGTGGCGGCTCACCTCTGTCCACCCGCGGCTGTGGGCTGGAAGACTAAGAGGGCCCTTCCATCCAAGCCCTGCAGGACCACCTCTGCCCTGGCTGGCAGAGCCTACTCATCTGCAGGCCAGGCTGCCTCAGCGCTACACACCATGGCTATCTTCCAGGTGTTTCAAGCCAAGCTCCTCCGCTCCCTGGACGAGTCCGGCATCGATGCACCTGCCTTCCGTGACCTCCGCAGCGCCACCGACTGGATTGGACGATCCATGGCCAGCCTGGTCGTGCTTGAGCGCCATTTGTGGCTCAACTTGACCGAAATTAAGGACCTGGACAAGACGGCCTTCTTGGACGCCCCGGTTTCTCCCTCCGGTCTCTTTGGGCCAGCGGTAGAGGGCTTCACAGAACGCTTCACTGCAGCACAGCCAACTGGGCCCAAAAAATTTGTGTCCATGCAAAACGCCGTTCTCATGGCGAACACTATAAATATTTTACCTCCTCAAAGAAAGAGCAAACTTCCTCTTCCACTCTCTCCGGTGTACGGGCCCCCGACCGGCGGTCCGTCATCCGATGTCATTCAACCCCTTGTCACGCGGGCCGAGGCCTGGCAGGCCATCCCCGGGGTGTCAAGTTGGGTCCTGGGGACCATAAGTCGTGGCTACTCGCTTCAGTTTGCCCGAAGGCCCCCGCGCTTCAGCGGGGTGCTTCAGACTTTAGTAAATTTGGACGACGTTCATGTCCTCCGAGCCGAAGTCACGACTCTGCTGAGGAAAGGAGCTATAGAAATAGTCTCCCCCTCAGAGAGCCAGTCGGGATTCTACAGCCGTTATTTCCTGGTCCCCAAGAAAGATGGCGGTCTCAGACCCATCTTAGATCTCAGACTCTTGAACCTCTCCCTCATGAAACGGAAGTTCAAGATGTTAACGCTGAAGCAGATCCTCGTTCAGATTTGCCCCGAGGACTGGTTCTGCTCTCTGGACCTGAAAGATGCTTACTTTCACATCCAGATAGCCCCCCATCACAGGCGATTCTTGAGATTCGCATTCGAGGGTGTGGCTTACCAATATACAGTCCTTCCCTTCGGGCTGTCTCTGGCTCCGCGCACTTTTACCAAGTGCATGAACGCGGCCCTTTCCCCTCCTGAATATCTTTGTGATCTTTTAAACCAAAAAACATCTGTTAGATCTCTGAGGTCTTCAGAGCAAAGATTGTTGATGGTCCCGAGATCCAGATTGAAGTTGAGGGGTAACTGTGCCTTTTCAATTGCTGGACCGAAACTGTGGAATAGTCTTCCAGTTTCCCTCAGACTAGTCTCTTCAGAATCTGAATTTAAATCCAAGTTAAAAACTTATCTTTTTACCCAGGCTTATAACTGTCCTAGAGTATAAGGATCTGTCACCAATCAGTGTTTTTTGATTTTTCTCCTCCTTCTTATTGCATTGTGGTCAAAACTGTTTGCCTTTTTAGCAAGGTTTTTATTGTGCTTTATAAATAAATTTTGATTTGATTTAATTTTGATAAATATCAAGAATATGACAAAAATATGTCACGTTGACACTACCAATCTACAGTATTCAATTCTCAAACACAAAGTAACACTTTCAATAACACAGTGTATTAAGAGATCACAGTGTGTTAGGCTCGGACTCAAAATATCAGGCGTCAAGTGCTTTAATTGCCCGCAGACAGGCTGGCACAGCAGTGAGGTGAGGCAAATCTGTGTTAATGATGTGTGGGGCTGCTAGATATCCCCTTCATTTACACATTGAGCCAGGAATCACTGAGCTGAAATATTAGTGGATCTTGGCCATTCTTCTTTACAGACCACCAGAAGCTGGAATTATTTCAAATAAACTCCTCTATTAGCGAGACATACGTAATTGTGTGTGAGGCTGCCGCAGCGATACAGCAAAGCAAATCTGGCCTTAAGCTTTCTGACACCAGTCATCATTAACCCCACTGGTCGACTCACAAGGCCACCGCTGACCTCATCACATCTGGCTGTCGGTGAGAAATGGGTGTTGTGCGTGTCACCCGTGTGCTCGTCTGTCTCTCTGCATCTCAAGATGAATTGGCCTATCCATTCAGATGGCTGGACATCAGGAAAATCTGTCAACGGCCTCATGCATACTTTAGTGCAGCCAATTAAAAAAAAAAAAAAAAATGCTTTAGACACACATGCTTCTGTTCCGTTATTAATGAGTAACTACATAGGAACAAATGAGAAATACAATATTAACATTCTTGTAACTACTATTAATTAATAAGAAACTCTGATGATTGGAATATTGATTGATTATTGATCATTGTAAGTAACAGTGCTCAGTTGAATAAGGTAGTTCACTATTAGCTTATCAGTAACTACTATTTCTTTCATACCTCCCAGAGGACTACCAAGTACTACTTTATACAGGTTCATAATTAAAGAGAGTAATGCATAATGTATAATTAATTATAAGGTAAAGATCATGGTATTACTAAAAGCCTTCAGAAGGAATTACTAATTATTTATTAAATCCCTAATATTGACTAAAGTCATTGTAAGCTTTTTGTAAGGTTTTGATAATGACTCAAGCGTTACTACATCCTTCTGAGGGTACGTTTACACGACAACGATGTTCTAAAAACGGAGACATTTTTTCTTTGTACAGATAACAACGTTATCCAAACTATCCCTGTTCACACGGATCCACGAAAATGACTAAAAACGCTGTATTACGCATGCCAGACAAGTAGTTGACAATGTCACTTTGTAAAGAAAGAAATGCGCCTGCGCATACGCATTATTATACAGAGCACTCGCGTCAAATGTTTTTATAGTTTACTGCACTTGATATTCTTCTCATTATTTTCCTATAGTGGCTAATAAATCGGAAGTCTCGCACATTCACAGAAATAATGCTGTCGCAGTTTTAACAGATTCACGTTTTTGCATTTTATGCTAAAAAACTTCACTTTGAAACCCATTTTTAAAAGTTTGTGTTTTCAGGCCACCAAAACACCGTTGTCATGTAAATGAACAGCCAAACGCTTAAAAAGTTTTTAGTTTTTAGTTGAAAATGGTGTCATGTAAACAGTCCCTAATTATTTGGAACAGTATTCTAAAGTCAAGATCATGGTAACCCACTAGTAATGGCTCAAGTGTTACCAAATTCATCAGAACTGTTTAAAACCTTACAAAAACCTCAAAAGCTGACAATGACTTCAGTCATTACTAGAAAATTATCATGCTTTATAATACTGTTCCAAATAAGTAGTAATTCATTCTGAAGGATTTGGTTATGCTTGAGTCATTACTAGTTGGTTACTATGATCTTTACTTTAGAATTAATGTAACTATGAACCTGTATAGAAGTATGAAAAAAAAAAAAAAAGTTATTGATTAGCTAATAGTGAACTACCTTATTTAACTGCGTGCTATTACTTACTAATTAGTTAATCTGAGTTTCTTGTTAGGTAATAGCAGTTACTAGAACACTAATATTGTGTTACTCATTTGTTCCTCTGTAGATATTCAGTAATGATTAAACAGTCCCCAAAATTGTTCCTGGCTATACCTTGTGATTTAAAGTTTTAGCAATCAACAAGACACAGCATCTTATATCTCTGGATATCTTTGTAATATGAAATATTGTTTCAGTAAATTTATTATGATTAAGAAATATATCTGTTGAATTTTCATGTGTTATGTTTGTTGCTATTGTCAAGGATGTTTATTATATAAAATATCAGCAATTAATTTGTTTCTATTACAGTTGGACAAATTGCTATTTTTAGTGTTTCATCTCATACTTTTTAAAATGCTTTTGAAGTGAGTCTCTTATTCTCACAAGGCTGCATTTATTTAATAAAAAAATACAGTAAAATAGTAATATTGCAAATATTATTTTAATTGAAAATAACTGCTCAATTGTAATATATTTTAAAGTGTGATTTATTCCTGTGATGAATTTTGTATTTTGATGAATGAAATTTTCAGCACCATTACTTCAGTCTTCAGAGTTGTCACGATCACCAGCTGGAGTGCCCTTGAGAGCCACCAGGGGGCACTCCATCACAGACTGTTGTCATTCCTTACAGTGTTACTGACAGAAGGGCAGGACACACAGATATGGAAGCAGATAGTAGTTTATTGGAGAACAGCACGGTAAACACAGTAATGCAGGTAAGTGGGTAGAAGATAGAGTCTTAATGGAGTGATAACTGAACACTGATATAGTCCTTTGTCTTACAGGTTTGCAGATCATGGTTGATCTGCTTGCTGATGGTGAAGGGACCAATGAACCTGGGACTGAGCTTCTTGCAGGGCAGATGCATTCTGATGTCCCGGGTCAACAGCAAGACCTTCTGACCTGGTTGATAGACTGGAGCAGTGGAGCGTCTCAGGTCGGCTGTCATTCTGCGTCTGCGAAGAGCTCGTTGTGGCTGATGGTGAGCTGCGTCCCAGACTCTCTCGCTCTCTCGGAACCAGTAGTCGACAGCTGGTACATCCGACGATTCTCCTGACCAAGGGAAGAGAGGGGGTTGGTAACCGAGTACGCACTGGAAAGGAGTGAGTCCAGTGGTTTGTTGGCGGAGGGAGTTCCGGGCGTACTCAGCCCAACCCAGGAACTGGTTCCAAGAGTTCTGGTGGCCATGGCAGAAGGTACATAGGAATCGGCCGATCTCTTGGATCTTCCTCTCCCCCTGCCTGTTCGACTGCGGGTGGTATCCAGACGAGAGGCTTACGGTCACACCTAGGAGGGAGAAGAAGGCTTTCCATACTCTTGAGATGAACTGGGGTCCACGGTCAGACACAATGTCTTCTGGAATTCCATAGTATCTGAATATGTGGTTGAACATGAGTTCTGCAGTTTTCATGGCTGTAGGTAGTCCCTTGAAGGGAAACAGTCGACAGGACTTGGAGAACCTGTTAATAACCACCAGGATACAGGTATTGTTGTCGGAGGCAGGCAGGTCGGTGATGAAATACACTCCTAGGTGTGACCAGGGTCTGTTGGGAACGGGCAGAGGATGCAGCTTGCCAGATGGAAGATGGCGAGGGCTCTTGGAGTTGGCACATTCCTGACATCCCTGTATGTACCTTCTCACATCCCTAGCCATTTTTGGCCACCAGAAGCGCTCCTTTATCAGCGAGAGGGTTTCATTGGCCCCTGGGTGGCCAGTGCCCAGAGATGTGTGGGACGAATGGATGAGTGGAGTGCGCTGAGTCCTGCTGACATATTGCAAACCTGGGGGGCAGCCCGGCGGAGCGTTGGTAGAGGCATTGGAGGAGGGCATGGAAGTTTCAGAGCAGTGAATGGGACTCACAATAATGTTCTCAAGGAGAATAGGCTCTGGTTCTTCATTGGTTTCCTCTGAAGTGTAGAGACGGGATAAGGCATCTGCCTTCACATTCTTGGGACCAGGACGATAGGAGATACTGAAGTGGAAACGTGTGAAGAACAACACCCAACTAACTTGGCGTGGGTTTAATCTCTTAGCATCTCTTAAGTACTCCAAGTTCTTATGGTCAGTGAGTACCGTAAATGGGTGCTTGGCACCCTCCAACTAATGCCTCCACTCTTCCAGAGCCAGTTTGATGGCTAGGAGTTCCCTGCCGCCGATGTCGTAGTTCCTTTCCGCCGGGCTGAGTTTGCGGGAGAAGAAGGCACATGGATGGAGTCTGGCTGGATTCCCCTGCTGCTGCTAGAGCACCGCTCCTACCCCTGTGGTAGAGGCGTCTACCTCGACGACGAAGGGCTTCTCTGGATCGGGGTGAACGAGGAGCGGTGCGCTGGTGAATGCTTCCTTGAGGGTGTTGAATGCTTCGTTGGCCGCTGGTGACCAGGACAGAGACTTGGGCTTGTTACGGAGGAGGTTTGTCAGAGGGTATGCGATGGAGCTGTAATTCTGGATGAATCTTCTGTAGAAGTTTGCATACCCAAGGAATCTTTGGAGCTCTTTGATGGTGAATAGAGTGGGCCAGTTCTTTATGGCTCCTACCTTCCCCTCGTCCATTTGGATGCCACTGCTGCTGATGTTATATGATGGATGGAGCACTTCTCGGCTTTGAGGAATAGTTGGAACCCTCTCAGGCATTTCAGGACCTCCGCAATGTGGTGGCGATGTTCGGCCAAGCTCCGGGAGTAGATCAGTATATCATCGATGTAGAACAGGACAAACTTGTGGAGGAACTCCCGGAGCACCTCATGGATGAAATCCTGGAATACGGAGGGGGCATTGACCAGGTCATACAGCATGACGCAATATTCATAGTGTCCAGTAGGGGTCACAAAAGCTGTCTTCCACTGCGGAGGTCCAACTTGGTGAAGACAGTGGCACCGGGTAGATGTTCCAGAGCCGCTGGGACGAGGGGAAGAGGATAGCAGAACTTCACAGTGATTCTGTTAATAGCCCAGTAATCAATACAAGTCCGCAAGCCTCCGTCTTTTTTAGCCAAGAAGAAGAAGCTCGAAGCAGCAGGGGAAGTGGAGGGACAGATGTAGCCCTGATGTAATGCTTCCTTGATGTACTCCTCCATGGCCTTCTGTTCAGGGATGGATAACAGGTAAATTTTCCCATGGGGCACTGACTCACCCGGAAGCAGATCGATGGCACAGTCCCATGGCCAGTGTGGAGGCAGCTTGGAAGCTCTCTTTGGGCAGAAAACATCACTGAAGGGGGCGTAACAAGGAGGAATATCCACAGACTGTTTATCCACTGGGCTCTCGGTGGAGGTAGAGCAGACAGGGAGCGTCACAGAACGAGGAGCTGGAGGCTGAGGATTGATAGGGAAACAGTTCGGGAAACAGGTGTCGCCCCACTTCAGGATTTCGCCGGTGGTCCAAGAGATGATGGGATTGTGCTGCTCCAACCAAGGGCGCCCTAGTATCACAGCAGCAGTGGAATCCTCCAGAACCAGGAGATGTTGATGTTCCACATGCAGTAATCCAACTTGGAGCTTGACTGGACCAGCATATAACTGGACACGTTTACGGCTGAGTGGTTTGCCAGTCACGGAATGGATCTGGTACATGGACGGCGTGGTTGTGGTCTTGAGTTTGAGTTTGAGCTGGCGGCAGAGGGCACCAGAGATAAAGTTGCTGTCTGACCTGGAGTCGAGGAGAGCGTTGACTGGAATGGAAACATCGACAGCTGTAAGCATTACAATGGTAGTGAGTGGCTTCATTTTCTTAATGGAGGGAAGAATGGCACTCACCATGGGACAAGGAGGACGAATGGGGCATGTTGAGATGACATGCCCAGTAGCACCACAGTACAAACGTAAGCCCTGGGACAGCCACCTCTCTGTTGAGTGTCAACCTGTTATTCTCCAGTTGCATAGGTTCATGGCCTGGTTCTGGAGGGCTGATGGATTCTGGCTGGCAGAGGGATGGTGAGAATAGCGGCTGGCCCTGGTGTTCTTCTAGACACAACTGCATACGAGTGGCGACTCTGATGGAGAGCTGGATGAATCATTCGAGGGCTGGTGTGGATGCAGGTGGATTGGTGTTGAGTACACGATGAAGGCCATCCACAAGTTCTTGAAAGGGGTCCGTGGAACTCATGCTGTTCGTCCTTCAGTGTCGGTCCGGTCGTCTGTTACAGACAGAAGGGCAGGAGACACAGATATGGAAGCAGATGGTAGTTTATTGGAGAACAGCACGGTAAACACAGTAATGCATGTAAGTGGGTAGAAGATGGAGTCTTAATGGAGTGATAACTGAACACTGATACAGTCCTTTGTCTTACAGGTTTGCAGATCGTGGTTGGTTGGATGGCCGGTAACAGGATGAACACACAAAGAAGGTGGGTACACTCACACACAGACGATGAAGCACGGAGACTCGGAAAACACGCTGGAGTAGAACAGGTAAGTATTTCAGAAGTCTTGGAGATCAACATGAAGAGTCCTTCGTTAGAACGAGACCGGACAACTGACTGAGGTGAGTGGTGTGCTTTATTGTCTGCTGTGAAGAGGTGCTGATGGGGAACAAGTGTGTGTGTTTAGTACTCTGGTGAGGGAGTGCGCTGTGATTGGCTGACGGTGGAGCCTGGTGTGTCTGTGACATACAGACTTCATTCCCCATAATCCACTACCTGGACTCATCAGCACTCATTGCTTTCAACTGTGTCTCATTTACCTTGTTTGTTCACCCTAAATAAACCTGGTCAATTCTGTCATTCATGGCTAAGTCTTGTATGTGTCTGACTGCATTACTGAGCGCTTATATATCCTGTTTCTCCTGCGTCCCCCTTTTTTTTTCCTTGGATTTCCCTGTTTTTGCCTGTGCCTTGGACTTAATTATTGTTTGACTGTTTGCTTGTGTATGACCTGTGCCTGGATGTGGATTACAATTGTGGATTACCCTTTTAATAAATAGAAATCTTTTGTAACAATGTAAAAGTCACCGTTGATCAATTTAAAGTGCCCCTATAATGCTATGTTGAAGGTTCCTAATTTTGTTTTGGAGGTCTCTCATGATAGGTTTACAGTATATGCATCCAAGATCCAAAAAAACACTAATTTTCTCATAATATACATTGCAGCATCATCTCATTTCTCAGTGTCTGAAATGGTTTGACCAAGTATCCAGTCTCTCTGAACCCCACCTTTCCAAGAGCCTACTCTTCTCTGATTCTCTGGTTGACAGCATACAGCATAAGTCAGAAACAAATTGCTCATTATCATATCTGAATTTCAACTGTGGATCTACCTCATCATTTGATACACAGTGATACGAACAGTAACGATGGCATCGGTTTTGCCGTATCAATTCAAGTGTGAGTCATCATCCTTTGGATTCTTTGGAATTTGCTTTTGCAACACAGAAAGTAGACATTGTTCATGTTCAGCCAATGAAGACTATTGTAACGTCTAGTTTTGGTTTTGTTTCATGTTTCATGTCTTATTTTGAAATTCTCATTAGGCTTGTTCAACTTCATGCCTGACAAAAGCAATGCATTCTGGTTAGGAAATTTGTCTGACTTTGATCGGCGCTGCAGCCGCCTTACGATCATGTGCCATCAAAGTACCATTACAGGAAAATGAGACCAGCTGCCTAGGTCAGGCACTGCAGTTGCTCAAAATCGGCTGTAAAATCCTTGACTTTATTCTCATTGGTCAGATTCTGTGATGACAAGGACAATGTGTGTTGCTGTTTTTCTTAGACAAGTTCTTGTATTTAACCTGTCCTGATATTGGATATCTGATATTCAAAACATGGGAATTTCAGTCGCATCCACTTTTTCAGCTACAAACAACACAAAAATTGCCTTGTCTGCCATGAATGACATTGGTTCAGCACACTACGGAAAGCACGACTTGACAGGTGTCTCTGTACTCCTCCCCTGCCTACAACCGGCAGATCTCGCCAGCCGGTGGCAGGCTATTGTCATGTTTCCTGTTTGCCATGTGCTTCTCTTGTTTGCGTTATGTTCTAGTCATGTGATCCTGCCCTTGTCATGTTGGTATCAGCACTGTGCAGACTGATCGGCTTCTGAAGCAGTGCATGCCGGTTAGAAATTTTGTCCGACTTGAGACCGCACCGACGCCATGTGACTGTGACGAATGTCATCAAAGTGCCGCAAGAGTGTTTCAAGAGCAGCCGGCTGGTTCATTCTGTGTAGCTTCTCAAGAGCGGCTGCACAAGCTCTGATGATGACACAACTGTTTTACGATTGTCCAGATCCACCACATGACAGATCACATGTGTTTCGTATTTATTCCCATACTTTCAGGCTTGGAGATTTCAGAAAAAAATTCAAACAAGATGGCGGCCTCTCAGTGGCAGTGGAGCAAAGAAAAGGAGCATGAACTTATATCTTTTTACATAAGTTGTCATGTGTCAACCCAGGGAATTTACCTTATTTAATGCTTAAAATACCAACAGGTGTAAAATTTAATGTGCGTAGGCTGTAATTTAGCCACGTTTTCAGTTTGCTCCGCCTCCAAAACTCACACTACAATTCTAACCACCCTGCTCTAAGTCAGTCTCGAACCACTGCTCGATCGCTGCTGGCATGCGAGGCAAATGTTTGCGAGGCAAAATATTTGAAAAGTTGAAATTAAGTGCCTAACAAGTGTTTATAATAAAGTATTTATTGGGTTGGCTATAGATTTGCTTCTCTCTGATTAACTGTCCGTTGCCGTAATTAGTTGCCCTGTGTCTCACCAGGTTGCCCGTTGACGGCAACATTGCTCAAAAAGTTGCCCCGTGTATCATCATCTTTTGTGGTTGAGGTTAGGACTGTGTTGCTCTACAACCAACAAAAGATGTTAATCCAGAAGCAAGTTTAGTTTAGATTTATGCATATGAGAACAAAGCATAGAAAACACATTTTATGTATCAATCATTTAAATCCTTAAAAATAACTGAGAATTGGCTGCAGCCCACATAGACAGATTGATCAGCTGTAGAATGTGTATATCTGTAAAGATCTGACCTCTGAGGGCATCGCTTCATCTGCACTGAGTTTCATTAGCATAGCTGATCATTCCCATACCAACAGACTGGCTTATTTTTTTTCCCCCTTTTCTCTTGTTCCAAAGTCATGGATCAAAGTTACTGGGCTGGTAGTCAGTATATGCTTGGAATACCAATCATTATCAGCATTGCCTTTTTTTTTTTTTTTCTTGCTTACTACTGCAGGGTTGAAGAAGGATTCACAGTGGTTCAATGAAATGCACAAGAGGAGGGGAGAGCAAGAGAAAGGACTATCCCAGATGGCAGAACAGACGGTTTTGTGTGTTTCAGACAAAAACAGGAGCACTGATGTGTCTTGGAGAAATATGAATTGAAATCCACAATTGTGCCAGCTGAAAAGGAAGAGAAAAAAAGAAAAAACCTCATGGGATTATGGGATTGAAAATACAAACAGAGTGAATGCTAGAATATTTGGTGTCCTTCATTAAATTCAAGCTGAAATTGTGTAAATTACATGCTGGTAAATAAGCTATGCAGACAGAAGAGAGTCATGTTTTGTACTCAAAATAAAGAAAGTCATATGCTTACAATAAAAAAACAATAAATAAATAAATTAATTAATGAACAAATGAACAAATGAACAAATGAATAAACAACCAACCAACCAAACAAACAAATAAATAAATACTGAACATATCAAGGTCTTTGATATGATTGGATTCTGAAATGTTTTACGTCTTGGACCTGGTAGCCCTTCACAGACATTGATTTTTGAGTTGTATTCCTGCATTAATGAGGCGTGTTTGGGGTCAGTGCCCAGTTGAAAGGTCCATTCAGGGGCATCTCAACCTCTTGGCAGAGGCAAGTAGGTTTCAGATAAAAATATCCTGGTGCTTATTGGAATACATTATGCGATCGATCTTGCCAGGAGCCCCTGGACCATGAGCAGCCAAACAACCCCAAAGCATCAACTGCCTTGATTCACCCATAGTAATGGATGTCAGATGAATTTTTAGATGCATACATACTCATTTTTACATATAAACCAGCCAAACAAAAACTTGCAAAAGGTGAAAAAATGTCAAAAAGGAATCAACCAAAAACCACCACAATTTAGAAAAGATGCCACTTTGTTTGGCAATATTTTTACTTTATTTTATACTTTAGGAGTGCTTTTGTTTGAAAAAATGTTTGTAATAGCTAATGAAAAGCAGACCAGAATATCATAGTTAGTTAGTTAATTAGTTAGTTATAAAGCACATATTAAAACAACCACAAGGTTGACCAAAGTGCTGTACATTAGAAACAATACATAAAAAAAAAACTTCAAACAGCAGAGTAAAATACACACAATAAAATTCATTTGTTGTTAAACACCATAGATAAAAAATAAGATTTAAGCTTTGATTTAAACATGGAAAGAGATGGTACCGTTCGAATTGACATTGGTAGGCCGTTCCATAGTTTGGGGCCAGCCTTTGCAAAGGCTCTGTCCCCTCTATGTTTTAGCTTAGTCCTGCACACAGAGAGTAATCCAAGATCCCCTGACCTAAGTGACCTAATTGGGTTATGAGTACCAAAACGGAAAGGTAATCTGGAGCTAAGCCATGTAAACATTTATAAACGAAAACTAAAATTTTGAACTCTATTCTTGATTTAACCGGAAGAGACATCAAGATGGGAGTAATGCGATCAAATTTTTTGCTGCCAGTCAACAGCCTAGCAGTAGCATTCTGAACAAGTTGTAGACGCCCAATTGATGAGCTATTAGCTCCATAGTAAAGTGAATTACAGTAGTCAAGACGTGAGGTAATGAATGCGTGGATAACCTGTCACGGTTGGTAATCTGCTGTCTCATTCTGGTCTTGTGTGTTTTTGTGTGTGTTCCGTCACAGCTGAATGTCATCTACCAGCCTATTTACTGCCCTGTCTTTCGTCTCATGTTTGTCAGATCGTTGTTGGAGATTCCCCGTGCTGCTTCCTGTTCTCCTCGTGTGTTCCTCAGTCTAAGTCGAGTTCCTCATGTCGTGCTGTTCCTGTTCCAGTCTCGTTTCGATTTCTCACCTGGTGTTCTCCTTTCACTCTGGGTACTCTACACACGGTCTTCACTCTTCTGTTCAGGATTGCCCATCGAAGTCCCTGCGTCACCACTCTCCTGCTGGCTGCAACGTGTTGGACTTTATCTGTTTTCTCAATAAAGAGATTTTTACTTGCAACTTGCATCCGCGTATGATTCCCGTGACAGAACGATCTGACCAACGTTATGGATGCAGCAAGTTCAGCTTCACTGACTGAGTTCATCAACCACAGTATCGCTTGTATGGACCAGCAGCAGGAGAGTATCACCACCACAGGGCAAGCTCTCGTGACGCAGGTGTCCGAGCTCTCCCAACAATTACAACTTCTGAGAAATTACACTGCGCCGCCCACGCCGCCAGTTCCCCCCACACCACCGGAGCCGGGTGACCAACCTGAGCCACGCCTACCTGTTCCTCAGAGCTATGCTGGTGAGCCCAATTTTTGCAGAGCCTTTCTTAGACAGTGTTCTATGCATTTTTCCCTACAGCCCCAGACCTTTGAGAGAGAAGAGTCCAAGGTGGCGTTTGTACTCACCCTCCTCACGGGTCAGGCGGCATTATGAGGAACGGCGGTGTGGGAGAACAAGGATCCATGCTGCACCTCGTTCCAGGCACTCGACGCCGAGATGATGAGGGTCTTCGACCATGCGGTGGCAGGCAAGGACGCTGCCAGACTCCTCGCGGAACTAAAACAAGGTGATCGTATGGTAGCCGACTACTCTATCGAGTTCAGAACGTTGGCGGCAGAGTGCAGATGGAACTAGGAGGCTCAGTGGGACATGTTCCTGCATGGGCTGGCCGACCGTGTCCAAAGGGAGATTTACATCTTGGACCTTCCCCAGAGTCTCAACGGACTTATCGACCTGGCATTGCGAGTGGATGCTCGTCTTAACCGCCTGGAGCGGTACACTCTTCCTAACCAAAGACTCAGAGGCGTGGAAGGTCGATCGACCAACGAGGGAGACACGGTCGGTCCCATCGCTGATCCCGAGCCCATGCAGGTAGGGAGAGCTCGGCTTTCCCGGGAGGAGAGAGAGAGTCGGAGGTACTGAGGACTATGTCTGTACTGCGGAGGAGCGGGCCATTTTTTACATGCGTGTCCAGTAAAAGAACAAGCCCGATAGTAATGAGGAGGCTACTATCGGGTGGGATCTCTGCCGAGAAGTCCTCACCATCCACTCTCCTTCCGGTAAGATTGAGATGGGCCAACCACACACATACCTGCCAAGCCTTACTGTAATTTCATGGACATTCATTTCGCTCAGAAATTTCATCTCCCCATCACACGTCTCACCAGACAGATCTCCGTTAATGCTCTTAATGGACAGGAACTCCCTAGCATCTCCCTTACTACCGGTCCCATAACTCTTACTACGTCAGGCAACCACACTGAAACCATCACGTTTCTCCCCTCTGGCACCCATAGCTCTTGGTCATCCCTGGCTTAATCAACACAACCCCAGGGTGGATTGGCGCCAGCACTCTATCTCCGAATGGAGCACTCAGTGTTACTAGTCTTGTCTTGTTTCTGCTTGTCCGTCTGTGTCTGTTTCTGTCTTTCAGGAGAAGGCAGCGGATTTATCAAATGTGCCCGTGGAGTACCTGGATCTGAAGGAAGTGTTCAGTAAGTCCCGTGCTGCTTCTCTCCCTCCGCATCGTCCCTATGACTGTGCTATAGATTTACTGCCAGGTAAGTCTCCACCTAAAGGCAAACTTTACTCTCTTTCTGTTCCCGAGAGGGAGGCCATGGAGAAATATATTTCTGATTCTCTAGCAGCAGGGTTCATCCGACCTTCCTCTTCTCCAGCGGGGTCGGGGTTCTTTTTTGTGGGGAAGAAGGATGGTTCCTTGTGACCTTGTATTGATTACCGAGCACTGAACAACATCACGGTAAAGAATACCTATCCTTTGCCATTGATGTCTTCAGCCTTCGAGAGGTTGCAGGGAGCATCCGTTTTCACAAAATTGGATTTACGTAACGCTTATCATTTGGTTCGCATTCGGAAGGGGGATGAGTGGAAAACCGCCTTTAACACCTCCAGGGGGCACTTCGAATACTTGGTCATGCCTTTCGGGTTGTCCAACTCCCCGGCGGTTTTTCCGGCACTCGTCAATGACGTGTTGAGAGATATGGTTGACCAGTTCATATATGTCTACCTGGATGACATATTGATTTTTTTTTCTTCTCTCCAGGAACACATTCAGCACGTCAGGCGAGTGCTTCAGAGGCTGCTAGAGAATGGGCTTTTTCTCAAGGCGGAGAAATTAGATTTTCATGCAGAATGACGTTCAGGTGGTCCGATACAGCTGAGGCTGCATTCGCCAAACTTAAGAGCCGCTTCGTTTCGGCCCCCATTCTCATAGCCCCTGATCCTTCACGTCAGTTCGTGGTGGAGGTCGATGCGTCAGAGGTGGGGGTAGGTGCAGTTCTGTCTCAACGTTCTTCCACAGACGACAAGATGCATCCCTGCGCGTTTCAAAATTCTTGAGGGAGAGAAATTATTTAACTTTTGCAAGGCGGCGTAGATGGAAAAAGCACAATTTGACAACAGAATTAATCTGTTTATCAAACCGAAGTCCCGAGTCAATTAAAACGCCAAGGTTTTAGCGCATGGAGTGACATAAGAACTTAAAAAGCCTAGATCCAGATCACCACGATCATAAAAGTCACTTGATCCAAAAATTAAAACTTCAATTTTGTGAAAAATTTTATATCTCAGAATTGTGACTTTATATCACGCAATTGCGAGTTTATATCTCAGAATTGTGACTTTATATCACGCAATTGCGACTTTATATCTCAGAATTCTGACTTTATAACTCGCAATTGCGAGATAAAAAGTCAAAATTCTGAGATAAAACGTCGCAATTACTCTTTTTATTTTTTTATTTAGTGGCGGAAACGGGCTTCCATACAGGACAGGTGCTTCACCTGATGTGTGAGGAAAACTAGTAGTGAATATCACAGATTTATGATCAGAAAAGCCAGTGTAATTAATCTCCAAGTTATTGAGAGGAAGACCGTGTGAGAAAACCAGATCCAAGGTATGACCATGATTATGCGTCAGACCTCGCACCCATTGAGAGAAACTGAGAGAATCCATTAGATTGCAGAAATCCTTGGATAACGGTTTATCAAGGCAACAAACATGAATGTTAAAATCACCCAATAATAAAATCTTTTCATACTTTGTTGCAACATTCCCAATAAACTCTGCAAATTCATTAAAAAAACATTATTAGGCTGTGGGGGTCGATAGACAACTACACAGAGTAGCCTACTGGGTTTACCAAGTCCTATTAAGAGTAATTGAGCCTCAAAACTCTTATAGGAATCTGTAGGAATAGCGCTACAGTGAAAGCTATTTTTAAAAACAGCTGCCAATCCTCCCCCGCATTTAGATGATCGTGGAAAGCTAAGAAATGAACAGTTTTGCGGAACAAGTTCAGAGAAGGGACTTAAATCACCCACTTTAGTCCACTTGAGTAAGTAACTGCATATTAACACCCTAGTAAACAGAAGTCCCTAAGATCTAAGATCTTAAAATTCACACTTTATACATTTTTACTTACAATCTTGACATCAATCAATCAAGCAACCAGCAACTATCTTTTTATATGGTAGACATAAAAAAAAAAATGCATATTTTTATATCATATTTTTGTACATCGCTTTAAGAAGGTGCATGCCTTGAATTTAAATTTAAACTAAATTTACTCAAAAGCTCTCTGGGGAACATTCAACAGCTGGGTCACTTCGACAGCTGGGTTGACATTCAGAGAATGGTCTCACCATTTTGGTAAACACAATGCTAGATTGATTACAAACTAATTGAACAAAGCTGAATTAAAAATTTATTAGACAGCTTTGAAAGTGTGCACTTATAGCTTGAGAAAAGGATCTCTGTTTGACCTAACACTTGAGCTGCCTTTGAGCATGTGTGAAAGGTCAACTGACGCCACTGGATTAGCCAGCGATTCGCCGTCCAAGCTTTGCTCAATAATTGATGTAAATAGAGCTGCTTGGCTTGCAACGGTTTTCACTGTGAAGGAGCATAAAATTAGTTTGGAACACTGTAAATAAGTAGAGAATTAATAATTGACATATACCAAATGTGCATGAAAAACTCCTTTAATCCAATGAGCTTTGAGAATACATCACACTGGATGAAGAGAAATGATTACACTAATGAGGCTTTTTTTTCAATCACTAGTTTCAATGTTACCTTAAAAGTATGAATACAATCCAAGAATCACTGAAAAATATAAATATATCTATAGTGGTAAAAAAGCTATGGACGTTTTGACCAAAACATTTTAAATTCTGATAAAATATTAACAGCATAACTCATAACTTTTATTTATTTATTTATTTATTTATATATGTATGTCACTATAAGGTATTTGCTTGCCTATGAACCTTTGTGAATGTATAAAGATAAAAATGTATGTTCTTTATGGTGTGTGTCCCATGTCTGGCCACAGTTATAGATGGATTTGTTTCAGGTGCTGTACTGACGGTCCATTTCTCTCTCACGCACCATTGGCAAGCAATGTATGAACTCGTCTCTTTACACCTAGAGTACAAATGTGAATTTATGCTTACCATAATCACTTTTTCAAATATACAAAAACCTTTTTTATGTGTGATAAATCAGTATCATTTATTAAAAGCCAGCAGTTTGCTGGAAATGAATTTCCTGTAGAAGTTATTTGTCTACATGTATGTTCTGTTTAATATATGTGGTTAGAAAAATGGCCTTGACTTGACAATCCTTTGGTTTAATGCCTTGATAGCCTGTTTCTCCCTGACCGATCACTTTGACATTGACCTTCAACTCCTGTTAGTGGTGAAGCTCAGGAGCAAAGTGTGCCAATTTCATCTGTCAAGAACAAGTAAATTGCGATATACAATGAAAATGCCCTATAGGTTCTTTGTTTCCGTATGTCTTTGTTTCTTTCTTTGTTTGTTTGTTTCTTTCTTATTTAGAAAGAACTTATTTATAATGACTTTTTTTTTTGCCTTAATTATATGGCTTAAAAACGTGGCATTAGTTTTTGAGCTGATGAAAATACATCTCTTCTGTTATTTTAATTTCTGAATTAAAATAATTTTAATATTTGTGGCTAGTTTGTCTAAACATATCTAGTTGGTGAAATGCTGAATACCCCCCCATTAGAAACTTTTTAATTATTATTTCTTAAAAGTAGTGAAGCAGTTTTGTTTCAGAATAATAATATTTGAAAACTACTCTTTAATCATCTATTATGATTACACATTTACTAAATAAAAGTCAGCGTGGGTATGACCAACATGTTATACCACTGTTATACCATTGTTATAATCATGTTATGCCAATGCAGGTGAGTTATGTTTTCATGTGATTAGAAAAACAATGAAATGAAATTAATTCACAGAGAGGATCCATGTATACACTCATGACTATGTGAAATATCAGATAATTTGATAATGCCGGGTCTACTTCAGGTTGTCCAATGTCAGAATGCATAACTCAAAGAAAACCTTGTGATATTTATGATTCTAAAATCATTATTTATATTTACAGAAATGCATTATATATATATACCATTTTTATCCTATCTTTGAAAATAATGAATAAGATTTGCACACGTGTGTTCTAAGATAAAAAAAAATAGTTTTATTGTTATATGGTTACACTCTTGTCATAAAAAAAAAAGAATTAAAACTTAATTAAAACTGTATACAGTTTTTCAAAAACCTAAACATAAATCAGAAACAAATGACTAATTTGATTATTACATTAATTGGATTATTATTATTAGATTATTAGGTAAGGAACTAACATAACATAACGGTATATATTTGTTAAATAAAATGCATTTATTTGTTTTTTATATTTTCACATTAGAAAGTGATATTTAGATCATTTAGATATTATGCTGAATTTTATGTAGTGTAAGAAAAACATTGCCTTAGTAATTGAATATTTCTGAAAATGACAAATTTTTAACTAACATGCAAATGGAAATTAAAAAAATATAGTCATTATAAATTGATTGCTTATTTTTTTATGAAGAAGCATTTGGCATGCATGTTTTTACTCCTTTTAACAGAAGAAGGTATTTGCAAACTTTAGGCCTAAACTGCACACCTCCATAATTTGTTCTTTTTAGCACATTGATACACAGAGACAGAGTGTGATAGAGTGCTTTTTTCTCACAAAAGCATGAAAATTTGCTGAACAGCTAGTGCATTTTGCTCTTATTTGTGAAGTATCCACAGCAACAACAACAATGTGGACGTGCTGCTGGGATGCAGAACAGCCGGATGGTATGCCTGTCCCTCATCTCTGAATAACGAGGTGTCAGGACTTTACTTTAGCATGCCTCTCCGCTTCACGCATCATTCATTCATGTCCCAGCGGCAGGCCGTCAGAGGAGAGCAGCGGGCACACAAAGCCAGACCCTCATTGATTAATGGCCACAGAGATGTCTGATCAAGAGCGGGGTCACAACGGTTTCTCTGTGCGTCTGGATGAATATACAACTGAGAATAATAACCACACTGCCATTTCAGGGAATATCATAGCCTGTGTTTTGCAACAAAGGGGTTGTGTGCCATTTTACAATACCCCCCCCCCCCCCCACCACCACCACATTTAATTCAACCGATGCATCCTCAAATCTTCCCCAGATGCCCCATTATGCCATCTGCCATCAGTTTTTGGTTCAAATCACCAGCAGGAATACATTTGACAAGATTAATGACAAGACAGTTACACAAGGAAGTGCTTACACCGATAAAGAATGTGACTGGCTAATCTCACTCATGGATTGTCAGCATGGAGGTTACACAGAGAGCAATGATCCATAAAAATTTCAATGAAACAGCTCTCTAGATAGTTCAAAGAGGCGCAATAAATTTTTTAAGTGAAAACTGTGTGTACATTATAAATATTAGGTTGAACCTTTGCGGAATTACAATTTTGCAAACCTGAAAGGCACATATTATATTGGTATGATTTTAAGATACAAAAAATATTCCTGTACAGATGTTATAGGGTATATATATATATATATAGAATGTTGCAAGAAAAAGTATGTGAACCACTTGCAGAATCTGAAAATCTTAATAATTTTAACAAAATAAGGGAGATAATACAAAATGCATGTTATTTTTTATTTAGTACTGTCCTGAGTAAGATATTTTACATAAAAGATGTTTACATATAATCCACAAGATAAAAAAATTAGCTGAATTTATTAAAATAACCCCGTTCATAAGTATGTGAACCATTGATTCTTAAAACTGTGTGTGGTTACCTGGATGATCTACGACTGTTTTTTTTTTTTTTTTTTTTGTGATGGTTGTTCATGAGTCTCTTGTTTGTCCTGAGCAGTTAAACTGAGCTCTGTTCTTCAGAAAAAATCTCCAGGTCCTGCAGATTCTTCAGTTTTCCAGTATTTTTTTGCTTATTTGAATCCTTTACAGCAGTGAATGAATGATTTTGAGATCCGTCTTTTCACACTGAGGACAACTGAGGGACTCAAACACAACTTTTAAAAAAGGTTCAAACGTTCACTGATGCTCCAGAAAAAAACATGATGCATTAATAGATGGGGGGGTGAAAACATTTGGAATTTGAAGATCAAGGTAAATTGTATTTAATTTGTCTTCAGGGAAACATGCAAGTATCTTCTGTTGCTTCCGAAGGGCAATACTAAATGAAAAAAAAAAAAAAAAAAAAAAAATGATATTCAAGCGAAATAAGAAAAATTTGGACCTCTCCATCCTGTTCAAAAGTTTTCACCCCCCGACTCTTAATGCATCGTGTTTCCTTCTGAAGCATCAGTGAATGTTTGAACCTTTTTTAGTAGTTGTGTTTGAGTCCCTCAGTTGTCCTCCATGTGAAAAGATGGATCTCAAAATCATTCAGTCACTGTTGTAAAGGGTTGAAATATGCAAAAGATGGTGGAAAACTGAAGAATTTTTGGGACCTAGAGATTTTTTGTGAAGAACAGAGCTCAGTTTAACTGCTTAGAATAAAGAAGGGACTCATGAACAACCATCACACAACAACAACAACAAAAAAAAAAAAAAAAAAAAGAGTCGTAGATCATCCAGGTACTGACATACAGTATTAAGAATCATTGGTTCACAAACTTTTGAACTGGGTCATTTTAATAAATTAAGCTATTACGATCTCTCTTATTTTGTTAAAATTTTGCACATTTTCACAGATTCTGCAAGTGGTTCACATACTTATCCTGACAATATATATACATATATATATATATATATATATATATATATATATATATATATATATATATATATATATAATAAAATACATTTTAAAAATATATTAAAATATGAAAGTTGTTTTAAATTGTAATAATATTTGTCTCGGACTGGGGAAGACAATACAGGTATAATCTTTCACAAGGTTTATTTACAATGGTAGCAGAGGACAGATGCAATAAGCAGGTGAGTTGATGAGAGATAGATAGATTGCTGGAACTTAGCTTTTCAGTAACAGTCTCTTTGTCTTTACAGGAGAGGATGCGTTGCAGTCTGGATAAGGAAACAGCCAAAGGATGACGGATGATGAAGACGGGTGAGGAACATGGAGAGTCAGGTAAGTCATTTACAAATTCTATTCAATCAAAAAGTGTATTCACAAAACATCTTAAGGCTAAAAGTAGCTCCTAACTTGACGATTTAGGAGAAACACTTAAAAATAATGGGCGTGTCAGTCCTAATTTTAGGACTCTTTTTAGGACTCCTAATCCACCTAAAGACACTGTATACCATGAGGCAATAGCGATAGAGCCTTAGGTGCTAAACCTTTTCTTCATAAATGCAATACATATTTTGATTTATAGATTTGAATCTACGATAAGACACCAAAAATAAATTTTTAATAAATAAATAAATAATGTCTGATTACCTGTGGCAGGTGTTTTCACGAGTTCACACTTACAAATGATCGAATAGAGTAAAAAAAAAAAAATAAGTGCATTTGATGTGCTGTCCAAGGGGATTGAGGACTCCAAGCTTGGATTTTAGCCCAAACCCAGAGTTCTCCCCCATATCCCCAGCCGAGAGTGAGGAACTGGGTGAGAGATGCAGAAAACTGTCGAGGTAACTATAGGTGAGTCAGCTCTCATCAATACCTCCACTCGAGCTGATTAGATAGACCGTTTGAACGCACTCCTCTTGTTTATAAACATCACTTGTTGCTTGAATTCTGCAGTCTCTAGAGACGCAGACATGTAAGAGGCTGACAATTAGCTGAACATATACTAGTTTAATAAGTGACACTTAGCCTACATTTTACAACCTTTGTTTAAATATGGCAACATTTTAATTAAAACAATCTTTATTTGAATATGGCAACATTTGTATTTTAAAACCTATATTTGAATATGGCAACATGATACCTCATTCTACAATATTTCTATGATTAAATCGCAGACAGAGACTCCTCCCCCATCAGCCAATGACTGTGGGCATAGTTAGTAAGCGTGTTGGCATCATCCATAGCGACGAGGTCAACCCTGCCCTTTCTCTTAGCTTAAGTAAAAGTTTGTCTCAGCAGCTTTGTGAATAGGTTTTAAGAGAAAACTCTTAGCTAAGAACTTTTACTGCTATTTAGGAGAACTCTCAGTGGTAAGATAAAATGTTTTGTGAATATGGCCCCAGGTAAGTATCAATGAGACCAGACAATGAGGTGTGAGAAGAGGGCTGATTATATATATATATATATATGTATATATACACATATGTGTGTGTGTGTGTGTGTGTGTGTGCGTGTGTATGTATATATTCATTAAAAAATTACAGTACTGTTTGCACAGTACATTTGTTGGTATGTTTGGGTGCACAGGTAGAATTGTTGCCTCACAGCAAATAGATCCCTGGTTCAAGTCCTGACTGACCCATGCCTTTCTGAGCAGAGTTTGATTTTCTCCCCATGCCAATGTGTACTACGGTTTCCCCCAAAGTCTACAGACTTTTCGCCAGAAGGTATAAGTGTGTTTGTTTGTCTGTCTGGAGTGGACTGACCACCCTTCCAGAGTGTTTACCTTTGGCCTATAGCTGGAATAGGCTTCAGCAGTCCCTCGTTACTCTACATACCATGGAGCCATCCATCTATCCATCTATCCATCCATCCATCCATCCATCCATCATTATATCTATCCGAGACTATCCTCCAAAAAAAAAAAAAAACGACCCTATAGGTCGTTTTTCAAGCACCTTATTGCGACCTATATTTACATTTTAAAGTCATGCGCCCTCTAGCTGGCGTAAAAATAATGACAGTGTTGTGTTATGTCTTTCGTCATGAAATGACGTATGACTGTTGTTACCAATCAAAATGCGTGTTCATTTAAATGCAATGTGTGGACTTTTTACACCATTTGTCCTATTTCCATTTAGCAAAACAATTTTTTTTTATTAACGACTACACCCACCCCACCCCTAAACCTACCCTTAGTAATTTATAGTGCATATACACTTTGAGCACATGCCTTCCCTGGGATCAAACCCACGATCGCATTAATATATTGTTATATATTGCAATGCTCTGCCAATTGAGCTACGCGAAACCCGAAATATGACGCAGATAAAAGGGAACAGTGCATTAAAATGAAAGTGTCCTGTTGTTGAAGGGGCGCAACTTTAGTAAACGCTCCAATGGGTCGTATTTCAGGGAAGTGACAAACGACCTATATAGGCGTATTGGTTGGAGAACATGTTGATCTATCCACCCATCTGTTTGTCCATCCATCCATCCATCCATCCATGCATCCTTCCATCTGTACATCAGTTCATCCATCCATCCATCACTCCATCCATCCGTCTGTCTATCCACCATCCATCTGTCCGTCCATCATCCATCCATCCATCCATCAATTCATTTATCAGTTTATCCATCCTTTTATCCATCCACCCATCCGTCCGTCCGTCCGTCCGTCCATCCATCCATTATGAGAATTTGGAGAGGAAATGTGCTTAATCGTCATGATAATAATATCTCATAATAGTTGCCTTTGTTCTATTTTAGGGTGAAATGTGTCCTGAACATGTTTTAGCATGATTCAGTCAGATTTCTTTTCTTTCTCAAGGTTAACACTGAACACATTGTGAGCTGTCAACAGCTCTCTCTTAATTCAATATGTTGTGTGTGCATAATTACAGAGTTGTATTGATGAATTTCATCCATACAGAAAGTATTTTCAGCTGAC
This sequence comes from Hypophthalmichthys molitrix, assembly GCA_037950675.1. Classification (NCBI taxonomy): domain Eukaryota; kingdom Metazoa; phylum Chordata; class Actinopteri; order Cypriniformes; family Xenocyprididae; genus Hypophthalmichthys; species Hypophthalmichthys molitrix. The sequence goes on from CM075501.1 coordinate 26,255,143, forward strand.
AGCAGCTCTTCAGCACTGCTGAGGGAAGCAGATCACCTTGTTTTCACCAGATGGAGTTGTTATAATGGTAGATGTACATGTACTTGTTTCTTAACTGACTATATTAATTTGAGTCACATTTAATTTTGTCTGCTTCATGTCTTCATTATAAACTCCATACATCAAGTGAGCAAACAATATCATTATGCAGGTCAATAGCTGAAATATTGTATTATGCAAATGAGTATGGTTCAGAAATATTCTTTGCATACAGGGAAATTGTAATAAAGTAAAATTGAATCCATGCACATTTCAAAATATCCCTTTTTTTTCCTGATAATTTTTCTGACAATTCTGTACAATGCTTAAAGGGGTTATTTCACCCAAAAAAGAAAATTCTTCTATTATTACTAACCCTCATGTTGTTCCACACCTGTAAGACATTCGATTATCTTCAGAACACAAATGAAGATCTTTTTGATGACAGAATGCAGTCAGATTTCCTTCCATTGAATGCCTTTGTAACTGCCACTTCAAAATCTTCATAAAGAGATCAGAAAACTAATCCATATGAAGCTCAAACATGCTGTTTAACCAATGATGTTCATTCTCGTGTTTTACGCAGTGCATTTGAGCTTCCGGAAGAAGTTTGTTCTTGTGCATTATTCAGGTTAGGTTGAGCTTCTGTTCATGTTCGCTCATCAATGTTTACATCAATTTTACATGCTTAAATTAAATTGGTTCATCATAACAAGTAATCGAGTCTCTTCAGAAAATTTGGACTAAACCGCTCGATTCATATGGATTAGTTTCCCAATCTCTTTATGAAGTTTTTGAACCATCAAAGTGGTATTTACAAATGCAGTCAATGGAAGGAAATCTGACAGCATTCTGACATCAAAAAGATCTTCATCTGTGTTCTGAAGATGATCGAAAGTCTTACGGGTTTGGAAGGACATGAGGGTGAGTAATTAATGACAGAATTTTTATTTTGGGGTGAACTAACCCTTTACATGTTTGAAAGCTCACAGGATGACAATATACGAGAGTTTAGACTGGGGCTGGGCAATTAATCAAATTTTACTTTCAATTATTAATTTCACTTAACTTCATTAAATTTAGTTTAAATGTGTACTTTTTATTATGTTTAGTAATTTATAATTAGTTTATGTAATGTAATGTTTAATGAGTTCATTAGTAAACATTAAAAAAACATTATCTCATCTCTCTATTTATGTGAATATGTATTAACTAATGATCTGTTAAGCATTATGTAATGTTTGGTAATGATTTATTAATGAAAGTTATTGTTAAGTGTTACCTACATATTTGACATAATGGATCAGACCTATTTTAGACATAGAAGATCTAATGTTAAGAATGAGGCAGTGACTATATCAGTTCTCAGTTAGCAAGTTTTATCTTACACACTTTGACAGAGAAACTAAACAATTATTATTATTATTATTATTATTATTATTCTATGCAGTAAAATAGGCAGTGAGCAGGTGATTGTTTTTACCCATGCCTGTAGTGGCCTGGCCTACACTAGCTCTGGCCTGTGTGTGCGTGTCGGAATGGACCGCAATGTCCTCCACACTCACAGTCCCTGCATCCTCAGAGGCAGAAGACTTCAAGCCCTATCTCGATTAGCTTATTTTGATGTTTTTATCCTTCCGTGATTGGGAGCCATTCTCGACAGCCAAAACAGACAGGTTTGCGAAGGCGTCAAGTGCATTTTTAGCCCCTCTCAGAGGATTCCACTTCAATAAAACATAACCCCTCGCCCCCTCTGACTGGCCAGAAAGCTGCGTGCATCTCCAGCGAGCCCTGCCTCTCCCTGTAACATTACGCTCATGTGAACGACTCTGCCGCTCAGTCGAGCTCTAAGTGAAGGTTTGCACGCAAACATGGCTCCTGCTGAAGTTACCTCAGGCGAAAGTGCCTCCATCATCGACAAAATTAAACATTACGCCATGTCTCTGGCGATTAACGCAGAATCTGATTCGACTGTGCTGCATGTTTTTTTAATGAGGTGCGATCGTCCTTTTATACCCTGGCTCCCAGAGCAAGGCGAGCCTGTCATTCTTGCTGAAGGGGGAATGGGCAGGAGATGTGAATGGAATGGATTGTTGGTACAGCGCTAGATTTCTGTTGGTGAAGCAAAGCAATGAAAACAGACTTTGCTGGCAGACACGACATGCGCACTGAGACTCCCTCCAGTGACTGGATATCTTTTATTAACCAAGGCTGCAAATAGAAGACGGATTACTCAAACAAACTAAAAAGCCTCCACATTTTGCATAGGCTATCTCTATGAATGCTGAGTAATAATCATCGTTTCTGTATAGGCCTACTGTACTACCTTGATATTACCATGATATTCTTTAAAGTAAATTAAATTATTAAGGCAAGACACAGTAGGCAAAAACATTGTTTTTTGAGATTTTCATTTTTGAGATTTTGGGCTATTTGGCTTTTCCTAATGTGTTGTTACAAGCTAGTGGGAAGAAAACGTCCAGAATACTCTTTTAATAAATACTTATGTTATTGCATCTTATCTGTTTGCATCTGTAGTTTTTAATTACAATATACAAAGGCAGTTTTCTCAAGTTGTATGTCCTGCAGATATCTCCACTTCAGCAGCTCTTACATTCAACAAACATTACAGTTTTATTCCTATGTATATTCCGAAGGTTTTTACTCAGTTTAGTCATACATAATTTGCTTACATTTCATTCATAAAAACATTGTGGAAATGTATTTGTTGACAGTATCTTCTGATTTATGATGTGATAAAAAGAGAAATCCAAAATCCCTTCTGCAAAAACCTTTGACTCTGTATGTCAACAAAATGAATCAAACATTTTGAACTTGACTTCATCCAGTGATCAGATTTCTATTCAGGAAATGTATTCAAATTCATATTTAATTACATAATGCATCATTTGCATATTTAAATAAAATATTTCTGAAAAATTAGAAAAAGGAAAAAAATGCAATTCTTAATGTAATTAATCAACTGAGGAAATGGTGATATTTATTATTTAATATTTTACACTTTTCACCTGGGGTGTCTTGTCTTAAATCAGATTAAATTAAAGCTATTAAAAAAAAATAAGGAGGAAATTTTTTTTTTTTTTTTTCATATAAACAAAAAACCTCACCTTACTGTGACAGTTTCCCCATGTCAGAAAGATCTCAACATCATTTCAATACAGCCAAACTCATAACAGAGGACGACAGCTAATTAGATGCAGACTGTGAAACAATCAATAATGAGAAAACAGTTTGACTTCTTTTATATGAAATGAGCTGCCTTCAAAATGCATGATAAAGATTTTTAAGAGAAGAGAAATGCTGATTGTGCTAGTTTGCTGTTAGATTTGAATTTGCAGGCTTTGTATGATCTATATCAGCAGCTATGACTAACCTTGACGCCTCTTATTCACCAAAGACAAATATCTATTGATTTAATACTTCCTACTGCAGGAAAATAGTCAAATACAGTTGTTCCGATAACATCAGCTGTGTAGTTATATAATTTTTTTTTCTTTTCCTTTCTTTTCTTTTTTTTTTTTTTTTTTTTTTTTTAAATCATTGTGCTGCCTTTGCAAAGAGGATCTGTGGTAAAAATCACATACTGGGGATATGCAGTCGTGGATTTAGGAAATGACTCACTGAACATTTACTTCTTAATAATCTAATTTGTTTTTAATACATCTGTATTTCATATATTTATTTGAAATGTGAAGTTTCAAATGAACATCCTAACTTATGAGACAAAACACAATCATTGCATTATTGAAATCTTCATTTATTATTTCTGTTATTTCTATTAATTTCTGTTCTAAATATTAAGTACTGCTAAATAATGTGCTATTGTATTGTGTCCTTATTATGCATGTTACTTACTTATTATAACAGCAAATTATATAAATGCCATGTAACTAACCCTAAAACAAACCCCAATCTTAACCCTAGTAAGTACATGTTGTTAATTACACTGTAACAAGGACACCTTACAATAAAGTGTACCCGAAAAACGTTCAGTAACAGTAATAAAAAGGCAATTACAATTAATTGTTGTAGTTATTAATAACTAATGTGTAATTACACTGTATCAGTGATTTGCACTGGATGGATGGATGGATGGATGGATGGATGGATGGATGGATGGATGGATGGATGGATGGATGGGTTGGTTGGTTGGTTGGTTGGTTTGATTGGTTGGTTGGTTGGTTGGTTGATTGATTGATTGATTGATTGATTGATTGATTGCACCAGCTCAGATCTAGGATTAGCAATGCAGTTGTTCACTTAAATGTTCATGAAGTTACTTAAATAAAAGTTACTTAAGTTAAAGTTAAGTTAAATAAAAATTACTTAATTATTTATAAATTACATTGTTTTCTAATAAAACACTAAGGAATATATTAATGTGATTTCATACTTCAGTATGCTTCTGTGTATAAATTGACACTAGCTTTGTTTATTAGCTCTGTTTATTGATTCTTATTTGCACTCACAGTATATTTTCTGTACAGCACTCTGAAATATTCACACTGAGGTTATCACAGCAGCAGTTATGACATTTTAAAGACTGTTATCTGTTGAAGCTATACTGTAAAAGCCCTGGCGAAGCGATCCATGTTTATGACATCAAACAAATGATTGTGATCTTAAAATAATAATCCATTTCACCACTACAATAAACAATAATCTACTTTAAAACTAAATCATTTCTCCTTATCCCACTGATCAAAAGAAAACAAACTGTTAGTTTTAAATCACATGTTCCAGGCATTCACTGAGATAAGGGTCACAAAATGTATCAAATATTTATTAATTTATTTGATAGAATAACTTTTACATTTTTAGTAAAGAAATTATGTATATCTTGGATAGGCTGACTCAATTTTGCCCATCCTTTGTAACAAATCCATTCAACAACACCAATTTCTGACACCAAATTTCCTGTCCAAAACTAAACTCACAAACATCTACAGCAGTGGTCGGCAATAGGCAGCCCGCAGGCCAAAACTGTCCTGCTAGCAATAATATCTGGCCCGCGCCCACAGCCATGTTATTTGATAGCGGCTGTTTCTGAAATAGATCTTCGTCTCATGGTGCAGTCTAATATTATCACCTACCAGATGCGACTACGTCAAAAACAGAATGGGGAATCCGTTTAATGTCGGTAATGTGTTGTGTCGCGTGAGTCACTATCACTGATTATAATGGGTTCTATTATCTTTTGACGTGTCGCATCGTGCCGCTCGCGTCCGGTGTAGACACGGTGTTATATTTTTTGAAAACAGCGACATCTTCGTTGCAGATAAGACACACCGGCTTTGCATTCACAAAACTAGGTAAGAACGCACAGTTGTCTTTCCATTCTTCTTTGTATGCCCTATTTTCGCTGTCAACTTTCCTCTTTAGACTCTTTGATAGTGCCATTTTCTCTCATCAGCTAGCTCAAATGTTAACATCAGTCTGCACATGCCGTAATAGCATACCTCCAGCACACAAACAATTTTAAATAAATGCAGTTTTAGTACGTGAGGATGCCAAGGAATAATTCTGAGTGTAAAAGTAGGTACATCAAATAATTATTACAATAAGTTAGGCGCCATTGTGTAACAAGCAAATTAAAGTGATACATATTTATTATTCATAATATGGAAAGAGGAAATAAAACAGTTTGTTAAGAGCATGACTCAAACATGCCATTAATAGACTTATTCAAGTCCTCTTTTATTTTTTGAGTTATTTTTATTCATTCCACATCTCCCACAAATGTGTGTTTTATCAAGGCAGTCTGTTTTGCAAGTTGGTGAATGAAGTGCCAGGTCACTACTCCGCTTTATTAATTTATCCAGGGTAAAACCCGGACACCGCCACACAAATGTGGCTTTTTGTTAATGACTGTCCTACTACAGGATTTAACACATAGTAACAGCTCAATATCAGTTACAAAAGACTCTGTAACAGTCTGTCACAGGCAATTGTAGTTGCATTTTTCATTAATTAATTCAAATAATCCTTTGACTATGTTCTGGCCCGCCATCTAGTGGTGAAAATTTTTTTTGGCCTGATGCCAGACTTAATTGCCGACCCCTGATCTACAGTATGTTTAAATAATGTTTATATTAAAGACAATAATTTTATTGATGATATGTCTTTATTCTGTTATGACATTTCATTCTTTCCATTCTCCATTGAAGAGACAGAATGAGTTTTTTGGACCGGTTGTGTCATTGTGGTTAGCAGCTCCCTGCCCCCATCCACAAGTCCTGAGTAAAACATGGCAGTTACGACCAGCAGGCTGTTTTCTCGATGGTCATGTCTGTCTCTCTCACAGTCAGTGTCCTCTGCCCTCAGCCACTGGCATGACTGCATCTCACTGGCTAGTCCTGTCAATCAACACCCAGAGGCAGATGGTCCAGTCTGTAGAAGGAGGCAACCAGCGGCCTGTGAGCGGCCCCAAAGCTATCCCCACCCTGATGGAAAGCAGAGGAGGATGGAGACATACAATGATGATAATGCCATGATCTCAACAGTCTGCAAACATTCCCACATCTGACATGCTCTGAAAATGCCTGAAGCCTTTTATTGACACTGTGGCATAATGGAGCCATGCCAAGCCAGCATGTAGCGCTGCCAGGATGTGTGATGGGAATTATGGCACCCTACACAAAATCATTTGTCCATTTGGGTTAACACACTGTTATCCAGACTAGCACATCGTTCTGAGTAGATTTTGGCATCAAAATATCATGAAATAAGAATTTCTTTTATTGCAGATTTATTTGGCAATAAAATCCAGATTGGTCTAAAAAAGTTATTTAGAATATTTGTATAACAAAATTTAATTATAATCTGAACAAGTGTGAAATTTAAGCAGTAAGTACATATTGCTGTAATGTTTTGCCGGCGTGGCTGTTGTAATCCACAATGAAGGAGTATAAACAAACACTTTATTTAACAATTGCACTCAGGCGATCGCAGGAGTATTAAACAATCACATCAAACATGAACTAGACTGAACAATGAACAGATGAAAGTAAAATCTTAAATACACAACGTAAGATAACAAACTGGAAGACAAAACAGGTGCATAACTAATCAGAAACCATGGAAACAAACAAGCTAACAGAACTCAGTCAATCTAGAATGGGGAACAGAATGAAAACAAAACCAAAACAGCCCAAAACATAACTAGAATGTAAGAATTGCTGTTTTATGGCTGTTTAATAAATAAAAAATGTATATTAAAAATCATGAATATACTAATAAATTGCATGCTAATTATGAATAATTTGTGTCATCTTTTATAGAATAATTAAGAAAAAAAAGGAAAGGGGAGTTATGGTGTATAATGTAAAAAGTGTGAAATTATAAAGTATTATGTAATACTGTAGTCATAAACATTGATCTTGTCCAGTATTTTGAATATAGACTTTCATTCAAAATACTGCACAGTGGATACACTAATTTTCTAATTAGTCAGTGTCTCTCAATTATTATGTATGATGTTCATCAAATGGAAAGGGGCATTTAAGTCTTTAAAAAGTAAATTCTTGAGAAGGGATGTTAAAGTATTTAAAAAATAAATTCTTTATCATTTAATGAAGTTGGATTACATTAATTTTGACAGGTAGAGCAGCAGCTTCTCTAAGTGGACACTCAGTTTTAAAACTTGCCTGCACTGTTTGTTAAAAAAAAAAAAAAAAAAAAAAATAGAACAAGTCTTTAAAAAAATTATTTTAATGTAAATGTTGAGAAATATTGCTGGAAAATAGTTTTTATTTTATTTTATTTTATTTCATTATTTCATTTTATTTTATTTTATATTTTATTATTTTATTCCTTGTACTTTTACTCAGTCAAATGTAATAAAATGTAGGTACATTTACAAGTGCTGTTCTTGTCACATTATTCTTTTTTGTTCACTCAGATTGAATTTATTATGCCTTTCACTGTCCTTTTAGAGGAGTTTTTCCCTCCCCTTGAATCAAATAAAGAAATGTTATCTTAATTTAAACTGACAACTGTGGACGTTTTTTAAGACTTTTGAGAATTAACATTACATTTGTATGCCAGTGCAGTTAATGGCATTAAGGTGTTTCTCTAGATGAACTCAGCACTTCTGTACCTCTTCATTATCTCTGAAGATCCTGTAGATTTCCATTCTTTAGATCTATAATTATCTTCCAACTGGAAAACCCGAGAATACATTGTGCTCATAAGCAGAATTCATTGTTTAAAACTAATAATATCATTACTACATATCTCTATATACACTTTTTGGCCTAATGAAGATTCTGCTGGGAAGGAAGCTTGGTGGAATGCTTGAACAATACATAAAGCAATGGTTTACAACTGGTATACTTCAGGCACTTTTCATCAAAAAATGGTGCAGCTACATCCGATGGCAACATCCTGCTTTGAAATACTTTACAATTTATAATCTCATTCCTTATGACAGTGTAATTTCTCTTGAAATATTGGTAGGATCAGTTGGTGGCACTACTTGGTTATAGCTCCCTGTGTCTGTAGCCACAGTATGAATTTCAAATTAATCTTCATTTGGCTCATATGGACCACCCACAGATCATTCACTGACCGTTACTTGGTACAGTTTTGATAAAATGAACACTTTAAGAAAACTAATCACTGCACATGCCAGAATTTGCCAGGCTAGAGGCATCAGATCTTACAAAAAGAGACTCAGAGTTGGGTCTTTTACTGTCTGCGGGAGATTCTTAGCCAGAATATGCTGTAATGTGGGCCAGACTTTTTGCCGACAGTCAAAAGTTTGGCTATGCAAGACTACTCTAGCTTCCAGAATTTGAGAATCTCTAGGGCAGGGGTGTTCAGTCCTTCTCCTGGAGAGCTATTTCCCCACAGAGTTTAGCTCCAACCCCAATCAAACACACCTGAGCCAAGTAATCAAGGTATTTAAGGTTACGTGAAAATCACAGACAGGTGTTGGCACTGAAGTCTGCAGGTACTGTAGCCCTCTAGAAGCAGGGTTGGAGACCCCTGGGGAAAGGATAAAAATAGTCACATGATTTTGACAGAGACAATAACATTTTTAAAAGAGGCAACTAGATATCCTTGAGCAGAAACACATGTTCTGCTTGTATGTCTGAGAAGTAATCTCTATTTATTAATTGTGGTCTGACACCTTCCATCCATCTTCCATACCACTTATCTTATTTAGGGTCATGGGTATGCTGGAGTCTATACCAGCAACTTCGTCTGTAGGCAGGGAAACACCCTAGATCAGGGGTGTCCAATCTTGTTGCTGGAGGGCCTACAGAGTTTAACTCCAACCTGCCCAAACACCCTTACCTGAAGGTTTCTAGTTATCTTGAAAAACCTTTATTAGGTGGTTACAGGTCTTCAGTTAGGGTTGGAGTTAAACTCTGCAGGACAGTGGCCCTCCAGGAGCAGGATTGGACTAGGACTGCCCTAGATACTCTTGACCTGAATGTCTTTGTGGGGGAAACCAAAGCACCTGGTCGATGCCAAGACATGCAAACTCCACACAGAAAGACCTCCTGGCTATGGATTATTCCTGTGGGAAGTTCAGAATTTGATGGTGCTGGTTGTCATTCAAGCACTGAGATGGACCGGCCATATATCCAAGGTGTTTCTCTGTCTACGGCCCCAAGAAGTTGGGATAGGCTCCAGCCTTCTGTGATCCTATGTGGGACAAGTGTTTGGGACAAATGGATGGATGGATGGATGGATGACATTCCTGGACTACCCAAGAGCTGTACACATTTCCCTAACCTGACACACAGTTTGTGGCTTGAGTGGTTTGAACCTCATTATATGACTTTATTACAACAGATTGCTCTAATAAATTAGGGTTTAGAGATACAAGACGTAGAATTGATTTCGGCTTTTCAAACGTCTAAATGACTTCACTTTTTTCTTTATGCAATCAACATCAAAGCCATTATAATGCTCTCAAGGGAATTTCAAATGTCTCTTCATGCCATCTGTGCCATTCATCCATTTGAAACCATTAATATAGTGTCCTGGGTTTCATTTTGCCACACTGGCTGAACAAAGCGATAATAGATCAGATTCTTGCTCAGATTCAAATAGCGTTGATTAATAAAGCAGAGCGCTTAACATTGTGTGGGTAAACACACTTTGTAACCTACACTTACATTTCTCTGTTGGATCAATAATTCATCGCCGGCGATGATTCTTTCATGAGACTTGCTGCACATTATTCATGCTGGGCTGCAGAAAGTAGGACACATATAGAGTGAGTGAGCAAGTGCTGCTAGCATAAGGATGAGAGTATCGCTGAAAACTCACAGGCTTCAATCGAGGGGGAGGGGAACGCTCAAAGACGTCTAAATTAGAGAGTTAGCAGGTTTGTGGCTGACACAAAGACAGAGCAGGATAGTTGGAGAACCTTGGTGGCCTACATTTGTGGTACAGCCTGAGCCAGGAAGAGGATTCTTCTGTGTGTGGGATGAAGACATCTCAGGTGTTGAATAAATGTTCAGGCAGCAGTTTTCTTTGCTGTCGTTAGCTCAAGGGCAGTGTGTGTTCAGTAAGGTAACGGCACACACAGTGTGCTGTAAGAAGTGAATCCCGGGAGGGTGTGTGTACGATGGAGGGAGAGAGAGTGATAGGATGTGATGTTTTCAGGCTGTAACAAGTGTCAGTTTGTGGCACAAGATGCTGGTGTGGAGAGAAATAATCTATACACACACACACAATATATATATATATATATATATATATATATATATATATACACACTACCAGTCAAAAGTTTGGACATGTTTTTTAATGTTTTTAAAAGAAGTTTCGTCTGCTCACCAAGGCTCCATTTATTTAATTAAAAATACAGTGAAAACAGTAATATTGTGAAATATTATTACAATTTAAAATAACTGTTTTCTGTTTGAATATATTTTATAAAGTAATGTATTCCTGTGATCAAAGCTGAATTTCCAGCATCATTACTCCAGTCTTCAGTGTCACATGATCCTTCAGAAATCATTCTAATATGCTGATCTGCTGCTCAAGAAACATTTATTGTGTACAATTGTACAAAATATTTGTGTACAATATATATATATTTTTTTTCAAAAGAACAGCATTTATTTGAAATAATCTTTTGTAACATTATAAATGTCGTTACTGTCACTTTTGATCGATTTAATGCATCCTTGCTGAATAAAAGTATTAATTTCTTTAATTTCTTTTCAAAAAAATAAAAATTCTTTCTGACCCCAAACTTTTGAACGGTAGTGTATAATGTTACAAAAGCTTTGTGTTTCAGATAATTAAATAAATGCAGCCTTGGTGAGCAGACAAAACTTCTTTTAAAAACATTAAAAATCTAACCGTGTCCAAAATTTTGACTGGTAGTATATATATAAAACAAAACAAACAAACAAACAAACACAAACATTTCAGCACCCTTTTGGTTCCCTTGACATAAAACAGATGACAGGGGAAGACAAGTCTCACAGAATGCATTGACATTTCAAAGACGTTTTGTTGTGGCCTCACAGCGACCATGTAATTGTTGCTGTACAGTACGTAGCCTGAATTACAATCACCATGTGTTTATTGTTATGAATTTACTTTGTGTACCTCTAGACCAGACAGTATGCCCACAGTCTGTTCACTGCCGCTTGACGCATATGGCTCAAAAAACTGGCAGGAAATTGTGGATAATCACAAGCTTCAATCAGACTACCGACTCACTCTTAAAAATAAAGGTTCTTTATTGGAATCTATCTGCTTTTCAACTGTCAGGCCAAACCATTCTCATTGCTTAACTGTTCCATTCCGTGCCGATCCGGCCCAGCCAGTACAGATATGGTTTCATTTTCCACTGTAGGGCTAATAATGGAGCTCTTTGGAATGTAATACAAATGCGTAAGTCGTTGCCTTGGTAACACAAGAGTTTACAGATGGTAAGAGATGCAAATAGCTATCCAGTTAAAGAGGGTGATCGGATATTTCTTATAATTTTAAACTTGTGTTTACTTCGCTCAAGTAGCATGCAGCTACAAAGAAACTGGTAGCCAGGCAACAGACAAGTGACCAATCCTGAGTGGCGACGTCACTACACGCACTCTACCAGCAAACCGTGCTGAGAATTCTGGGTCGAGAACGGTTTGTAATCATGCCATGCTGAACCAAGCTCAAGTAGATATATAACAGGAAACTTTCCTTACCGTTCTTATAACTGTTCGGCCTGGCGGTGGAAAAGCAGCTTATTTTTTTTATTATTTTGTTTGTTTGTTTTTCCACCATGAGTTGTCAATTTTGTGACTTTTCATGGTATTGATATGCCAGACAAACCCACGCTTAAATGGCCCAGTCATGTCAGCTGGGTTGAGGAGTAATGAATGTAACAGCATTACATATTTAAAAAAATACAAAACATGAGTAACTGTATTCAGTTACAGTTACAATTTAATCAGAATCCTCTGTCTAAAAGCGGTTTATGTCCAGAATAAATGCAAAAACCTACGGAAGTACTGTCAGAGATTCAGAATCTTTAAGGGAAAAAAAGCATAAAAATAGTCAAAGCATGATTTTGACAGAGACATAACAATGGGTAATGTTATGTATGATAAACAACCCAACCCCTGGACAGGGTTTGAATTCCAATAACATGTAGTTTGTTTTAAAATCACAGTTTATTCATCCATTTAGGATGTCTATGTTTCAGCTGTAATAACGGATGGTAATATTCTAGTAGTCCATTAAGAGCTGAAAGGTCAGAAGGACATACTGACCTTTCTTACACTAATGGTAATCTCTCTCTCTCTCTCTCTCTCTCTCTCTCTCTGTCTGTCTGACAAACACTCAGTGGAGTGCAGCTGTTCTCAGGGGCTCAGAGTCCACAGGAACTGCCCTTAGAAACAAGCTTTCCACCAATGGAAGTGAAGAAATGTGTTTCACAGGTAAAAAACACAAGAGGTTAGTCTACTTGATTGTTGGGAATAAACACAATTTCTTTCTCATGTATTGTATAGTGTGGTCCATTGTTTGCACACCTGGACTTTGTTGTCAAGGACTCCCGGTTTGTTCTTTCCTTCACCTCGTTAATGTTGAGGACATGTTTTCATTCTTATCTATACTGAATGTGCCTTCATTGTGGTTCAGACATAGTCCAACCTTTGCACAGGACAACATGGTATTGATATTGCATGTGTTCTGTGATAAAGAGTCTCATGTCTGGTTTATGTTTACTATGACAATTGTAAATTGTCATTGTACTATGAGATTTTTTTTTTCAGTGTGATAGCACAATATATTTTTCAATATTGATAATGATTTGTTTCTTGAGCAGCAAATCATATTAGAATGATTTCTAAAGGATCATGCACTGAAAACTGAAGTAATGATGCTGAAAATTCAGCTTTGATCATTGGAATAAATTACATTTTAAAATATATTCAAATAGAAAACAATTATTTTAAATTGTAATAGTATTTCTTAATATTACTGATTCACTGTATTTTTAATTAAATAAATGCAGCTTTGGTGAATGTAAAGACTTTTTAAAAATGACAAATCTTACCGACCCCAGAAATTTGAACAATCGTGTTTATCTTTACAGTCACTGTACTGATAAAGTTCTGATAACCACAGCTATATTCTTTCAAAATTTTACAGTCAAATTATCTGTGTTATCTTGCCAAATATGGTAAAGTGTACAATATCTTAATACAACCTTATTTGTATGGTACATCGTGTTTGCAGTGCCTCCCAGAAAATCAAGCCATAAAAACAGAGGAAGTATCAGTTTATCGTGATCAGATTACTCTTATAGCGTTTACAAGATGATAACAATCGTCTCCATATCGACATGCACTCAGACAGTCTGATGACCGGGAGTGTATTATATGATGAAATAATTGTTTTCATAAACAAATTAGTCCCTTGAAATGGATATGGTCACATAGCAAAGTGGAGAGCACTCTTTTACTGTAACTGGTTGCCTACCTCATTACAAAATTATATATTTATATTTATAAACATATTATGGTAAAAGAGATTTATCCATTTCTTATAAGCCTATAAAGCAGATTTTACTGCTTACCTTTTTTGTCTGTGGCACACCAAAGCGATTTTTGCTCTTTGTAATCTTTTTTTTTTTTCCTTCTTTTTTTTTCTTTTTTTCTTTTTTTCTGCCTGCAGGACAAGTTCAAAGTTTCCTCCTAAAGCTCCATTTATCAGCATGTCTACTTTAGAGGTCAGAGAGCCCTTCAGAATGAAAACACCCCCCTCCCCAATGATACGCTATGAGGTAATGGATGATTTGAAGGCAAAAGTTGAGCTCGCTATCAGCGATTTTGTGAGTTATTTGACAGATAAGAAGTCTGTAGTGGTCATTAGTGCATGAAGCAAAGGACATACGATGCAATCACACACCTGTGATGATAGACAGATGCAAATAGCCATAACCGACCTTGCAGTTGAGCTCTTTCAGAAGTCACTTGTATTTTTTCAGCTAATAGCATCTGTAATATGTATGAATGTCTAATCATAAATCAACTGTCCTATTTTAAGAAGCTTTGAATGCAGATACTGACCTTTTTCATATGTGACTGTAGTGCAGAGAGTCGTTTGCACGCCTCATTGGACTTCAAGGAGGAATTTCACCCAATTTCCATTCATTACAGACCAAGTGAAGCATTTTAACCGGTCTGTGCAAATTGGATTTCAGATAGCATTAGATAACAGAATATCAAACCATTTATTTTAAAGAAGGATCGTGCAAGCGTACTTTTTAAGCAATAAATAAATAAATTTTGAATTTATTTAGAAAATTCAGTTTAGGATATTGTTACCTATTAATATCAGTTACCTTATAATTATAATTGTTACTTTATAAAAACATAAGTATGATACAATGAAATGAAATGAAAACGTGTACTGGTTCTTTTTTTTTACCAGCATGACATATGAAAGTATAGTCAGAAAAATGTTCAATACTATTTTTTTAAATAGTACAGTTTAATGAATCTTTAGACAAAATCTAGGGGAAAAACAAATAATCTAAAAACCAAAGTTTGTATATGTGTTTTTGTTGAGTAACACATTTGATAAATCAGGCTTTTATGACTCTTATAGTATATGAGAATATGGAGCTCATACTTGAGGAGGGAAAAAACACCCCAATTTTATTTTATTTTATTATTATTATTATTATTTTTTTAAATTCAAAATAAGCAAAAATGTGCAATTTGGTGCAGTTGCTGACATTTATTATGGTCAAAAGGTAAAATGAATTTCTGATAACTTGCAATGTAAATCAATGAGATCTTTATAACATAACAGAATACTCACATAAATGCATATAATTATCAGTGTCACTCTACTTCTCTCAATAATATTTCTCAATAAGATACTCAATGCTTAGTTTTCTGATCAAACTCTCTCTCTCTCTCTAAGATTCAGATGCAAAAGCCTCTAAGTGCCATCTGAAATTTTCTTCTAAAATGAGCATTTTTTATCAAGCTCGTATGTTTAGTGTCAGTAATTTCATTCTAATGGCAATTAATAGGTCCTTTTCATTGCCATTAGAGTGAAATTACTGACCCTAAACATACAAGCTTGATAAAAATGCTCATTTTAGAAGAAAATTTCAGATGGCACTTAGAGGCTTTTGCATCTGAAGTCTTCATATATATATAAATGAATATGGGTATTTTAACTAGTTGCTTATTAGCATGCATATTACTAGAATATTGGCTAAGCACATATTAATGCCTTATTCTGCATGACCTTATTCTACATTCTACATCCCAATACCTAAACTTAACAACTACCTTACTAACTATTAATAAGCAGTAAATTAGGAGTTTATTAAGGGAAAGGTCATGTTGATAATTTATATGTGTTCCCTACACTAAAGTGTTTATAAAGTATCTTTACTTTATAAAAATCAACAAATATTTCACAGTAAAAAGACACATCAACCCTGACCTGAAGGTTGATGTTTTTACAATTATACTAAAAGACCTTTCTTCTTGGTTAAAAAAAAAATAAAAAAAAATTGTAAACTATCAATCAGATGTCGTAGATTGTGTACAACAGTTTTATTTATTTATTTATTTATTTTTTAGCAAAGTTTTATTTAGAAGTTGTATATATTTAGAGGCCTTAGAAATTTGCATATCAAATATGAAACTGTAGGATTTATAGGGTTGAAATACTTTCTTCTACCCCACCTTGTAACCTAAGTACAACTATAGCTATAAGTTTGACTTATTATTATTCTGTTTGTTGGCCATGACTGTATATGTGTTCGACAATGCTCAAAAACAATTTACAAAAGTACTGCCCTATAAAATAAAATAAAATTTTTAATTCTGTACATCCATATTGTTTAATTTCCTGCACCAAATATCTCATTCCACGGACAATAAAGTCTGTCTAATTTTTGGATGGAGCCCTGCAGCTGAACTTTAGATCTGTGTAACAGGATTCTGGCCGTATGCGCTGGGCTAATCACTTCACTGTGAAACCCAGCAGTCGCATGGGGGGGAAACTGCCTTTGATGTCCTGTGTGTGCATTGGGGTCAATTGACATCACACTCCCACAATTCTGTGCTAGTCCAAATGGCAAAGCTGGTGAACACACAGCAATTCAGCCCTTCGCTTTTAATAAAGCTGTCAGCGATGACACAGCCAGCCGGGGTCTGTGTGCGTGCTGTAACTTCTCTCTCTCTCTTCCTGCGATCAGGACGAGGGGGATTATGGAGATGAGGCTGTGCATTGTTATAGACTGGGGAGCATTGTCTTTTTTTCACACAGAGCAGTCTGCAGTTTCCCTCCGGTTTCATAAATGCCAGCACTGATGAGCTGTCTCTTTGGGGTAAAAAACACCTAACAAAGCTATTTAGCTCAGCTGTTAACTAGATGTGGCAGGCTTTGGCAGGAGGAAACCATGGCATTTTTTTTCCAACTCCCTTTCTTTCTGCCCTTTCAAGTTTTAATTGCCCTTGGCCTGCCAAGTGCAGCCAGATCCTTTGCCAGTGTCACAAAAATAGCAATTACGCAGCATGAGCACAGCATTTTGCTTTTCAATTGAAGTAATCTCTGAGTTTGCTTATTTTAGAGAGCGTAACACATTAAAATTGTATACAAAAATTATGCGACACAAAAAATTACATAATCGCATGATCAAACAAATCATGACTTAGAACTGGGTATACTGTAAGACATTATTTCAAGATCTAGGATATCTAATGTTATTATGTATGAAAATATTATGTATTATTTCTGACACAGGTCACAGAAAGGAAATATGGTAATGTTTTATTTTACAGTGTCCTTGTTATACATGTTACACTATAGTAATAATGGTTACACTTTATTTTAAGGTGTCCTTAATTATACATTTAAGTACCAAGTAATATTAATTAACTACAAGTACTTACTTTAGGGTTAGGGTTAGATTAGGGTTTGGTTTAGGCTTAGGCTTAGTTGCATGTAATTATGCATAATTAATAGTTATTAAGGTAACGCCCTATTTTACAGTGTCCTTGTTACACATTTTACATGCACTTACTATAGTAATAATACGGAGCCCCGCACATGACATGCAAGAAAAAAAATTAAATCGTGCGCACGATTTACTAATTCGTTCCTTCGATTTACTAATGCATGCACACGATTTTCTAAAACTTGTGCACAATTTACTATTTCGTTCCCTTGATTTATCGAGGGAGCGAAATAGTAAATTGTGCGCACATTTAAGTAATTTGAGGGAACGAAATAGTAAATCGTGTGCACGTTTTAGTAAATCGAGGGAAAGAATTAGTAAATCGTGCGCACGATTTAGCCTACTATTTTTTTCCTGCATATCATGTCCGGGGCTCCGTATAATAACAATAAATTGTAACATTTTAGAATTTACAAATCTAAATTGTATGCATTGTGCAATTTAGCATTCTTCTTCTTATGATTATATTCAACACATATTAATCATGCAAAATAAAAATGTAGCATGCTACTGTTTGAAACCTAATTTTTGCATAAGTTTGTTGTTTCATATACCATTTTTCAATATACAACTTAAAGGGTTAGTTCACCCAAAAATGAAAATTGTGTCATTTATTACTCACCCTCATATCGTTTTACACCCCTAAGACCTTTGTTCATCTTCGGAACACAAATTAAGATATTTTTGATGAAATCCAATGGCTCAGTGAGGAATCAATTGCCAGCAATGTCACTGAACCTCTCAAGATCCAAAAAAACATATTTAAAACAGTTCATGTACAGTGGTTCTACCTTAATATTATAAAGCAATGAGAATACTTTTTGTACGCCAAAAAACAAAATAATGACTTTTCAACAATATCTAGTAACGGCCGATTTCAAACCACTTTATGAATCTTTTTTTCCGAATTAGTGGTTTGTATCGCGTAAACGAAGCATTGTTTACTGAAATCACATGACTTTGGAGCGCCAAACCATAGGATCTTAATAGAAATTAAATATAATTGTTATACAGTATTAATAACACAGTTATTATATTGTTATACATTGCTATAACATCAAAAAAAAATAAAAAAAAACATGTTTCTTGTTTGTTGTCCCAATTATTTGTAAAAACAATTGTTTTCCAAATGCCTTTAATCCAGAAAACGTGTAAACATCAGATGGAACTGAACATGAATTTACTGTACAAAAAAAAAAAAAAAAAAAACATTCCTAGTGCAGAGGGGGAACATTGCCTCCTCATTTCAGAAGTTCACCACACAGCATTAATGATATTGTAAGTATTTTGACAGGATGAACCGCTATGCAAAGCAAGTGATGAATACACTCATCAGCTAAGTCCTCTCATGTTACTTTCCTAAATCCCTGAGGTCCAATCAGTGCTGTGGGTTGTGTGATTAGAGGTGTCATATGCATGTGCATATGCAACCTCAACAGCCACATACAGTTGTAACCTCAGGTTATCTAGCAGGAAAACATAGACCTACCACAGTAACCAGGATCAAAATTTTGGTGGTTTGTCTTTGCAGCCCCAAACTACATTAAGTGCCACTGTCAGTGTGTCAGAGGATTAGAGTATAAATCAGAGTATAACTATTTTTCCGTGTACTATGGAGACAGGGATGTTTCTGTTTGAGATACTCGCACATGCACAGTAACAGACGGGCTTGCAATTTTAACAACCCACTCTTCTCCTCCCCCTCCCTTTGGACTAAGAAGATTTGTGGTTCAGACAGCTGGGCCTGGCAGTTCATGGCCCAAACCAACCCTCCTCAGTATTTAACAGCCACCCCAGACACATTTCTGAGTAATTATCAGTTGATAGATTGGGATAATATGCAAATATCTTCTCACATCCATGATGAATGAATTTATAGCTACATTTTGAAAATCTTAATGCAATAATATATATAATGATGCAATAATTGCAGTACATTGCATAGAGAATTTCACCATGTCTTTGTGACAAAATGCATATTTGTGTCACATTTGATTATTCACAGCCACTAGTCCAAGTTGAGGCTCCAGTACTTATGAAGTAGTTAAACTACAGTAAAGATTTTTGAATGTTATTTTTGAAGCTTCATGAAGCGGTGTTTTGAAATCACCCATCACTAGATATTTTGTTTTTTGGCACACAAAAAGTATTCCCGTCGCTTCATAACATTAAGGTTGAACCACTGTAGTCACATGAACTGTTTTAAATATGTAGCTTTCTGGGAATTGAAAGTGTTAATTATCCTGCTGGCAATGCAGGCCTCACTGAGCCATTGAATTTAATCAAAAATATCTTAATTTGTGTTCAGAAGATAAACAAAGGTCTTATAGGTTTGGAACAACATGAGGGTGAGTAATTAATGACAGAATTCTTAATCTTTTAAGTATAATGTACTTGTTGTGTTTATGTTGTGTTGCAAAACACTTTTGCTGCTATTGAGGTGGGATACGAGTAAGGTTAGAGACAGGTTTGGTGGTAGGTTGGGTTAAGGTGTAAGGGAAGGGATAGATGTAATAACATGAAAGCATTTTTAAATATAAGTACAATGTAAAAACATGCATGTACACAATACACACATTCTATCAAATGATTAATTTAAATGTTAGTACATAGTAGTTATAGACACTCAATATAAAGTGGGACCAGCTTGTTACTGATAACAAGACGAAGACAATGATTTACAGCAACAACAAGTCGAGAAGTCATTCATTCCAATAATAGCTGCTGAATTGAAATGGCATGAATGTAAGTGTAAATTGCAATCTAGGGACAAAGTTTTTGGCTGAAGGAAAAAATTCTGAACACATTGCGATGAAATAGCTAAACAAATTCTAGTAATATTGTAATACAGGTACTTTCTTTAGTGTGTTCTTTCTTTAGTTGGCTTTACTACAATAATGCATAGGCTAGAATAACAATCTCAATAACAACCTGATCTCATGAGAAAACAACTGTATTACAAGATGGTGATTTTGCTTCATGCTATTTGATTAGTATAAAAACATGATTTTGAGGAAAAAAAAAAAAAAAAAAAAATCAAGCCACACAAGACACATCTCTTTAGCCAAGCATTCATATAATGCACCTCATAGCCTTGCACTCCATTTCAGATCCAATGCACATATGTATTGCTTGAAACGTTATGAACAGCAGCTACGCTAATTGTTTTCCATTTGCTTTTCTGTTCAGTAACTAAAGACTACGCCAGCTCCAGTTTGGATCCAGCCTCTTACGAAGATTTCAAATGAATCAACACCTGTGAAAAGATGACATCAACCCCTGTGAGGACTTCAGAGGATGCCAACTCTGAATCAATATGCAACACTGCCAAATTTTCTATATATTGTAATCACTAATTGCTTTATTGAGCTCATTGTCCATTGTTCTGTTTTAAATGAATACATGATGTTAGCTAACTGCATGATTTGTATTATCTTAGAACTGTATATTTCTGACAGATGGACATTACTTGGACACAATAACCTATGATAAAAGATCACTCTAGCATGCATTTTCTGTAAAGCTGCTTTGAAACAATATGTATTGTGAAAAGCGCTATACAAATAAATATGAATTGAATTGATAAAACCAGGAACAATGGTATAATATAAAACTACTGCTGAGTCTGACTGATGGTGATTTGATTATTACACAGTTTGAAAAAGAACATTTGTGCCAAGTACCAATCCAAACAAATGTCACCAATGCACATTATAAGGTATGTAAGTTTATTGCAAAATCTGTGCAAATGTTGGTAGCTTAAGAGAGAGTGGTTAAAATCTATGAACTCCGTAATTTCACGTGAGGGTGAAAGATTTCTCCGTGCAGATTTCATGTTGATGTTTGATGTTGGTCGTGTTGATTTGTCATACTAACAGAAACCTTTTTTGCTTCACTATTGACAATAGACAATGGTCCTATTTTGACAGTGAAATTATGCAGAAGAGATGAAAGATATAAAGATATATCTTATATATATCTTAAACTGAATAGAGGAAACCTTATAGCACAAATATCCAAAGAGTCTGAAGTCATGGGGTTTGACTAAGATAAAAGTTCACTAGCATTGCTAGCATTGGTGTTGTATAACATCATAGGAACATGTCAGCCGAACCTCACCATGGGGGGTTAAGCCTTTCACCCATAATCCAGACAGCAAGTAGGATTTTGGAAATTGCATCTGATAACCAGAGCATCTGAGGGTAACTTGCAACAAAAAATCTAATTATGCAATTAAATAATAAAAAGTATGCATTCAGTATATCTTTTTTCTATGTGAGTGAATTGCAGCTGGCAGAGGTGTCATAGAGAGACGCAATGTAGCAGACGTCTGGTCTGCTCGTATGCAGCTCACACACTCACCATATGCTTGAGTTTCACAGTGTTACCTCAGGAGCCTCCAACATGCTCAAGGACCGGCTTAAAAACATGCTGCGGTGGATTACTCTCAAGACCTCTTTCAGTTTATTTTGAGATGTATGTGAAGACTCATTGACTGTAATGAGGTCAGCTTGAAGCATAACATAATATTTATTTTGTAAGGAAGATTTTCAGTAGATTTTTTTAGGCAAGCATGTCTGGATGTTTTCTCTCTCATTGCGTTCTCATTGAGATCCTACAGAATGGTGAACACGAGGGGGATGCTAAGGTGCAGACGAAATGCAGGATGATCTCGTCGAAACCAAAATAATTTAACCTAATGTATTAACATTGCAAATACATAAAAAAAAAAAAATGTATAGAAACAATGTTACTCAGAAATTGCTAGTAAATTTTGCAATTAATTACAAAGAAATGGTAACACGTTGAATTAAATTTTAAAGTAGAAAGACTGAAATAGTATTTTCTTTTAAAACATTTTTCAATAAACTATTGTTAACAAGTACAACTCTTGATTTTAATAATGTATTAGTAAATGTTGGAATTAACATTAACAAAGATTTATAAATGCTGTAGAAGAGCAGTTCATTATTAGTTCATGTTATCTAATGTAGTTAACTAATATTAACTATAATATTAATTATTAAGCCACAGTGAAGGAACCAGCACCATATTTATCCTTCTTTGACACTCAGTCCATTTAATTTCGCAGTCGTTTTACGAGACTGTGTATGCTTTCTTTTTGAAAATATTCTATAAATTGAGTATCTGAGCCAATATAATAAAGACTGGAGGGTGGAATCTTTATACTCAAGCCCATTCACATCTAATATGATAAGTATGATGATAAATAACTATACAGTTTTAATAATTATTCAAATTCTATGAGAAGAAGAGCACACACAACTTCTAGGGAAGAGCACACACAACTACAATGATAACGACACAATATCGGAACAACATCATTGGAATTATTTTCAGTACATTTTTTTTTTTTTTTTTTTTTTTTTTTCAGCTGACAAAAAAGATTAAAACATTGACAGCCAATCAGAATTCACACAACCTTAAAGAGCTCAAGCAGTGGCAGATGACAAAACTACAGCATGCTTACAATAAACAGAACGTTATTGTTCATTAATATAGTTGCTAATATAGTAATCATTGTTATAGTTAAATTTTCAGTTATCGTTCTTGGTAAGAATGGACAAGCAACATTCACATTGTCTTTAAAAACATCTAAAAATCTTGTTTTAAAGTAATTTTATTAAGTAATCTTCTCAGTTTCATTGAAAGACCAAATCACCTTTAGAAATGAAAGGATGTGAAAGCTTCCAAACTGCTTTTGTTTTCATTGTTAATGAAATCATGAGTAACAATGAGGTGATCAATCACTGCTATTCATCACTGTCACACTGTCAAGCTCTTTGAAAAGAAGAGAGAAAAAAATCTGGCAGTGGCCACTGACCAGTGACTCATGTTTGTAGAAAAAAGACACAAAGAAAGTGAAATGTACAAATAGCAACTTCAATGCCACTCGCCAAGGTTACAAATGAGAAGTATATATAGTAATCAGAACATTAATATAGCTGTATGCATCTGTGGCCTGTTACACAAAAGCTAGGTAACACTTTCTTTCGATGATCCACTTTAGACATTCTACTAACTTTAAGTAACTGCAACTACATGTCAACTTACTCTCATTAGAGTATTAGTAGACTGTCAGCTTAATATCTGCTAACACTTTATTTTGATGCTCCCCAACACCAACAGACATTCTACCAACTATAAGTAAATTTGCAACTACATGTCAATTTATTCTACTAACCCTAACCCTAACTTAACAGTCTACTAATATTCTAATGAGAGTTAGGGTGTACTCACACTAGGCACAGCTTCCTTGTACCGTGCCCTGGTGCGATTTTGTTTATAAGAAAACAGACAGAAAAGCACTTTCACTAATAGACTGCCTAAAAGATTTATCATTTATGCCGCACAGCGATTTTCACTTGATTGTGCTGCAAGAATCAGAAGATTATTCTGGAGGCAGTTGACGTTGATGGGGGAATTTATAGCTTTACTCACAAACTACAATACCTGTTCATCAATAAGGTGAGAACTAGACCCGTTATAAACCTAAATATACTCGATTTAGTTCAATTAATTGAAAAGTGTACTGTCCAAGTAGTAATAGAAGATGTTTGCTGTTGTAATGATGACAGTAGCGCACACAAGAGTAGAAGCTGTTCTGTGCTCCGGTGTGGTTAGCAATCACAATACATGCGTAGCGCGCCCGAGCCCAACTGAACTTTGCTCTGGTCCACATCTTTCAAGCAGGCCAGGGACGGTAACACGAACCGCACCCGGGCATGGTACAGAGCAATCACACTAGTCAATCAAACCAGACTTTGGGGATCAAACGCGCTCGGGCACAGTTCAGATCGGCTAGTGTGAGTACACCCTTAGTTGATATGCAGTTGCATAGTTATGCTTATGGTTATGGTTAACAGAATGTCTAAAATGGACCATTGAAATAAAGTGTAACCCAAAGCTAATTGAACAAACTCAGAGTTTCAGAGTAGGTTTAGCATAGACAAAACCAAACAAATTCAGTCCGGTTTAGATCATGTTCAACTGTTTCGCAATGCTCTCTATAAACATTCTCTGTCAACTCAGATTTTGTGACATCTGCAGTGAACAGTCATTTGCAAGAAACATGAAGAACATCAGCTTGATTCAGTTCAGGGAGAGTCAGGGTTATTATAATTAACTAAAATGAAAACTAAACCTAATTTTAGTTTGGTTTTAATTATTTGAAATAAAACTGTGGTCCCTGGCTACTGTGGCCGATCCAAGCTCCCTTGCCACGGCCATGGAGGCCATTCCTCGCTCCCTCGTCACGGAGGCGGAGTCTGAATTGACTATGAATCTTAGGGCTTCAGCACCGCCCTGCTGGCTCCCAGTACTGCCAGCACCTCCCAAGCTCCCTGAGCTACCGGCACCTCCCTGTCTTCCTGTAATACCAGCACCCCCCAGGCTCCCTGAGCTACTGGCACTTCCCTGGCACCCTGTATTGCCGGTGGCACCCTGGAGGCTTCCAATATCTGCGCCACCCTGGTCACCTGCCTGTTACCTGCCAATACTCCTGGGCACCCGCCCTCCCTCCCCGGATGGACTCTTTTTGGTGCGAGTTAACTGTTAACTCTGCCTTTACAAGCCTTGTGTTTTTAGTCATTCATTGCGAAGTCTTGTAAGTGTCACACTGCATTTCTGAGCGCTCTCCCTCTGGTTACCCGTGTTTTGGTTTTGATCTTCTGCCTATTTCCCTGGATTTCCCTGTTTGCCTGTACCTTGAACTTTGTTATTATCTGGATTATTTTACCCTGTGGGTTTGACCTTATTCCTGTTTTATGGTTAACGATTATGGATTACCCTCAATAAAGCTGCGTTTGGATCTCCTAACCCAAGTCTCTGAGCAGTTCATGACACATGCATTACTTAATCAGATTTCTTTTTTGATGTAACCAGCAATGCATTACAAGTAACGTACATTACGTAATCAGATTACTTTTTTTTATGTAACTGAAACTTACATTCTAATAACACAAGTACATTTATTTACAGGCCAAAAAGTAGTGCATACTGCAGATTAAGTGTTTTCAAGAACAACAATAACAGTAACAGTATGAATTGTAGCTGAAATATAGCTAGTGATACATGATGTCCAATTTAGTGGACAGATGATTAATCAGAATTCCCTCCCAATCTAAGATCAATACTTGGAAAATTCAACAATGATAAGACTCCTTAGATGTTACTTGATGCTACATTTAATTAATTATTTATTTATTTTATTTACCTGCAAGACTCTCCTAGTATAGAAGGAGTGGATGGATATTCCAGAACAACTTGGCATTTCTGACTGGCTGTCAGCCATCTTTGTTTGGATAAAAAAATCCACATACAACGACTTGCCACTTGGTGGCAGTATATAGGATGATGCACTAGTGTCCACTGTAGTGGTTGATGTGCAACTATGCCATCAAAATTCATGCATATGCAAGAAACTATATTTTTTTAAATAGCTGTCCACTGTAGTGACCTCTATGCATGAAAGTGTTAATAAAAACTATATTAGCATATATTTAAAAAAAAAAAAAAAACTACTTGTAATTATGCAAAATGTACTGTTATTACTATAGTAAGTACATCTAACATGTAACTATGTGACTAAAATAAAGTGTTACCATATATTCTTTTAAAGTAAATTATTTCCGTAATAAGTACTCTTTTTAAACGTATGCTAAAGTGTATGAGGGGATTGACCAGATCAGAATCACATATTTCAGAGAGTCATAATAAAGCCTGTTAAGGTTATCACATAACATTGTTTAGTGTGTAAATGGTAATGTGAAGTGTCCTCTTATGTCTAACCATATTATAGTTTGTATTTCTACCCACTGGCTTCTGAGTAACCCTCTACCCCATAATGCACCAGTGTGCTGCTCTGAGATCGTGTGCTGACTCTCAGATTGTTCCTCTTCCTGTACTTTTGTCCAAGTCCTCTCTCTCTTTAATGCCAGGACACGATTATCAGTACTGACAGCTCAGCTGTGTCTGCCTAAACCAAGCCTCCGCTCTGAGTGTGGTGGCAAAGACCCTGCTGTTTTTAGGTTGGTCTTTAAGAAGTCTATGACAAGTCCAGTTCACTTTTTAATTCAGAAGCTGCAGCCTCTTCAGTAGAGTTGGTGTACTTGGACTCAGTTTCAGATTGCAGTTATGAATGAACTTGAACTTGGACACACTCGGGTGGACTTGAACTTGACACGGACTCTGACACATCGATACATCGATAATAAAATATTCTGAGTATCGAATACAAATCATGTGTAACATGAAAGATATATTTATATAAAAAATAACAACCTAAAATTGAGATAACAAGACATTAATAAACGTCTCCCATTCAAACTCAATTGGTTAAGGACTTGGAATCGACAAGATGGACTCAGACCCAACACTACCCTTCAGAGTGAAATTTTAAATGTGATATAACTAGGCCCACATGAAATCTGTGAATGCAGTACTCCAAAAATGATTTGTATATATCAACAAAACACATTCTTCAAAACTCTTTCCAGTTTGTTTTCCACATTAGTATTGCTTGCTCAGGGAAGTATCACTGATATTACTGGGTCATAATTACAATTTTTGACAGACAGATATAAATATTATTATCATATTACATCAATCCCTTATTTTAAAGACCATGACATACTGTAGCTTGGTAGCTTGGTGGAACCATTCAAATGCCATAATAGGTACCCTCAAAAGTACATTGAAGGGCAGACATGAGACTTTGAGGTGACTTTTGGCCAGTAAGCACCTTATAGCAACCACTTATCAATCACTCAGTGATGCAGAGCATAACATAATAGATTAGATTAGATAGATGTGTCTTTAGCACATTTAAACACATTTAAATACTTTTGTAGGTGTTTGGGTCTTGTTTTTATTGTGCTCTGTTCTTTATCTAGAAATTTAGCATCTGGACCTCCTGACCCTGATTGTGTGATGTTACGTGCAACAGAAACAATGATGCTGTAATGGATAAGTTTGTATAACTCAATTCTTTCCTTCCCTGTTTTGGTTAACATCTGAAGACAAACCCATCGCTGTTGTCCTTTAGTTTGTCATTTTGAACTCAGGATCTGAGCCTGATGTTGGTTGCTGAATTTCCCCGTGAGTGTCTGGTGAATGAAGACGTTGAAGAGCGTGGGATGTTTCAGGAGGGCACGGCACGGGAATATGTATAATCATGCAGATGAAAGAGATTGAGCTGCAGTCATTGAGCCGCATTTATCTTGTGGGTGGAAGTGCTGCTTCGGCTTAAATTTGGATTTTAAGAATGCAGTGAAAAATAGAGCTACAGATAAAAAGGCCATGTGAGCTTAAATCACAGACTTGCTTTTGGAAATCTTTACATTTTAATGTTGCAAAAGCTTGTTGCTTTAAAGGAATAGTTATAGTTACAGTGCAAATTACTATGCCATATTATTAGTGTTTTTCTTTACATGTTTTCCTTGCAAAACTACTGTAAGTGCATATATTATTTAAACAATTGTAATAATTGTATGTCCACATTATAGATACATCAACATCACCACTATACAATGGTTTTCTAAATAACCAGAAAATATTTATTTGTAGAACTAAAAAGTTAATCTGTCAAACCCTTTTGGTTTTAAATAGAACCATGATAGATAGATAGATAGGCTTAATCGAAAGTGTTTCTTTGGATATCGTTAGGGAAATTGCCGTGTATCAGTCAAACACGATCAATATAGTCTATTATAGTTTTGACACAATGTGCACATAGATGTCATTTTTTAACATTATTCGTCTGACTTACACCTTCATTAGTCTAGATGAGTCTCATGTCATGAGCAGTCATTGATGTCTATTGGAGAGCTGTAATCGTTTACTCCTCCTCCTCATGCTGTCGGCTGTGTGGGTGTCTGACAGCTCCGTGAGTCTCAAACCGGAGCGCTTCAACACTTACCGCAACGTGCGCGCCGCTTCTCTACGCTCAAATGTGTTTTTATTCCTGCGTGTCTACGGTCAGCGGTCCTCATGTCCTCTGTAACTCTCTCAGGATCGCTTCAGTGCTGATGTGATTTCAGTACATTCATTCATTTGACACATTTCTTCAGTCGATGAGTATGCGTTCACGGTGGAGTTACATCGCCTGGATTTGCGTCTTCAGTCTCGGCGCGTTCAGGACTTTCTGCATTCCTAGTAATGAAGGTAAGACATGGGATCTGGGAAATGTGGTATTTGCAGGGATATGATGGTTGACGGTCACTGGATTCTGCAAATAGAATATAGTTCTGGAAGTAAAGGTTCTTCAGTGGTTCAGCAAATAACACTCTTCTTATTCAGAGCCATTTTTGGATCCATTTTTTTTTTTTTTTTTAGTCTGCAAACAACCATTTAGTAACCCAAAAACTGGGTTGCTGTATGGTTGTTTGGAGACTAAAACAAAAGTTCTTGATGTTTCATTAAAGGTTTCTTTAGATTAATGCGTTGGTTTCTGAGTTGTCTACATTACCGGTGTACAATCGTTTCTAAATAACCAGAAAATAATTTTAAAAGTTAGAACTTAACAAGGGTCTTCAGCTGTATCAGATTGTCAAAACTTTCTGGCTTTATATAGAACCTGTACATAACGTACATATAATATTACAATAAATACAGGACATTATAAACAGGGTTCACAATTTACACATGAAATAGTATAAATGCATCAAACACCCATTAGATCTTCTCCAGAACCTGTTTTATGGGTTTTGCTCTGTATTTTATGGTATACGAGGGTAGATGGCAACAGAAAGGTTATATACACAGGTTGAAATGTTATGTCTTATGTGAAGCATTATCTAATATATAGTCCATAAAGACAGCACTGATTTCACACCACACTGTTTATTGGAGCAGAAGTTCCTGAACATCAGTGATTACAGTTACAGTGATAACACCCAGCCAGGTGTTATTTAAACATCTTAGTTCACTACTGCACATGGATAGAAGTCATAAAGTATTCATTGGAGTCCTTTTGAAGATTTTGTGAATTGTGTTGTTCAGTAACAACATCCATTAAAAGATAATGAGAATGAAAGCACTATTCAGTGAAGTTATTAATGTAGATTCAATAGTCTATTTAAAAGACCTGCTGTAGCATGTTCTCTAGGACTCAGATATTAAATGCTATTGCAGGATGAAAAGGAATACCTATGCAGTATGATTTCTACAGTGCATGAAGACAAAGATGAGGCACCTAATGAAGGTTTTATATATATATATATAATTTTGTATAAATATTATGTCTTTTTTTGTGATAGCTGAAGCGTACACGTGGGATGGTGAATTTACATTAGAAACGTAGAGACAAAGGAAACACAGACACTGCGTGCATCAAAGTTCCCTAAATTTGCTTTGTAGTGGTCAGAGAACAACAGGCACTATTCCATATTTTACAGCTTTATTTCCCAGGATACAACAGTATATTTGCATGAATCCCTTTCAAGCTTTTGGACATTTTAACTAGCAAACATAAAAAAAGATTTCACCCGCTGTTACCATGGGAAATGTCAGCAAATTATCTGCAACTAAAATTAATGTGTTCCAATTTATCACTCGGGCTGAAGTGCTCAGACTATAGAATATGTAAATATTCTAATGAGCAGAAGTCAGCATATGGATAGTGCAATGACAAGTGTGGGGATGAGTTGATTGATTGTACGCTGATGATGGCACAATAAAAATGAGAGCAGGATGGGGGGAGGGCGCACGGGTGCCTACACAGACTGGCACAATGGCCCGGCAGACGCGGAAGGACAACGGCCACTTGAAAATCACAATAGCTGCAAGTACAGTATGGTAGAATTTGAACAAACCTGTCGATTTGGAGAGCTGTGGCTTGCGGTGAACTGTAATCTGTAGGGCAGCGTGCTTTAAAAACACTTTAAATGAACAATTTTAGCCATTGCATTTGGACAGTTTAACCTTGAGTATTCCAAAGCAGAAAGGCAACACAACAGAATATTTGAATTAAATATTCTGTAAGAAAATGGTCTCGTACTAGTCAGTGTTTCTTGAGAATCTTTCTTTCATGGTTTACTTTTTTGTTCAGTTTTAAAATGTGTTTTCTTTCCCTCCCAAAGTTAGTTTTCCATTTATTGCACCTCTTTCAATACTTGTATTTGCCTAAGGATGGACACAACCTCTCTTTTATCTAGTTCAGAACTGTACTTCTTCATGCTAATTAGATTTATGTGATTCTCCCCAGGATATTTTTCAGTTTAAGTAGGACAATGCACATCGATGTCTGTCATTCAAATGAAACACATTTAGACCTCATTTAGAGACATTTAAATGGGCCACACAGACTATTTCATTTAGTGTTAAAACCATATTAAATGTAAATCTAATTTAGTGTTTTTTGTTGTAATGTGTGAGTAAGTCAAATTTGGGGTTACATAACATGTAAGATCAATAATCTCTCACTCCCATCCAACTGCTGGCCTTATTGATTATTGAAAAAATAAAATGACCGATATTTACCCATTTACGTCTTTCAGATTATTTTTTTTAGCACCATTGCGACATTTGTGTTGGTTTCTCAGTTGTTAGCTTGTTGTTTTGGAGCCAAAAAATATATTGCTATTGTGAGTCATCTCACACATGCTAAATAGTCTCGCCACACAACCTTTGATCAACACAAGGTCAAATTAAAATTCAGCCCTGATCAGGCTGTGAAAGTAAAGGTCATCTAATTAGCTGTGGCGGTACTCATTCGTAAAAGGTTCCAGCAGATAAAAAAAGGACCTGTGACCTACTCTGCGTATCAAATACTGGCACAATAATCTGAAAAAGACAGGATTGTTTTATAGACATCTCACAAAGAATATGCACTCAGTTTAACCAAGGGCAAAGATTAGACAACAAATACTTCTCCATGTTCTATTATACTTCCAATAGGGTGTATTTTCAATGATTGTCCTCGGTGTTCAGATTTTATTCAATCCTGTAAAAAGCCAATGTGATTTTGTAGGTATCCAGATGTAAAGTGTCTGGATACATCTGGGAATTATTTTCAGGGGCATTTTTACCCCCCCTTATATATCTTATATATTTCATAAGATATGAAATATATTACTATATTATTTTCAATTTCAAATAAATTTTTTAAACTTTTGGTTACAATTGTGACCCAAGTCCTCATTCATTTTTTGTGATCTTATTACAATATCAACAAACTGACAACATCTAAAACACTTTTACATGTGTGCAGCTTTCCTTTTAGGGTCATTGATTATTGCATTTATTGAAATTCAGTGATTGTATTGTATATAAATGTTTAATGGCATAACACTTACAATCTAGTTATATTAGCATGTGCATACTTTACTTATGAATGCCTATGAAAACAAATGGACTCAAAGGCTATGTTAAGACTGGAGGCATTTTTTTTTCTCAAATCAGATGTTTTCAGGCAGACTGTCAGCATTATTATTTGCAAGTGATCAAATAAGATTTGTGTCCAGACATAACCAACCTATCTGCATGGATTGCTTTGGTATGGACGTAGGCGTACCCATGTATGTGACAAGGCTTTCAGAACAGATGCAGAAAAAATGAAGGTGCATCATCTCGCTCTCCAAATAAGCGCCCTGTTGAGTCCTAGTGCAGAACTGTCCCACAGGAAAATGCAGAAATCTTTGGACATACCTTTTGAACACTGTATGAATACTTCCAGCATTTCTGTCACCAGTTTTGATGTTATCATTTTGTGTTGCATTAAGAGTGATGCAAAATACAGTTTTAAATCCGATTTGAGCAGCCAGAGCATCCAGACTGAGACGCATCTGTAAAAATCTGATTGGAATCACATTTCAAAAAACCCATCTGGATAAAATCTGGATATGCATATTTGGATATTGTTGCTTGCAGTCTGAACATGGCCAAAATGAACTAGATATTGTTGTAAACAACAACAACAACAACAACAAAATATAAATATGTGTACATGTATACTGTAGAGTTGGTATGCAGATATTGACAATAATATGACAAAGGGCAACAAATGTAATAAAAAATTGAATTAAAATTAATTTTAAAAAAGTTTTATGAATGAACATCTGTGAAATCTAATTAGATCACCCTGAACTAGATACTGTGCTACAATTAATGTGAAGTACAATTAATGTGATAATAATTATAATTAAAATAAATTTATTTTTAAAAAAATGTTAGATCTACAGTACAAAATGAATGAGATCAAGATGATATTGTGGGAAAGGACAACTAATGTGATCTGCGAAGTAAAGCAATCTGCATATAAATGTTATTTTTATATTACTTTTACAACTCCAGATCATTGACTTGTCCCCATTTCTTGTTCTCCTGCAGTGAACTTGCTGGACTCTCGCTCCGTAATTGGTGACCTGGGGTGGGTCGCCTACCCGAAGAATGGGGTGAGTTCCACACATCTTCCTGTCTCTCAGCACTTTGAGTTAAGAGCTGGCTTAGGAGAACATCTCAAGGTCTCCAATTCCCTTGATGGCAGAAAAGACAGTTTCAAAGTGAAAAATAACAGAACGTGGCAAGCGCGGCACAGAGAGAGAGGGAGTACGAGAGGTCAGAGACAAACAGAGAAGAAGGGAAAGCCCTTTTTTTTTCTAAAAGAGGCACAAAGACACATTAAACCTGCTGTTATAACTTCTTTGTGACACTCAGAATGTAATTTATTTCTGTCGAGCCAGCCGATTGGTAAACCCACAGAACAATGTGTTGAATTTTAATGACAAATGGGCAAATATGTGTGTGTCTATGTGTATCTTTTTTTTTTTTCCCTGTTGCCTTCTGTTGTTTGGCATATATAGAATACCAAAGTGAAGAAAGCTGAAGCTAGATGAAATGGTTTGTCAGCTGAAAAGGAACGTGGGTTTTGAGTATCTTGGTTGTATTTGACAGGCTGTTGAATGAATAAGCAGCTACAAACTTGAACAGAACGGGAAAATACATATCCCAGTATTCCTTTAGGTCTGTCAGTATCGTGCTGTTTTTACCCCCCTACATAAAAAAAAAAAAAAAAAAAAAATCATGTTCTTATCATGACATCACCCAGTTCTAGTTTGCTGATGCAAGAATAGCGATCCAGTGCTCACTTTTGGGCCCCTGCTAAGCAATCACTTGAATTTCAAGATTTTGATTAGAAAAGTGTATTTGCTTTACCACTGTGCAAACACTGTGATTTCTCTATTCTCAATATCAGCTTGCTAGCCTCAGCTGCTGTTTAGAGGCCTTTATTGTTATCTAGCGTGGCCTGCATCCAGTGTTGACAGTGTGCTGTTATAGCTTAATTCAGTTTCCTGTTGTGATTGTAAAAAAGAGCGCTTGCATTGTGCTTACCTGCACCTGCCCTCCAATGCAACAATACAGGACGACAATAGATCCTAAAGTCTCTAGGCACGCTGCATAACACCTGTTATGAGATACAATTATTCCTCCTTTGAGATGGAAATACAAACATCCTTCCGTGATATCCTGAATATGACGCAAAATCTGGGGAGCGATAAATCAATGTCAGATACAGCAGAGGGCTATTCACATCCTTCTCAATGGCTATTGAGATTAAATGATTTTCGCTCCATTATTAGATGTTCAAATTACTCAAGGGTGACACTTGCAGTTGGATATTATGTCAGCAAGCCTGGGATGTTAACTAGTCTTGCTAATATGCATTGAGTTTTGATCGAAGAGTTGATTTAAAAGCTGACTGATTTTTCATTATTAAGTCAGATTTGTTTTGTGACATTATTCATAAAGATATTCTAGTCCATTAAGTGCATCTTTTTCAATACTATTTCAATTTAAATTAAACTATAAAAGGCCTTTAGGGAAGGAGGAAATTGTTAATCTCACAGACTAGACTACCAGGTAACGACTTTAATATGATACAAATTTTTAATTCTATTAATTCATTCAAAATACATTAACAATGTAGTTTGTATATTCAATATATAAGTTTCTGAAAGTATTAGTAAACTGTCTGCTTAATATCTGCTAACACTTTATTTTTATGCTCCCCAAAAGACATTCTAATTGAAACTATACAACTACATGTCAACTTATTCTACTAACACTAACCTAACAGTCTACTAATACTCTAATAAGAGTTGGTTGGCATGTAGTTGCAAAGTTACTTATATTTAGTAGAATATCTAAATTGGACCATAGAAATAAAATGCAACCACTATTTTTTGGAAGGCATAAAAAAAGGTTGATACATGTCTTGATATCATAATGAAGAAAAAAAAAAACTTTATTGAAATAATTTTTTTAAAAGAAAGCTTTAGAAGTAGTGATATAATTATATGACATGATCTTTATTGTTTTATAAAAAATAAAATAAATAAAAATGTAAATTTCAAAAAGAAAAAGAAAATAAGTAGTCCATTAAATCAAATTTGTGTGGTACAACCACACAGAAACCTGTAGAAAAAAAAAAAAAAAAAAAATCAAACCAAAACATTGAGAGTAAAAATAAAATAGAATAAAATAAGAAACTGCATCATAAAGAGGGCCCCTGTGAATAAG
Organism: Hypophthalmichthys molitrix; assembly: GCA_037950675.1. Classification (NCBI taxonomy): domain Eukaryota; kingdom Metazoa; phylum Chordata; class Actinopteri; order Cypriniformes; family Xenocyprididae; genus Hypophthalmichthys; species Hypophthalmichthys molitrix. The sequence continues at coordinate 26,290,178 of CM075501.1, forward strand.
TCTGTTAAAATATCAGATTATTGAACATTTATTTAATGATTGTACAATGTTATATGGTGCGAATGCCAATAAATCTAATCATTTTTACGGTGTAAGTTATAGTTGGTGTGTATGCAAGTGCACAGAAAGTGATGTTGTGTAGATCATCATTACAAAAGGGGGTGTACATACAAATTTCAGCTAGAGAGAGAGAGAGAGAGAGAGAGAGAGAGTTACCACATGAAATGAAACAGTTATATAATTCAATAGTTCAGTGTTTTTTTTGTTTTGTTTTTTTTGGACCAAATGTAGTGAGGTGGGTGGTAAAGGTTGGAAAATTCCCAGAAGATTTTGGATTAATAATGTGAGTTAGGGAGGAGATGCTGGTTTCCGGGAGGCTTGGGATGTTTGTTATGCTGTTAGAGTTGACTACACTCACAATCATATTAATTCAACAGAGCATCTAGAGTGTGAGATGGATTAAGCAACAGCTCAGCAGTTTTAAGAGACTCAGTAAAGCCTGTTACTTACATGGTGAATGAGAAATATGGCAGATATACCCTCTTAATTTATCTAGGTATTGGCTGACAGTTATTTGAGGTTTTAACATATTAAGAGAAACTTAAACCACCCAAGGATTAGTATGCATTCTTACATAAAACTTATACAAAAAGGTCAGTCATTTGCTGTCTCCATCTTTGCTATCTAACTAGAGTCTCCATATATTCTAAGGCAACATTCTAATTGAAACTGAACAAAAGTGTCTTATTTTGAATGCCCTTCATTGGCAGAAACTCCTCCTTATATGAAGAGCACAGGACTGACAGATGTTATAATAGGGCTGGACGATTAAACGAAAAGTAATCGAAATCGAAACCGAAATTCAGAACCTCTAACCGACGTAATTTTCCCATGTCGGTTATTTCAGTTTTTTTAAACCTGTTAATAATTCCCACTTAAAAACATACTACCTCGTGTGTAGCCACGTGACTCCGCCCAGTCCAGTCAACAAGCAGGTGAATGCCTAGTCAACACACAGGGACGCGCGCGAGCGGTGATCCGTGCATCTTAACTAAACTTTGTCAGTTGTATGTGTTTTAAGGTTTACCAGTTTAGACATTCAAGCGATTTGGACGATCGGATGTGTATTATATCGAGCTACTGTGTTCGCGCAGCTGCATTGTGGCATGAACAATCATACAAACAGTAGCTGCACAAAACGTGAAGATCGCGCGCACAGAAACTAGTTGTCGGCGCTGTCTTGTGATTTATCACTTAAGTAGCTTAGAAACTCAAAAGTTATTATAGCATATATTTTTCTACTTTTGAAATAACGTTAACTATTTACAACCCACAGCTTCACAATTAATAGAGAGACGGTATGATTAATTCACACACGCAATCGCTCTCATTACTGTGCTAATTTATCTGTATCTGATTTACAACGAGCAGAAATCTGTAAGAAATGTTACGAACCATAGATAAAATAACTGCTGAAAGTGAGCTATGTCAGATCACTCTTTCATTAGGAAAAAAAATATCCCACCATTAATAGTCAAGTAAATTTACAGTACTAACCTTGTAAGTGAACTATGAGGGCAAAAAACAAAACAAAAAAAAATAGAAATAATCGTTCATTAATCGTAATCGAGGTAAAATGTTCAATTAATCGAGGTTTTGATTTAGGTCATAATCGTCCCTATGTTAGAATGTTGCTAAGCTAACTGCATCATACACTTTAACATTGTGTCCTAACAAGACCTCAAACAACAATGCGAGTAATCAAAGGTATCTCTAACATGTTAAACCTTGTTTTTGTCTTAACCAGCAAGCAACACCATTTTGTTGGTTCTTTGGTTTCTGTTTATGCAATGTTGCTCCAAGTAGCCCTGAACACACTGAAATCTTATTGAAACGAAGTAGCACTCGTTATGTATATAATACGTCAATTATAGATGAGGAGAGTAGATAAGAATCAGATGTCAAATCCTTTTAATTCCACAAGGAAAAGTATGAAAACCATACCATCTTTTGAAGCATCATGGAAACATCACAAGAAGAAGTTTGGTAAAATGAGGCATAAAAGATGTTGTCTAGGTAGGCAGCTCACTATATTTCAGAACAGAACTATTATATAATCTGATTATATTTTTTGTTTGCATGGTTCACATAGGTAACACAATTGGGTTAGATGAGGTTGTTTTTTTGAAAACTCAAAAAAAGGCTTTTGGGGCTTTTGGATCTACAATCAGCAATCTGTACTGGCAGGTACATCACAAAACACTAGCGATTATCTTTTCTCCCCGGTTTGTTTGTTTTCAACCCTGGCTTCATGCTGCTTTAACCGCTGTCAGAACAGACCAGATTTGCCAAGTCAACGAAGCGGTTTACAGGAGCTCAGCTAAATCCGGGCTTTGTGCAGGCCTAGGGCACCTCTGGCTCACACCGCTGTCTTTTTTTCCTGTCTCCTACCGAAGGGGAAAAACGCATTGATGTGATGCTCAACGGAGGAACCCCTTCACTCACCCTGAAAAGTCACATTCACATGTTCCACCACACTCTCACGCAAAGAGCCAAAATCATAGCAGGGAGTTGTTTTCAGCCATGCTTGTCAGTCATGTTCGGCTCCGCCCCCTGTGGACCCTGGGCGGCAATGACAGGGATGGCTGGGCGATGGTGATTGGTGGGTAATGACGGGTTATTGTTTGAAAGTCAGTGGGTCGTACTTTCTCGTTCTCTGTGGTGTAGTGTCAGTAAACAACTGAGGAGGAAGTGCTTTGGGAGTTGGGGTTTATGGGTAAATGCATGCTTATAGCATATGCTAACTCTCACTGGGAGAATTGAGGGTTTTACGGGCAGAAAACATTGGTAAATGAGTGTTCCAGGATAGTGGAGGGAAGGATTTAGATGGAAAGAAAGAGAAAACAAAGAGGGTCTCAGTAGGGGATGGTAGGGAAAGAGAGTTTGAGTGATGATAGTTCACAGAAATGTATATGCTGAAAGGACTGACAACTAGCCATGGAGGTACTGCAACAAAAATAAATTATATAATTTTTCATAAGATCTGTTTGACACATAATAGGATAGATGTCCAGGCACCACTGACTACTGTTTTTAAAGAGGTTAACCCAAAAATGAAAATGATGTCATAAATTACTCACCCTCATGTCATTTAAAACCCATTAGACTTTCGTTCATCTTTGAAACAGATATTTTTACAGTTTTTCTTTTAATTCGCTTTGGTACTATTTTCACAAGTAAGGTGTATATTTTCTAAACTCTTAGTACTAATCTCACAACAGATCATCAAAATTACACTTTTTTTCAAACATTTAAGCATATTTTCAATTGTTTTAGTACAATGCACAAAATCACGAAGTATCCTTTTCACAACACAAAATAAGTGTTTCATCTATATAAATGTTTCATTCACAGTAACTGCCTTTCATAATGCTGTTACTATCAAACTTTTCATTTGCATCTCTTTTCATTCAGTTTAATACATCTGTCTATTATTTAATCCAACTGAACTTAATGGTTAATCAATGGATCATTTGGTACACCTATAGATTTCTATAGACATTGATTCTATAGGCATAGTTTCTATAGAAATTTCCGATATGGATAATCAAATGTAATGAATTATAAGCAATTTATCTTAGATGATGATCACAATTTTCAAAGTGTGTGTGGTCCTGCAACACTGCATTGTAAACCAAATGTCCCAACAAGGATGGTAATACCAGTAATTTTAGACCTTGTTTGGACATATATTTTTTTTTTTGTCCCCATGAGGACAACAGCATATAAAGCATATGAAATTATATTTTTTACAGCTTTTTTTTAATTGCTTTAGTGCAATTTTCACAAGCAATTGGTACATTTTCAAAACCCTTAATACTAATATCACAACAGATCATCAAAAGTGCACTATTTTCAGACATTTCAGCATGTTTTCAATTGTGTTAGTACAATACACAATCACAAAGTATCCTTTTCACAACACAACAAACACAAATAAAACACAAAGTGTTTTATTTATATACATGTTTCATTCGCAGTAACTGCCTTTCATAATGCTATTACTATCAAACTTTTGATTTTCATCTCTTTTCATTCAGTTTAATACATTTGTATATTATTTAATCCACATGATCTTAATGATTAATCAGTTAATCATTTGGTACATTTCTAGATTTCTATAGATACAGATAGTATACATATAGTTTCTACTTTGTTTGCAATTTCTGATATGGATAATCCAAAGTAATGAATTTTTATTTTACATTATAAGTGATTTATCTTAGATTCTAACCATATGTTCACTGTGTGTGTGTGTGTGTGTGTGTGTGTGTGTGTGTGGTCATGGTATTCCCTGCGTTATGGGGACCAAATGTCCCCACCAGTATAGTAATACCAGTAAATTATGACCTTGTGGCGACATTTTTTTTTGGTCCCCATAAGGAAATAAGCTAATAAATTATACATAATGATCTTTTTTGAAAATCTAAAATATCAGAAAGTTTTCTGTGATGGGTAGGTTATGGGGTAGGGGAGAGAATATACAGTTTGTACAGTATAAAAATCATTACATCTATGGAATGTCTCTATAAAACATGGAAACCCAACATTGAGACACTCAGTGAGAACATTTACTGTATTGGCAGCAAACTCTCTCCTCGCACAAAACCTCATGGCCATTTTCACAACTTCATCACACCTTTTGAAAACACTGAATAGATACTATTACAAACATTATGGACTTTATGCCAATTATGTAATTTGGGTAATGTAAGTGTATTTTCTAATGTGGCATCTGTAGCTTGTGTAACTGTAATTATTTCAGCATCAAGGGTGATGAAATGTATCTTGCAGTGTTTGCTATTGTATTAACTGATTGTTAAAAGTACTAAACTGAAAGAAGAACATACTGTTGTGTTTCGGTGATTAAACCAAATGTTCTCATTACATATTACAGTGGTCTTGTGTTTTGAAACCGTGATTATGTAGAATGAAAATTAGTACAACTAAAATAAAAGCACAAAATCAGGCTTTGAAAGAATGACTAGCTGTGTTACAAGTGTGATCAGTTTGGATTTTTGTACTAAGAGTTTTGAAAATGTACACCTTAGATGTGAAAATAGTACCAAAGTGAATAAAAAAAACTATAAAATGTAAAAATGCAGAACGTTTTCTGTGATGGGTAAGTTTAGGGGTAGGGTTAGTGTAGGGGGGTAGAATATACAGTTTGTAAAGTATAAAAACCATTACGCCTATGGAGAGTCCCTGTAAACCACATATACCAACGTAACGTCTATAAGATTAGTTATAGATTCAGTCACATGGTACAGTGAGAACATTTACTGTATTGGCAGCAAACTCTCTCCTCACACAAAACCTCATGACTGTGTCATACTTCACACCTTTTGATAACACACTGAATAGATACTATTACGAACATTATGGATTTTTTGTCAGTTATGTAATTTAGGTAATGTAAGTGTATTTTCTAATTATGGCATCTGTAACCTGTGTAATTATTTCAGCGTCAGGGGTGATTTGAAACATGTATCTTGCAGTGTTTGCTATTGAATGAACTGATTGTTAAAAGTACTAAACTGAAAGAAGATCATACTGTTGTGTTTCGGTGATTAAACCAAATGTTCTCATTACATATCACAATAATCTTTTGTTTGAAACAGTGATTATGTCAAATAAAACTTGAAAGCATGAGATCAAGTTTTGAAAGAATGACTAGCTGTGTTACAAGTGTGATCAGTTTGGAGTTTTGTACTAAGAGTTTTGAAAATGTACACCTTGTGAAAATAATATCAAAGCGAAAAAAAAAAAAAAAAACCTGTAAGGCAGCAGCTATTTGAACTAAATGATAGATGCTATTTACACTAAATGAAAATATCAGTATTTAGTTAGATACTATTTATACAAATAGTGGCAGATAAATATTCAGTGTATATGTTAGTGTATTCAGTGTATACTTTTAAGTAAGGCCAAAACCCGCCTTACTCTCCATGCCACTGCTCTTGTTATGAGTGGGATTTCTTTTGTAATTTTGTTTAGCTGAATCAGACAGTGGTGGGCAGAGTTAGTGTGAATAGCCTCTGCCAACAAGGCAGGCTATTTGCACTTGGTGTAATATAGACACTCCGTGTTTTAATAACAATCCAGTAAGATTTGTTCTTGCGTGTCAAGCAAGCACGTTTGAGCATGACAGTATGTTCATTGATCATTGTTTATACAAGAATAAAAGCCTAAATGAAAGTGCCTCTGTTTTGCTATTTTAAAGGTTCCTAATTTTGTTTTGGAGGTCTCCTACAATAGGTTTACATACATCCAAGGTCAAAACAAATTCTCATAATATACATCGGCTCTTTTCTCACAGTGTCTGAAATCATTCGATAAAGGATTCGGTCTGTCTTAACCCCTCTTTCCCAGAGCCTACTCTGCTCTGGTTGGTCAGATGACCCAGTCTGTTGTGATTGGTCTACTTTACTTTGGATGGTCAGATGGCCCAGTTTGTTGTGATTGAATCTGTTCATCATGTAAAGCAATCATGTCTCTTCAAAAGACTTGGATTGACATGCTTGACTGGTGTTATAGACTTACAGTGGAGGGACAGATATCTCTCAGATTTCATTAGACATATTGTAATCTGTGTTTCAAATATGATCAAATATGTTCAATGGTTTGGAACGACATAAGAGTTAATAAATGATGACAGAATTTTAACTTTTTTATGAACTATCCCTCAAGTTCACACAAGTCTGCCACCCTTGCTCTGGTGTTGTTCCAGACTTTCTTCAATGAAACACAAGGGGTGTTTAGTGAATTGTTCATGCAAGTCTTTTCCATACAATGAAAGCATACCAGAGAACTTTGAAACAAATGTTCAGTATTCAGGCTTAATAACTTTAGTAGTTTCTTTTTTTCATTGCACTAAATGCACCATCTGGTTTTAAGCTATCTTAAAGTCAAACCCAGTCTGTTAACCTCCCCTTGATTCATTGGCACTAATTGGATTTATTCCCTCACCCCAGAACTGGGCCAATGTCAGACCCAAGACTAAACTTCTAATACAATTACTTTTTTTTTTTTTTTTTTCATTTTACACAAGCAGCATTTGAGAAAGAGTTACAGTGTAACTCCAGCAAACAGAGGTTCACTTTCCTATTTCATTTTGTCACTATTGTGACATTTGATGACACACGTTAAACAACTAAACATGTTGAGCAAATATCCAAAGTTTTGAAGATATCTATGTACCCTGAGAGAAAGTTCAGAGGAGGGAAAGAAAAGGGAAATATGAAGACTTCAGATGCAAAAGCCTCTAAGTGCCATCTGGAATTTTCTTATAAAATGAGCATTTTTATCAAGCTTGTATGTTTATGTTCAGTTAATTCACTTTAATGGCAATAAAAAGGACCTATTAATTGCCATTAAAGTGAAATTACTGAACCTAAACATACAAGCTTGATAAAAATGCTCATTTTAGAAGAATTTCAGATGGCACTTAGAGGCTTTTGCTTCTGAAGTCTTCATATATTCTATTATTATTCACCTTTCAACATAAGAGCGCGTGCTGCCATTTTTAAACTTACATTTGCGAGGCTTCCAGTGATTTTAGTTATACAATCAGTTAGATATGCTACTTGATATTGCAAACTGGTATTTATGTTATTTTAATTTATTATCATAAATATAAATGCACTTGTTTGTTGTACAAAACACATACACAGAAAATTAGTTTACTTCCACATAAAAAAAAAGAAAAAGGTGGACAGGCGATTCACCAAACCGAATGGCAAAAATAATAAACTTCCTTGTTTGGAAGTGGTCAGACAAGAACTTAGTCCCGCCCTAAACTCATACTATTGGCTGAGCCATTGTTGCACTGGGAATGTTCAAATGAACAGAGCAATATTTTGATAGCACTATCAGAGCCACTGTCTCCTATGATACCTTGGACCAGAATTACTAACAGATTGCGCTAGCACTAGTGCTTTTATGGGATTGTAGTCTCACGCTCTTGTAAATCTATTCTAGCCCCTTGTTTTTTTTTTTTGTTTTTTTTTTTACCAAATTTTAAAATTGCATTGCATTTACATCCTTTGTTGAGAAGGCATTCCCATAATACATGGTCACAATAGGAACAGTAGCAGTGTTGATTATAAACAAACTTGTATTTAATTCAGTACTAAATAGTATTAATACAAATAGATTGTAGTTGCAAATGTATTATGTTTCTTAATATTTATGTGCTTTTATGCTTATTAGAGTATTACAATGTTAGCTCAGCAACATACTAACCCAAACTCTGTTGGAATTAATGAGTTGAGTCTTCATGGTAGTTGCGGTATTTGCATATTCCAAATCAGCCACTTAAGAGGATTACTTTCATTTAGGATGCTGTCTTAAAAGCCAGCTGCCTATGTAGGCAATAGGCAGCAGGGCAGCTCTCTACGATTTGGCAACAGTGCTTTAAATCTACTCTAAGAGAAAGTATGGAGACTATAAGGAAAAAAAAAATAACTTTATTATTTTGATTAAAACATTTAAATCACATTAAGGAATTCATTTTCAGATTTATATTGTATATAACAAATAAAGTGGTTAGGGATTGTTAGATTTTTTTTTTTTTTTTTAAGGTTTACATTAACATGCACTACTAGGGCCACTAAATATGACAGGCTGATGTCCAGGTGTGCCATTTCAATCTTTGGCTTGAAATGATTCATGTTATCACTACACAGCTGTGACACGCATCCTCGTGCAATCTCCTTTTTCAATGTGTTTTTGTAATGAAGGCCTTTCAGAATTATCTATTCATCTTCATCCATGTGTCAGAATTGTTGTTGTCCCGGGGTGCCTGGTATTAGTAATGCATTTTCACATGAGAGCTTGAAACGAACATCCAAATGCCCTTGGATATCTGCATGATCCAAATTCACACAGGCCCATTTTCATTTCAAATGGCGGCTTTCCCTAAATTGCAGCTTTGCCAATGTAATTTACCAGATCATGGCCACAGTGACTTATATTGGAGAAATCTGTGACACATACTTTTCTATATCATTGTGGTACTGATGCATCACCAAAGGGCTCTATAGCTGAATATGATCACCTCTCCTCGAGTAAAATTCAGATAGTAATATGCCGTTTGGCTGACTGGAATGAAATTAAAATGTTCCATTATAGTATTACGGTGTTAGTGTAGCAACATTCTAACCCAAACTCTGTTGGAATTAATCAGCTTAATTCATCTTTATGGTAGTTGCATTATTTGCATATTCCAAATCAGTAATATATATATATATATATATATATATATATATATAACAGAGAAAAGGGAAGAGTAGTAATACTGTGGAACAGATTTATGGTCTAGTTTGTGCTTAAACTGAGACTATGAAATTGGATACAGCTCATGTCAGCATTTTATGTAAGATACAAAACAGTCTATATAAATAATTTCATGACAATATTTCATTGAACATTGAATGAAAGAAGCAATGTGTATCTTTCTTAGCTGCAGACTGGGTGACTACGTGCTTTGAATGAATATTCATTGAACGGTTTGTAATACCAATGAGTTATTGAATGTGCGTTTCCATAGCACAGACACTGATTTCCTAGCTAAAACCTTGTTAACATTTACTTAAACTGAACAATATTCTGATCAGCATGTTTTACACTGCATATTTTGATAAACGGCGCGGGGGTTAGGGTTAGTTGCATGTAATTACGCATAATATATAGTTATTACTATAGTAACTATATGTAACGATGACACTGTAAAATAAAGCATTACCTAGTTTCTTAAAAAAAGCACACTTTGTAATAATGTCAAATTAAAAGTTTTACTTTAAAGTACATTTTAAATCATTGTTTTAATAATATATTGATGTGCTTTACAGAAATACACCTATTTTGATGTGTTGACTAGCATACTAAAGCACATGTAAAGTACTTGATTATATTTTTAACTGTAATGTATTATTTGATATTACATTAAAGTTAATATGTGTTAAATGAACTAAATTACAACTCCATACAAATGTGTAATTACAAATACATTTGTATTCATGACAAACAGTTTCAATAATAATGGTATTGAAGTATGTTTTAGTTTACCATAAAGTACTATAAAGTACCTTGAATGGCTGCCCAGATTTTGAAGACAAAAAAATAAAAAAAACATCCATCCATAAAAAAATGACTTTATAACGTAAAATAACGAGCTTCCGGCGTGACAGCCATACGCATTCGACATGCGTCCAAAAAGCATTAACTTCCGCGACGTAGTACACAATGACATGACGTACTACGCGTTATAGACTAGGACATAGCGTAGTACATCATGTCATTGTGTAGAACATCATGACATTGTGTACTACGTCGCGGAAGTTAATGCTTTTTGGACGTACGTCGAATCCGTATGGCTGTCACGCCAGAAGCTTGTTATTTTACTTTATAAAGTAAAATAATACTTTATAAAGTCATTTTTTTATGGATGGATGCATTTTTTTTGTCTTCAAAATCTGGGCAGCCATCCACAACCATTATAAACCTTGGAGGACTAAGAATATTTTCAAATATATCTCCGATTGTGTTTGTCTGAAAAAAGATGTAATAAATTAGAAGCAAATTACTGCCAACATAGAACGTCATAATTTGTGCTCCTTCTAACAGTAAGTCCTACTGAAAGAGCCAGTGTGTTTTCAGTGTGTGGACTGTGAGACTCAACTATTAGCACATGCTGTATGACTCCCAGTGGTCCAGACTTCAGTTCTTCTACTGTCCACAAAGCTCACAATCGCTCATATTCAGAGAGTGTCAGGCAGAGGTAATATGAGGCCTCGGGAGGGTCTCTCTGGTCATTGACTGTGCTTTTGAAGAGCGCTGAAGGGCCGCTCGGGCCCTCAGGGTGCATTCCGAGGCCTTGCTTTGTTAACTGCCATGTTACAAGTCTCCTGACTGCGTAGATTATAGCTGGCAGATTGTTTTTCCAATCTCTCTGCCACCTGATGTATTGTTACTGAGCATCTCTACGGACAGCAAAACATACAGCCATATTTTGTTAGATGTGGTGGTTGTGGTGTGTGAATGGATGCCATAATGTTCTTCAGAGGGTGTCGTATAGTATTTTGTTGCAATTGCATAACATGCCCTTACATACTCTTAATTAAAAGTCCTCAGTACAGTGCTTTTGGAATTGAGTTGACTAACTTCATTAGCAAAATGATAATTATGTTTTTTTTCTTACTTTCTTACTATGCCTTACTCTACTCTTACTCTAGAAATGTATTTTATGTATAGATTTTTTTATTTTTTTTTATTTTGCCCTTGTTCCAGAGGCAGACATTAGCTGAAAACATGAATTGTTACATATATAATATATAATATTAACAAATAGCAAAAAAATAAGATTTGGTAATGTTTTGGTAAAGTCTCTAGTGATCACCCAGGCTGCAATAATTTGATAAAAAATGCAGTAATGTTGTGAAATATTATTACAATGTTCAATGTCACATGATCCTTCGGAAATCATTCTAAGCAGATTTGCTGCTCAAGAAACATTTCTGATTATTATCAATGTTGAAAACAGTTGTGCTGTGAACCTCCAGATAAATAACAAAAAACAAACAAAAAAAAAAACAACAAGTGAGGGTGTAAAAGGGAGTTTTAAGTCCACAGCGCTAAAAGTGCCCATACGTGAAGAAACGCCCTTAAAATCCAGTTCCACTTTTATTGCATCAGCTTCTGCATATATTTTAATATAATTCCCAGACTGCACTTGACCCAAATGGCATGTCAGAGTTCAGAGTCTACCATTTGTCATTTCATAATTCAGAGGGGTGAGTACACCCTTTCTAGGCACAGTGCACCCTCAAAGCACCCTTCTGTCGAGCACGAATATTGTCATCCAAATGTAGATCTGCATTTGGGATAAGGCCACAAGTGTGAATCAAGGGCACATATCGGCCACAAAGGGACCTGTTAACTGTTAGCGTCCCTGTAGCAGGACACGTGGCACACTTTTTTTAAAATAAGGTAATAATAATTATAATAAGGGAATGAGGTAAAATACTGATACCATAGGTATCATTCGAAAGCTTAAATACTCAAAATTCAACCTATGAAAACCGTTTTGAAATTAGACATTGTTACAATGGAAACAGTATTTTAAACTCTTTTAGTGGGCTCCTCCCTCTAGTAGTCAGTCTCATGTTTCAAATTTGACAAAACATATAGTTGGAAAGGTCTAAGACTCAAGGTTCCATATTTGGCCATAATTTCCATTAATTATTATAATTTGTGACAGAAGAATACATCAAAAAAAAAAAAAAAAAAAAAAAAAAATTCTATTGAATGTGAATTTCACCCAGTGACTATTTTTGGTATAGCACCTAAACAAAACCTCATAAAAAAACATATATCAGCTTCAAATTTGGAGCACAAACTTGGTTAGACTTGTGGCTTTGATTTTATAACAATCTTAGAGTCCAAATTATTTTGTAAAATATAAATTCTGGGTTATACTTTTACAGCGTCCTTAAGCTATTATAAACTATTTTTACTATTCAAACTATTTTTTAAGCTATTTTTGACCTACGATTAATCAGTTGCAAAAAGAAATAGAAAACCTGTCCTAATTGAGAGAATAAAAAGGAAAAAAAAAAAAAAAGAGAAAAGATTTAATCCGATATTTGGCGATAATATAGCATAACAAGAGATTAAAAAGCTATTTTTTGTTGGCCTGGAACATCACAAGTGTACCAAGCTGGTCCAAAAATATCCTCAAAATTTTGGGAAGTAGTTATACCCTATGAGAGCAAAGTCAGTAAGTTTCAGTCCAATGTGTTAACATTACCTAACATTTTTTTGGGGAAAAAAATCCTCTCCGGGTCAAAATGACCCGAACACAACATGAGGGTTAAGTACTGATTAATATTAATTAACAACATGTACTTACTATAGGGTTAGGGTTTGGTTTAGGGATAGTTGCATGTTATTATGCATAATTTACTGTTATTACTACAGTAAGTACATGTTAACAATGACACTAAAATAAAGTGATACTAAATTTTTTATAAAATAGATTAAAAAAAAGTGTTTAGTACAGTACATTTGCTTTACAGTAAACTTTTCTATAACTTTTTTACACTGTCATTTTTGAAGTGCTTTTACTTTCAACCTTAGGTCTGTATTCCAAACCAATCATGAAGTACAACCATTTAAGTTTGAATAGTGCATTTGCACGTCTATGCTCAAAAAGGGGGTTGACAGTTAACAGGTTAATCTGCTTTTTCTCTCCTTGTGTTTTAGTGGGAAGAAATCGGAGAGGTGGACGAGAACTATGCACCCATCCACACGTACCAGGTGTGTAAGGTAATGGAGCACAACCAAAACAACTGGTTGCAGACGAACTGGATATTAACCCAAGGTTCCCAGCGAGTGTTTGTGGAGCTCAAGTTCACTCTACGGGACTGCAACAGTCTCCCTGGAGGTCTGGGCACGTGCAAGGAGACTTTCAATGTCTATTATTATGAAACCAACGACGAGGAGAGAAGGAATATTCGGGAAAGCCAATATATAAAAATCGACACCATCGCAGCTGACGAGAGCTTTACAGAGCTTGATCTCGGAGACAGGGTCATGAAGCTAAACACAGAAGTTAGGGATGTGGGTCCGTTGACCAAGAAAGGCTTCTACTTGGCTTTCCAAGACCTGGGCGCATGTATCGCTCTCGTGTCTGTCCGTGTCTTCTACAAAAAGTGTCCTTTTGTTGTCAGGAATTTGGCCCTCTTCCCGGATACTATAACCGGGGCAGATTCTTCCCAGCTTCTGGAGGTGCTAGGGACCTGCGTCAACAACTCAGTGGCTGATGAACTTCCCAGAATGCATTGCAGTGCCGAGGGGGAGTGGCTGGTGCCCATTGGGAGGTGCATGTGCCAGGCAGGCCATGAGGAAGTTAATGGCTCCTGTCAAGGTTGGTGAACATCTTCATTATTATGCAAATGCAAGCGCTGCCGATGCCGCACATGTGTGACATATTCCCCTTGAACTGCGTCTCTGAATGTCACAGACGCTGATGAGAACCTGACCTCTTTGTGTGGCGTGGGTAGACTGTGACATTCATTTCACAATCTAGTGATTTTATGGTTTTAATTTCTCATGTATTATGTCAGGTGGAGTTTATCTTTAAGATGTTCATAATGGTAGTGTGTATATTTACCATAATGGTAACATGTATACTGCAGGTATTTAATATAATTTCTCAGAATGCTTAGAAGGATTTACGTGACTCAGTGGTGGGAGGCGGCGTTAAACATGCAGGAAACGGAAGAAGTGGGATGGTAGAGTAACAGCTGTCAGAAGGTGTAAGAATTACAGGCAAATTATTCACTGACTAGAACAAGTCAATCAACCTAACTTGATAGTAGCCCACTTCATACCAGACATTGTTGTGTCTATTATTATTATCATTATTATATACTTCTACTGCAACAAACTTGAGACAGTCTAGTTTGAAAGTTATGTGAAGTTTGAGCAAAATGTTTGTGCTTCACAAATATTAACTTTTCAAAGAAAATGTCTTCATATTTTACAGGAAAGTTTTGGTTTCAAAGTTTTAAGTGGGTTCAGTGTGTTCCAGGAAACGGCATACTCAAACCTTAATGGATCAGTCTGTATAAGTGTCTTAGAAAACATTTTCACTCTTTAACTATAGAAATGATGGCCATTCTTTGAGTATAAGTGAAATTGTTGCCATGCTGAAATGGCAAGAAAAATATACGGAAGCTCATGTTCTGTACAGTGCTAAGATGTAAATGAAAGAGTACATTGTTTGGAAAGCTGCCTAATTTAGACATAATTCCTGTATATAAACAGCTAATAAATACCATAAAATGAATGGAAAAAAAGGGGGATTTATTAGCCGTGTGACTTAGTGGCCAATGAGTTATACACCTATCAGGCATAACATTATGATCACTGACAGGTAAAGTGAATAACACTGATTATCTCTTCATCACGGCACCTGTTAGTGGGTGGGATATGTTATTCAGCAAGTGAACATTTTGTCCTCAAAGTTGATGTGTTAGAAGCAGGAAAAATGGGCAAGCGTAAGGATTTGAGTGAGTTTGATAAGGGCCAAATTGTGATGGCTAGATGACTGGGTCAGAGCATCTCCAAAACTGCAGCTCTTGTGGGGTGTTCCCAGTCTGCAGTGGTCAGTGTCTATCAAACGTGGTCCAAGGAAGGAACAGTGGTGAACCGGCGGCAGGGTGATGGGCGGCAAAGGCTCATTGATGCATGTGGGGAACAAAGGCTGGCCCGTGTGGTCCGATCCAACAGACGAGCTACTGTAGCTCAAATTGCTCAAGAAGTTAATGCTGGTTCTGATAGAAAGGTCTCAGAATACACAGTGCATCACAGTTTGTTGCGTATGGGGCTGCATAGCAGCAGACCAGTCAGGATGCCCATGCTGACCCCTGTCCACCGCCGAAAGCACCAACAGCGGGCACGTGAGCATCAGTACTGGACCACAGAGCAATGGAAGAAGGTGGCTGGTCTGATGAATCACATTTTCTTTTACATCACGTGGATGGACGGGTATGTGAGTGTCGCTTACCTGGGAAACACATGGTACTAGGATGCACTGTGAAAAGAAGGCAAGCCGGCGGAGGCAGAGTGATGCTTTGGGAAATGTTCTGCTGGGAAACCTTGGGTCCTGCCATCCATGTGGATGTTACTTTGACACGTACCACTTACCAAAGCATTGTTGCAGACCATGTACATCCTTTCACGGAAACGGTATTCCCTGGTGTCTGTGGCCTCTTTCAGCAGGATAATGCGCCCTGCCACAAAGCAAAAATGGTTCAGGGATGGTTTGAGGAGCACAACAACGAGTTTGAGGTGTTGACTTGGCCTCCAAATTCCCCAGATCACAATCCAATCGAGCATCTGTGGGATGTGCTGAACAAACAAGTCCGATCCATGGAGGCCCCAACTCGCAAATTACTGGACTTAAAGGATCTGCTGCTAACATCTTGGTGCCAGATACCACAGCACACCTTCAGGGGTCTAGAGGAGTCCATGCCCCGATGGATCAGGGCTGTTTTGGTTGCAAAAGTGGGACCAACACAATATTAGGAAGGTGGTCATAATGTTATGCCTGATCAGTGTATAATGCCAGTATGACTTTAAAAAAAAAAAGTAATAATAACAAGTAAAGTGTACATAAACGTTCTACATTTCTACAGTTCTACATTTACGGTCTTTCACTAATAGCCAGTCTTTTTTTCTCTAGCAGTTTTACTAAATTGTTTAGATGCTGTGCAAAACAATTCATGTTCTCTCAAAGATTGCTTTCTTTTAAATACATTAACCTTTCTGTTCATAAGTTCTGTTCATAAATATTTGCAGCATTCTGACTTTGGTTTCTGTAGCAACCACAGTCAGTCTTTGATCGTCAACAGTATTAAAATTTAAAGTGATTCATCATTTAGCAAGTTAAGTTGCAGGACGATGAAAGTACTGTTGATTTTTATTCCCTGTGAACCATGTGTTTTCTTTCTCTAACATCTTTCTTGAGTTGAAAACACAGGGGTAGCACATCTTGCGGTGTCTTTTCATCTCAGAAACTGAAATTCCACAGGAAAAATTGTTTCACAGACCATGTTATCCATCTCTAATTTTCTTAGTCTTCAGTTAGCTTATGGCTTAATCAGCCTTGGTTAGATCTTTATTAGTAATTAATGACTTACATTTCAAGCTGTTCCTCAGACAAACCTTTCATATTACTTCAGAAGACTTGCAATAGAATGTACAACACAAATTGTATGAACTACGATACTTGAATGCTGTTTTTCGAGCTTGAAAGACATGAGATCACTATGAGATGTTGTTGTATAGGAAAGAGCCATGTAAAAATTCTTGTTCTTCTTCCTTTTTCTGTCTTGCTGAATATGTATGGTTTATACAACAAATGGTTAAATAGTAAAAATAATTCAAATTTTGAGTTAGATTACCATTTAATCATTACCCTTCCAGTTATACATGAGGTGCTGTTTTCTCTGTCGTTTAAGTCTTAGTTATGATGGCTTTACCCAACAACCCATCCACACCACTGGAGCCTAGACGATATAATGATGGCTTGGATGGAAAAGACAGGAAGTGATAGAGGGGTCCATGCTCCAGTGCTGGAGGAGGGCAGTGTGTCCTGTGAATGAAACGGCGCCTTCATCCTCTTCCTCCTCTCCTCAGATTGCTTCCTTTGTCTGCTGCCAGAGTTGACGCTTTGCGATAAGGATTCTTTTTTGAGAACAGTGTAATATTTCTTTGCGAGTTAATTTCTATTGAGCTGTCCCGAGGGAATGTCCGGTGCTTCTGCAATGTAAGCTTTAGAGGGAGTTGGTTTTTGTGCAGTTGGCCAGGTTGCCAAACAGACCAGGCGACAAAGTGTCGGAAATACTTTCAGTGCTTTTGTCTGGAGGACGGGCTGCAATTCAGTAGGCATAATTGTACAATGAGTATTCGGAGCTGTGGGTGTGGATGTGCAATGCTGTTTCTATTCAGATGTTTTGTGCAAGCAATTATAAAATTAATGTAAACATGACAGTCACCTGAGATAAAGAGGAAAGGGATTGTCTGGCTCTTTAGGGAGACACACTGAATACATTCAGCTTGTCAAATAAACAAGGACATTTTATCAGAACAGAAAATAAATAATGCAGAGGTTGATGGCTTAGAGGGGAATTTGTTCCTCTTGCAAATAGAATACAATAGAATAGAATAGATCATCTAAGCTGAACTATGACAGATTGTAGTAGCCCTATTAAATTTTGTGCAATTACCCAGCAGGAAAGACCTTAAAGTCAGCATGACATGGAAGTTGCAATAGTCTTTTCTTCTTTATTGTGATGTATATCCGAGTGAAACGGCTTCTGGAACAAGAAGAAATGTAGGGCGGGACTTGATTTTTCCATGGGGAATTGATTGGATGGTTGTGGTTTGCTATTGGTGGATCTCATGTGAGTGACAGGTTGTCCCACCCTTTCGATGTAAACACATCATCAGAGAAGTGATGTTCTCTTGGTCCCACTTTATATTAGGTGGCCTTAACTACTATGTACTTACATTTAAATTAATCATTTGACACAGTGCACTTATTGTGTACATACATGTATTACATTATACTTATATTTAAAAAATACCTGCATGTAAATACATGTGTAATTAATTTGTAATTACAGATGTAAATACATGTATAATTACACTGTTGACCCATCCCTTACACCTTTACTCATCCTTAAACTTACACATACCACCAAATCCCACCTCAATAGCAGCAAAAGTATTTTGCAATACAATGCTACCTAATATAAAGTGGGACCATTGTTTTCATTAAAGATTATGAGGCACATGAGTTTAAAAGATAACAATATGCAATATATAAAAAACAAGATTTGTCCATTTTGATATCATGGTGACTTTAAGCCCCATTCATAGAATGATAACTGTAATGATAACCACACTAAAGGATTTTGTTTATTATAAGGTGTGTTCTGTGAGCATAATTTCAGGTTTAAATGCAAGTAGGATTGTTGTTGTCAATCACTGTTCATCAGGAAAAAAAAAGAAAAAAAAATCTTTCCTCTGTGCTGTTATCATTAGGTCCATTAAATAGGTCCATTGTCTGTTGTCAATAGTGTAGCGATGTATGAAGCAAATATGTCACTTTCAGAAGCAGCTTTCTGTTGGTCAACATGATGAATCCTTGTGACCAGCTTCAACCTGTTGTGAAGAATTCATATAATGGAGCTGTAATTACAGAAAAAGATAAGACAAGTTGTGTAATGAGCCAGTCAGATTACATCTGCTGATTTCGGCCAACTCTTGCTATAACCAAATATGGGCATTTAATTTAATTTGACTGGTGTGTCTATATCACCTTTTTTTTTCTGAATAATGTAAAAGACTCAGAATTTTATAACATAAAACACATGCAGGTGACTATTACTTAAATATGGAGTCAAATTCATGCCACATATATTTGCAAATCGATAAAGTATTGCAAAAGAAAAATAAAGTGTTTAGCAAACAAATTTTTTGATAAACTGTATCACAAGCTTACATGTGACTTAAATGAAGATTAAAATGAGGATTTCAAATGAATTAGAAGGTATCATCACTAGTTATTGCTATTTATTGCAAAATTATTGATGCTAAAAATCTGTTTCAGAGATAAAAAAAGATCAAAGTCCTCAAGCTTTTTTTTTTTTTTTTTTTCTTGATACATTATTATTTTTTTTTTTTTTTTTCTTGTGATGCTTCATTTTTGTTTGCAATTACATTTGGCATGCATTTGACTTTGAAAAGTCCACAATCATCCCTGTTGTGTTAAATCCAAATTTTATTCTAGTAGTGTCTGATGAATATATTTATATACCAAGATGACCAACAAAGTATTTAGCTTGAATCCAGAGTCTTGATGTAATGTAATACTAGCATGTCTTCATAAAATCCCTAAATGATGTCTGACGAAAAAATAATAAAGCACTGAGTGCCACAGAGTGGCAAGAAATCGGTATCATACCCATATCATACATGGTTGGACTGAGAATTCATGTCATTTGCACTAAAATGCAATGCCATGCTTATACAAATGAACACTGGTGGACATAGCAAACTAATTGGCAAAGACTATCCTGCTAGACCTGTGGAGGTGTGAGTGAAGGAGAAAAAAACACAGAGAAAGATAGACTGAAATACAGGAGGGGGGTGGATGGAATGGCGTTCGGCTCTCTGTGGAATTCAGTTGGGCTCTCCGGGGCGGAAGCTTTCAGAAAGAGCTGGATCTCCAATGATCTCCCTCTATTTTCATTCCTGTCAGCCGTTACTGCTGCAAATGTCAAACTCGATCCGGTCACTCGCTACATACCAAGGGATTGAGCTACTGTGGAAATGTACCAAAGACAAAGATATTTTGGAGAGATCATCCAACAGCATTGGGAGACAAGTACTGGCTGGGTTTTAGTGAAATGTGGAGGATGTTATTTTCACAGTGTTGTCTGGCAATATCAAACCTATTAATACATTGTGACAGATTAATAAGTTACAGGTTTTTAAAGGACTGAACCAAAAATGTGTCATTTATTTATCCTCATATCGTTCAAAATCCACATGACTTTCTTTATTTTTGTGACACACCGTATAATGAATTTTGAAGAATATTCATGCTGTTATTTTATTTAAATTTGAAACGGGACTGAACAATATTGGAAATAATATTGGAAATTAAGTTATGTGTGCACCTTAGAGATAATCACCATATTTATACTGAAACCATCATATTTAAAAAATATCATATTATTTGTTACTACTGTAAAGCTATATTAAATTATTATGGGATCTCATTTAATGTTTTCAGAATCTTTAATTTTTTATTTATTTTTTTAATCAAAATAAACTGAAAATAGTACAAAATTTGCTAAAGTGATTGTTTTGAAGTATTAAATTTAGACATTATTAAAAACACTTTACTTTAGCTAAAGCATTTGTATCAATACTTTGTGGCTTTTGTCCCAAGCTGGTGAGCCTTTTACACCATGTGCCATGTCACCTTGCCTTCTCATACATTTATACGATTTTTAAACAAACAAGCAAACCACTTTTATGACTTATTTTCACACAAAATCTGTTCTTCCAACAACGTTCAATAAAAACATTCTGCAAGTATTGAGTATTGAAAGACACATTTTTCTTAAGGTGTGCCTTTAGGCCTGTTGTACCCTATATGTTTTGGCTGAATGGAGAAGAACATCATGAACATTCTGTGTTCCATGGAAGAAAGAAAGTCATACGGGTTTGTAATGTCTTCAGGGAGAGTAAATCGCAATAGCATTTTCTATTTTGGCTGAATTGTTCTTGATATTTTTCATATAAATTGACAATTTTCACAATCTTTTGTGGCATGTAATACCATAGAAACCAAATTAGTGATTGATTTATATGAACCCACTGTTCATAAACGGCTTGCTACTTTAGTAGTATGGTGATATTATAGTGATTGAATACATTTTCCTGTGCCGTCAGTATGAGGATTTAATAGGGTTTTCTATGGGCTCATTTGTAAGCTGTTATACCTGTGATTTCACCCACTGGTGCAGACTGCAGTGCAGAAATTGTCGCTGAAAGCGGTACGTCAGATATTCTTGAGAGTCAGGAAATGACAGCTTCATCCAGAGAGTCTTCTTCTCACCCAGTCTGTGGGCCCTGCTGGCAAAAGAAGGCCAACTTCACACACACAAGTGAAAATGACACATCTAGAGCCGTCCACACTCGCTGCTGTGTGTGATGCCGCACCAGTTTGTTTTTAATTCAGCATTTCCTCCTGCACACCATGTGAGGTTTATACCATCCTACAGTTACTTCACAATCTCAATATGAGTTGACATCGAGTTTCACTGTTGCAGGTGCTTTATAGGTCAGACGTGTCTAACATGTCCATGGCTTGATTTGTATTATTTGTATATGCCAGTTATGTACAGGGAAACTGTTTCTGATGTGATTATGTGTGGGTGAACGTTGATCTGAGCACACTGAAGTGTTGTTCTTGAGCAAACTAGGTCTGCACTGACACTAAAGAAATGCAAGGTCTTTGGAGGTTATTTTGGAGTTGCAGGCTAATGCAAATCAAGTACACGTTTTGCCTTATTCAAACACACTAAGAAGCTTTTGTTGTTTACATAAATGTTTCAGTGACTTTTGTTCTTTTTTTTTTTCAGAATCTAGTTTTCTCTGGGTATTATTATTAATCTGACTTCATAATATATATTATTAATATATTAAAATATGTTTTTTCATACATTTATATATATTTTATTTGGGTCTCACTTTTATATTGTCTTTAACTACTATGTACTAACATATAAATTAATCATTGTGTACATAGATGCTCTTACATCTTTAAAATTACCTGCATGCAATTACATCTGTAATTCATTTCAGTAGTTACATCTATAATTACACTGTTGACCCTTTCTTTACGCCTTAACCCACCCTTAAACCTACCCATACCACCAAAGCTGTCCTAAACTTAAAGGGTTTGTTCACCCAAAAATGAAAATTTTGTCATTAATTTCTCACCCTAATGTGACTACAGTGGTTCAACCTTAATGTTATGAAGCGACGAGAATACTTTTTGTGCACCAAAAAAACAAAATACCGACTTTATTCAACAATGTCTAGTGATGGGCGATTTCAAAACACTGCTTTATGAAGCTTCAAAGCTTTATGATTCTTTTATTTCGAATTTGTGGCATATCAAACTGCCAAAGTCATACCCCCCAGTGGTGAACCATTGAAATTTCGAAACACTTATGACGTAACGAAGCCTCGTTTACTGAAATCACGTGAATTTGGCAGTTCATATTGTTTTGCAATACAATATGAATATTGTACCTGACAATAGTATTATAAGTAGTTAAAGACACCTAATATAAAGTGTGGCCATATTTTGCTTTGGACTCAACGCTGTACCAAAATCTGTTTTTAACATTATTTGAAATGTATTTTATGTAAGCCCAACTTTCATGCAATATGCCGAATAATTAATATGACATGAAATGTACAATTTTGCAAGTGCTTAAACAACAACAGAAATATGATTTAGATAGCACATGGAATAAACAGAGCACCAAAAACTGTAGTATTAGTATTAGCTATAATACCAAGTTACAAATAAATTTTGTGCCGATGCCAAAGATAAAAGAAAAGGAAAGCATTTTCTCTTCCTTTTCAGAGTTGATAATGCTATCCTGTGCATGATTATATATTGTATAATTAGTTGCACTTTATTATTTGTATTTAGGATTGTTTTATGTCCTGCTGTCCTTCATCAGAATAGACCTGCATTCCATTATTTTGGGGTGGCAACCCACCAATTGAGGATAACTGAATTAGCTAAAATTACAAAAATGTTCCAATTATGTATAATTATGTCCAATTTGTGTCCCTATTATATTCCCTGTGAACACCTGCACACAATTCCTTTATTCCTTTTATAAGCAGCACCCTACAGTTGGGGAATGCTAATCACTGCTTTTTATTTATTTTATTTATTTATTTATTTATTTATTATCAGATTTTATCAGAAAGATGAAAACCTGAATTGAAAGCTCCCCAAATCATTCAAGTTGTGGTAAAACGTTGAAATTTTAGCTTTGACTCGATGATTTGGGAAACTTTCAATTCAGGCTGTCATCTTACTGTTTTGATAAAATCGTTTCATTTGAGTCAGATTTGTAATTTTCCTACTCATAACTTAAAAAGATGACATTAACTTTAAAAAAGCTAGCATCACCATTTTGTTTATCAGGTATAGAATTAGAAGAGAGGATAATTTACCTTGTTTTACACATCTGTCTATGCAAACCTTTGCTGACCATGTTATAATGTAATTTAAATGCAGGAACTTTGACTTTAATTTGACGTCAAATTGGAAGTCTAACATCAAGTGCTGTTCCTTTGTTGTCATTTTTCA
This sequence comes from Hypophthalmichthys molitrix, assembly GCA_037950675.1. Taxonomy (NCBI): domain Eukaryota; kingdom Metazoa; phylum Chordata; class Actinopteri; order Cypriniformes; family Xenocyprididae; genus Hypophthalmichthys; species Hypophthalmichthys molitrix. The sequence continues at coordinate 26,313,723 of CM075501.1, forward strand.
AGTATGAAGCTGTAAATTTTGGTTGTCTGAGTTTTATATAGTGCAGCATTAATCCTCAGACTGGTTATTTTATGGTGTATAATTTTGCATAGATAAGGACAGGATGTAAGCCTAATTTGCACCATTTCCACTTACTTTGCACCAAATATGTAGAAAATCTAATTGATTATTCACAATGCCATTTCTTATGCTGTAAATATTCTAGCATTACATCCCTTCTAAGCACTTTTCATATCTCACAATGAATGACAAAACCCAACAATGACAATTTTGATGCGTTTTCAGGCCTGCCTATGCCAGGCATCAGCTAGAGATGACATGCTGTGGGTATTAGCAGACGTCCAACTAGATGTCATTGACATAATGGAATTTAGAAAGCAGATTTGCTATGCTATAAATCAACTTAAATCCGCCCCGCTATTCAAACAGAGCATTGAGGAAATATACACAAGTTTGGCCTCGACAATAGCCGAGAACAAAGACCAGCATTAGATGCTGCCAATCATGTTTGAATATTGTTATGTGAATGCATTCGTTTAAAGTTCTGTTTACTCACAGGACGTTAAACATAGGAAAAGGATGTTTATCGGCGACAGTCGATAGCCATCTGGGTTACCATTGTTACAATTTATTTTGCTGTGTGTTTCTGTTTTAAAATGCATTCTTGGAAAAGCAAGTTTATGTTTTCTCCTTGGTTTTTGTTTTACATTTATTTATTTTTTCTTTGCCGCCTGTTCTAAATAACATATCATAGATTTCAGATGTGAATCTTAAGGGATTTAGCGATTCTGTCTCACATTCCAATTAATTAGACAATAACTGTTCTGATCAATTCAGTGAGTGAGCCTTTTTTAGATTGATTTAAACTGAACTTTCAAATTCAAGTAATAACTAGCTTATACAATTTAGTCATTCATGAGTTAGGCTACTTTTTTTTTGATAGTAACCTAGTAAAGAAATGTATTTATTATCTAATACCAGGTTCAGACTACATGATTTTGGCACAATCCGTTTGACGTAGAGTGTCGTGGTGACTCAAAAACATCTGGTGACATTGACATTGGGTGTCGGGATGCAAGAATTGATCGTTTCATCTCGTATAGTGTGTCATAGTGGACGACAACAGACTTTTCACAACAGGAAGACTAGCATGTTTATTTATTTCGGCCCTCCACAACGGTTCCATCACATCTGTGACTTTGACCAATAGGACCACAGAAGCTCTTCTGTACACATCTTTTAAACATGGCGAAATGAAAGAGATACAATGGTATTGGTGTTGCTTGGTGGAATCATGCAATGGAGGAAAGGATTTGGAGGTACTGTATGGCAACAATACTCCTGCCTTTATGATGTTTCTTCGAGGGACTACCACGACAGAGTGACAATGCAAGCTGCCTCTAAAAACACCAACAAAGAAGAACAACAATATAGTGATGAAAAGTGCTCTGTAGAGAAGTTTGTCCGTTTAGGGCTACTGTAGAAACATGCTGGCGCAAAATGCCGACTTAACATGTAGGGGGACCCGCGGTGTATGTAGATAGAAATGGCTCATTCTAAGGCAATAAAAACATAACGGTTCATTATATAAGGTCTTTATACACCACTGAAAACATAGTTATGTATATTATATTGCATTTCTGTCAATAGATCCTCCTAAATATTACACAATGGACCTTTAAAGTATGCCAAAGTGTACTTTTTTCTCAAGGGTAGTGGTGAGTTTTGTTGTGTTATAAACAGATTAATTGAGCAACAGTTAACACTTAAGCAACAGACAATCTATTCTAACATTTAGCTCACTTTGCCCTTTATTAAATGCATGTCAACCACTCAACTTCCTGTTCTAATTAGCATCAAATCTGTGTGTCAGGGCATTTATCAACCGCTTTCATCTTAATGATCTCCAACCAATTAGCATTAACCTACTCTGCCTTGCATCTTATAGTGAGCATCATGGTTTCAATTATAGGACAAGTCTGCTATCAAAGCTCTCTCTCTTTCTCTGGTAAATATAAAGCCTTATTAATCAACACTTCTTGTCTCAAAATGTCTATCTTTTAGAGGCGCTCGTACTGAGATCTTTGCCGGCTCGTTAATTGCCAGGCCCACCACTGTTTGCTGCATATTAATTACCTATTAGCCTTTTGCGCAACCCATTACGGCTTTGGATAGACTCCCTGCCACTGTGAGTAGTGATCATCCCTGCATCATCAATGAGACGCTGCAGTCAAGCATGCTGAAATCAAATCGCATTTGAGACGCAGCAAGGCCAAAGAGCACTAGAATGATTTTGAAATTTCATGGCCACCGTTTTGCTTGGATGGATTGTGAGATAATATTTAGCATCTGTCATTGTTTGGTGGGTGGTTGTTTGGGTTAGATTTGGTGTGATGTTGTAGAATTCTGGGTAATGTGAATGTTTGGAGGTGGTTAGCAGCTGTATAGTGATGATGTAATGAAGCAGATCTCAGTCGGCTTGATATGGTATATTTTTTTCTGTATACATTGAGGGTTATGACATTTTTGAAAAAACATGCACTGAGGAATAATGCTTAATAAGAGAGGAATGTGCATTGCAAAAAGTGCAGCTCCACCAACTGTACACTGTCTCATTGGTTCAATAATATATTACACAGAACTATTTATTTAACATTAAATATGTTCTTATTTGCTGTGATTGTGTCAAATTCCAACCCAATCTCACAGGAAAGTGTAACTATATTATTTGTATGAAAATTCATGATTTTTAGAAGGAAAAAAAAAAAGTATGCTGGGTGTAAGCAGATCATACTAAAATGCACAAATGAGACAAATTATCCACCAATTCGCCAAAACGTAAAACATTTACAACTGCCCTGAGAGTGAGCATATTCCATGTTCATGCAAATTAAAACATGTCAGCCCAGTTAATAACTGAACCAATGACCACAATGAAGCCATTTTTCTAGTTTCACAGGTAAAACAGATTTGCTGTGACATCTTTCGCTCTCTTGTGTTGGAGAGACATGGAGGTGATGATTGAGTTACCACCCAGCTGAAGAGCGATAAGTGTGTGTGTGTGTGTGGGTGTGTGTGGGTGTGGGTGTGTGTGTGTCAGAATTGAAAGAGCCTGGTGACAGAGATGAATCGAGCTTGTGAGAGCTCACAAAAGACTGAGCCATTGAGAGGTGATAAACAGGGCGGCTGACAATCAGGTGTGTGTGTGTGTTCACATGTGCTTGTTGGCTAAAAATCTGTAACGAGAATCTATTCTCAAAGATGTCTGGGTCATATCAGAAGAGCTCATCATAAAACATACTCTCAATGGTCATTAAAGGGGTCATATAATGCCACTTTTACAAGATGTAAAATAAGTCTCTAATGTCCCCAGTGTGTATACGTGAAGTTTTAGCTCAAAATGCACCACAGATCCTTTCTTATAGCATCACTGTTTGAGGGTGAGCAAAAACGCTCAGTTTTTGTGTGTCCCTTTAAATGCAAATGAGCTGCTGCTCTCAAGAAGAGGGCGGAGTTTCAAGATTTTGTGTTAGCAGCGCCGATTACCTCACGCAAACTCATTTAAAATTAGAAACTGTTCAGCCTTTTATGTTCAAAACGGAGTCGGACAATGATGGAGAGACTCAAGAAGAAGTGACAACATGTAGAATGCAATAAAGTCATTGATTAGCATATTCTGTCATGATAATTTATAAATCGCTCATGTGGGAACTGTTGTAAGATGCCTACAGAGCTAGAGAATATATGCTGCATGAAGATAGAACAGGTGTAGTTTAGTTTAATTATGGTTATAACTTGTCGTGTTGTCATCTTGCTTTTATGACATGCTATTGCATTAACATGGCCTCATCCCCTTTGTTGCATGTTCTCGGGGGCAGGTTTTATGTAAATTGTAGGGTTTGTGATGTCACCAACCCAGGAATAAGCTTGTTGTAGTCCCTACCAACCGTTTGTTGTAGTCCTTAAACAGAGAATTCTTTAAAAGAAAATATCTCGCTTTGCTTTGAACTTTGAGCGTCCTAACTTTGCAGATGTTGTTTCTACTCTAACAGCAACATTACACACTAACTAAAGTAAAAAAAAAAAAAAAAAAGTGAAATCATAATCAACCACCACTTTAAGTACAGTATCTGATTCTGATCTGTCTGTCTTGTATTTTATTAGTATGTTTGTATGTGTAGTTTATTTAATAATTACTTTATCATTAATTTCATATTGATTCATTTCTGATTAATTATATTCATTTCTTATTACTTATCTGCTAGTTATTTCAATTATATAAACTATATAGTCAGTTAAAGTTAAAGATTGATATCTTATCGAAACCTAACAAACTGTTTCTCATATCTAAATATAGTAAACTGTGTGAAACTGCAAATGATAATGCTCATATGACCTAGTTTCATTGTTTTAATTCTGATATTATATTATTAACCATATAATGTTACTGTTATCCTGAGTAACATCTGGGAATGCTTTAATTTCTGCTTTATTTTCTCGCTATTGTTAACAGACTTGTCATAAATGCTCAAAACAAATCAATAAAGCCTTGGTGTTATGAAAATATGATTATATGTTCAGTTTACAAATCAATACAAAGACATTCAAATGCTTTCAGTGCTAGACATCTGTGCTAAATCAGTAAGTAGAATGAAATCAGCAAAATAAATAAATAAAATAAATAAAAAAATAGCTGTATGATGGAATATTTCAGTATTGTGTTTCCTGGTCTAATGTTGCATGACAAGAGACCAAGATTCTGTCTAGGTAAATCAGTCAGTGACTTACTTTAAAAAGCCCTGCAAGGTTTGCAAAGGGAAAAGGTCTTTGGAAAATAAATAAATACATAAAATAAGACTGCCAAATCCTTCCTTTTAGAGCTATTGCATTATTGCTTGCAGCACTTTTGTAAACAGAATGCATTTTTTCCCCTAATCTTCAAGCAGTCATCTGCACGGCTCATGAAACAATTTCATGAAATATGCATTTTTAGATATTTTTAAATATCAGTTCTGTGCTAGTTTGAGCCCAGCATGTCAGAACAAATATATACTTGTCTCGTGACTTCATTATATAGATAAACTGTTGAACAATCTTGTTGCCTGAACTGTTCATTTAATAAAGACATGTGTGGCCGATGGACCCGACTGTAATGCAATCAAAGGTTCCTACAAGCTCCATTAGTGTAGCCCAGCACCAATCTTTTATTTAATCAAAACTTGTTTCGTTTCCATTAACACAGGCTTTTATTTCATAATGCAGCATGTCATTTGTGGGGATTATGCAGCGTGGAGATGACTGAAGTGTGGAAAAATGTATTTTGCCATATCATGATCTATATCTGTCAGCTTGCCATGTCTTCTAAATGGATCACGGTCAGATGACAAAATGTTTAAATTAAGTAGCTGAATCGACAGGCTGAATGTAATTCCCTAGCATCATTACTCCAGTCTTCGGTGTCACATGATCCTTCAGAAGGGATCATTCACTAACCATTTAAGTCGTATCCGACTCTTGGTGATTCTGTGGCCATCTCTTGCCATACGCGAGAGACCGTCCATGAATTTTTATAAATCCCGTAGCAGATCATAAATCTCGTAGTAGATCTAGGCAGGTGGAGCTGGGGAGGTGGAGCGTTTCAGTGGAAGTAACCTACAGCAAACATTGAACCAGACTATTTAAATGTTGAACAAGAAATCTCATCACTGCAGGATCAGCAGAGGCCAATCAGATATTTAAAAACATTAACAAATTAATGCTTTTATGTAGTAAGGACATATTCTTTTGACTTATAGACCAATGCAACTTATCTGTTTTATTATTATTTTTTTCTCTCTCTAAACAATGCAATTTTGATCCAGTGTGACCTGTTTAAAGGGATAGTTCACAAAAAAAAAAAAAAAATTATCATTTACTCGCCCTCAAGTTGCTCCAAACCTGTATGAATTTCTTTCTTCTGCTGAACACAAAATAAGATATCTTGAAGAATGTTGGTAACCAAACAGTTGATGGGCGCTGTTGACTTCATCATCTGTTTGGTTACTGACATTCTTCAAAGTATCTTCTTTTATGTTCAGCAGAAGAAAAAACTTCATACAGGTTTGGAACAACTTGAGGGAGAATAAATGATGACACAGTTTTCATTTTGGGGTGAACTATCCCTTTAAGTGTGTATTTTCCCCCCAGAATATGAAATGAGTATGAATTAAGCTAAATATATAAAATTCATACAAATTGCATGTATTACATGAATGACACATCGTCTAAAACACACACTATTGGAAAGCTGTGACTGCTGTGTACTTGGTTTTAGGTAATCATAAGAGCCTTATGTATTATGTAAGCCTTTACACTAGATTTTTTGGTAACACTTTATTTTAGGGTCTTTTAACTAGTTGCTTATTAGCATGCATATTACTAGAATATTGGCTATTTATTAGTACTTTTTAAGCACATTTTAATGCCTTATTCTGCATGACCTTGTTCTACATTCTTAATCCTACCCAATACCTAAACTTAACAACTACCTTACTAACAATTAATGAGCAGTAAATTGGGAATTTATTGAGGGAAAAGTCAGCAGGACACATGTTAATGGTAATTGCAAAGTCACTAAGAGTTGTATGTTCTAGTTAGCACAGCTCTAAAAGAACTATAGGACAAGTATGAGGTAATTTTAAAGGGATAAAAATTCAAATTCTGTTATTTGCTCACCCTCATTTCATTCCAAACCTGTATGCATCTTTCTTCTGCAAAAGACAATTTTTCACCATGCTAACCTAAAACAAGCAATCCGTTTAGCTCATGCGAGGGTAGTCTTGTCTAAATGCTGCCAATGGGGCAAAGATGATCTATTTATGGCCTCAGACAGGCGGCTACAGTTGAGCAAATCTTGTCTGGAGGCCATTGCATTGGCACTCTGAAAAAGATGGATATGCAATTCATGCAGAAGAAAAAGTGATGAGACCATTTTACCGTGCTTTTAGATCAGGCGATTTGGCAACAGATGAAGGGGAAATGGTCATTGATAAACAGGGAGAATTTGGCCAAATATATCATCCAATCCCAAAGTACAAATTACAATACGTTTTTCCTTTTTAAGACATTGACCGTACCTGTGTATTTTTGGTCATTTTAGGACAAATACTTAGTAGTTTTTCTGCAAAGCTAGAATTAGAATTTAGTCTAAGCAGTTACAGGATGTCAGTATAAAGGTTTGTTCACACAAAGGACAATATTTATAACTATATATACCACAGCTGGTATATAGGTAAAAACACAGAAAATTATATAATTAGCATGACTTTGGGTGTTTTTTTCAGCTAATGAATGATAAAAACATTGACAACTAATCCGAATCCACCTGACTTTAATGAGCTTTAGCATTTAAAGTGGCAAATGACAAAACTGCATTGCACTCATATAATAAACAGAACAGATTTCATATTGACATTTAAAGCAAAGTAGCAAAACTACAACTGTTTTGGTGCATACGCCTTAAGTGGACTTTAGGGAAAAGCAAAAAATACTATAGAAGTGCTGAATATGGCCCATTAATAACAGTTAAATGTTGAATGATATTATATATCATATTATTCTACATTAGCTGCCGGTTTCAGCTCAGCCTGTTCTTGCTGTGGCTCAGTTGGGCTGAATTCACAGCGCACCTCTGCTGTCTGCCTCTTAATGCACACCAGGGAGGCTTTAATTAATGTCTTTGTGTGCACTTTGGACTGCCGAGGCCATTGATAATCTATCTCTCTCTCTCTCTCTCTCCATGGCAATACATTATCTAAATGCATTTTGTGCTGACAGGGTGTCTGCTGTGCATAAGCACCTGTCCTGAATTGAGAAGTATTTAAGTAGTTGCAAAAACCAGATATACTGATTCCATTTGTCCCACTTGTCAGTTTGATATTGTAAATTGTGGTTTAATGCTCTTTGAGCATGTTTCTGTGAAACTTGTTTGTTTCATGAGTGAATGTTTGAAGATTGATTTTAGGGCTGTCCATGTTGACGCATTTACGCATGCGATTAATTTAAAATACTTAACGTGTTAAAATAATTTAACTTATTAATTAACATTGTGTGTTCAAACCATCACCTCTCTATTGAAATAAGCACCTGCTCTTTTAATGAAGTTGTTGGATGTTTGACTTTAATGACTAAATTTTCTCATCAGCCCTGAACAAGCAGTACAAAGGCATTGATCGACCGCATTAGTAATGTAATCACCTCTGTATTTGTGCTTGATATCTCTGCAGTGTGTAAGCCGGGCTTTTACCGATCAGCTCTTCAGACCAAAAGCTGCAGTAAATGTCCTCCCAGAAGTTTCACCAAGGTGGATGCTTCCACCTCCTGTCAATGTGAGCAGGGATACTACAGGACCGAATCGGACCCCGCCAATATGGCCTGCACAAGTAAGTGCCACTTCCGTTATGTGTATCGTTATGCAATATTCTTGGTATAATGTTTGTAATTTAGTCATGATACTGTATCATCTTGCAGAGCCCCCTTCCGCTCCACGGAACGCCATCTCCAATGTTAACGAGACCAGCGTCTTCTTGGAGTGGAGCGCCCCGGAAGAGACAGGAGGCCGGAAAGACGTTAGATACAATATCCAGTGCAGTAAGATCAGTACAGATTTGGGCAACTATGAACCATGTGGAAGCCATGTACGATTCCTCCCACAGCGGATGGGGCTGAGAAACACCTCCGTCATGGTCGTGGATCTCCTGGCTCACACCAACTACACCTTTGAGGTGGAGGCTGTGAATGGGGTGTCAGAACTAACTGCCCCATTGCGCCAGTATGTCTCGCTCAATGTCACCACCAACCAAGCCGGTGAGTAGATTCGTCCCTCTGGAATTGTTCCTATTACATGCTCAAGCCTAACATGATAAAGTTCATACTGTCTGCAAGAGCATTTGCAATTCTTTTAACTTGTGCAGTGTGACATATATCAAAATATTCAGCCGGAAGTGTTGTAGAGTCAGTGTTAATTTTGACAGCACATTTTGATTTAGTTTTAGTCTTTTGACTAAAATGCCATTTAGTTTCAGTCATATTTTAGTCATCGGAAATCGTTTTAGTTTTAGTCTAGTTTTATTCGACTAAATATCATAAGATTTTAGTCGACTAAATATCATAAGATTTTAGTCGACTATATCTACAGTAGATTTAGTCGACTATAATCTAATTTAGTTATATTGTAATGCATGTAAGCATTTCTCTAACAAAGCACAGATCCAATACACTGATATACATCTGATATTCTCCAAACTGTTTATGTTCACTTAAGACAGCCAACTGTACTTTACTTGCCAAAACAGACGTTTTTTGACCGTTTAAGTGCAAAAAGACATGAAAGAGAGCTCAATTCAGTACTTGTCAGGAATTGACACACTTATCATTGAGGTACTATTATAGTTTTTGTTAAAAAAAAAAAAAAAAAAAGATTAGTTTTGATTTTTAGTTTTTCTGCTTTCATTTTAATTTTAAGTTTAGTAATTTTTTGTGTTTGTGTCTTTTAGTTTTTGCCTTTAAATGTCATTATAGTTTTTTTTTATTTTAAAGTTAAAGTTTATTTCAAGAAATGAAGATTTTTTCATGGTTTTAGGTTTAACTATAATAACCCTTATACTTGTAAAATATATTGAATAATGTGTCAAATAATGTTCTTAGTGTTTCCTTCCTGTGACAGAAGATACAGTAGTTTACTATGAATTCAATAGAAATTAAATTAAGTTAAATATATATACACAGAGAAACACTGGGATTAAACAAGGTAATTAACAAGAGTTGAATCAAAAACCATGACAAAAGAAGAGCATGAACAAAGAAAACAAAGGAAACTGAACTAAGAACAGTGCAAAACTAACTCACAGTCACACTAAAGCAAAACACAAACACAGACCAGACATGACATTAAGGTCGCATTTACAGTACATGGTTCAAATGACCCAGTGTGGCACAGATCGGATATGACCCAAAAGCACATGGATTCCGCTATTCTCAGATCGGTTTCAGGCCTCATTAATATGTGAAAATAAATCTGATATGAATCGGATACGTGCATTTGCGTTTGAACGGTAACCAGACAGATCGAATATTTTCCTGTCAATGCGAGTCGTACGTCATCGAAAAAGCGATGGCGGCGAATGACGTTAACTCAGGTGGACACCAACCGCGAACACATGACTCTTTTCAATGGTGCAATAAAGGATGAAGGCTCAGCTTAGTAGAGTCATGCTGAAGTTTTAAGTCTTTTGAGCATTTAGGGTGACCTTTTAAGAAAAGCTTGTGTTATCATTTTATGTGTGTCCACTGCCAATTGTGCCATTTTTACTTTCTTTTTGAGTCAAGTTTTTTCCGGGTCAGTATGTCTCTTTGGGTTGTTTCACCAAGTGTATTGTGCAAATGCAGGGGAGGCACCAGGACCAGGGTTGAGAACCACTGCTTTAACAGTTACCCTAATCTTTACCCTAAAAATATATATATTTTGTGAGTGTAGAAAAACAGGTAAGATATTAAACATTATTAAAAATAATTTTTCTTTTCTACAGGGTGATGGAATTGGTTAATCTCATTTCCCCCACCCACATGACCTTGCTTATATTATTAGAAAAGGAAAATTATTTCAGAGATGGCAAAAGTTATTACATTTTAAAGAAAGATCATGAAAACAGACATTTTAATTTAGAATAATGTGTACAATAATACTATTTAAATAGTTAAATAGGGTAAATCCTTATAAAGGAAAATTTCATTGCATATTGACTTTAACGTGATACAAAAAAAAAAAAAAAAAAAAATATTTACTGTAAACAGCAGGTATTTTTTTATACTCTCTGACCAGTCAATTTATGGCATTTATATTATTTTCATGGTTGTCATGTTACTTCTTATTCACATATATAAGTAGGGGGGTAAACAAGGGTAACTGGCACTAAAACCTTTTCAATACAGTGGCACCTTTCCTGACTGCCATTGACTTTTCATTAAGCTAATGATGACCCTAATGGACACTGAAGTGTAATCTGCTTTATCTGTAAGAGGGTCTGTAATTGCTGGGGATTGCCCAGAGAGTGTGGGGGGGGGGGGACTCCTGTGTGCCCGTAATGCATGTGTGTATGTGTGTGTGTGTGTGTGTGTGTGTGTGTGTGTGTGTGTGTGTTGTGGAAGTGTTAGTGTTGATAGGGCACTTTTGAAATGAAGGATTTTGCGTGAGCCGAGTGGAGGTTGCAGCGAAATACTGAACGCTTTGCCTCTGCGGTTGGGATTATCCGTTTGGTTGATGTGTCGAGTAGCGGTCATGTTTTATGTGAACTGGATGGCTGGAGGCTAAGCAAGAGGTTTGGCTGGAGTTCTGAGACCAGACGTGCTCACAAAGGTGCTTGACTGTCTGAACGTGAATCGTTATTGAAATATTGAGGGGGGCTACAGGCTCCCACTGTGTCGACTGACGGAAAATCACTTTTCCATTATCTTGCTTTTGTCTCCCTCGTTTGAAGCATAGCTCCATTTGAAGATCTTTTATAGGCCAGCATTCAAAGCAAACACATTCTGGGATATTCCTACTATGCAGTACATTATGTGTATGTCTTAAAGTCCCCTTATTATGCTTTTTCGGATATTACCTTTCATGTAGTGTGTAATTTAGCTGTTTGTGAATGTCTGCAAAGTTTCAAAGATCAAAGTGCAGATAAATGGAGTTGTTGTCTCTCAAGCTATTCTGAACTGCCTGAAATGAGTCGACATTTTTGTGTTTGTGGTTTGTGTTGTCGACATGTCAAGAAGACGCTGTTTTCCTTGCTGCGAAAGCAATTCGACTTTGATAGAGTAAAATTGACACCGACATTAATGTTCATATCACTGTGTATTAAGTCCTGAGGAAGCCTTTGCAGTAAGAAAAGAAGTGATGCTACAATGTATATTAATTAAAAATTAAAGTGCCTTTTTTGACATTTGATGCATGCAAACTCACAGGAGACCTTCAAGACAAAATTACGAACCTTTAAAATAGCATAATTGGGGCATTTTAATATATTGGATAAAATACTAATTTCACAACTTTGATTGAAGATGGAAATAATTTTGGTTAGTTTTAATGTTCCTAATATCTTAATAATGTCAGTGTTGTTATTGTTAACTAAAACTAAAACTATTAAAATATATATTTTCTTTATTTGAAATTAAGCTAAAATAAAAATAAAATATTATATGAGAAAAATTTAAACTTAAAAATTGAAAAAAGAAGAGAAAATTTTGCCTTAGCAACTAAATATACGGAGCCCCGCACATGACTTGCAGGAAAAAAAAAAAAGTAGGCTAAATTGTGCGCATGCTTTAGTAAGTCGTTCCCTCGATTTATAAATCATGTGCACGCTTTACTAATTCGTTCCCTTGATTTATAGATTGTGCGCACGCTTTACTAATTCATTCCCTCGATTTATAAATCATGCGCACGATTTACTTATTTGTCCATTGATTTGCTAAATTGTGCTCAAGTTATAATAAGCCTGCAATACCCGTATTAAAGAAATACCATTTCATATTACAACACAAACATGTTTACTTTATCAGTTTTTTCAAGTTACAGAGACAACAAGGTTCTGGACAACAGGAATATCAAATTAAATGCTACTTGCTGTGTAGCGTTGACCAGTCAGAATCTTATTTTCTCTATTGAATGTTGTGCCAATCAAAGCAATGCTAAACCACTAGTGACCTATAAATCAATATATGAATACGGAAGAGAAGGCTTACAGACCTGCAGCACTGCAATGCATTAACAGGCGCAGGTGTTGCAGGTGCCGTAAGGCACAAAACATTTATTTCCACTTTGCGTAATCCATAATCCTAAACTCTTTTTTGCAACCTTTACGTACAACCACTGCATTCTAATTTAGGGAGAAAATATTTAACGTAATATTTGTGCCTATTTCAGTGCCGATGCATCTCTGTCACAAAAGCACAGCAGATGCGGTTATGAGGCGTACAGAAACAGTCTTAGGGTGCTAATTTATTTCACCAGGGCTGTGAGGCTACAGTATTTCCCCCTGAAGAGACGACTTCAACATCTGCTCAGCTCATTAAGTTACTCTCAAATCAACAGAGGAATTATGCTCTTTAAAACACTATTAATTATGACAAGCAAAATGATAATTTCTGCAGCACAAGGCGAGCTGTCACGCATAGTCAACAAAGCTTGTGTGCGGAATGTTAGCTCGCTAATGTGAATCTTTACAAAGACATAGATGATATAAATTCTGTTTTTACTACAGAAGTGGGGAGATTTTTAGAACTGGAAGCAGATTGTACAGGTTGATCAAATGCTCACTAATTTCTAGTGTTTTTGAATGAGCAGGATTTCAAAACAAACTGAATAGTTTGCAGGTGCAAGTGATTAGCGCGTTGTATTGGCATGCCTTTCAAGTGCTTTCCCTGATAAATGTCGACAGACGCTTGAGTGGAGACATTTGTGGAGCTCTTTTTGCCGAATTATTTAGTGAGCCTTGACTATTTTCTCGTTGACAGCTGAGTACATGACGTATCATTCTGAAAAGAGTTGTGACACTAAGTATTCTCAAACCCTCTCAGAAAAGCTCTTCTGGCAAGCGGCTGTGAGCACTTGTGCTTTACTAAACTCAGTACATCCGTTAGTGGATTGTTTGAGTCTCTGCAGATGGTGACCCAATCACTATTAGGGAGTAAATAACTAAAAGAAGCAATGCAACTAACTTTCAATTGTTTGAAAGCCATTTTTAAAATAGTGTAGCTTTCCATAAAAATGTTCATTTCCATTAACATGTTAATTCCAAGTAGTAGCACCACGTTTCATTGCACATAGCTACGGCTGTAACGATTCCTCAAATAAATTTGAATACTCAATTTTAAAAAATCCTTGATTAATTTGCCCGTGTCGAGTAACCGGTAAAATACTGGAAGTGGCGCTTTCCACGGACGAGAATCCATGAAACGCATTATTAGCACGTTTTCTAAGGCTGCACGATATTAAACCCGTTTAAAAATCATAATAAAGCATAATGTGAATCAGTTAAATAAATGTATGTGCTGCAGGTTTAATATATATGCTCTGTAATTATTTACATCTGTGTACATTATCTACACATATCTCAGAGCAGCTCTGTTCACAGTAAATGCGGCTCCACGTCAACTTTATCATGAGTGGAGCGCGTCTCAAACGCCATCTCTGCATATGCTGTGAGTTTGGATTGTTTTTACCGTTCATCTGGAAACGCAATGTGCACCATTTAATCCGAAATTGTAAGGCAAGTCATTTATAAACCTTAGCAAACGCAGGAGAATACATTTTACTGTATTTTCTACTTGGTGAAATGTGCTAATAGCTCGCCGCGGTTTCAAAATAAAAGTTTAAACCCTCATTTAAGTCCACATGTTCTTGTTCAATAAATTACAGTGGTTGTAGCATTTCTGTTGTAAAGAAATGGCCAAATGTTAAAGATTAATTGGACAGTTGAAATAATAAATAAATAATAAATAAATAAATAAATAAATAAAATAAATAAATGTTGTAAACCCATATTAAACAAGGATTAGATTGTGTTGTAGTCAGGCTGCTGGCTCCTTCTGCAGGCATTTGTTAAAATACATGAACATTAGTTGTACAATACAATACATCAACTGGCCAAATCCGGCCCGCCAATCACCTCCATCCGGCCCGTGGCACCCCAATCCCCCTCCTCCTCTTTTCCTGGCGGTGCGGCTAAATTTGGTTAGATACATGGCTGCAGTGCAGCTGTACGGCTATATACGGGCTAATAATGCGTTTCATGGATTCTCATCCGTGGAAAGCGCCACTTCCGGTATTTTACCGGTTACTCGACACGGGCAAATTAATCAAGGATTTTTTTTTTAAATTGAGTATTCGAATTTATTCGAGGAATCGTTACAGCCATACTGTAAAGCTGTATGTGCAATGTAACGTGGTGCTACTACTTGGAATTAACATGTTAATGGAAATTAACATTTTTATGGAAAGCTACACTATTTTGAAAATGGCACTATATATGCACTGTTCGTACCATGCACGCTCCTCTGACTGACTTGAGAAACATTTTCCGTGTGAATATTTCAGCAGTTATTATGTGTGTCCCGTATTTCTGTCGACTGAACCAGCGATACCTATCATTCGTGAATTAATCATTCTTTTGTATCGATTCTTTCTTTTCCGTGAATTGGCCAAACACACTTGCATAATGATCGGAAACTTTTTGGATTCGTTCGGACCGCTCTGTCACTGAATCGTCTCAAGTTGTTTCTCGGTCAGTGACAACAAATACAGAACAAATAGTGCTGTTGTCATGTGTTTCACTAGTTTACTTTGAACTACGCAGCACAGCCTAGTGGATAACGGAACGAAAGCTTAAAGGAGCTCTGTTTATTCCCGGTCCTGGATACCATTATTAAACAGCGTTGCGACAACTAGTGAAAAGCGGTTCAATTCGACACACACTTTACAACTTTACTCGTTTACAAACTACAAATCACTCGATGATTAAACTAGTTTTAAATCAGATGAAACAGACTTAACATTCCCAACCAGGCTGATGAGGAAAACAGGAAAAACGTGCCATGAATGAAGATAGAACACTTTTAAATCCCAAAATCACCACTCTTACAAACATTTACCATGAATGAACTGTAGTAAATTACCATGGTTTGTGAAATGTGGAATATTTATATTGAAAACTGTTATAGCCATTTATATTGCAATATATTTATTAGGTGGGTAGGGGAATATGTAATTCATGTCTTTGTTAAGGTGTAGTTTGTACCAGTGTTTAGGCAGTACCAGTGTTTGTTTTATAGGCCTATATAACATATCATAATATAATATAATTTGACAGTGGTAGTGAGTAGCCATGTATGGTTTACCTGTGGTTACCAAGTCTCACTGTGAGAATATTTTAATTTAAGCCTAATAGTTAATAAAATAATTTTTACCAATAAGACTTGCCTGGAACGCTACAAAGTCGTGAGTCGTGGTTTGAAGTCGTGACTTACGGGCTCAGAAACCTGCCTGGAATGCAGCATAAGTATCCGGTGATTTGGGAGAAGAACAGGGCAACTTTATAGTTGCTGCTTGCCTTACTCACAGTATGTAATATGGATCTGAATATAATGCGTCTTCTAATTATAATGGAAAGTATTATTATTGCAGCTTCCTTAGACATCAATGTATATTTTACAAACTCTTAATGTATTGTTACTAGTGCTTATGTGTATTTAAATATCTGAAACCTAATATACACCACCATGTGGTTGAAAACACTGAATAGTTGTGCTAAATGCCAAGCACTGAGTGCATCTGTCTCTGGCTCAGCATCAGCGCCCGTGCGTGGAGGGGGAGGAGTGTTCGATTACTCAAGGAATCGTTAGAATAATCTAACAATTACTCGATTATCAAAGTAATCGTTAGTGACAGCCCTACTTTAAAATGGTTCATAGATTTGTTAGCTTCAGTGTAATTAGCTATGTTTTGTTTGTAGCCTGTAGCTACACTTCTTATTCTAGCTACGTTTTCAAAAGATTAGCTTGACTGTAGTTTGACTACTTTAAATTATGAGTAGCTTGTATCTACAAACTACAGTTTCAAGTAGCTTCCCCAGCTCTGAAGTAATTTAAAGCTACACAATGTAACATTATTATTATTATTAAAAGAAAAACAAAAGTTATTAAAGAGAGTATACAAAAATCCCTCATCTGAACCATGTATTTACTGACTACACTTGATTGATTCTAGATTCTAGAACGATTCTAGAGTTGTCAGATGTCAGGATGGATTTTGCAGGAATGGAGTAAAGTAGCTTCACCTGTCAGTAGCATGACCCTGTTTTTTTTTTTTTTTTTTTGGTCACAATGAATGAGAAAATTTGACTATGGATCATTTAAAACAGCAAAACTCTTGAGAAAATGAAAGCTTGTTTCCACCACGGACTAAAAAAAAATGTAATTGCGAATTTTTATCTCTGACTTTTGTTTCCCCCTTGCAATTCCGAGTTTAGATATTAACTATAATGTGTGTATATATAATCTTGCAAACAAGTGCAAACTAAGTGATAGTTTAAGTTTAATTAAGTTTATGATATTAGTAATATCTATGATATCTAATATCTATATCTAATAGATCAACATTTCAACATTATAATCAGAAATGTTTCTTGAGCATCAAATCAGCATATTAAAATGATTTCTGAAGGATCATGTGACACTGAAGACTGTAAAATATATTAAACATAAAATGTTTATTTTAAATTGTAAAAATATTTCATATATATATATATAAATATAATATAATATAATATAATGTATGTGTGTGTGTGTGTGTGTAAGTTAATATATATTAGGGCAGAAATGTTTGGCAAATAGTTCAGATTGTATTTTGTAGCTAATAGTTCTCAGGCCAGGCCTCTGGCTGGCACAAGAGTCTGTTGGCAGGACTTATATCTCAGGCCTAGATTTGGCCGATGGGCCGCTCGGCTCTGCCAGAGGTTTTTCATCTTGCTTCTCGGCAGGGCTCCCCAAACAACACTTGTTTACAAACACACGGCCTGTTGAGATCTTCGTGTTGGCAGTGATTTGGGGCCGGAGCGGAGATGACCTTTCTTACCCAGATGAAAACTAAAGCCCGGCATGCTAACTTCAATCAAATTACATGCAAATATTTGCTTGGAAGATTTTGCCTACACAAAAACCAATATTGCCTGGAGTCACTGTGGCAACGCCAGGAAGTGATGCTGCTCACACTAAGCTGGATTCTTGTTTGACAACTGCGATTAAGCTAAAGCAGCTCGTCTGTGTGAAATAAAAGACAAAAATAGTTCGCTACATGAGTTTGGTGTGGAAGTAGTGACATTCTTGCTGTTTCGTGATTCCACGGCTGGCACAGATTTCGAGCCTTTCTGAGTTAGAAGATTCTCACACTAGATAAAGGCAACACTTCCCATTTGGAGGCATTAATCAGAGTGCTATCATCACACTTCTTCTGACACGTTTCCCGCAGATTGCATCTGTTAATGAACTGAGAGGCAGCACTTTGGCGGGACCTTTGCACTGTGAGTTGTCATTGGTGACAAGACTGTTGAGGACTTTATTACCTTTACATTGTATAGTTAACAGTATTTTGCAACTCGCTGTTTGGCAAGTGTTCTGAATCTTTGGCCATTTAGAAATGTAAAAGATCATTTTCAAGCTGTAAAATAAACACTATAAGGATTTATCACATTTATTAGATGGTCCACAATTTACTCAGTGAAGCTTGTTAAATGAAATCTGCTAAATGGATTTGCATATCAAATGGGTTTTATACTTATAGGTAAATTAAAGTATGATCGAATTAGTCCAAAATACATTGAAAAACTGTAATTGATTCAGTGGGACGTTTCATGTACAGTACAGTAAAATACTGTTAAATGTAAAATTTTTGGAAGTGAAAAAGATCAAGTGATCTTATAAGTTACAGTGAAAAACTGTAATTGACATTCCCAAGATTCCCTGTGTGACACTTCACAGTTTATGGTTTTTCGTTGAAATAAGTGTTACTACTTAGTTTTTTTTTTTTGTTTGTTTGTTTGTTTTTGTTTTTGTTTTGTTTTCTTTCATTCTTTTTCTTATCAGTTATGTACATTAGGGTTTTATGTTACATCTTTTATTGTTAAATTGATGTTTATTGCATCATTTCATGTCTGTGTTATCATGATGGTGTTTGTGTGTATGACACTGTGTTAATCTTCTATATATTAATATTTATTTCAGCTTGTGGAAGAGCTTTATAGTGGCTTTCAGTATATTACAAAGGTATGAGAAAAAAATTTAATAATATGGTGTATTAACATTATTTCGGCTTTATCCCATAAAATGTACAGTTCCTTCAGAAGATTTGGATTAAACCACTATTTTCACTTTTGCATGAAAATTTTGGTTGGCCTTTTATGGGATGGACAAAAATGACGAGAGAATATTAAAAATATCTTCACTCTGAATATAAACAAAAGTCTTATGGGTTTGGAACAACATGAGGGTAAAAAAAAAAATAAATAAATAAATATATATATATTATAATTCTGTCATAATTTTATATATATATATATATATATATATATATATATATATATATATATATATATATATATATATATATATATGACAGAATTATAATATTTTAGCATTATTTATATACTATTACGAATATTTATTAATAGTTTGAATTGACATTAATTTTTATATTTTCAGTATTCATTCTAATTTTAGTTTGTTTTAGTAATTTTATGTGCTTTTGTAAAATTAGTTTACATTTATGAGTTTTAGCTCTTCAACTTAAATATTCAAGGCAACATGACTAATTTTTAAAGGGTTAGTTCAATCAAAAATGAAAATAATGTCATTTATTACTCACCTTCATGTCGTTCTACACCCATAAGACCATTGTTCATCTTCGGAACACAAATTAAGATATTTCGATTAAATCTGATGGCTCAGTGAGGCCTGCATTCGCAGCAATGGTACTTCCTCTCTCAAGATCCATAAAGGTACTAAAAAAAATCAAAATAATGACTTTCCAACAATATAGTGATGGGCCGATTTTAAAACACTGCTTCGGAGCTTTACGAATCAAATCAGTGATTCGGAGCGCCAAAGTCACGTGATTTCAGCAGTTTAGCTGTTTGATAGGAAATCTGAATCACTGATTTGATTCGTAAAGCTCCGAAGCAGTGTTTTGAAATCGGCCCATCACTATATTGTTGAAAAGTCATTATTTTGTTTGTTTTTTTGGAGCACAAAAAGTATTCTTGTCACTTTATAATATTAATGTAGAACTACTGAATTCACATTAACTGTTTTAAATATGTTTTTAGTATCTTTACAAATGTAGGTAAGTACCATTGCTGGCAATAGAGGCCTCACTGAGCCATCGGACTTAATCAAAATATCTTAATTTATGTTCCGAAGATGAACAAAGGTCT
This sequence comes from Hypophthalmichthys molitrix, assembly GCA_037950675.1. Taxonomy (NCBI): domain Eukaryota; kingdom Metazoa; phylum Chordata; class Actinopteri; order Cypriniformes; family Xenocyprididae; genus Hypophthalmichthys; species Hypophthalmichthys molitrix. The sequence goes on from CM075501.1 coordinate 26,333,732, forward strand.
TACAGGTGTAGAACGACATGAGGGTGAGTAATAAATGACATTATTTTCATTTTTGGGTGAACTAACCCTTTAAGTTATGACGTGTGAATTACAGGCATTCTAATTGTTTGGAAATCTGCAAGTCATTCTGTAGGAAAAGATTTTGGGTGGGCCTACCTGTATGTTTGGATATATATTCTCACTTTCTGTCACACCCCATGACTATTTTGTTTGATTGATCCCCTGCTGATGTTTTTGTTTCGTGCCATCACCAATACAGATCACAATTCCCTGTGCTGACCTTAAGGATTATTGAGAATCAATAACTCAAAGGGCCGCGTCTCCCGCTTGACTGAAAGTCAAACATTTAACAGGCTGCCAGAGCGTTTAAGTGGCCCATCTACCCTCCACAATACCTCTCTTTCCCTGCAGGCCTGCAGATCAGGTTGCCATAGTATACCATTTCAGGCTTTTAAGATAGGAATGATTACAGTTTTGTCTGGGCAAAAAGGATACAGTTACTCTTTGTTTGGGAGAAAGAGGATGGGGGAAAATACTTTTCTTTGCTTTCTATGGTGAGGTTCTGTTGAGCTATTGGATCAGCGCTTGAAGGATTGTCCAAAGAACTTAAACGCGTTTTATCTCTGGGACACAGTCCGACACTTCTGTTAAGGAATATAAAGCTGGGTTTGATTTCAGCGGTCCACATATAGACAGATAGGGGCTTTTTTCTCATATAAGTGACACTAAATACAGTAATATGGGAGGAAAGGTGGGGGAGAAATTTAAAGTTTTAGTTCACTTTATCTGTAAATTCTACACAGGATGTGGGTTTTACAGTATGAGCTTTTCTTATAATTCTTACAGTGCAACGACAGAGTAATGAACTAGTGTCAAGTCTCAAAATTATATAATTTACAGTGGCCCTAAATATGATGCATACTTTGGACACTTTAGGTACAAAATATAAGACTTTTCCAGTTTGTATGATAATGTAGTTTAGGAAAAGGATAAGTTGACCCAATGAAATTCCGTCACCCTCATGTTGTTCCAAACCCATAAGACTTTCATTTATATTTTAAATAAAGAGATATTTTTAATATTCTCTCATCATTTTCTGTCCATCCATCGAAAGTACACAGAACCAGAATTCTCAAGCTTAAAAAGTACATAAAAACCTCATAAACGTAATACATAAGAAATAAGTGGTTTAATCCAAATCATAATATAATTGCTTTATATTATGAAAACAATTATCTAAATATTGGTTTGAAAGAACATGAGGGTGAGTAAATGATGACAGGATTTTCACTTTTGAGTGAACTATCCCTTTAAGCTGTAGAGTTCAGGGTTTGTTCATACACTGTAAAACAGATAAATGAAATTTTCAAAAAAAAATCTAAAATCTTAAATCTAAAATTGAAATATACATTTCATGAACTGAAATAATGTTAATATACCAAATAACTATTTATTATTTATATATATATATATATATATATATATATATATATATATTTTTTTTTTTTTTTTTTTTTTTTACTTCATAATAATCAAAATGTATCACAAGTAGCTCTTCCACAAGCTGGTGTAAATACTAATATATAGAAGGTCCACATCTTACCTCACAGTAACACACATAAAAAAATAAATAAATAAATAAAAAAAAAACATTTTTGTAACAACATAAGATGTACCATAAAACCCTTATGTATATAATGTAACTCATAAGGAAAAAAAAAAAAAAAAAAAAAAAAAAGTAACAGTTATTTCAATGAATAAAAACTTCAACTGTGACGTGTCATACAGGAAATTCTGAGAATGACAGTTTACGGTTTTCACTGTAACTTATAAGATCACTTGATATTTTTCACCTCCAAAAACTTTATATTTAACAGTATTTTACTGTAAAATTACAGTACATGAACATCCCATTAAATCATTTACAGTTTTTTCAGCATATGGGTGTGATTAATCGCAGTTAATTACAGAAAAATTCGTTATTTTTGTAATCGATTGACAACACCCTCGTTTTAATGTTCTTTTTGTTCTGTTGTTCCTGTGTTCATAGTTCCTGTGCTTAGTTCCTGCTTCCTCAGTTCCCTAGAGGTTACAAAGTAGTTCCTTGTTTGTTACTATGGGTACTTATTTAGTCCACCTGTGTTTTGTTTTTAGTTCTAAGAATAGGTTTTGTATAATAAAGTATTTCTGCACTTAGATCCTCTACTCCACTCTTCCCCAACCTGCACCATGACAACATATAGCCATTTCAGGTTGTGCATTACAGTGATTTTAAGAAAAATCCCACTTACCCTGTGTAATACTTTAGTTTCAACCCAGCATTGAAACAGAAATTTCAACCCAACATTTCAAAGCCGGTCTTGCCACATATAGTTTGAACTCCATTTAAATTGTAAAACTATAACTGTTAATATTTAATTTATTGTAAGTATAGTATCAGTCAAACTGTTTTATAGACAATTTAATATACACTATAAAACAGTTTAATTCATGTTGAGAGTGATGTCATATGTGGGACTTTATGAGAAGGAGGTAAATCAGGATAGATTTTGCTTTGCATTATTTTGTCTGCAACAATTAGGTTGCACAAACATTAAAGTACATCATTGCCTGAATCCACTTTCAAAGCAATCAACTAGTTAAGATGAAAGACATTCTCTCTGATTGTCTCTACCACTGAAGTTTTCTGAATTGTTTTTTCTCTGAACAGTATGAAACACATTAAAGTAATTAGCACAATATATTTCATTTAATTAGAATTGCTAAGGGGATGGACTTATCAAAAATAACTCTCAAATTTATAGACTTAGAAACTTTCAAATTAAATTTACAGCACATTGCATCAGGACTTCACTGCATCATGCAAGAAAATACATTTTCTGCTTGATTTGATGAAAAATAGTAAAGTGAGATGTAACTGTTTTGTTCCCAGCTCCGTCTCCTATAACCGTGGTGAAGAAAGGCAAGACAGCGAAGAATAGCATCACAGTATCCTGGCAAGAACCTGACCGACCCAACGGCATCATACTTGAGTATGAGATCAAGTATTTTGAGAAGGTAAATCTGCATGGTTAAAGATTACATTTGCATATGTTCATATCACATTTCACCTTAAAACAAAGAAACAACATTCTATAGGCTACATCATACAGTGAGTTGTTAGATTTTAGTTGACTAAATCTACTGTAAATATAGTCAACTGTAATCTAATGGGTTTAGTTAAACTGTAATGCATCAATTAAGCATTTTTCTAAAAAAAAAAAAAAAAAGAAAGAAAGAAAAAAAAATCAAACTCATTGTATATACTCATGAAGAAAACATATATTAACCTGTTAATAGAAATAATATTAAGGTTTGAACATCCAATACAGACACAGATTTAACTGCTGTGACATATAACGTCTTTATCTTAAAATTAAATAAAACCACTTCTCATAAAGAAACAAGAACATGGTCTTCTTTTCAATTAATGATATATGCATTCTTTATAACAACTTGCATAAAACTTGCATATCTTCATTCTTTCAAGCAGACATATTTACTTGTATAAATTAAATATAGATTAATCCTTATTAAATCTATTAAAGTGATTGAGTCAAGAGCATTGAGGGATTTACTCTTTTTCTTTTGTTGTTTGATTAACATTAGTGATGGACAGCAGCAGGTTATTAAACTGCTCTTACTTTAAGAACTAATGCACGGATCCAATACACTGATACATATCCTATATTTCCCCAACTGTTTACATTCACTTAAGACATAACCAACTGCGTTTACGTGAATACTCGCCAAAACTGACATTTTGACATTTGTGTGTATTTGTCAGTTCAAGCACGAAAAGATGCAAAAGAGAACTCAATTCAGCACTCGCGCACTGACGCCTGTGTGCACATAGAAAACCGGACTGAATTGAGCTCTCTTTTGTGTCGTCATGCTTTTTTCAGATTTATCCATGCTTCTGCTCTTCTCTTTCTCCCAGACATTTACATTTTTGAACGTTTTATGAGACATGCAGCAAGTGTATGCCAACTCATGTCCCGCCTGGTAGATCAGCACGTTACAATTCAAATTTGCGCATCTACCACGCAGGACATCATTCTGACTGGATCTCTTCCCAAACCATCCCTTCCTAAAATGTTGGTCTCGTTTTTAATTGTTGATGAAAATGTCAATAGAGTTTTGCCATAGTTTTGTCATTTGTCATTTTTATTTTTATCTCGATTTTGAAAAAATGCAGTTGATGAAAATTATGGCAAAAATTATTCATCAACAAAATTAACACTGAGCTCTGGTTGTGATTGCATGGAATAGAATGACCAGTATATCACTGATACGTCTGTACAGCAACATGAGGCTGACTAGACATTGAGAGAATTATTCCTCTAATGAAGTGACGTTACCAGCAGCAGGGTTGTCGTTGAGTGTCTCATCAGACCCCCCACTGGCGACAACCCTCACAAAGCCTGAAACTAAATCCCCTCTCCGATCGCCATCTCTGATTGCTCCTCACCTTGCAGCATTTTCCGGCTGCTTTGTTGAGCCATTTAAAGACAGAATTTGGCTGAAAACGAGCCTTAGCTCCTCATGACCTCAGTGTTTTGGCCGTTCTGTGAAACACTGATACGATGCACTTAGAAAAAGAAAAAGCTATGACGCCCCACACCCGGTCATATGAAAGCTAATGGACGGAGCACTTAACACAGGGCTTTAAAACAAAGCCAATGAAGACCATGAAAGCGATCCTCTCTACTGGCCCCAACACACACACTTTGCCATTCTCTCATGGGATGCAAGGCCTTTATCCCTGGTTCTTCCCCTCTCTGACCATTTTTGTCTTCTCTTGTCTTCTGGTGGCTCTATAGGATCAGGAAACAAGCTACACCATCATAAAGTCAAAGGAGACAGATGTTTTGGTTGATGGCCTTAAACCTTCTTCAGCATACATCTTTCAAATCAGAGCACGCACCTCCGCAGGCTACGGAGGCTTTAGTCGCCGCTTTGAGTTTGAAACCAGCCCTTACTGTGAGTCAAACAGGATTTTTTTTTCTTTTTTTCCCTCATGAATTGATGAGCTATGTTCATAGTAATTGTAAAATTGTACATGCACTGTAAAAAGGAATTGTTGAGAAAACCTGAAAGTTCAACCCAACTTTATACATTCAGATTTTTAGGTTCTCTCAAGTAACACTAATATGTTTGAATTTGTTTGCTCATTCAGTGCAAAATGCCTCATTGAATTGATGTGCAAGCACTCATATCTTGAACTTGTAATATGATTATGTTTTACCATTAGTAAATAATCTAGTTAATAGGACCTTTTGAGTCATAAATGCTAAGAGATATTTAACAATAATCATATCAATAGAAATCACTTTTGGCCACTACCATATGATTGTGTTACTAATTGAAATCTGTAGTTCCCTCAGTGTATTTAGTGGCTGAATAAATCATTTTGCATTCACGAACAAATTCAAATTGACAACAAATTAGTGAAATTAGTGACAATTATGCAGCGCCCCTAAAGGGACATGGTGGGGGGAAAAATATGAGTTCCCTCTCAAAAACTTTTGCGTTCCCCCCAAGAAACGTTGTGCTCGCTTGCAAAGAACTCAAATGGTTTGTAGGGGAAAAGTTTCTCAGGGAATGCAAAACATTTGGGAGAGAACAAAAAGCATTGACATATAATTTTTCGACCTTTTGGTTTCTCTTCTCTCTGCTTCAGCAGTAGCGGCCTCCAGTGAGCAGGGTCAGGTGCCCATCATCGCTGTAGCTGTTACTGTGGGCATCATCCTCATTGCACTGGTCACAGGTTTCCTGATGAGTGGAAGGTAAGAACACACCACAACAAAATACCAAGCCAAGTAGCATTTATTCGAAGGTAAACGTGAAGAACATGTCGCTGGATCAAGTCAAGTCAAGTCACCTTTATTTCTATAGATCTTTGAAACAATCTGTATGGTATAAAGTAGCTTTACAATGATAACAGGAAAATAATTCAATGATACAAACAGAGTTCAATTTAGTTTTACAATAGCTGTCATTGTTCAGTTGAAGTCAGTTCAGTGTTGATTCAGTTCCATTGTAAAGACCATAAATTATTAAATTAGTTCATTTAATCTATAAACCAGTTCTTCAGAAAACAGTGATGCCGTCATCCAGCTCAGTTCAGTTCTTTGTTGATCCTGAACAACATTTCAATCAACCAATTACATTTGAGGGACAAGTTTACAGTTTATCATATTTCAGCTTTCAACCAGGGTTAGGTGTTTCTACATCTGTTATTCACCTATCATTTCCCTCTGATTTTATGGAGAAGTTATGGGTAGGGTTATGTTTAAGGCTAGAGACTAAATTTTCAGACAGGAATGTTGGAGGATCAAGAAAATATGTTGATCCAGGAACATGTCTTTCTTGGCAAAATCACAGTGACCTTTATTTGAAGGATAGCACAATCCAAAGCAAAACATTTCTCGATTTGTGTTTGCTTTTAATTAAGTGATATGGTTTGTCTTATATGATAACTAGTAGGCTTCAACAACTAATTGATAATGAAAATAATTGACAGTGATTATCAATTAATTGCAATAAATAAACAATAATCCTGTGTATTTATAAGATGGCTGTATATTCCTAAACCCTGGAAAATTATCTTATTTGCATATTTGCTGTGTCAGTGTCATTGAAGGATGCAACATGTGATATGTTTACATTAATGCTCTAGCATTTTGTTGGACATTAAATGTATATTTAAAATGAGACATATAACGCAAGTGTTACAATCACAGAAGGGCAGAGACACTGGACATATTAAAGTAAGGTGTTTATTTTCACAACCAGATGAACAAAACTTAAGCAGGTGAGTGAATGGTAAATCTTCAGGTGAATGGTGATAAATGGAATGGTAATACTGTCCTTTGTTTTGTAGGTGAAGGATGAAGGTTTAATGCAGGTTTCCAGACACAACAACGGAGCTGGACTTAGCATATGAAGATGATGCACACAGGAGGAGAACAGGGGACAAACTGGAGACAGGTAAGTAATCCAACGGAGTCCTTGAGGTAAGCATACAGGTAAGATGCTAACAAAACCGGACAATGAGCGTGTGTGAAAGAGAGTCCTTTATACTGCTGGTGATGAGTGTGCTGATGACGTGCAGTTGTGCGTGATTAGTATTCCGGTGACAGGGTGCGCTGTGATTGGGATTGCGTTTCTGTGACAGTACCCCCCCCGGTGGTCGGCCTCTTCCACGCGGTGCAGGTCTGTCAGGATGGTTAGCGTGGAATGTGTCGAGCAGGTTGGGGTCGAGTATGTCGTTTCTAGGAACCCATGAACGTTCCTCAGGGCCGTAACCTTCCCAGTCCACCAGATACTCCAGAAGGCCACCACGACGCCGGGAGTCCAAGATGTCTTGCACTTGGTAGGCAGCGCCGTCTTCAAGGAAGAGAGGAAGGGGGGGTTGCGTGTCATCGCCAGGCTCTGTGGAAACAGAAACAGAGGGGTCGTGAGGTTTGAGGAGTGAAACATGGAAGGTAGTGTGAATCCTGTACTCAGGGGGGAGCTGGAGTTGATAAGTGACAGGATTGATCTGCTTCACAATTGTAAAGGAGCCAATAAATCTGGGACTTAACTTCTTGCACGGCAGGCGCAGCCTGATGTCCCTGGTGGACAGCCAGACCTTCTGTCCTGGCTGGTAGTTGGGAGCGTTGGAACGACGAAGGTCGGCTGTCATCCTGCATCTGCACAGTGCCCGTTGGAGTTGGTGATGAGCAGAGTCCCAGACCCTCTCGCTCTCTCGGAACCAGTAGTCGACAGCAGGAAAGTCCGATGGTTCCCCTGACCAGGGGAACAGTGGGGGGTTGGTATCCGAGTACGCACTGGAAGGGTGCGAGACCAGTGGTGGATTGCCGCAGGGAATTCTGTGCGTACTCGGCCCAACCCAGGAACTGGTTCCAAGAGTCCTGGTGGCCCTGACAGAAGGTACGAAGGAAGCGGCCAATCTCCTGGATCTTCCGCTCTGTCTGCCCGTTCGTCTGAGGGTAGTATCCAGACAAGAGGCTTACGGTCACACCTAGGAGAGAGAAGAAGGCTTTCCATACTCTGGAGATGAATTGGGGCCCTCTATCTGACACGATGTCCTCCGGGATTCCGTAGTACCTGAAGATATGGTTGAACAAGAGCTCAGCAGTCTCCATTGCAGTGGGTCCAGGTCCAGGTGATGGGGCTTACTATGAGTTTCTCGGGTAGGATGGGTTCATGTTCTTCAGTGTTTTCTTCGGGACTGTACAGACGGGATAAAGCATCAGCCTTGACATTCTTTGGACCGGGACGATAGGAGATTGAGTGAAATTGAACCTAGTGAAGAAAAGCGCCCACCGCGCTTGTCTTGGATTGAGTCTTTTTGCATCACAGAGATATTCTAGGTTCTTATGATCAGTCAACACGAGGAATGGATGTTGAGCTCCCTCCAACCAATGCCTCCACTCTTCCAGGGCCAACTTGATGGTGAGAAGTTCCCTGTTGCCGATGTCATAATTCACTTCCGCCGGGTTGAGTTTGCGGGAGAAAAAGGCACATGGATGGAGTCTACTAGGGTTCCCCTGCTGCTGAGACAGGACTGCTCCAACTCCGACTGTAGAAGCGTCCACTTCCACAATGAATGGTTTGTATGGGTCGGGGTGAATGAGGAGAGGAGCAGTGGTGAAAGCTTTCTTCAAGGTCTCGAAGGCGTTGGTGGCAGCTGGGTTCCAGGACAGAGACTTGGGCCTATTGCGGAGGAGGTTGGTGAGTGGACTGGAGATGATACTGTAGTTCTGGAGAAAGCAACGATAGAAATTGGCAAATCCTAGGAAACGTTTAAGTTCTTTAACTGTGGATGGTTCTGGCCAGTTCTTGATGGCTTCCACCTTCCCCTCGTCCATCCGGATGCCACTGCTATCAATGTTATAGCTAAGGAACTGCACTGAGGGTTGGTGGAAGGAGCATTTCTCTGCCTTGAGGAACAGGTGGAACTCCCTCAGGCGTTGCAGGACCTCCGCAACGTGCTGCCGATGTTCGGGAGTAAATGAGGATGTCGTCGATGTATACCAGAACTGACTTGTGCAGGAACTCCCGGAGCACCTCATGGATGAAATCCTGGAATACGGAGGGGGCGTTGACTAATCCATACGGCATGACGAGATACTCGTAGTGGCCAGTAGGGGTCACAAAGGCAGTCTTCCACTCGTCCCCCTCACGTATCCAGATGAGGTTGTAAGCGCTGTGGAGGTCCAACTTGGAGAAAACAGTGGCACCTCTGAGATGTTCCAGAGCAGCCGGGACGAGAGGAAGGGGATAACGGAACTGTAATCTTGTTGAGGGACCGGTAATCGATGCAAGGTCGCAAGCCTCCGTCCTTCTTAGCCACGAAGAGAAAGCTCGAAGCAGCAGGGGAAGTAGACGGATGGATGTAACCTTGGTCCAAAGCCTACTTGATGTATTCCTCCATGGCCTTCTCCTCCGGTAGTGACAGAGGGTAGATCTTTCCTCGGGGCGCTGGCTCACCCGGAAGCAGATCGATGGCACAGTCCCATGGCCGATGTGGAGGCAGCTTAGAGGCTCTTTTAGGGCAGAAGACATCACTGAAGTGGGCGTAGCATGGTGGAACAGACCACTTCTCGACAGGGCTCTCGATGGAGTTGGCACAGAGGGAGAGATGCATGGAGCGTGGAGAAGACGGTTGAGGTAGGGTCGAGAAGCAGGTCTGGAAGCAGTTGTTGCCCCACTTCAGGATCTCACTGGTCTTCCAAGAGATGACAGGGTTATGCTGCTCCAACCATGGGCACCCTAGGATCACGTCAGCAGTGGACTTCTCCAGAACCAGCAGATGGAGTTGTTCGATGTGAAGGATATCAACTTGAATGGGTCCGACAATATGACTGACTTTTCTTCGACAGAAGGGCCTTCCAGTTATTGAATGGATCTGGTATGTGGACGGCGTGTTAGCTGTCTTGAGCTTGAGCTGGCGGCAGAGGGCGCCAGAGATGAAATTGCCAGCTGACCCTGAGTTGAGGAGGGCACGGACTAGAATAGAAACATCAGCAGCAGTAAGGTTCACAACAATGGTGAGTGGCTTCATGGAATTCATAGGAGGGAGAATGGCACTCACCATGGGACGAGGAGGACGGATGGGGCATGCCGAGAGTAAATGCCCAGAAGCTCCACAGTATAGACATAGTCTCAGGGTCAGCCGCCTCTGCCGCTCAGTAGGTGTCAGCCGATTATTGTCGATTTGCATGGGTTCGTTGGCTGGCTCTGGAGGGCTGACGGATTCAGGTCGGCGGAGGGATGTTGGAAGCTCAAGCTGGCCCTGGTGCTCTTCGAGACACGACTGCATACGAGTGGCGAAGCGTACAGACAGCTGGATGAAGCGTTTGAGCCCGATGGTGTCCTTCTATGCAGCGAGATGCAACCGCACATGTGGATTCAATCCTTGATGGTAAGTGGTGAGAAGAGATTGTTCGTTCCATCCACTGGCAGCTGCAAGCGTCCTAAACTGCAGAGCATATTCATTCACGGTCATAGATCCTTGTTTTAAATGATAAAGTTGCTCACCAATTGATGAATCCCATGCAGGTTTTCCAAAAACTTCCTTGAAATGGGAAATAAAACTGGTGAGTGACTGGGTTACCGCATTCCAGAGCGTTTCAGCCCATCAGAGCGCTTTGCCGCTTAACTGTGAAATGATGAACGCCACTCTCGAATGATCATCCGGGTACAGGTGCGGTTGCATCTCCAGGACCAGCGAGCACTGTAGCAGGAATCCATTGCAGTCCTCTGCTGATCCTGAGAAGGGCGCCGGTTTAGCCATGGGACTGGCGTATGCTGGTGGTGAAGGAGAGGTGCTGGGTTGTGCGGAAGTGATCGCTGGAGGACTGGCGTTGAATGTGTGCCGTATGGCGTCGGCGAGCTCTTGAAACGGGTCCGTGTTGCTCATGCTGGAGTGAGTCGGTTAGAAAGGGCAGAGACACTGGACGTATTAAAGTAAGGTGTTTATTTTCACAACCAGATGAACAACACTTAAGCAGGTGAGTGAATGGTAAATCTTCAGGTAAATGGTGATAAATGGAATGGTAATACTGTCCTTTGTTTCGTAGGTGAAGGATGAAGGCTGAATGCAGGTTTCCAGACACAACAACGGAGCTGGACTTAGCACATGAAGATGATGCACACAGGAGGAGAACGGGACAAACTGGAGACAGGCAAGTAATCCAACGGAGTCCTTGAGGTAAGCATACAGGTAAGATGCTAATGAGACCGGACAATGAGCGTGTGTGAAAGAGAGTCCTTTATACTGCTGGTGATGAGTGTGCTGATGACGTGCAGGTGTGCGTGATTAGTATTCTGGTGACAGGGTGCACTGTGATTTGGAGACGGTGGAGCCTGGTGTTTCTGTGACAGCAAGTAATTACATTTTTATTTTTTGGAGGCCAACATTGGGCAGGATGTAGAATTTTTTTTTTTTTTTTTACAAAATAAAACAGTACAAATAAAATATGCCTTAAAAAAACAATTAACCATATACACAACTGACAGATTAATTGATTATCAACAGATAATCTGTTAGTTGTAGCTCTAATCACAAGGTTTTTTGTTTGTTTGTTTTTAAATGTTTCTGGCTGTCAAACATTAATAGTACATGTTCATAGTTATTTGAGCAACCTCTGTCATCAGAAAGAAGCCACCTAAAATGCAGAAATGATTCTAAAGGTCACAAAAAAAAAATACAAGTAATGTTTTAATCTGTATTAAAATGCAATATATATATATATGTGTGTGTGTGTGTGTGTGTGTGTGTGTGTGTGTATACAGTATCATCACTTTATTTACAGCCATATCAATACATTTGAGCATGTAAACTGATGTAGCTGTCAGTTTTAGTTGTCATGCATTAAGCTAGTCAAAGACCTCATAGGGAGAATTACTTGCATATCTACATCTATGATCAGTTGCCCACAGTTTTACAGTGGGAAAAATATGTGCCTCCCGCTTCTTAATGTAAACAATGGTGGAAGATTTGTTTTCGCGATCACAAAATACAATGGCAGAGCTCGACGAGGAGCCAACAACAATATCCTGTTTCATACACGCTGTCCTATTTTGCATTTTCAGGCACAACATTTTAAAATGAGAAAGTAATGCATGCTATTGTCCTCACAGGCTAGAGGAAACAAACTGAGACGTGTTCTGTGTATCTATAATAAACAGCACACAATTTACTGGAATTACACTGGAAGTGCATTAGGTGTAGATATAAACATGTTCATCCTTTGTTTGCCCTTATGAAATGCTATGTTTATTCAAAATAGATTAAATATTGAGTTTAAAATTAAAAGAGATATTGACAGAACAATTATTTTCTATATCCAGGGAATATGCGTGAACTTTTATGTCATACATGTTTGATATAATTTCAGAGGCCATGACCGCAAAACATCTCCATTGTACATTTGGACACTTAACTGCATGCTATTTGCCTGCATGCTATATGCCATGACCGCAAAACATCTCCATTGTACATTTGGACACTTAACTGCATGCTATTTGCAATTAAATGAAGATGTATTATAGTTTAAATTTATATAAAATCCAATTAACTGAACTAGAGTGCTAGCTGACCCACTTAAGTAGGATTTAAGTATATAATAATATGTAATTTCATAATTACTTATATTGTATTTGAAATAGGATTAAAGTGTACTCCCGAATCTATACTGATAAGTATTTATGGTAAACTAAAATATATTTCAATGTCATTTCTATTGAAACTTGTATGCCATGTATTTAAATATATTTGTAATTACACATTTGTAATGATGAAGATCCATTTTAGTTAGCTAACCCTAACCCTTTCTTCTAGGCAGTGCTAACTAGCCAATGCTAACCTCAAAGAGTGTATACTATGCTCTTACACTATGCACTATGTACTCAACCGTCTAGTGTATGAATTGTATAAGGTTATTTTGTCATCCAGTATCAGAGTCTCACAGCCCATTTGAGTGCATGAAGTGTCCAAAATTCCACATTTTTTTATTTATTTTTTTTTTCGGTTAATTAAACGCATTGAAGTGCACTTTTTCTTTTTGGAATTTTCACTACTCATACTATTTATACTACAAAATGGCATAGAATAGTGCATACAGTTATTCGCCCTTCACCCTTGAACCGAGCCGCAGCCTTTAATTCAGTGCTGTCAGGACCTCACTGAGATTGACGATTGGCATGAGAAGACCTCAAAAAGACATCAGTGGGTGGAATTTCTTACAAGCCTCAAGATTGCCACTTGAAAGGAAGTTGGAATTGTTTAAGCAAGGGTTAGGATGTCCCGCAAGGGTGTGACGGTTTCAAGCAATTACTCTTAAAGTGTATATCAGTGTATCATGTGGGCCACAGCCTTGACACTTCCGTCACCTTTCATGTCACAGATCGTTTTGAAGCACGCTCTCCTGCAGGAAGCAATCAGGGTTGTTAATAGCCTTCTTGGCCTTACTAGGTCAAGACTTATTCATGAATGAGCTACAAGGGCACCATCAGAAGGGCTATTACAGCAAGCTGTCTGGAGAACAAGCCTTTACCAGACAGGGTTGTTAGTATAGCTGTCAGAGAACTGCAGTGATTTGAAGGTGATGGTGCAAAGATTTTGGGTTGAGTCGAGGACAATAGCTGAGAATGTACACCGGACCTTGCTTATTAAAATATTACACTTCATAATGATGTGACTTTTTCACAAACATATATTTTGTAAACCTTGATACATTTTTGATGAAAAAAAAAAAAACTTAAAAGAACAGTATTTCTTTTAAATAGAATTTTTTTGTAACATTAAAACATCACCTTTGATCCATTAAAAAAAATAACTTTATACTATTCAGAACAGTAGTTTGTCTTAGAGTTAGGATTTTGATTGTGTCAGTTAATTTGTCAGGTTGAGTGATAGCACAGAGTCCTAATTAAATTCAGCAGAAGAATGTGGAGCACAGGAAGAGGCGGGGCTTCAGGGTTGACATACTGGTCAGACTCAAACTCATTAGCTCTGCACTAGTGGTGTGAAGCATGTGTTCCTCCCCTGGGGCTGGAGCCATGCAGCCACATCCATGCTGCACACTATGGATATGACTCATAATAAAATATTAGTGTCCTGCATTTTAGAACTTATTTATATATATTTATATATATATATAAATTAAGGCTGTCAACGTTAATGCGTTAACGCATGCGATTAATTCAATATCCTTAACTTGTTAAAATAATTTGACGCATTTACAGAAGCATGTGAAATTGCGTCACAATGTAATTTACGTCATGCAGTTAGATGATCTTAAAAGTCCATGCTGATTACAGTTGCAAGAAAAAGTATGTGAACCACTTGCAGAATCTGTGAAAATGTGAATAATTTTAACAAAATAAGGGAGATAATACAAAATGCATGTTTTATTTTTATATTTGAACCCTTTACAGCAGTGACTGTATGATTTTGAGATCCGTCTTTTCACACTGAGGACTCAAACACACTGAGGGACTCAAACACAACTTTTAAAAAAGGTTCAAACATTCACTGATGCTCCAGAAAAAGAAAAAAAAACATGATGCATTAATAGATGGGGGGTGAAAACATTTGGAATTTGAAGATCAAGGTAAATTGTATTTAATTTGTCTTCCGGGAAACATGCAAGTATCTTCTGTTGATTCCGAAGGGCAGTACTAAATGGAAAAAAAAAATGATATTCAAGTGAAATAAGAAAAATTTGGACCTCTTCATCCTGTTCAAAAGGATGAAGAGGCCCCCCCTCAGTTGTCCTCCATGTGAAAAGATGGATCTCAAAATCATTCAGTCACTGTTGTAAAGGGTTCAAATATGCAAAAGATGGTGGAAAACTGAAGAATTTTTGGGACCTAGAGATTTTTTCTGAAGAACAGAGCTCAGTTTAACTGCTCAGAATAAACAAGGGACTCATGAACAACCATCACACAACAAAAAAACAGTTGTAGATCATCCAGGTAATGACATACAGTATTAAGAATCAATGGTTCACAAACGTTTGAACTGGGTCATTTTAATAAATTCAGCTATTTTTTTTTTATTTTTTTTTATGTCTTATATGTAAACATTTTTTATGTAAAATATCTTACTCAGGACAGCACTAAATAACATGCATTTTGTATGATCTCTCTTATTTTGTTAAAATTTTGCACATTTTCACATTCTGCAAGTGGTTCACATACTTATTCTTGCAACTGTATATCAGAGATGGTAGAGAGAATTATTCATTCCAATGTCTGTTTCGCTTTAAAACACGAACTCACTGTTATATTCTGTCATTGTATCTGAAGAGCCCTCCCGCATCACGCTGTTCTTGTCTGAACAGAACGTCGAAACATCCCACCACTGTATGGCCAGATGATATGAAAGCTATGTTTCTCAGCTGGATAAAGCAAACCAGCTTATTGCTATAAAAGTTTTGATGGATGAGGATTGCATAGTGATATATAATCAGTTCTAAAGTGAATGCCTTGTTTATTCCAGTTCATTGTGGCTGGAGGTTTACTTACTCAGTTCACACACACAAACACTCTGCTGGCAGATAAAACAATGATGCATTGGGTTCACTTAAGACTGCTGTCATATTGCATGTGTGCGTGTTTGGATACTCCTCTCTAGGGTATTCTTGTGCTGAAAGCAAATAAAACCATTACCAGCCCTGTATCCACTACCCCTCCTTTATTAGGCAGATTCAATTAGTAGCATTGAATCTAAAAATGAGGCAAAATGAGTTTTTTTTTTTTTTTTTTTTTTTTTCCCCTAAGAAATGGCTTAGAAAAAAAAGGAAACATGTTGTATAAAGAATAACACGTGTCTTCTTTTTCATAGACGCTGTGGCTACAGCAAAGCCAAGCAGGATCCAGATGAGGAGAAGATGCACTTTCACAATGGTCACAGTAAGTCTAACAGAAAGGGACAGACAGACACATTTGGGTTCACCCAGAGTTCAGTAGGCTAGTCTCATCCTCTCATAAGCTCCAGTCATGAGGGCAAAAGTGACGTCAAGGCAGTTCGGCATGAATGATTTTTGTTTTGACAGCACTTTTACAGCCCTCTAGTTGTTTGTATTGCTGTTATATTATGCATTTATATTAAATCCAGGGATTTCCTCTTTGAGGGGGGTGGGAGAAAAAGAGGATTTTATTTATTTATTTTTTTGCACAAAACATCCTGTGTGATTATGGTACACACATTGTAAAAACATATACATATTGCTAAAATTAAATTATTGAAAATTATTAAAAATACAATTATTCATTAAGATTTGTCAATTCTATTGTCAACCAATTAATGATGATGATAATAATAATAATAATAATAAGAATAATTGTTTTGTAATAATAATCAATTCATATCAATAGTATTAATTATTATTGTTAATATCATTAGTATTATATCAAAATTACAGCAACAAAATACAAAAAACAACAACAATAATAACAATAATCATAATGATAAAAAATTATTATTATTATTATTGTTAATTACAAAGTTATGAACTGATTGTTATGAACTACAACATGTTTTGTTAATAGTAATAATAATAATAATTATAGTATGAGTTTTGCTAATAGTAATAAATTATCATTAATAATGTTAATATTTTTAGTGTAATCAAAATTACAACAAAATAAAAAATACCAAAATTTTGTCAACATCAACGAAAACACTAACAATAATAAGAATAAAAATCAATTAAAATTAAAACAAATTAATATAAGTTATTAACATACAAAAATGGTTGATAATTGTTGATAATAACAACAACAACAACAATTATAAATTGTAATTATGATTGTTAATATTATTAGTATTAATTAGTATTATATCACAATTACAAAATACCAAAATAAAAAATGCAACAACATACAACAACAATAACAATAAAAATCATAATAATAAATACAATCACAACAAATTAATATTATTGTTTTTGTTGTTAGTAATAAATGTATTATTACTAATTGCAATGTTATTAACAACTACAACAACATTTTTTGTTAATAATAATAATAATATAATTAGTACCAGTATTTATTGGCAATAGAAGGATGACTTCCCATAGACATTCTTTATTAACTCTTTTCCCGCCAGCGTTTTTTTTTTTTTTTTTTTGAAAAAAAAAAAAAAAAGATTGCATGAAGCTAGAATAAAAGTTTGTTTTTTTTAATTAACACTTGCATGTTGGCAAGTTTCATTAATAAAAAGCAACATTTTGAACAAAAATCTGAAAACAAAATGTGTTTTTTTACAAAGAATACATAGTGCATAAGCAATGCTTTTATCGCTTGTTTCTGCTCCTTTTCAGCCTGTGTTATGATCCGGAGTTTCAGAAGATGTGTAATAGTGCCCCCTACCATATAACAGTGAAAACACAGAAAGCTGGAAAATTCCGTCAATGGCGTCGAAGTGTTGTCTCATAAATGACAGAAATTTCCATCAGTGGCGGGGAAAGATTTAAAATAAAAATGTCCCATTAGGCTACAACCACACTAACCACGTACCCAATAATACAGTGGGACGTAGAAGTGTGGCATATTTTGGCTTGTTTTTATTATGTAGTCCTAAAGCAATCCATCAATATGTTATGCTTGGCGCAGCAGGGAAGAACAAACATGGTCTCTAGAGATGAAACCTCAAACAACATCTCCTCTCGTTCCTCTATGCATCTTCTTACGTTACAAAACATAACCCAACCCAAGAGCTGTGAAGTGCCAGGAATCAACATTTTCTCCTCTTTCTCTGTTTCTTGTCCTCTCTCTCTTCATCACAGTCAAATTCCCAGCGGTCCGCACATATATCGATCCCCACACATACGAGGATCCCAACCAGGCTGTCCATGAGTTTGCCAAGGAGATTGATGTCTCCTGTATCACCATTGAGCGGGTTATTGGAGCTGGTGAGTGAGTTATGCACAAGTAAAACAAAACAGAATTCCAATTAGGTAACGTGAAATACTCACCACCTCAAAGAAAAATGTGAGATGGTTTGAAACGCCAAGTTCCAATTTGGTTTTCAGATCTCATCTTTAGGACTGAACTTGCTTCGTTGTTCACAGCATTTTGTGTGTGATGAAATCTGTTCAGACAATGGCCATCATTCATCATATGCCTTTTTCCAGTAAAAAAAAAAAAAAAATCTAAACATCCTTAAAACAATAGGCTTGGGCTAAACATTCAGTTTAAAATATTGCTCTGGAAGTGTCACACTGCAGAACGAAGCAAGTTCATACCTCAGTAGCTTTGCACTTTGTCGCTTCACAAGGGAAATCTGCCCGAGCACAATGAGGCATTTCATTGCCTGGCTCGCTCTTGCTGCGGTTCATTGATGGCTCTGCCTTCCGGTTGCAGGTGAGTTCGGTGAGGTGTGTAGCGGTTTGCTGCGGCTGCCAGGGAAAAGAGAGATCCCAGTGGCCATTAAAACTCTGAAAGCCGGTTACACAGAGAAGCAGAGGAGGGACTTCCTGGGCGAGGCCAGCATCATGGGCCAGT
The DNA here is from genome assembly GCA_037950675.1 of Hypophthalmichthys molitrix. Lineage (NCBI taxonomy): Eukaryota > Metazoa > Chordata > Actinopteri > Cypriniformes > Xenocyprididae > Hypophthalmichthys > Hypophthalmichthys molitrix. The sequence continues at coordinate 26,352,299 of CM075501.1, forward strand.
TCGACCATCCTAATATCATCCACCTGAAGGGGGTGATCACCAAGAGTGAGTGTCAGAATGTCTTTTGACATTATTACTGAAAATTATTGCATGTTATCTTTGTTTCAGTGTTATGACTGATTCAAAGTCGGAAAGATTATTTAGCTTAAGATCAGTTCAGTATGAATAATTATTATTCGTAATGTAGTGTTGCCAATAGCACGTTCTTTTGCCAGGGGTGAAGACCCCTCTTGTAATCCTTACGGGGCGTTCACACCAGACGCGACTTGCACGAATAAATCGCGCTATTCGCGCGTAGTTGGACGCTTGAACATTTTGAGTTTACTTGCTTCATTTGCGTGTGAAATTCACTTCACAACAGACGCGACATGCGTCATGTCTGCCAGGCGGCAGTCTCAATATGTGTGTATATATATATATATATATATATATATATATATATATATATATATATATATATATATATATAGCTCAAATTGAGTAAAGAGCGTTTTTTACAACTTACCAGATTGTCTGACCTCCTCACTCACTTTCTTCCAAGCAAGATCCTTTTTATTCTTGTTTCTATAAAAGTACGAAGATGTATCGTACAGCTCCGGGTATCCACATACAGCGAAGATGATTTTGTCCTCCATTGTTGTTTCGGATTTCTGCCTCCGCTCGCTACATCGTAATCACGTCACTGCTAGAGCAAGCTCCTGATCGGTTAACGCGGCACGAATATTCACCAAAAGTGCGTCAAACACCTGAAACGCTCAATTCGCGCCGCAGGATGTCTATTCGCGTCTTTGCATTAACATGTAAATCACTCACGCTTAACGCTTCATTCGCGTCTGGTGTGAACGCACCATTAGTGTTCTTAGTATTATTCTTATTCCACCATGGAAGTTTTTTTTTTTTTTGGCTATAATTTAACAATATGTCATATAATAATTACATAACAATGCCCTGAAATGAGTGTGATTTATTTCTGCAAGGTAAACCAGTGATGATAATAACAGAATATATGGAGAATGGATCCCTTGACACCTTTTTGAAGGTACATTTTGTGCTTTTTGGAAGTACAGTCAATAAAGACACTGCTATGACATTTGCCAACTAACATTCTCATAGTCATTCTATGAATGTATGGAAGTTTAATGAAAAACTTTTAAAATGCCAGTAAAGTATAGTTACACAGATACAGTGTATTATTTTAGGTCACACTTTATTTGAATGTGTCCTTGTTACAATGTAATATTAATTAATTTACTATACTATAAATAACTTGCTCATATACTTACTATAGGTTTAGAGATAGGGTTTGGTTTAGTGTTAGTTGCTTGTAATTATGCACAATTTACTGTTATTACTGTATGTAAAGTATATGTACTATATGTGTATGAACAGTTAAATGCATATCAAGGCATCTCTTATTTTAATACTCCCACTGTTTAGTGCAATATGTTGTTAATTGACCCTTCGCAAAGACCCGTCCTCCTTAGTTACTGTTGCTTTGTCCGACAAGCCATGGCGCTGTCATGCCACACACAGTAAAAAAATACATTGCAGCGCAAAGAGGACACTGACAACACGTCGACAGACAAGACAGAGCAGGTAACTTATGATATTAAACAAAGTCCCAGCTTTAAAAAAAGTGTGTATTTTTTTAAGAAATTCGAACATTAAAAACCATTTTGTGGCTCTTTAATGTGTCGTGACAAATTGCTGTAGCGCCTCAGCTCAAGAGGCTCATGAACCGATTATCTCTTCTTACTAGTTAATTTATAGCATCAAATAAACATGAATGAACATGAGAAGGAAAGTTGTTTCAAACGCGGAAAGAAGTCAGTACACACCATTTTTCAAGTTCAAGTCCACTGAGGTTAATCTTCTAACTCCTGGCTGCTTTGTCGGACAAAATGGCGGATTCGGCGTTATGATTGGTTAGATCGCTTGTCAATCAAACTCCCGGCGAAGGGTCAATTCACTTTTATTTATTATCCACAATACTGTTAACTATAAATATGTTCATATCTGTAAATATGCCTATTCTGTGTCTTATAGGTTTCATATTTTTATTCTTATTTATATTATTATGCGTCTTGTTGTTGTATTTATATTTGTGCACTGGAAGCTTACTTTACCAAGAAAATTCCTTGTGTGTGCAAGCACACTTTGCAATCAAGCTCTTTCTGATTCTGAAGTAAAGTGTAACAGGGACACTATAAAATAAAGTGTTACCTTACTTGGAATGGAGTTTGTACATTTAGCCATTTAATTTGATATGTTACACTCAAATTCATTTGTATTATGTGTCTTTACTGCTCCAACAGAAGAACGATGGTCAGTTCACTGTCATCCAGTTGGTTGGCATGCTGCGTGGCATTGCTTCGGGCATGCGCTACCTTTCTGAGATGGGCTATGTGCACCGTGACCTAGCTGCCCGCAACATCCTGGTCAACAGCAACCTGGTGTGTAAAGTGTCCGACTTCGGCTTGTCGAGAGTGCTGGAGGACGACCCAGAGGCGGCCTACACAACCCGCGTACGTGCTTCAGAGCATAAACGCTGGCTAACCCACTACACCTTGCATCTATTAGCTACCTCCCAGCAGGCCTTTGTTTTAAAACCCTTTTTAAACCCAGTGCCAATAGCATCCTACTTTTCCTGAACACCTTTGCTGCTCTCTGATAATGCAGTAATGGATTAAGCTGGACTCTTCCTTCTTAGAATGCATTAATTGCATTTTAGATGGTATGTGATCATCTCCTTCACAACCTAGCACCCAAAACTAACCTGCAAGATTCAGAATTTGCACCATGCAATATGCGTTTAACAGCCCTTTTTGCTGTGATTTGCATAATTATTTTAGTGAAGGGTGCTAAAACAATCCAGGAGCTGCATTCAGAGAAAAAAAAAAAAAAAAGTTAAAAAGAAGTTACGTAAGAATGTGCAACTCTTAAACAGTTCTTAAAGTGCCCCTATTATGCTTTTCTGGATATTCAAGTGCTCGTATAAAGTGCTGAGGAAGAGCAGACCGGGCCTTCTGACCAATCAGAGCAGAGTAGACCAATCACAACAGACTATATATATATATTTAAGGCAGCTCCATTTTCAGGACCCAACTATAATATATGTATGTATATTATTGTTGAGTCCTGAAAATGGAGCTGCCTTATTCTGAAAGAGGATAATTAGAGGTTTGGTGCTGGCTGTCATAATTAGCATAGCATTTTTTCCCCCCCTTTTCATCTGTTTTTCTTGTTTTGGTGTGTCAAAGTAACACTGATGAAAGCGTTTTATGTGTGTGTGTGGATGTGAGTGAACTGTCGACAAAGTAAATTAAGACATGTCTCTCCAGTGTGCGAGTTGCCAACAGAAATTGAGAGCGCTAACGCCAGGACAGTCAATTAGCGATTAACATGCAACAGCCGTCCACAGACCTAATGCTTCCTGTCAATTTTCACAGCCTGACACCATTCTTTCCCAGCGACAATCACCCGTTAAGATGCTTTGACAAGACGAGCTTCTGAACTGAGACGTGGAATTCAGCATGCGGTTTGTCTTGCAGGGAGGGAAGATTCCCATCAGGTGGACGGCTCCAGAGGCCATCGCCTACAGGAAATTCACCTCAGCCAGTGATGTGTGGAGCTACGGCATTGTTATGTGGGAAGTAATGTCGTACGGTGAGAGACCATACTGGGAGATGAGCAATCAAGATGTAAGTCGAAACGAGACAAGCATTCTATTAAATTCTGTATTAAATTTAAATGTGGTCTTATTGGTGCTACATAAAGTCTTTATAAGTGAAAACGTTAAAAAAAAAAATCTGTCAGTCCCACTTTTTGAGCAAAATCCTGAAAATGACATTTACAATGCTATTTCCAATGTTATAAATCTTGAATCCCCTTCAATACTGGTACACAAAATTTGTGTACCAGTTTGTGTACAACTTTGTGTAAAGTTTGGTCTCTTTTTTAAGGAAACGCTTGGCAGATTATTGTAGATGTGAAAAAAAAAAAAAATATATATATATATATATCTATATATATATATCTATATATATATATATATATATATATATATATATATATATATATATATATATATATATATATATATATGTATATATATATATATATATATACATATATAAAAGTGAATTAAAAAAGTTACAGAAGTTTATGGAACTGTATTTTATTTTTTATAAAATATAGGTAACGCATTAAAATAGGGTCCAATTCTCACTTACACTATTTACTATAAACTATGACTTTTGTCTCAATAAACTCCTTATTACCGTTTATTAACAGTTAGTAAGTTAGTTGTTAAATTTGGGTCTTGGGTAGGATTAAGGGATGTAGAATAAGGTTATGCAGAATAAGCCATTAATTTGAGCTTTATAAATACTAATAAACAGCCAATATCCTAGTAATATGCATGCTAATAAGCAACTAGTTAATAGTAAGAACCTAAACTAAAATGTTACTAAAATATATATCTTACAAAACATGTTAGACTCTAAAGTTGCAAGAAAATCAAAGCCATATACTTAATTTACGCCATGTCGTAATTACCGTAATTACAAGACGACAACACGTTGCGTACTCTGAGCTGTTCACGCTTGGAAAACCCAGTAGGAAGACCTATAGTTTCAGGAACTGAAAGTGTTACAGAAAAGATTTCTCAGTATGTGGACCACCATCTTAAACCTCTAGTGACACCACTTCCATCCTTTTTAAAAGGACACTGGAGATTTCCTGAGACTTTTGAATAAAACTGTTATACCAGAACAATGTTGGCTAGAATCGTTTGATGTTCAGTCTTTGTATACTGTCATTCCACATGATGTTGGCAATGAACACTGTATGCATATCCTCGATTTGAGATCTAAGAATCCTCCATCATGTTTCTTACCCTTATGAGACTTGTTCTTACCAAGAACTATTTTAGATTTGACAATGATTTTTTTCTTACAGCGATATGGGACAGCTATCAAATGGCTCCTAATTGCGCAAATTTACACCTCGGGATTTTTGAGAAATTTCAGGTTCTTGACTAAACTAAACTAAAAATCCATTTTTTTCATCAAATACTGTTGTACAATTGTTACATTAATGACATTTTTGTAATGTTTCAAGTAGATTTAGGAACCAGTGAGTACAGACCTTTTTAGGAAAAAAAAAAAAAAAAAAAATGCTCATAGCTGTCACCCACCCTAGCTTAAAGGGTAAGTTCACCTAAAAATGAAAATGCTGTCACTATTACTCACCCTCATGTCGTTCCACACCCGTAAGACCTTTGTTCATCTTTGGAACACAAATTAAGATATTTTTCATAAAATCCGATGGCTCAGTGAGGCCTCCATTTCCAGCAAGATAATTAACACTTCCAGATGCACAGAAAGCTAAAGACGTATTTAAAACAGTTCATGTGACTACAGTGGTTCAACCTTAATGTTATGAAGCGACGAGAATACTTTTTGTCCGCCAAAAAAACTAAATAACAAATTTTTTCAACAATATCTAGTGATGGGCAATTTCAAAACACTGCTTCATGAAGCTTCGAAGCTTTACAAATCTTTTGTTTCTAATCAGTGGTTCTGAGTGTGTATCAAACAAAAATGTTGCATTTTTGAATTGAATTCAATGTGTTACTTGCTGTTTCTTTGTAACTGTTTGCGACATTAATAGTAATTTCTGAGCCACAATTGTTTCTACACCAGTTCTTCTCAGTGTAGCTGTTATTTATATAAATATAGTCCTATCTTAAATCCAGAGATTATAAAGTATCTGTTTATAATAAGATTCTGTGTAGGGCAGCTTTACAGCCAAAGTGCAGTTTTACCCTGCAGAATTTTAACACTACACCACAATAATTGCTTCCCATGGCCATTTTAAGGGCTCATATGCTCTCTCGGATTTGCCTTAGGGGAAATGAGAGCGATAGAATGCTGATGTCTATAAATGGATCAGGAAGTGAGGGTAAATTCTGAGCTAAACTGACATATCGAACACCATCAGTGGGCAGAGATCCATGCAGATTTTGGGCTTGGGTTGGGAGTAGACAACTCTTTCTCCCACTGCGGTAAATCTGCCTGCGGTCGAGTCAAAGGTCATGCGCTTACGAACAGCAGAATTGGAACAAGGGGGATGTTGGGTATCGTGTATTTGGGTTGAAAACGGGAGTTTCAGGTTTTGGCCACAGATATTTTATTCTTGGCTTTTCTGCCATCAGATCTCAGCAGACAGAAATCTGCTGGGCGTAATGGAGGTGTTAGACATTACGTACCAGTAGCTAACATCATCTATCCATCTATTGTTTTTAAAAGAAGTTTCATCTGCACACCAAGGCTGCATTTATTTAATTAAAAATACAGTAATATTGTGAAATAGGCCTATTACAATTTAAAATAACTGTTTTCTGTTTGAATAAATTTTATAAAGTAATTTATTCCTGTGATCAAAGCTGAATTTTCAGCATCATTACTCCAGTCTTCAGTGTCACATGATCCTTCAGAAATCATTCTAATATGATGATCTGCTGCTCAAGAAACGTTTATGATTATTATCAATGTTGAAAACAGTTGTGTACTTTTTTTTTTTTTTTTTTCAGGATTCCTTGATGAATAGAAAGTTCAAAAGAACAGCATTTCTCTGAAATACAAAGCTTTTTTAACATTATACACTACCGTTCAAAAGTTTGGGGTCAGTAAGAATTTTTATTTTTATTTTTATTTTTATGAAAAGAAATTGAAGAAATTAATACTTTTATTGAGCAAGGATGCATTAAATCGATCAAAAGTTACAGTAAAGACATTTATAATGTTACAAAAGATTATATTTCAAATAAATGCTGTTCTTTTGAACTTTCTATTCATCAAAGAATCCTGGAAAAAAAAAATATTGTACACAAAAATTTTGTACAATTGTACACAATAAATGTTTCTTGAGCAGCAGATCAGCATATTAGAATGATTTCTGAAGGATCATGTGACACTGAAGACTGGAGTAATGATGCTGAAAATACAGCTTTGATCACAGGAATAAATTACTTTATAAAATATATTCAAACAGAAAACAGTTATTTTAAATTGTAATAATATTTCACAATATTACTGTTTTTACTGTATTTTTAATTAAATAAATGCAGCCTTGGTGAGCAGACGGAACTTCTTTTAAAAACATAAAAAATCTTACCGATCCCAAACTTTTGACTGTATATATATATATTACAATTCAAAATTGTTTTCTATTTGAATATGTTTTAAATATAATTTATTAAACTAAATCTATTAAACTTTTTGTATTTTTGTGTGTTTTGTGTTTTTTTTTTTTTTGTAACACCTTATTTTAAGGTGACTTATTACACATTACTACATGTACTTACTGTGTAATAACAGTAAATTATGCATACTTACAGGTAACTAACCCTAAACCTAACTTTAACTGTAACTCTATAGTAAGTACATGTAGTTAATTAATATTACTCAGTATTTATTTGAGTAAGTACAATGTAACTACGTCACCTTAAAATAAAGTGTAACCTTTTTTTTTATTATTATTATTACTACAGGCTATTCAGTTTTGTTTGCATATATTAAGCCATTACAGCTTCAGATATTGAAAAACACATGCGGAGCAGCCTCCTCGCTGTCTTTTGTTATGTAGATGCGCATGTCATATGTCAGCGTATGAGATGACAAGTATATTTGCAGGCAGAGATGAAAAACAAGGCGATGCTTAAGTTTTCCCAGCATATCCCAGAAGGAGGTGCACATAGCAGTCATGGTTTTATCAAGCACGACTGACCTTTTTTCCTCCTTTACAGTTGCCAGTGACGGCTTCATCTGTGCCTCACATCTCGTTCTGTGCTCCATCATTAATCTGTTTCATACACACTTGGGAAGGGAAAGTTATTTGATGTTTTATTTAACAGTTTCTTGAGGGTTCCCCTCAGATCTCGGCTTCCTCTGCTCAGCCAGACACTTGTGTGTTTCTCTCGCTCTGTCTGTCTGTCTGTCTGTCTGTGTGTCAGTCTGTCTTTGTTTTCTCTCTGTGAGTCTTTTCCGCGAGGGAGCTGCTGTTGATGTAGTGTTGCTCTTTGTGATGTGGGAGTGTGGGGGATTTTATTTTAGCTTGGAGGAGAGGAGATATGGTTTTTTTTTATTCAGAGCTTGGATTTATGTTGGCAATATTTGAATCTCATAAAAAGTTAAACTGATCTAATAGACATATCAAATTCACTCTGTAACACAACATGACTGTCTATTCATTTTCATTAATTATATAATATTATATGATATGTCAACTGAGATGCTACAAAAACATGCTTAGTCTGACTATCTGTATGTCAAAACAATCAATCAAATACAGTAATCAGTCAAAATGCAGTAAAATCAGTAATATTGAAATATATTATAATTTTTTAATTTTTTTAATTTTTAATTTTTAAAAACAGTTTTGTATCTTAGTAGATTTTACACATGATCTTTCAGAAGTCATTGTAATTTGCTTACCAATTTTAATCGTGGAGCTTTTATTTTCCAGGATTCTTTGATGAATAAAAAACAACAGCATTTATTTGAAATAGATTGTTTTGTTTGTTTGTTTTTGTAAAAATGTAAAAATGACTTTATCAATTGAATGCATCCTTGCTGAATAAAATCATGAATCTCTTTCAGATGATACATAGGAATGCAGCTGCCTCCGTAAGCCATAGACAGCAAGGTCAAGTGTGTTGACTTTACCAGCTGGTACCCAGCAACAATTCATGAACCAGAACAATCAGTGTTTGGACACGTAGGGCACATCATATATTTATTATGGAACATGATGTAAAGTGGTTGCAATCTTTTCTGTTGTCTCAGGTGATAAAGGCAGTGGAGGAGAACTACAGACTCCCGGGTCCCATGGACTGCCCGACCGCCCTCTATCATCTCATGATGGACTGCTGGCAGAAAGACAGGAACAGCCGGCCCAAATTTGAAGAGATTGTCAGCTTATTGGACAAACTCATCCGCAATCCCAGCAGCCTGAAGAGTCTTGTTAACCCATCTAACAGGTAGACGACCAGCCGTTATTGTTTACTTTGCTCATGTGTAACTCTCTCCTTTCAATATTCTTTCTTTGTTCTCGTTCTTTATTGTTCCCATCAGAGTATATGCTAATTATGTTGTTATTTACAGCATGTGATTGAGATCACAAATGATGTGACGTCTGTGAAACATTGATAACCGAGGGTTAACCACCCTGCTACACGCTTGTCACAGGAAATCAAGGTTTAATGACACTTGTGACAAATACACACTCACATTTCATGATTTAATGTCGAGATAAACAGAAGTGACAGTGTGCAAATGACTTCCAATTACTGTGATTATACGCATCGAATACATTTGCTGCACGTGACGTGTTCTGTATTCTTACATGTTGGAATCCTTCATTATCTGTAATTGGGTTATGCAGTTATGTTCAGGTTTAATATGAAATTGATTTGGAGTCTGGGAATGTTTCGTTAGCTGTTATTGCACCATAATTTTCTTTATTTGCCTTGGATGATAATATTAGCAAGTGTGGCCAAGTGATCACTGATTGTATTAATATTGATAGTCATAATAAAATTTCATTTAATATGCATATGAAAGAGGAATTATAAGCTTAGTTTCATATAAATATTTGTTCTGAATTTTAAGGCAAAACACTACAGGCAAATGCACTGGTAAATTGTGAGATTTCTGGGCTGTTTGGCTTTTCATAACATGCTGTTTCAGACTAGTGGAAAGCCCATATTTTGAAGGAAAAATACTATAGTAAATTATAGTGTTTTTGAACCATACTATAGTAAAGTACTTAATATAAACAAATTACTTTACCCAATACTATACTAAGATTTTTATTATACTACAAATACACTACAGTTTACTGTAGTAGAAACTAAAGTATATTACAGTATTTATTACAGTTTATCAGTTCACTAGTTAATACTACAGTATGCTGTAGCATTCATTAACAAAGTGTTGTAAATACTATAATATATATATAGTATGCTACAATTTACTATAGTATGGTTCAAAAACACTATAGTATTTACTGTAAATTACTATAGTATTTTTTTCATGTGAATTTTACTCTTAACTTTTTTTTTTTTTTTTGGCTGACAGTGTTTTCTGACTTATGACATGATAAAAAGAGATATCCAATATCCCCCTGTAAAAAAAAAATAAATAAAAAAAAAAAAATATATATATATATATATATATATATATATATATATATGTGTCTCTAATATGTCAAGATGATACAAGAATTTTGAACCTGACTTTATCCAATGTTCAGTTCCCGTGTCATTGTGTTGATGCTATGGGAAAGATTTAAGCGTAAATCTGAATCACATGTAGTATACCCAATTTATTGGTCATGGTCAGTCTATAAATAACAACCAGATTCACTTGTCTAAATAAGCCACTTGTCTGTGTCACTCTGTGTCAAACTTGATGACGGACACAAATTCAGTGTGTTTTGTTTGGGAGCAGAGCACACTGGATGAGCTCTCGAGGGAGCTGATTGCCCTCATTGGAAGTGTTTTACAGTGAGGAACCTCCGATCCCACCTCGCCTTTTTCGATTACAAAGGAAACTTCGTTTCTGCACCCCGTTGTTCGAGTCCCACGTCCGCCGAGGCAGCACGTCGACTTAGATCATGGGGCTCACAGATGGAGCTGCTAGAAGAGCCTGAAATGGTTCCAGCCCTTTCTCGTGCTCTTTTTTACAGAGTCTGAAGGTCCCTCTTCCGGTCTGGACGTGGACCCGCTATCTGAGGAGTCTATCTGGGGAATCTAGCTTCGAGGAGCTAGATGTAGAGAGCGGTTATGATTCGAGTGTGGCTGGCGGGCAATATCATACAAGGAGCTGCTCGAGGTTGTTACTCAAGTGGTGGTCAAGCTCAACAACGATTGGCCCAATCAAAGGAGGGAGGCACCACATAGCAAACTGGATGATCGCTTCCTTACCAGCGGTCAGGCCCAGCCACCAAAAGGGAAACTCCCTTTCTTTCCCAATCTTCACAATTAAATCTCGAGGTCATGGAAATCCCCACATTCTGCCCATGTCCACAATCCCACAATGTTTTATTCATTTATCATGGGATTGAATGTACAAGTCGATGCCTCGGGTTGAAGAGACGCTTGTTCTCCTGCATCGGCTTTGTCAATGAAGAGGCCGGCCTTGCCTTCCAGGCCATGTTGTGTAACATTTGCACTGGTTGGCAAGGCCTACCATTGTGGTGTTACCTGTTTAAAAATTGGATACCGGGGAGCCAAAGCAGCAAAAGAACTCTGCAGAGCCACAGAACTGTCTCTCCAAGCCACTAAGCAAACGGCCCGCGCCATCGGCCGTTCTATGTCTCACCAAGTGCAACCTGTAGTGTAGGCACCCTCTCAGTATGGCGCCGTGGGTATTATCAATCCCATAGTGTCAACGCAATGATGCGGCTTCAATGTTCCCTCGAAAGGTAACCCAGTTCCCTGAGAATGGGAACCAGAAACCATGTCGCGTTGCCATACTTCAAGTACGCCTGCATGGCTTTTTCAGACAAGTGAATCTGGTGACGCTCTCGTGAAAGTTTTATTTATAGACTCTACATAGCATGACCTGACTTCATCCATGGCCAATAGATTGCCGTGTACTACACGTGATTCAGACACCGGCTCACACTGAAGGCATTCCCATAGCGTCAAAACATATACATAATCCTGAGATAATTTCTGCTCTGGAAAATTTGCTAATTAGTGCATATTTAGTGCACATTTTGCCTCATTTTGCATATTTAAACATTCCAGAAAACTTGTAATACAAAAAACTTTTGGACCTTATTGTGTATTGTAACAGTTATTACAGTATTATAACAAATTTATTTATACATTACTCTGCTTGAGTCAGCTCAGATCCGTAAATGTTTTTAGTATCCAGCCTTCACTTAGAACTTTAATGTCAGGTTTATGCATCCATTTGTTCACCACTGTACCTGTCTCTCCCGCAGAGTGTCCAATTTATTAGTGGAGCACGGGAGCCCTGAGGGCTGTGTATTCAGATCGGTGGAAGAATGGTTAGAGGCCATAAAAATGGGTCGATACACCGAGCTTTTCATGGAAAGTGGATACACTTCTCTGGAAGTAGTCACTCAAATGACCTTGGAGTAAGTCATCTGTTGTGGAGGTCATTGAGCCTGTTTGCTGTTCATGTAGCCTTCATTTTGTGTTTTGATCCTGGGGAATTTGGATGCATTTTCTAATAGTTAATTGTTACAGCTTAGTTTACATGTTGCTAAAAAGGTACAGAATAATGAGCTGTAATTTGGGCAATTTGTTTTTTTTATACATTTACATTTTTATATACATATTAGGCAGAGTAAGCTGCCCATAATTAAGGGTAGAATTTAGCAGTAAAAGAGGTTTTTATAGCTAATATTATTTTCCATACAACATACACTATCATTCAAAAGTTTGGGGTCAATAAGATTTTTATAGATTATAAGATTGTTAGAAATTAATAATTTTATTGAGCTGTGGTGCATTAAACTGATCAAGAGTGAAAGTAAATACTTTTACATTGTTACAATTGTTTTTATTTCATATTAAATCAGTTCCAATAATCAAATACTCCTAAAAAGAGTATCACAGTTTCCACAAAAATACAAAGCAGCACAACCGTTTTCAACATTGATAATAATTAGAAATGTTTCTCGAGCTTACAATCGTCATATTAGAATGATTTCTGAAGGATCATGTGACACTGAAGACTGGAGTAATGATGCTGAAAATTCAGCTTTGATCTCAAGAATAAATTTTACAATATATTCACATAGAAAATTGTAAATAATATTTCACAGTATTACTGTTTTTATTATTATTTGATTAAATAAATACAGCCTGGATGAGCATAAGAGGATAATAAATCTTACTGATGGTAGTGTAAATGAATGGAGACTGGGGAGGTCGACCTCCAAAAAATAGTTTTACTTTCATTATTCTTATACTTTGATATTCAAATTTTACAAATCACTAGATAAACCTTTATTGACTCTAGCATGTTTAATCATTATTAATGAACCCTGACAAAAATATATTTTATAGCTATTTACTGTTCTTTTTCAGAGATCTTAGGAGGGTTGGAATCACTTTGGCCGGTCATCAGAAAAAGATTCTCAACAGCATTCAGGAGATGCGAGTCCAAATGATGAACGCCACTATGCCCATCTGAGACCTGCTACCGAGGAACTTCCAATAGTAGCCTAGCACTTTCTATGGACACTTATTTATTGAGCGGAACTATTTAATGATGACATTTGACGCTAAAGGGAGAAAAAAAAAAAAAAAATGCTGGACAGATGAACAAACGCTTACCGTTTCGTTTTTGCAAAGCCTCCGAACTAAGAGTCACAGGAGAAACTTGACTGAAATATTGAGTCGTTGTTTGGAAAAGTGTGGCACATCTCCAGGTAGGACTACTGACTTGGGATCAGGTGTCTCTGGGCTGAATGTATAGCATTTTTCCATGACCTCATTCAACAATATTATTACCTCCGGAATTTTCAGCTCGGATGTTTTTCTCACACCAAGTTCACCTGGGGCGAAGTTCAGGCAGTGAGACTGAAGTCATATCATGGGCTGAGGGAACGAATGGCAGTGTTAAGCAAAGCAATAGTAGATTTTGAGATTGATGTTGATTTTACTTTGTTCTAAATTGTTGCTTCCTTGTTTCAATAAGAGGGCAAAGCAATGGACAGGATCATTTTCCTTTTGCACAATATATGTGTCGTCAAGGACGGAGGAAATGTATTTGTATTTGAAAATGTGACACGTTTCCAAACCACAAGTTTATTTTAGTTCCACTGATGTTTTGATGTTTTACATGTAAATAGTGTACAGTTGCGTAGATAAAGTGGAGCTCAAATGCATCCATCCATGTTCATGTGGGGTTGATATACTGTAATTTAGTTGCCGGGTGGGCTAACATACTATGTATATTCAGTCCAGTCAATAAATGTTTATATTGCCTCTCAGTGCTTCATTAGATAGGAAATGAAAAATTGTTTTACCATTGATGTGTGAACTGTACTATATTTTGCTACCCATTCTTTTGCATTGCTCAGTTTTCACAGTATAGTGGATATTAACGTCAACATGAACTCAGAACGGACCCTATTTACTTTCTGGGTTTTCGGTGTTATTGTGCACAATTCATCATTGTTTTCATGTTTTCTGTATAACTTTTAAAATTCAAGATGTAATAACTTGGCAAATAATGATAGATTGGGATACAATGAAGTACATCACGTTACTGTAGTAAAATGGGTTGCGAATATAGTTTCATGTTGACTTTAAGTTGGTTCATTATGTCAGACATTGCATTAGCAAAAACAGTAAAAAATAAGTTCTGTGTGTTGCATCTGAGGCAGGGTGTCGGTTACTGTTGACAATAGTTTTGACTCATCCCTCAGTGTTCAAACAAACAGTAAATTGTGTATATTTACTGCAAATAGACGTTATCACGAAAGTAGTCCAGAGAGATTAAAAGTTTCTTTAATTGCAAAGAACTTCTCTGAGTTATAATTTTAAGCTGTTGAGTACAATGTCTTTTTTTTTTTTTTTTTTTTGGTTGGGCAACTTTTGGTTATCAAACTTCAACAAAAAGAGTTTTAGAACTTTGACAGAAGTGTTAAGTCATACACATGCAGCAAGAGAAGACAATAATGTAGTTAGCCTAGCATGCTAATGTTATCAGTCGTGTCCTTTTCTAATGTTGCCTTCACATGCTATCGGAATTATCTTAAATACAAGTCTTATAGTAGGAAATTGGACATGAACGCCCTCTCAAGTTATATTTACTATTGGGAAACTTTATACTAGTTTCCGAGTTGGGCGCGCCATAAACTTTAAATATGGCGGAGGGGAGAATGATTGCTGCTGTGACTGCTATTCTTTATTACTTTAATAAATTACTTAATTACTTAAATTAGTGCATATTTACATATATGAGTAACCATTTGAAGGATATTGTATGTTTTATACAGAGCAAAAGTAACATGTATTTGACTGAAATTCCAGAAACGTCAGCAAGCTGACTATTGAATGTTTATGGTTGTCAACAAATGGGACACTACATTTTATTCAAAATTAAATATCTTCAGAACATAAGATTTCCCCAATTAATAGGAAAGAATAAACATGGTGTCCTCCATGATCTTTATTCTTTCAGACAACACAGCACTTGAACGCATTGAGTTTAAAATCATGACTTCAGTAATGTGGGAAGTAGGAAATTTCCGATAGCATGTGAAGTCAGCATAACTTCTCAAAAGGAGTAGAATGAGTTTTATTGTCTTTTTATGTACACTGAGGTCAAAATTATTGTCAGTGTTCATCGACTAAATGCCACTTAATAGCATTATAGTTTTCATAATAAAAGGAAATGTTGAATGTTAGGACTCATATTCAGAAATTCCAGGCATTGAGACATTTCTAACAATATTTTAGGTCTATAATTGTTTATTACAGCACATTATTTTCCTATTAAGACTACTGAAAGGCCACAAGATTGTAATAAAAAGTGCTCAAAAATGTCACGCATTTCCTTAAAACATCTTATAACTGCTTATACTTATGGTCAGTTTAAGTATGTCTATTAAGTCCACTCCGGTAAAGATATTTATTGCTTTTAATTACATGAAAATTGATCTTATCAAATAAATGGCAGCATAATCCTCCTTAATTATTCAAATGAAAGTGCTCAGAGCTTCATCAATTAGAATTAATAATGATCAAAAATCTTAATAAAGTTAATGACACATTTTCAGTTAATTTGAATCTACGTGGGTTTGCAGTGAAACATCTATGTTTTTTTATAATGAGTGAAGATTATTTGATATGTGTTGCAATGAATGTTACAATAATGTATTGGAAATTGGTCTTTTATGCAATGCAGTTTCTCTTCATTTGGTATTTTACACTGAAATTAACTTGGGTTAACTATATATCATATTAAGTTAAATATCATTTTAGTTTGAATTTATACATTTTAACCCCATTGCATTTTCAAAATAATGGCAAAAAAGGTTTCACGGATTTGAAAAAAAAAAAAAAAAAAAAAGGACATTTTACTGTTGACTGAAAAACATTTCAACATGATCGGCATACACGCCATGCTTTAATACTGCAAAATGCTTGAGTGTTTTCAGATTTGTGGCTGTTGTTTATTGTAGTGATATTTTGATCATATCTGTCAGAATGAAAAGCCAGATTCATCATGTTTTACAAGCATGTTTGCCCAATTATCAGGTTGTTTGCGTAGAATATGTAAATTTGGATAACTTTTAGTTGTAGCCATAAACATAGAACAATTGCCTTTTGTTTGACATTTATGATTGTGGTTACGCAAAATACATCTAATTCACACATGGAAATGTCAAATGTAGCTGCAATTAAGAAGCTTTCTGGTTAGCACAGTGTTTCTGAATATTAAAATCATTCTAGCCCTGTGAACTTTGGGAGGGTTTAATGTCAAGCACAAGGTTACACAATTTACCCATATTGTATAACCTCACACTATTTGATCTTTGTTAAATGAACCCACCACCCTGAAAAACACATCTAAAATCACTATACTGACTAAAATAATTTTAGCACTGATGTTGAGTGCATCAAATAATTTCCAAACATTCTTATACAAAATTATATGCATGGTGTTGGTGGGCTGCGTATTACAGATGCATTTTATCAGCATTATGAATATTCTTTAAATATTTCATCATATTTGGTCCAATAAACAGGGGAGAAAAGAATGAAAAGCACAGAAAAGTGCAGTTTATATGTGATAGTTGTTTGTCTATTACCTTTTACTGTGTGTTTTGTTGTGTAAATGTCTTTTGTAGTGTAATATATTAAATTTTATATTTTTTTGTAATAAACTGGAGAGAAACCCAATATTGCTGAGTTCTCTATGCAATGCAATATCGAAATACTAGCTGATGTCTTGATATTCGCCAACACCGGCCTTGATTTTGGTCTTGATTTTCACAATTTTTGTAAAAAAAGGGCATTACATTTACAAGAAGTCACTAAAAAGTCACTTTCCAAATATCATGTTGACCACATAATGTCGCCATAACACAGAGAACATGTCGTGTTTTGTGTCAATTATTGCAAAAACAGAATAAAAATAACATAACATGCAGCCGTTCACTTTGAAAACAGATGACAAAAAGCAAAAATTAAGGTATCATTATATAAACTTTGATGTTAAAGTTTGTTTTTATGTTTGACATACGGTAGCTCTACGCTATGCTCATTGAAAGCAGGACTTGCCACCATCTTGGAAGTTATGTCAAATGACACGTCTCACTAAGGAGGGGCTTGATCGATCTGCCCTGAGTGCACAGGTCGAATGTTCAATTTTGAGTGGCATTCCAGACATTATTTCGAAGTACGAGGTGGGAAAAATCCAAATTCCGAGCTGTCTGAAAGTAGCATTAGTTCCAGCCTTAATCAAACAGACCTGCTTGTAAGTGTAATTCTAATAGTATCCCTTGATTAACTCCAGGTGAGTTTGATTAGGGTTTGTGCTAAACTCTGCAGGACAGTGGACCTCACAGCAGAACTGAAGAACCCTGGCATTAATTGTTTTCTGTGGGCAGTTTCCTTTCAGGTCAACTATTGCCAAGGTGGAGCAACAATTTGAAGGAATTCTTGCTGATCAAGTTAGTCACAGTTTGCTAAACTGTAGACATGCTTATCTGATTGCTTGAATAATAACACAGTTAATTGAATGACACATTTGAAAGCAACTGTATTGCCACCTTGAGAGATGATATTCTGTACAATTCCAGAACACAATAATGTCATAAAAAATGCAGCATTTGTAAAAAATTTGTGCTTAATTGTATTGAATATGCACTTGTAGTGTATTTCAAATCTTAGCAGTAAAAAAAAAAAACTACTTGCAGATAATGTAATTATCATTAAAGTCCCTGTAAAGCCATATTAAAATATGTGTTCTGAGTTTGTCACACCACAGAAAAATGTGTTATTAACCACCCAGCCAAATTTGAATGATTAAAAAAATTGCCAAGTAAATGAAATAAGTTATCAAAATCGTGAAAAAATAAGCAGTATTCTCTGCTCTCAAACGCTGGGGGCGTGTCGGCTGTCGGTGCTGAAACCACACCCACTCGCGAGAGCTGCCGTCTGAATTGACTTGTCCAACATACTGATGCATATAAACAAAAGAATCACGTTAGAAGGTTGCAAAATTTAGTAGAGTTACTGTGGACTACCTTCAAATTATAACATAAGCACACAAGGCAACTTACACGTACTGGGCACGTCGAGTCGACAGATGTCGCCGCTGTGAGATGGGAGAATGAAGGCCGGGACGTGATTGCTAGTAAAAACGCGATCTTCAGAGCAATGCATTTGTCAGAAGCTGTGTCCAATGGCTCGAAGGGTGCCAAGGATAACCCTTCTAGAACTATCAACTATCGTCAAATCCCAAGCTGGAATCCTGACTTGAGCCATAGGCCTCATCCTCAAGGTTCTACGGAGGAAACGAGTCACAAGATGGTGTCTCCCCAGAGAAGCACCATCTAAAGGTACACCTTTAGTGTGGAAGGTGTAAGACCAGCAGAAAAGCGGTCTTGGAGGAACTCCAGCACTGAAACCACTGGGCAGTTAACTGGGTCAAGCTGACGCCCCCTACACCATACAGTGAAAACTCTCCATTTAAGAGCATTAAGTTTCCTCATGGAGGGAGCTCTAGAGTTCAATATGGTCTCTACTACCTCGGTAGAGAGACCTGCATTCAGGAACTGATCCCCCTCAGAAGCTAGACCCACAGTTTTCACATCTCCGGCCGAGAGTGAAATATCGAGCCCCGGCCTGTGTTAGGAGATCGCTACTGATGGGAATTTCCTACGGAGGGCCGTCGAGAAGGGCCACCAGGTCCAAAAACCAAACACGGGCTGGCCAGAACTAGGCTACCAAAAGCAGATGGGCCTTCTACTGGCAAACTCTCTCTAGAACTCCTGGGAGCAGAGTGATCAGGGGGAAATGCTTACAGCCAAAGCCTCGGCCACGGCTGTACCATGGGCGTCCATACATTCAGCCTACATTCCCCTGGGCCTCAGCCCCTGCCTCGACTGGACGTCTGCTCCCAAACAGCATTCCTGATGGTTTATGTATGAGACCACCAACGTATTGTCTGTCCGAACTAGGACATAATGGCCTCTGAGGTCTGGGAGAAAGTGGCTCAGGGCTAACAGTACAGCTAACATCTCTAGGCGGATGTGCTAGGAGAGATGATGTTTGCTCCACAGACCCTGGGTTGAGCGGCCTTCCACAACCGCACCCCACCCTGTGTGGGACACATCTGTTGACAATCTTGCAATGAAACGATGCTCCTAACACAGGGCCCTGGGACAGAAACCAAGGTTTCTTCCATATGACCAAGGGGAGGCATCTGCGTGTAACCTTGATCATACGGAACGGGTTGCCCCTCGGGGAAAATACTTTGGTTCTGAGCCACCACTGTAAGCGTCTCATTTGCAGAAGGCCAAAAGGTATAATATTGGATGCTTCTGCCATGAGACGCAACAGTTTCTGAAACTGTTTTACAGTGATAAACTGGCCTAGCTTGATTCTGGACACCATTGCCAGAATTGACTCGATACATGCAGGAGACAGTTGTGCCCGCATCGTGACTGAGTCCCACATGACTCCTAAATATGTCCTCCTCTGGATGGGAGTTTACATGCTCTTTTTTGCATTGAGTCTCAAGCCCAAACGCTTCATATGGTCAAGCACAATCTCAATGCTGTGCCGCCATCTCTTGAGACTGTGCTAACACTAGCCAATCATCTATGTAATTGAGCACCCTTATGCCCTGGAGTCTGAGGGGTACTAGGGCTGCATCCATGCATTTGGTAAATGTGCGTGGGGAGAGAGCTAGGCCAAATGGAAGAACCCGATATTGGGTTTTGCTGATATTTATGTTTTGCTCCCGAAAGTGAACCTCAGGAACTCCAAAAGGATGGAGATGTGAAAATAAGTGTCCTTTAGATCGATCTTGACAAACCAGTCCTCTGACTTGATTTGACTCATGATAAGAGGTAGCGTTAGCATTTTGAACCTGAATCTCCTCAGAGAATGGTTGAGCTGATGCAGATCTAAGATGGAACGTAACCCTCCATCCCTTTTGGGAACTATAAAATAGCGGCTGTAGAACCCAGTGTTTCTCTCTGGGGGAGGAATAATGTCTATGGCCCCCTTCGGCAGAAGAGACTGAACTTCCTGCTCCATAACTTGCGCCTGCTCGGGGCCCACCACTGTATTTAAGATTCCATTACTCGCATGGGCGAGACCCGAACTGAAGCTTGTACCCTCTGTGTATTGTACGCACTACCCATTGAGATATATTGGGTAGCTGTTGCCAGACGTGCAGGTAATTACCTAGGGGGATCAGTCTTTCGACACTGACTGCTGAAATATTTGGAGGAGCAGATTTTTCTACAGGCCTCTCTAGAGAAAGAGAACCCACCACAAGCACTTTTCTGTGTAGGTATAGAGGTTTGGGTTTATTGGAAATTGTGGTAACACTTTAGTATAGGGAACACATATTCACTATTAACTACAACTTTTCCCTCAATAAACTCTTAATGTACTGCTTATTTATAGTTAGTAAGGTAGTTGTTAAGTTTAGGTATTGGGTAGGATTACGAATGTAGAATAAGGTCAAGCAGAATAAGGCAATAATATGTGCTTAATAAGTACTAATAAACAGCCAATATTCTAGTAATATGCATGCTAATAAGCAACTAGTTAAAGAACCCTAAAATAAAGTGTTACCGAAATTGTTGTGCCCCAAAGCGCCACAGGTGGTGGGGTTAACAAATCGATTTCCTGAGGGCTCCATGGGGGAGCAGGTGTAACTAACTCCTGCCCTGAAGGGGGTGCCCTCAGAGGCCTGACTTGACCATCAGGATCTCTTCCGCGAAGCCCGCTTAGATAGAATGACGGTCCTCAGTTCGACTTTCTCCTTAGCGGGCTTGGGTTGGGAGTGCTGCTTCGGCCCCGAAATTTTGGAGGGGGGGCCGAGAGACAACACTCTCCTTCTGTGCCTGCTTGTACGAGGAGGTAGACGCATATGGATGGGGCTGCTTCATGGGATTTAGAGCAGCATGGTATGAACCCCTGAAATGCTGCCGGCTGTTTTTTAGCCTACTGGAATCTCTCGACGACCATCGCAACAGCATTGGCGAAGAGACTAGGGGGCGACAGCGGGGCATCAAGGAAGAAAGCTTTATCCTTCTCCTTGATGCGAGAGGTTCAACCAGAGGTGCCTCTCCATCACCACTAATGCTGCCATGGAGCGGCCGATATTTGAGTGTATTTAGATTCATAACGGGTCTGATTTTCACCTTATTGATGAACAGGAATTGTAGTTTGTGAGTAAAGCTGCAAATTCTTCCATTAGCGTCAGCCTTCGTAATAATCCTCTGATACTTGCAGCACAATCAAGTGAAAATGGGTAAAATCTATTAGGCAATATCTTAACGAAAGTGCGTTTCTCTCTGTTTTCTTCCATACAAAAAGTTGCATTGTATATGATGTAAGCGTACTCCGGCCTGGAACGTTAAGTGCAAGTGTGAGTGCAGGCCAGCAGGGGAGTGGGGAAGGGGGACAATCACACTTGGGCTTGGTTCAAGGCAACCGTGCCTAGTGTGAGTACACCCTTAACTGCCAGAGGAAGTATTTCAGGGCCAGAAAAACAGCCATCAATTTGAGGCAATTAATGTGCCATTTGAGATGACAGCCTCTCCAGACCCCTTGGGCTGGACGGCCATCTAAGACCTCTCTCAGCCCATCAAGGAAGCATCTGTCATTAGCATACTGCGACAACACGCACCTAGAGTGGGACCCAAGGTAAAGAAGCAGGGTCTGAGCCATATAGAAAGGGTACGAAGCCCGCATAACCCTTACCATAAACATGGATTTTAGAAAGTGCACAAAGTGCTCAGCGTGTGTGCATACCATAAACATGGATATTAGAAAGGGCACGAAGCACTCGGCATGTGCCCTTACCCTCTTTGCTTCTGGGGATTAGGCCTTGATCTAATCTAAGCCACAGATGAAACAGTCTCATGTGCAGAAGGCCCAAAGGTATCACCATGGACACAGCTGCCAGTAGACCTAGAACTTTTTGAAAGTAATGGAAAGTATTTTCCTGACCTGGCCCAATATCGCTCAGGGTGCTTAAAATGGACTCAACATAAAATGGACAGCTGTGCCCGGATCCAAAACAACCCCTAAACACATAGTTCTCTAGGCCGGAGAGAGAATTCTTTTCTTGGCGTTGAGTCTCAACCATACAAGATCAGCGAGGACGACATCCAATGCCGAGACTGGGCCAAAATCAGCCAGTCGTCTATGTAATTTAAAATGCGGATGCTCTGGAGTTGCAACAGAGATAGCCCATGAGTGTCTTTTACAACTCTGACATCATCGTATAACCACGTGCTCTTGCACCCACGATAGTCGAATAAGTTGTCATTGAGGGCACGAAGACGTAAAAAAAGGGGAGAGACTTTCGCTGAGGCCCTTCTCCCTGGCCACCAGACAGAAATTTGCTCTAAAAAGTGCTTGCTCTTTCTCCTGTGGCCAGTCTAGCTGTAATCTGGCCACTGCACTAGTGACCACCTCGAGTAACTCTTCATGCATTTTATCATCACAGGAGGAGCGCTTGGAGGTGGCGTTCTCAAAGTCCATCTCCAGATGGTTATTTTGCCATTTAATTCCTCAGAATCAAATGTAGCCAAAGAACAGCCAGACAAGATATTAATACAAGCATCTAACTTCTAAAATCAGATGAGTATTAAATAATTTCTCAGAATTAAATGCAGCCAAATATCAACCAGACAAGTAAAACAGTCTGGATGAAAGGCTGAATATAGTAATTTTCATATTAGAGCAGTTTCAACAAAGAATCAAAATCATATCTTGTAAACACACACAATTCGTTTGTACGCAATCATAGAAACAAGAGAGAAAGGGAATCTCCCGTCTGTTCAGTTTCTTTGCATTATGTACATAAATAGCAGATCCGAGCCACTAGATTCTTGACGTGATATTTGACTTGATATTGACATCGTTCATCAAATTAAGATATTTTTTATGAAATCTGAGGGTTTCTGAACCACACACATTTTGAGGCACAGAAAGGTATTAAAGACATTGTTAAAATAGTCCACGTGACTACCGTGGTTCAACCTTAATGTTAATGAAGTGATGAGAATACTTTTTGTGCGCAACAATTTTTTTCTCTCCCTAGTCAGTCTCCTACGCTGATCATGTAGTGAACACAGTGCAGCGCTTCCTTGTTTACGTCCGAACGTGAGCAGTGCATTGCATGCGTGTGATGCTGATGCAGGAGTTGAGTGATAATGAGTCAGCGTTCTGTCGTAGAACACGGAAGCGCTGCAGTTCATCAACAGCGTAGGAGACTGACATAAAAGAGAAGAAATGGTTGAGTAAAGTAGTTATTTTTGTTTTGTTTTAGCACACAAAAAATATTCTTGTTGCTTCATAACATTAAGGTTGAACCACTGTAGTCACGTGGACTATTTTTACAATGTCTTTAATTCCTTTCTGGACCTCAAAAGGTGCAATGACAGTGCTGCCTATGTGTAGTTCAGAAACCTATGGATTTCATCAAAAATATTGTAATTTGTGTTCCGAAGATGAAGATGAATGTCTTATGGGAGTGGAGCGATATGAGGGGGTCATCATCAGAGGTTATTTAAAGCCAAATTATTTGCCGTGTTTGCCACACGTGTTCACAACCAGTCAAACAAAGACATTTTCCCCATATCGCTTAAATCAAGTGCAGCATTGAGAGTAGCTTTTGAAAGGGAACTTGCAACCATAGTTAGCTAACAATGACCCCTGTTTAGTTCCTGTCTCTATGAAGCCCCTCCTTCCGAAAAGCACAATGTATGTCGATTGATCGGCTGAACCACTGTTTTATGATTGGTTAACCACTTCAAGAGTGTTTGAGAAATGCCACAACCGCTACCATACGCACATTACACATTACTGCCGGCTTGTTTTGCTGGATTTTCTTCACATAGCAGCAAATTAGACTTAAAATACTCCGTCATTTATGGTCACACGGATAAAAGTACACAATACATCATTTAAAACTGTACTAGTTCTACTTTTGTAAGTAGTTCTACTTTTGTATGTGTCCACTTACAATCAAAACAAAACTTTGTGCTTTTGTAAAATAAAGAAAACAAAAAGGGTGTGCTTTCTGCCGTCTCAGTCTCTGTGAACTTTTTTCTGGAGCATGTCTCTAAACTGAAAGAAAACTCAGCAAATTCTTATCACACAGACATGAGAAATATATCCTTATAAACATTTAAGTGTCTACCTTTAAATTATTTAATTCAAAACGTAAACAAATATTCCCTGTTTATGTAATCTGTATAGAAAGAGAGAAATGTCAGTCGTTTACGTGTAACCTCTTTATCCACTAATGTGAACATGCCTACTGACAGCGCATGCTATTCAAATGTAAATGATCTGAGACGATCCATGCAAACAGTGTCAATGCCCAGATCAACACATCAAGTTTAAATGAGGGATATCGTGACGTGTTTGTTCCCAGAAGAAAACTCAAGACTACAATCGAGGCGTTTCAGGGAGTTCAGATACAGTGCGCACTGATATAGAGAATAATTCCCTTTGAAGTGACTTTTTCATGCTCAAACAGCAACATTACACACTTGAAAATGTAAAAAGGTATAATAGGTCCTCTTTAAACTTGACATAATGTGTCAAGTTTAAAGAAAATGTGTGAAGCTCAAGGCACGAGACGTTAAAAAACAGCATGTGTTCATAGACCAACAAGTATTGCAGATTGAATGCAAGAACAATTGCTCAGTGAGCAGCTCCTGAACCTGCGGTCATTTGCCATTGTTTGTTGAATTTTCACAGGTGAAATTTCAAAAGGATTCCATGCAGTATGGAATTTCATGTGTAGAATTTCGCTATTCATTGTTCAAGTCATTATTTACACATAATAGGGGACACAAAAGGCACAGATTTTGTAGAATGACACAGAGCTACAGAAGCTACAACTGATCAAGTGCTTCACTAAGTTACCTTAAACTACCAATAAAAGTACTATATATGTTACTATCACCTCTTATATATTTCATACCAGTCCAGTTGTTTGTTATGGAACAAAATCTCATCTAACCATTGCGCTCCTTTGGGAAATCACATTGCTAAACATCGCCTTGGGTGTTAATTATCAATCCATGTTTCTCAACCTCAAGGGGAACGACATATATCAAATATCGCAATGACCAAAGATTCCATATCAGCAATACAAGAAACCCCTCTGTACCATTTATCTGCTAGTGCTGCCTTGCCTAACGTCATTTTTGATTGTTCTTTTGATGGCTCATTGCTTGCGGCATGGGCTGTCTGTGCTAATGTTGAAGGTGTGAGTCCCTGGACAGTGTCTTTGGCTGGTAATGCAATTTTCATGTATAGAGGTGCCACTAGACCCACAATCCCCTGGGTCATTTACGAATCATTTGGATTTTAATCATTATGAATGACCTTCATCAGAGTGTCTCTAGTCCTGCCATTATGGGGGTTGACATGGAACGTTTTTTACTAAAAGCGTATTTTAACTCTTTGTATCATCTCTTCTGCCCTATTAATCCTTTTGTTTAACACAGGCTCATTGGGAAAATGTGACTCTAACTACATTTCTGCACTGCAGTTTCCAGCTGAAATTAACAATAGTGGCAGTAAAACACAACAAAGTTCATTATTGCAGTGAATCCTGTGAAACATAAGTCATGATCAAAGATTTGTAGAAGCAAGCTAAAATTGCATGGTTTCTTCAGGAAATATGTTTCTATCTCACCCATTGCTTTTGTTAACACTATCAGTTAGGTTTAGTGTTGACCGTTGTTTTCAAAAACAATAAAACATTTCAAAACTGCTGCAATTTGTACAACAAGAAACATAATAGAAAGTTTTCAAATACACGTTCATCTGTTTCGGATAAATCTGAACACACGTTTAGTGCCACTCACTAGATTTCACTTTGGAAGTGTCAGAAAACATGCGAAAAGCAACATAATATAATTTTACAGAAATGCCACAACATGCATGTTTTTTTTTTTGTTTTTGTTTTTTTTCTCCCAATGAGCGTGGGTTGATTTTTTTTTTTTTTAATTTTTTTTTATTGTAGCCTTTTTTTGCTACAAATCGATATAAGCCTAAATAATAAAAAAAATATTCATTTACATTGCAAGATGCTGAAGTTTTAATAACATTAAATATTAAATAACATTGCAATTTGTTTAAAGAATAGGTCACCCAAAAAATAATTTTTCCTGTTGAACTCAAAAAGCAATTTAATAAAAATGTGGTTTAGCAAAATATATGCTAAAAAGTCTATCCACATAAAAAATCCTTACATCACACGCTAATATTAATAGTGTTAATATATAATAGTGCTAAGCTCTAAGCTTAATTAGCCACAAAACTCATCCTAAATATACCATTTATCTACAAGTACCATCTAGTACCAGTAACCTTTGTAATTCATCTTATCTTGTAGCCAATTATCAAGTAACCTTTTTTGTCTACCGCATGCTAATCTGCCTGTGTGGCTAAACATCCCTCCTGCCATAAACAGCCAGTGCAATTACATGCTCCTTTGCTCCAGGCTCCTGCTTTATTTCCCTCTTATTTACCCGCCTATACCCTCATATTGATCTCGGCCACGACATGTGATCTTAATAACTGCCCTTTGTCGCAAACTTGCACTTGCCAGCCTCTGTGGTGTTCATGGGAGCCCTCAGGCACAGGCCCAGGAGAGCCCAAAATGTGTGTGCCGATAGACCGCACAAGTGTGTGATGAGGGTCATTGTGTTTGTCTCTTCAGCAGAACTCTCAAGGTCTCCTGTGTTTTAAAAGCTTGCTATCCCTGTAGTAAGTGTGGGCGCGCTAAATTGCTATTGTCAGCAGGGGAGCTGACACTGTTATTAGGTATGTTTCGCTGGAGGTCGTCCAAGGTGAAATGAAATAGTAGTTAACCTGTGACATCCCCGAGCTAAGGCATATTAATAATGGCCAATGCATGTAAGGAGTGCCATTATTTCTTTCTAATGAGCACTGTCATTGGTGTTCAGAGGGCACGGCGAGCACTGCTATCTACTCCCTGAGCTGTTCTGTTTAGAATTACACAATGTTTCTATGCTTGTTTTCTGCAGCTCATAAAGGATTACTAATGTGTTGAAGCTATTATGTGTCACTACCTTAACTTAATAGTTTACTAGTTCATGCAGTTCTAAGAATTATGTCATCATTGTACTCATACTCATGATGCTCCAAGTCTGTATGCTTTTTTTTTTTTTTTCTCTCCCTGTGGAACACAATAGAACAATTTTGAAGTTTATAATGTCTGTCAAGTTGCAAAAAGGACAAAAAGTGTGCTAAATGTATCATAAAAGTAATTCATAAAATGATTTGTACTGTATTTGTACTGTATTGTACTATTATACTATATAGTCTTCTGAGGTCATATGATAGCTTTGTGTAAGACTTTTGCATAATTTGTGCAAGCTGTTTAATAATTATTAGAAACTTAGCAAACTGGCAGCTCCAGTAGTAATGAAAAGCTTTACTTTGAACTTTGAAATTATGAAATAAACCTTAATTAAAAAGTGTAATAATCAATTAAAAAAGGAATTTATACCTCCATGATATTATGCTGTTTCCACATTGGACCAGCGGTTTGGAAAATGGATGGTTGGATGATTCCGCTGCGAGCGCCATCTTCTGGTCAGACGTGGGAATTCATTTGTCACGTGACTCTCACAATGCATTATGGGTATTATCTAGCTGTTGAGCATACATCGCTTGTACACTCGTTGTCACAGTGCTTTGGGATTGAATGAGTGCACTCGATAACATCCACTATGGTTTCGGGCACCACCACAAATGGCTGTCCCCTCAAATAGTGCCCTATTTAAGGGTATATTGGGCGATTTCGTACACAGCCTTACTTTCTGGTCAAAAATGTCAGGAGTATGGCTAAAATCAGTCTCAGCCAATTGAGTAAAATTTATTTTGTCTGCATACAGAAGGGAGGTTAAATAGCTGGCTTTCTGGTGCAGTCAAAACAACCTGAAGATGATCACACTCAGATGATTGTGGACTTTAGAAGGAAAACCCCAGCATTTTTATTCTTTCTGTGTTTCTTTCTTTTATATGTGTCTTATTGTTGTCATTCTATCTCTGCACAGTTAGCTTCTGTCACCAAGACAATGTCCTTGTGTGTGTAAACAATCTTGGTAATAAATCTCATTCTGATTCCAATCTAATTCTGTGTTTCGGCAGTGACATGAAAAAGTTGGACAGAATTTTTTTATTAAGTTTATTATTATTATTATTATTTAAAAAAAAACAAAACTCTCAATAAATCCAAATATTGTGATAACGTTTCTGACCTCCACTTCATAATATAATAATATAAATGTATTAGTCTCTCAATTAATGCTTTGGGATTAGGTACTGTAGATCATAATATGTTCTTATGAAATAAGATATCTAAATAAATTAAAATTGATACATTTTTAAAATAAATAAATTTTTAATAGCTTTTTATTGTAGAATGATTACTGTTCAAATGTGTGGGGTATGTCTCATATGCTCATGAAGGCTGAATTTATTTGATGAAAAACAGTAAAAAAAAAAAAAAAGTGGTTTTGTGAAATATTACAATTTAACTGTTGTCTATTTTTATCTATTTCAGCATCTTTACTCAAGTTTTCAGTGTCACGTGATTCTTCAGAAATCATTCTTATATGTTGATTTGCTGCATATCAGAAACATTTCTTATTATAATCAATGTTGAAAACAGTTGTGCTGCTTCATATTTGTAGTGAAATCTTGACACTTTTTTTATAATTCTTTGATGAATAGAAATTTGAAAAAGAAATGCTTTTTGATGTTATTGTTGTCACTTAAAAAAAAAATGTGTCCTTGTAGAATAAAAGTATTCATTTCTTTATTTAAAAAACAAACAAACAAAAAAAAAACTTTTGAATAAGAGTACATATCGCACAGGCCACTTAATTGTGTTTTAAGCCCTTTTTGGACATTGTCAAAAAAAAAAAAGAAAAAGTTTTTGAATGGAACAGAGCTGTTCGGTGGGGCTACTCCACATGGGGGTGAGTAAATAATGACATAATTTTCATTCTTGAGTGAACTTGTTCTTTAATCTACAATAAAAACGGTCCCATAACCCAGTGTTCTAGCTATTGAATTGAACTTCCTCTAGCACAGGCATATAAATGCTTATAAAGCTGGTTTTTGCTGAATGACACAGCACTTTGCCTGCGGTGAAGCAAATGTGATTGCAGCCTACTTATTCTGCCTCACTACCCAGAGACACTGAGGCTTGGTTGCGGTATGCAGACATATTCAAAGTAATGAGCTGTGTGGACGTTCTTGTAGCAGAAATCACTTGAGAGCTCCGGTGGCAGCCATAAGCCACAGCATGAGTTCACAAATGATCGTCCTCATTATACTGATGAGCGAGGGGAGTTTTCAGAGCCAGAGTGGTCCAGGACGCTCCATCATCTGTCAGGGAACTCCAGATGGGAGCACTTTCAAGAGCAATCAGGGACGCCATGTGATTCATCTGCATGGACTCACAGTTATGCTTTAAAATGGTGTTAAAAAAAGAGTCATATTTCAGAGTATCATTGGAGGATTATATTGTATCTTGGGAACTTTGATTGCTCAATTTGGTGTGTTCTAGTTTAATTTTCCTGGAATTGGCAACAAGAATGCAAAGGTCTCACTCATCATTATAGTCATATAATATCATATATATTTGAAGCATCAGCTAGTATGTGTGTATATGTATGTGTATGTATTTATGTATGTGTGTGTATGTGTGTGTGTGAGTGTCTTTATGTGTATGTGTATATGTGTATATATATATATATATATGTGGGGAAGATGTAATATGTTCTTCCAGCAGTAGGGGGGAGCTGTGTTTCATTGTTTGATTGTGCCCTCTTTATATGGGTGGAGCTGTTGTTGGTCACAATGCTCTTCCTTTGTGACAAGGTAAGGAGGTTCTTCCCTGCTCTTTGTTATCTTATAAGTTTATATGATTATTTTGACCATCTGTGTTACAACACCATCCTACAGCTATTGTGTTGCCTGTTGTAATTTGATATATAATGTTTTGATGTTAATTTGAAATTAACACAATGCTCTTCCTTTGTGACAAGTGGCTGATGTGTATGAGACAAATAAAAAGAAAGCTTCACAATGACTGTCCTCCTTTTACACCCAGTACATCACACAACGCAGAGACATATAATCCCGGACAAGCCCCCAAAAACTTGTCTTCAGGATTACTAGAACACTACAGGCATGTTTTATTAGGGCTGGAGCTAAACTCTGCAGGACAGTGGCGATTGGTGGTGGTTTGGGGGACAGTCAAACCTCCTGATTTCTATCCCAGCAATTTCAGCAACTGCAAACAGGACTTTTAATGTGATAAACAGAAACAGGCTCAAATCAGCATATTAGAATGATTTCTTAAGGATCATGTGACACTGAAGACTGGAGTAATGATGCTGAAAATTCAGCTTTGATCACAGGAATAAACTAACATTTTACAATATATTCAAACAGAAAATAGATCTTTAAATTGTAATAGTTTGTAATCATTTCAAAATATTGCTGTTTTACTGTATTTTTGATCAAATAAATTAAGCAGACCGTGACCTGCACTTTAACTGTCTAATGTTGGATTACCTTTCTGTTCTGACACACTTAGATAATGAACCTCTAGGAGTGTTTCTGAAGATGGATTTGGTTCTTCGGGTTCCAACGTGGAGTCAACTAAAATGTGCAATGCTTAATGGAAGGAGGTGATATAAATACAAAACATTTAATTTATCTTAAATGTTTCATAGAAAAGAAAAAAATAAAAAAAAATAATAAAAAAAAAAAAAAAAGAAAGAAAGAAAATCATGAAATGCTTTTGAAATTACATAATAGCACTGGCATTTAATGAATGACAGCATCAAATTTTTTCACCATCTGTGGCGCTATCAGTGCCTTACTGCGTAATTCACCTTGAGTCACTTGACAGTGAGAAATTAATTTTGGGCATACTAGTGGACAGAACCAGAAGGTTAACCTTTCATCACACTTTGTATTTGCTCTGTTCTACAGTGGTGCCACTAATGACCATAATCGATCATTGAAAAATGGTGTAGCAGCTTGGGGTGACTTTCCTGCAGCAAAAACACCAATATTACCTCCCACCATGTCTTTAATTTAGCCAGCTTAATCATAATTTAGCATCATTTTTAGTTGGCTAGAGGCTAAAATGTGATGATAAATAATCAAACAAACAGAAGTATAGAGGTGACGTGAATGAATATCATCCAAAACCAGGAAGTAGTTAATATTATGAGATATTTTGAATTGAAAATGGTTGACAGTTGCTCTTTCATTCGTCCATTTAAAGGGGACCTATTATACAAAATTCACTTTTACATGGTGTTTGAATATAAACACCATGTGTCGGCAGTGTGTACACAACCACCCTATAATGGTGATAATCCACCCACTCCTCTTTTTTTTAATCCCCATAAATCATAAGCAGTGTCACAGAACAAGCCATTTGCAGATTCTGAGCTGACGGACTCTGCCCTATTAGCTGTACACAGTCCGCCATGTTTAACTCCTCAACCAGGTTCATTAACTCAACCAGAGCATGTAATAATATATTCTTATTAAAGCTACTAAAGTTAATTCAGTCAAGAGCAATGAGTGATTTTCTGTTTTTCTTTTGTTGATTGATTCATATTAACAGCATATATAGCAGTAGGTATTACACTGCTTTCACTTTAATACACAGTGTGATTTCTTTGCTGTTCACAGACGTAACCGACTGTTCATGTGAACTGTGTGTGTGTTTTTTTTTTTTTTTACATAGCCTTGTGTGTATTTGACAGTTTAACCACAATAACATGTTAAAGAGAATGTCTTGGTTACATATGTAACCCTTGATCTCTGAAGGAGGGAACGGAGACGTCACGTTGGTGACCGACGAATTGGAAATCTCGCCAGAGAGACCAATCTACTTTGAGTTTAAACTAAATGAGCCAATGCACATTGGCATGCAAAAAATTTGCATCTGACTGCCACGCCCTGAACCGTGAGTATATATAGGCAGCAGGTGCAGCACATATTCAGGTTTTCACTGAGGAGCCGAGTCAGTGACCCGGCTGCCCCAGCGGTGGTATAGCAACTTCAGGGAACGAGGGTTACATATGTAACCAAGACGTTCCCTTTCAGTCGGTCACATTCAACGTCTACTCTGTGACTGACAATTTGGGAATACCTACCAAAGCGCCACAGGTGCTGCCCCTTCCAGTGCCCTGCGTAAGCCTGCTGATCCTTCCTTAAGGATGGAACAGGGCTTACGCAGACAGGGTCGATTGCGTCCACTATCCTGTGGGCCACCCTCTGCTTGGAGACACCCTTTCCCTTCTGCTGGCCTCTGTAACAAACAAAGAGCTGCTTTTGAGGTCCTGAAGCTTTGAGTTCGGTCCACGTTCAGTCGAAGACCGCTGATGGAACAGAGCAAGGCTAGGGCTGGGTCTGCCTCTTCTGGGGGCAACATTTGCAGCTTAGCTATCATCGCATAGCCAAGTCTGATGGTTCGAATGAGCCAGCGGGACGGGCTGGGGAGCACTAGCCAGGCCCCCAGAAACCGTACCAATGGGGTCAAAGGACCAACAGACGTACCCACAGTGGGGCAGTGAGGTGGAACACAGTGTCCCAGCTCGGGGAGGTCCGTGGCACCTCGAAGTGGGGTCTGGGTGTGCGGTGCAACACTTACCCAGTTCCATAGATGGGCAGAGGGTGCGTGAGAAGAATTGGTTGCGTCCTCGAAACGCCCACTGTTGCCCACTGATGACAGAAGAGGATGATGAGAGTGGTGAGGTTTTTCTGCTCTTTTACTGAGAATTTGGGTACTGCTGGCTGTGACGCCAGTGGCAGAATAGAGTTTGACCCGGCCCTCCTCCAGGGGAAGAGCAGCCCCGCCCATCTCTGGGGTGATGTTTCACCAACTGCTTAAACTGCGGCTGAGATGGGTGGTGTTATCTTCCTGTGGTGGTCACAGTAGAGCAGGCTGTGCCAATGTTTTTTTCGCTGCAGGGAACCGACATGCTTGGCAATGAGCAGGCTGAGGAGCAGCACACAAGTTTATAGTTACTTAGCTCCTGAGAAATGCAATAGCTGCTGATAATACTGAGGAGCTTATATGTGGATGCTGTGATAGGCGTTGTATTCCTATAGGTAGACATAAGTCACCTGGGAGTCAGCTGATGCGAGCTTGACTGACGTGACTTGCCAGAACTGACGCTAAAGCTGGATTTCTTACCATAAAACAATCTTTCTGAAATATATGTATTTCACAAGTATTGACACCCCTTCATTTAATGAACCTCCCTTTGCCAAGATAACAACTCTCAATCTTATAATAATGAACATATGCCAAGACATCTGAGACCATTTCTCCAAACAGAATCTCTCCAGATCCTTCAGATTCAGAGGTCAATGCTTGTGGGATGAGCTGAAGAAAAGAGTCCACATGTTTTCTATGGGGTTTGAGTCAGGGGACCTGCTGTCCATGGCAAAATATTCATTCTGTGGTCAGTAAACTATTCTGTTGTGCTTTGGATCAATTTCATGCTGGTCAGTAAGGTGTTGATTTAAATGGTGAATTTGACAGGCAAAACAGCATCATCTCACTAGGAATTGTGCAATCGGGAATTTAGCGAGAGGGATTCGTTCTCCACAAGCTAAGCTAAGTTCCTTTTAATGCTCATTGTTTTAAAGCTGTGGCACAGCATATAGTATAGTAAACATCATTCTTAAAGCTATAGTGCCATAGGAAAAACGCTCGTTCTTAAAACTGTAGTTGCTTTTTGGAACAAGCTGTTCTTCAAGCTATATTTGCTATTGGAAAAACACTTGTTCTTAAAGCTAGTTGCTATTGGAGAAACTCATGCTGTTCTTAAAGGTATAGTTAATATTGGAAAAACGCTCCTTCTTAAAGCTATAGTTGCTATTAAGAACAAGCTGTTCTTAAGGCTATCTAGCTGCTATGGAAGGCAAATGTATAAAAAAAAATTGCTTGTTATCGAAGCTTCATTGCCGCATACTATAAGCACATACTGTGGTAAGTTTATTCAGGTACATGCTATCTTAAGCTGTTGTCTTAGACTTTATGCTTTATGCTCTTTATGATATCCAATCATATCGCAACATTCTGTGTTAAGTGAGCAACTTTTCTGTGGCTTAAAACTTATCAGAGTATTGTAACATGCTTGTCCTTAAATACACAGAGGTCTCTTATTCAACACTTACAATGTTGTAGCTTGATGATCCTGTAAGGAGTGTGAAATCATGGGAGTCGTCATCTTCACTTCCACAGCCGAAGGAATCAGCCCAACTGGAGCAGAAATCATGTTGATGATGAGGGAGCACTGTATTTCATTGC
Organism: Hypophthalmichthys molitrix; assembly: GCA_037950675.1. Taxonomy (NCBI): domain Eukaryota; kingdom Metazoa; phylum Chordata; class Actinopteri; order Cypriniformes; family Xenocyprididae; genus Hypophthalmichthys; species Hypophthalmichthys molitrix. The sequence goes on from CM075501.1 coordinate 26,386,963, forward strand.
TTAGCTGCACGCTGCATCTAACTCAGAGCAATTGCTGTGGGTGTATGCTTCCCCGATCAGACTACCACTAGATTAATACTAGTCTGTGATTTACAGCATGCTTGTTGTATCAGATTTGCTGCCACTAGGGGTGTAAGCTTCCCCCATTTAAAAAATCGCTGGTTAATACTAGTTTTATACTGGTCTGTGATTTATAACATGCTTGTTGTATCAGATTTGCTGTCGCAAGGGGTGTAAGCTTCCCCCATTTATAGAAAAAAAAAAAAAAAAAAAATCTGGGTTTTTACAGGCCTAGGCTCATTCAGGTAACTGCACTTTAAGGAATTCAGATTCAGATTTTCGCACTCAGTTTGTGTTGGGGGATATCAGCATATGGTTTGTTTTGGGGGGTTATTGCTGCTCTCCCTGCTTTTATCCATGCTAGGCTGCATGGATGCACAGTGAGTTCTTGCCCAGAACAGAACCATACCGCCAATACAAACTCTATGCAATTATCAATCATATTTGATGATAGTGGTCCTGACAGAAATCCAGCGTTGGCGTCAGTTCTGGCAGGTCACTTCAGTCAAGCTCGCATCAGCTGACTCCCAGGAGACTTACGTCTACCTATAGGAATACAATGCCTATCACAGCATCCACATATAAGCTCCTCAGTATAATCAGCAGCTATTGCATTGCTCAGGAGCTAATTACCCTCCTCCATCCCCAGCTCCTCCTCTCTTCAGTCAGGATTGGCCTTATGATCCCCCTGAATTAGACTAATTCTTGAAATATGTGTACATGTTAAATTATTGACATTAATTATATATGCATATGTTGGTTCTGTTCTGTTTACCCTAGGGGGTTATTGCTGCTCTCCCTGCTCTTATCCAGGCTGCATGGATGTGCAGGGAGTTCTTGCCCAGAACAGAACCATACCGCCAATACAAACTCTATGCAATTATCAATCATATTTGACGATAGTGGTCCTGACAGAATTTTCTTTTGTTTTTAACAGTTAACAGTAAGATTTTTTTGAATATTCTTTTTTTTTTTCTTTCTTTCTTTTTTTTAATGAAAGGCTAGGAGAAAAAAAAAACTTATCAAGGGTGTCAATATTTCTGGAGCTCACTGTCTATCCTTTTTTTCTATCCACAATTTTTAATATATCAAAGAATTGAGACTTTAAACGTAAAGGAGCAGAGTAGTCTTATTTATGGTCACAGTATACACGAATCCAGATAGTTATGCCAATTTTACTTTTATAGTCATAACTAGGGCTGGGTATTCGATTCGATTTTCGATTTCGATTCCCGATTCGATTTTCGATTTCGATTCCCGATTCGATTTTCAGATTCGATTCTCGATTTTTTTTTTTTTTTTTTTTTTATTCAATAAATTCATAAATTTTCACTGGCCCGACCACAAAAAAATAATAAATCAATAAAATAGTTATTGTTTTTGACCCATGAATAGCCTGCCTATATTGTAACAAATAAGGTTATGACACCCAATATTTTAGATACCAGTGAAATTTAACAATTCTTGATTCCATTTGAGACCACAGCTAAAACTACTAATATAAACTTCAAAGATTATTAAAGAAAATGGTAAATAGTCTTTAATAAAAAGAACAAATAATTAAACTGCAAGCAATAGCACAAATAAACACTGTACAAAATAAATAAAGGTTATTATTAAAGTTACAAAAACATTATTCAGTGAGTGATTTTCTCTTTAGTTTGATTAACATCACAATACAGACAGCTTCTGGGATTTTAGGTGGCTGTCACTTTAAAACTAATGCACTGATACATACAATTATGACACGCATGTGTTCTTTCTCTATTGCTTACCATAACCGTAACCGACTATGTTTACCGAGATACTCGCAAAGGCAGAGATTTTCACATAAATTTGTGTGAATTTGTCTGTTTAGGTGCAAGGGGAGGTGAAAGAGAACTGCCCCATTAGAGCTTTATAGACACAATCATTCTGTTGCTTATACCTCCACCAGTGCGTCAGTAGAATAACGTAATGCTCCATAAGTTTTCTACAACGTTGTAGAAACGTAGTTTTGTCATTCTGAGCTCATTTAAGCAATCGTGAACATCTATAGTCTAACTAGATGCTTTGGACCTTAAAACAATAGCTTAGTGGATTGTTTATTGCATTTTCTCAGTGATACACACTTGAAACCTTCCTGTAATGTGGCATGCCTATTAATGTGTGAGATGTAATGGAATCTCAGGAAAGGTAGAGCCGAACACAAAGCGCCTGTGATAGGGATTCTATTATCTAGGTCTTGCTTCTGGCACCTCATGAAACATGGATGAGTTTTTACCCATAAAAGACTCAGTTTCCCTTTGATTTATACAAGAAATAAATTCTGAAAAGGTGAAAAGTCCAATGGATGCATATTTTATGTGCCTTCCACGGGCTAATGCATTTTAAATAAGCATCCCTAAAATAGAAAAATAAGTGTTGTAGAAAAGGGTTAGACATTCACAAAACCTTTTCTCTCATTTTGTCAGTGATCTATTTGGGTTTTTAGTTGTCGGCTTTTGCAAGTACAACTTGAAAGATGCATGAATGGGCACAATGAGACATTAATCCATAGTGTTTACTATTACAGAAAAGACTAGAAAAGTATGTGGATGTTTATGGAATTATTTTTGTGCAATGAAAATATAAATTGGAACTAAATAAAATGTCTTTGAAACTGAAAAAAATAAATAAATCACAGGCAAAATGTTTGACTTAGTTTTTTAATACTCTGCATGTTTTGTTAACTGTTTTGTCATCTTTCTTTCACTGATCTGTACTTACTAATGCATTTCCAGAGTTTTCATTTACGTTTCTGAAGTTTTCATTTACGTGCCCTAAGTTTTCGGTCACCATTCTGGCACAAATCTCTTGCGGGGCTAGCAGCGGTGTGTTCTCATTGGCTATTGAGTATTTGATTGATAGCTTCTTGACCTGGAAGTGAAGACGTCAGTGTTGTTTACATGTGTGTTTGTGAGCATCTGTAAGCGGCTTCCTTTTTTATTGTAGTGTTATAAAGATAAGAGTTTTGTTTTTGAATATTTATCTGTATTTATCTGCTGCTTCTACTTTGTCGACATAAGCTTTTAGGAGCACAAGAGATCAAACGCGAGAGAAAATGAAAGTCTTGAGGTTTAATAGTACATTAAAGTACTGATAATATTGCATAATGTCCAATGTTTTCAGAGAATATTTGTTTATTCCTGATGATTCTTTGTTGTTGGGTATGATTAGGATGTGCTGTTACAATTTAAAGACTATCATTTACATGTATGTGATATATTCAGCCTTCAAGAAAGTCTCATTCCAGCCAGGTAATCAAGGTTGGCAACCCTGACCATCAAATCACCCATAGTTACCATATGCACTTACACCATCACAATTAATGATCACTTAATTCAAACAATATAAAAAAATACAATCGTGGCTTGCTGTCAGACGGTATAGAACTCAAAGGGCATTGCCCGAGTCCCATCCCGATTCTTTTCCACTGGCTGTGAGGTGAAGACCACGTCCCAAGATTCCACGCTCAAACTTGGCGTCATCATGCTACGACTTTTTTGTTTTGAATAGGCGACCTCTAGTGGACGAAGAACTACATAGTGCACCTTTAATCTAGAACTCCAAAGAATGTAAAATATTTGCATAATATCAGGTGTCTGAAGATCAAGATTCTAGTTATTCATAGGTAATGTGTCTGAACAAAATAAAAATCTTGTCTGATGGGGACAGTGGATCTCTGGTGCTACCACTCCATCCTCTGGGTCAGCATCAGAATTTTGTTTATGGAAAAGTTGCTCCACTCCCTGGTAATGAGAAAGGAGATGTATTATAATCTAACAAAAACTGCTATGAACTCCCACATAACACACTGCAGACTTAAATTATTTATTTTGAACAAATTCCCAGCCTGGTCTCATTGTTAATACGTAGGTATTAATGCATAACTTTGAAAGACACAAAACATACATTTTTGTACATTTAGAAAGGTGCTGAAATGTACAATATTGACATATTTATAGCACTAAAACATTTGCATTTTTTTTTTTATTCATGAATCTTTCATGTCATAAAGATATATTATTTCCCTTTTAAAGTTTTGTAGATAAATGTAAGATCACTAAACCCCATCCCGAACCTAAACATATCCATTTTATACAGAATGCTAAAAGAATAAAACATAATGGACAGAAATGTGTAGGAAAATGCCAATTTTAGTAAAAATATAATGTTAAAACAATATTTTGAGCCACTAATCCTACACCTACCCCTAAACCTACCCATAACCATTTCTTAAAACTATACTGTTATAAATAAAAGAATAACAGACAAACAAACATAATCACAATTTATTTATTGTGAAAATGTCAAAAGTGGTACCAAAAGTAGTTCAAGCGATGATGCGTTGCAGTCGCAGTCCTCTCTGGCGGTAATATATATATATATATATATATATATATATATATATATATAATTTTTTTTTTTTTTTTTTTTTAATATAGGGTACAGAGCAGAATTTAACTTATTAATCCATGAAAATATGAATCCGGCTTCTCTCCGTGAAGTCGCACACTCATTTCAAATGTCAATCCACTGAAACGCAGCATGTCGCAATCTGTGACGAAGCAGGTTAGAACCAATGAGTGTTCGATATCAGTCCCGTAAACCATGTCGTAAAGGTTCTTGAGGACGCAACTTTCAAATTTGAATCATAACGAGTGCAAGCTTTGACTGTGACGGTCGCTGCTAAATTTAGATCTGTTCCTCACAAACATATGGATTCTAAAGATTTGGAGTACAGCAAACAAATAAAATGGATGAATTTGTGAATTTATGTTGTGCTTTAGTGTATCTAATGGTTGTATTTTCATTCACTGCATAGGAGAAAACGTACATATTACAAAATTATTAAAAAATATTGCAAAATGGTTAAACAATTACAGAAATTTTATTTATTTTAAGGTTTCAGAGTGTAGTCTTGTTTAACATTATGTAATCCTCTGAAACGAGTTTGCAGAAATCACGAACAGAAATGTTATTTCATATGAGTAACCTGCATTAAAAAATTCGACTAAAAACATGTATTGATATGACAATTGAATACAACAGATCAGATTTAAAACATTAATGCCACGATTTTAATATTAATACATAGGAATTCATACACAATCACACTTGGATACATAAATGATTTACATTTTATTGCTATAAATATGTCTTTAATGTACGTTTTTGTGTGTATGAAAACATAAATAAATATACGTGTGGTAGAACCACACTTTACGTAAAATTTACACACGTATTCTCATGAGATTACGTTGATAATTTCAGTCATAATTACTTGCATGTATTAGGTTTTGCATTTGGACATATATGTGTAACGGAGGCATTAGGGCATCCGACTCCCACACCAGAGACCCAGGTTTAAGGCCTGCGCAGAGCGGGGCGAGTAGGACCTGGGTGAGGGATTACATTGGTGCCGTGACCCGGAAGGGCCAATGTGACTGTGTGTGTGTGTGTGTTAGATGGAGTAATTCATGCTGAGATCAGGTGGATGGTCACTCAAGGTTGCTTTACTGGGCCTGGGACAAGACAAGACTGGGACAAACAGGACCAAAAGGCTAATTAGAGTACAGTGCGTCGATGCTGCATGAGAAGTCAGCAGGATGAGCGATGAGACTTTGCTGCTTACATCTTTTTACAAAGTGGCTGGGATCGTATAGTAGTTAGTTCCCTGCGTTGTGTCCGCAGCAACCCCCGGTTCGAATCCGGGTCATGGCACCAATGTGACTTTGTGTGTGTCGGATGGAGTAATTCACGCTGAGATCAGGTAGATGGTCACTTAAGGTAGCTTTACTGGGCCTGGGACAAACAGGACCAAAAGGCTGATTAGAGTACAGTGCATTGATGCTGCATGAGAAGTCAGCAGGATGAGCCATGAGACTCTGCTGCTTACACATTTTTACAAGGTGATGAACATATAGTGGACAAAATTCTAAATAAAGCATACATAAAAAAAAAAAAAAAAAAAAAACATAAAACACTTTCTCTGTTCTCATCAGTTCACATAAATACAAAGAAACTAAACTCAAATGACCAATATTTTACATATTTTGTATAAATGGAATACAGAAATGCGAGAGCATACAGCACGTGCTAATCGCTAACACTCAACCAGAGCTGATATTATTTTAACACAGAATACGACAAAATTAAATAAAACACATACCTGGGACAAACACGACCAAAAGGCTGGTTAGAATACAGTGCATCGATGTTGCATGAGAAGTCTTAAATGAAATAAACAGAAGTTCAGAGTTCAAAACCAGGCCAATAAACACACATCTTATCATTACAAATAACACATATTTGACTCGACTAACACAACTAGGAGCTGACAGAAAAATAAGTAAACTTGTGTGTAGTTTAAGGTTTAAACTTGGGCTTGAAAACAATCCAAACTTGACTCCTGTCATCACTCCTCCTGAGTTCCTGTCCTCCACCTTCTTCAAGTCCCCCACGTCAGGCGGGGGCACACTGTCATGATTATGTTCTGTTTGAGTTTGTTTTCTGTCTTTGCTTTTCCTGCCTGCCTGAGTTTCGTTGTTAGTTTCTATGGTTATTGATTTGATTTGTCATTCTGATCAGTTGTGCATGATTAATCACCTTTGTTATTCCCCTGTATTTAAGTTCATGTGTTTCTGTTCTTAGTTGTCCAGTCTTGTCTATGTTTTGTCATTGCATTGTGTGGGTTATTCACTAAAGATTTTTGAGTTTTATCGTTGTCGTGTGTGCTATACTACTGTTTGTGACACTTTAAATGCTCAAGCTCCTTAAAACATTCTTCCATCTTTTTCTTTTTGACCAAAACTGTCCTTTACTGGCCCCTACACACTCTGAACTTCAAATCAGTACATTCCTATCAAAATCAAAATAAAAAATAAAAGTTCTTTTAGAAATACAATATATTCCATTACCAAAATACAAGATTTTTTTTTTTCCCTGAACAAATCCAATAGTATTTACTCAACACAAACAATCATAGTTCTTCATACCTGAACATGTCACTCATACACCGTCATTCATAAACAGTGTGTGAATCTGCCTAAATGGGTAAAACTGCTGGAAATGGATGGACTAAAGGTAATTATCTCACCCACTCAAACGACATCCTGCTATTAGTGAGCCCGCATTTTGGTTAAACCGAACGCTGACTCTATGTCTGTGACCTGCATGATTTACAGAGGTTTTTCTGAATAAAGAATGATTTACACCATTTATACCAAGGATGATAACTTGAAAAAATGTTCTAATTCTATAAGAATAGCAAAGTCCAGATGAGCTCTATAATTGGAATCAGAATCAGAACAATTACTTTTCCAACTGATAAACATCTGAACCCAGTCAGAATCTACACAACTTTAAAGATGAGCTTATCAGACTTATTTATTATTTGGGCTCCTTAACACCACACGCGACTAGTACAATAGGTTTGCACAGAGTGCAACAGTCAGGTTCTAGAAGTCAAAATCCCTTTTAATTTCTCCATAAGGAAATGCTTTTGAATAATAAATTAGAATTTTTTTAATGATAACTCTTAAATACAATTTGTGATCTATCTATCTATCTATCTATCTATCTATCTATCTATCTATCTATCTATCTATCTATCTATCTATCTATCTATCATCTATCTATCTATCTATCTATCTATCTATCTAATCATCTTTTATTTATTCAAGTTTAACATAAAAATTCCCGGTGAAAAACTTTATTACCCATGGTTGTTCTGGAAAATCAATGTCTCCCTAGACTCTCAAAATAATATATATATATACATACACACACTACCAGTCAAAAGTTTGGAATCGGTAAGATTTTCAATGTTTTTAAAAGAAGTTTCATCTGCTCACCAAGGCTGCATTTATTTAATTAAAAACACAGTAAAAACAGTAATATTGTGAAATATTATTACAATTTAAAATAACTATTTTTCTGTTTGAATATATTTTATAAAGTCATTTATTCCTGTAATGGCAAAGCTGAATTTTCAGCATCATTACTCCAGTCTTCAGTGTCACATGATCCTTCAGAAATCATGCTAATATGCTGATTTGCTGCTCAAGAAACATTTATGATTATTATCAATGTTGAAAACAGTTATGTACTTTTTTTTTCAGGATTCCTTGATGAATAGAAAGGTCAAAAGAACAGCATTTCTCTGAAATACAAAGCTTTTGTAACATTATACACTACCGTTCAAAAGTTTGGGGTCAGTAAGAATTTTTATTTTTATTTTTTTGAAAAGAAATTAACACTTTTACTCAGTAAGGATGCATTAAATCGATCAAAAGTGACAGTAAAGACATTTATAATGTTACAAAAGATTATATTTCAAATAAATGCTGTTCTTTTGAACTTTCTATTCATCAAAGAATCCTGAAAAAAAAAAAAAAAAAAATATTGTACACAAATATTTTGTACAATTGTACCCAATAAATGTTTCTTGAGCAGCAGATCAGCATATTAGAATGATTTCTGAAGGATCATGTGACACTGAAGACTGGAGTAATGATGCTGAAAATACAGCTTTGATCACAGGAATAAATTACTTTATAAAATATATTCAAACAGAAAACATATATATATATATAATTTAAATAAACCTAAAATACTTTGTTCCGTATACATAATAAACATAATAAATTAACAGTTTTATATTTTGTAATAGTTGTCCTTTTATTTTCATACTGTTGATTATTCTCTTGCTACCTCCTTTGCCTCCTGAGAAAGAGTTTAATCCCTTTACCCTTTTTATCATTCTTCTGACAGAAGAGCTTCCTCCGCTATGACTCTGTATAGCTCTTTTCTTTTCACACCCTTACAGTGGGAATACTTGCTGTCGAGTTCACACTCAAGTGGCCTTTGTGATTTTCTGCCTCCTTCTTAACAAATGTCCTCCCTTTCTCCTTGCCAGTTCTTCTCTGCTCTGCTCCCCCAAAGGATGTTGGGTAGGACAGTGAGGCAGCAGGTTTTGGAACTAATGACCTGATGAAGAGGAGGAGAGTTGATGAGAGTTTACCTCCTCTTGGGGAAGTATAGCGATACTGCCATGGCTCTCCGCGTGGTGAGAGAGACTCTGCAATTGGCTGACAAAGGCTGAAACTCCTAAAGTGATTTCAGCACTCACTGTCAGGCACATGACAGCTCTATTACCAATACAATTGGGCTGGTCCCATACGCCTAAACCCTGCAAAACACACACACGTTTGATTTTGTGAATTGTGGGGACATTCCTTAGGCGTAATGGTTTTTATACTGTACAAACCGTATTTTCTATTGCCCTACACCAACCCTACTTCTAAACCTACCCATCACAGAAAACTGCACATTTTTACTTTCTCAAAAAACTCATTCTGTATGATTTATAAGCCTTTTGAAAAGTGGGGACATGGGGTAATGTCCTCATAAGACACCATCTTTGTAATACCTGTCATACCCATGCCATTATACAAATTTGTGTCCTGATATGTCACAAAAACACACACACACACACTTTTATACATCACACAAAGTACTAGCAAATTCCATTAACATTGCAAATCAAGATATGGCATGGAAACAGAATGGAAACGTTTATTCTTTCCTAGGATACCCATTCAAGACCAGACTTAACAAACTGGTTTTAGGCTGGGTTCAGGTAAGTTTTGTAGGGTGTAATATAAAGTAGATGCTATTTGTTTTAAATGTACAAAATAACCTAAGTATCTTATCTTAACACTGTTGCATGTTTTGTTTACTTTTTGTACTAATAGTAAATTGTCTGAGAAATGGTGACCAGCTGGTGAAAATATTCATATTAAACTTCTGTGTTTAGACTCTTAATAAACATATTGTGCATGGATGACTGGTGTAGATACTCTTATTTGATCAAAATTATTACATTATTACCCAGTACATTATAAACAGTTTAGGGTCTCTAACATTTTTAATGTTTTTGAAAGAAATTGCTTATGCTCAAAAGGCTGCATTTATTTGATCAAAAATATGGTAAAACAGTAATAATTGTGGGGGAAAAACAAAAGAGAGTATTACTGATGTATTTTATATCGCAAAATATCATTTGAAAATATCTTGAGCCCACCACCACTTTAACAGCTGATGTTTTCACTAACGACTTCACATACAAAACTACAGACATCAGCAGTCAGTTTTCAGCATCACAAAGGGGCTTGACAGGTCTTCAATGAACCCAAGAGAGCCCACATCACAACTGTGTTTATCTCTCTGTACTGGCTTCTGGTTGTGGCTCACATCAAGTTCAAGAAATTGGTACCTGTCTACAGGATGGTCATGGGCTCTCACTTTCCTTCACCATTTCACTATTCCTTCACCTGTGGTCTCTCATTATTCCTTAATCCCTGCTTATTCTAGCTTGTACTATCCTGAATGATGGCTGAAACTTTGTATTAATAGCACTTTTCGCATTTACTGACTCATCAGATGCATCGCTTGTTACATTCCTCAATTGTAAGTCACTTTGGATGAAAATGTCTGCTAAATGAATAAATGTAAATAGCTTGTGTTAACCACAGACTTTATTTTGGGCATTTAACAAAAAACCCTTTCAAAACATCTCAGGTTATGAATGTAACCCTTTCAGTTCCCTGTTACGTTTCAGTCGGTCACGTTCGACATCACGTTGGAACATACCATTGAATTTGGATCTCGCCTGAGAGCCCTATCACCTTCGAGTTTAAACTAAACGAGCCAATGCACATTGCCGTGCGAGATTTGCATTGCACGCTCCACCCCAAAGCACGAGTATAAAGGTGGAAGAGGGAGCAACTCACATTTCAGCTTTTCACTTCAGCGCAGAGCGGTTCTATTGTTGCTCTGCAATTCCTCCATGAGTGTTTCTACGAGTCTGTTCTTCAGGAAGAAGCCTCTTCTACCGTTGTTGGTGTGATGATGCTGCAGTGGTGGTCGCGATCTCTCTGCATTTTCTGCTGTTTATGCAGCATTGAGAAAGAGCATTGTTGCCCCTTTAATGAGTATTGCTGTTTATACAGCTGAGAGTGAGTGCACACTGCAGGCTGCACTATTTCCTGCCAGTTGGATGGCACCTTTTTCTTCCAGAAATCGGTCCGGTGCCTCTTCCCCCCTCACTACCCTTGACTGCGGGGCAGCCAAGGGATACGCAGAGATCCCCCCGGTGGAATGGTCAGTTGCAATGCAATTGTGTCTAAAGACCGCTAACTTGCACAAGAATGGTGTACTCAGGGTAGGAGGACGGAAGGTCTCAATCGACCTTGCATCATGATGTAACGCATCCTGTAATCCTTCTGAAGAAATCTCATGTGTCAGCCTTGCTTGTTGAACATCATTATGAGCATGTACACCACCAAGGAAGAGGCATGACCATGAATTAATTGTGTGCAAATGGAATATGGATCTTAGAATGCTGAGATGTGGTCTCTTCACACATGTAAAATGTAGAAGATACAGAAGAGCAACTGAAGTTCAAAGAATGGCAGATCTACCAGAAGAGAGAACTGAGACATTCCCTCCTTTTACATTCTGTGGTATAGATTGTTCTGGCCCGTTCATCGTAAAGGGGTTAAGAAAGGAATTAAAAAGATATGGATTTTTGTTTACCTGCTTGTGTTCTAGAGACATACACATAGAGACACTAGATGACTTGACAACAAATGCTTTCATTCACTTCGAGTATTTATAGCCATCGGAGGACCCATATGCCAACTGAGATGTGAGCAGGGAACAAATTTCATGGGTGCTAGAAGAGAGTTTTCTGAGTTGATCAAAGGGAAGGATCAAGAACATCTGCGAGCAATGAATTGTGATTTTTTTAGTGAATGTTCCCTTAGCAAGTCACATGGGTAGGGTCTGGGAGCGCCAGATTCAAACAATCTGAAGCATCCTGACCGCCATGCTCAACAGGTCTCAACCTCGAGGACATTCCTTTACAAAACGATGGCCATAATCAACAGCAGACCATTGAGTGTTCTTCATGATCATGAACATCTTCATGATCCTGCCGGTCCAGAACCACTCACTCCTAATCACATATTAACCATGAAATCTGCAATCATTCTGCCCCCTCCAGGACAGTTCAGCAAAGAAAACTATCTACGTAAAAGGTGGAGAAGAGTGCAGTTCTTGGCCAATGAATTCTGGCAGAGATGGAAACGTGAATATCTGCTCAATCTTCGACAGTGTCAATTCACAATTAGATGACATTGTAATTCTACAAGATGACAGCGCTCAAAGAAATGAATGGAAGCTTGCCAGAGTGGTAGAAACTCATACTAGTTCAATTGGCATTGTGCGTAAGGTGAAGCTTCTAGTTAGTGACACTACATTTATTAAGGGAAAACCACAGACTAGATCAGTTTACCTGGAAAGGCCTATTCACAAGGTAGTTACTTTACTTGAAGCCAATTAAGTCACATACACAACACCTCTACATACAATTAGGTCCAAAGGACATTTATAATTTTTTTTTTTTTTTCTGTACTTGGTTCAAAGGAAAATTACACATTCCAGGTAAATGAGTGATTTTGATGGGAGTGTAAGTGTCGTTATGTAGATGTTCTGTGTATGCTGTATATTCCGCCTTCTGTATTCAACATACAAAAAAAAGGGCAAAACTCTTGCAGTTAAAAAAGCTTATGCTACATCATACAGCTTCCATATTCAACTTACAGAAAAAGCTTAACTGACCCGGCGCCAGTTTACACTTTCTTCGTAACTTGAACACGGAAGGCGATCTGGCAGAAGCTAGATATTTTACTTCATAACTTGTTAAATATGGATTTTTTTTACACAAGCACATCACTTCGCTTCAGAAGGCCTTTATTAACCCCTTGGAGCCATGTGATGTTTATGATGGATGGATGTGAATGGAAGCACTTTCTTCAGCTCATATTTGTTGGTCCAGCACACTGACTTTATAAAGCTTGGATGCGTCAGGATATTTATTAAAATATCTCCAATTGTGTTCATCAGAAAGAAGAAAGTCATATACACATAGGATGGCTTGAGGGTGAGTAAAGCTTGGGGTAATTTTCATTTGAAAGTGAACTAATCCTAAAGACACAAGAATGCATCACTTTAGCGAAAAGAAACTACTGAATTGCTCCTTGATGGACTGATGATGAGCAAATGACTCACAAGGCTCTGTTAAGTTACGTTAAGTTTTAAATTATTGCTGTCGGAAGCCAAAAGGACAGTAAAGATGATTTTCGTGAATTAAAGACTCAAGGACCTCTTTTCATGACAAACAGCCAATGAGGTATTTGTTTTACTTGTTCAAATGATTGGAAAGCAACATTTCTATCTTGTTTTTCTATCTTGTATCTTTCAGACTATTTGGTGTTGTTTGTCCCGAACAAACTTGAAATGTTAGTATAAGCACAGCTGAAAGCGTGTCTTTTCCTGCCAGCGTTTAAATTTCGGGAAGTGACACGCGATCGGTGTGCGATATTGTTTGGGTGCGAGGCATGCACCTGAGGGTGCTGACTGAGTTCATTGAGAAATTGTCACGGTCTGTGGTTGGATGGAAGGAGTGAGGACTCAAAGGTGCAGAATAATGGGCTTTTATTAAGAATAAAAATAAAACACCTGTAAAACACCTGATGTACTCGCTACATCATAAGAAGAATGGTGTCTACGCTAATATTAGACTCTCTCTGTTTATCCTGAGGTTTGCCGCAGCCTGCCAGATCCAGGCCGTATCCAGATGAGATGAAGGACCTGCATCTAGACATGATGATAAGGCAGCCCTGATGCTTTCCCCTGCAAAGGCCCATTTCGCTTTCCTTTCCCTATGTATAGATAAAACTTTATCAAAATTATTCCAGTTCGCATAGATCAGCGGACACAACTATTTTTTCTGTATTATGCAGACCAGTAAAGTAATTTGGCAAATATCACTTTTTTAAAAAGACCAAGCTTCTGCGCACATACACACTCAAACACGCAAACCTATAGACTAAACACATAAATTAATGGCAAGAATGCAGTAAAGGTATCCGGTTTTCAGTAGGAAAGTGTCATTTAAGTGACCCATAAAGTAATAATTAACAATTTTTACAACAGAAGTGATTCAATCAAAAACCAACTTTACCTCAATAAGAATTTTTTTTACTATTGTCACTGTGAAGCTGGTTTGAAACAATATGTATTGTGAAAAGCGCTAAATAAATGAAGATGACTTGATTTAACTTGACAGTACAGATATATGGAATTTGATTATGTTGTGAGCACAGTTGTCTCCTGCACATATCAAACTGATTCTGGCAACAGTGTCCAGAATCAATCTAGGGCAGCTCATCACTGAGACCCCTGCAGTGATGGCTCAGAAACAAGGAGGTTTTCCCTGAGTAGCAACCCATTTCACAAGATCAAGTTTACGTGCAGGTGCCTTAGTTTCCTGATCATGTGGAAAAAGGCCTTGGTTCCTGTCCCAAGGCCCAGTGTTGGGAGCATCCTGACATTGATAGATGCATCCCAAACAGGGTGCGGCACGGCCATGGAAGGCCGCTCAGTTCAGGGTCTGTGGATAAAGCATCATCTCTTCTGGCATATAATTACCTAGAGATGTTAATGGTTATGCTAGCCCTAGGGCATTTTCTCCCAGACCTCAGAGTCCATTATGTTCTTATATGATCAGACAATAGTCTGAGTCTGCATCCTCTATCCAGACTTGCACACCAGATCCTCCTATGGTCTTAGGGGAAGTTGCTCTCCCTGAAAGCACTTCTTTATGCCTGAATGTGGAAGCAGGCATCCTGAAGTCCCGTCTCGTTGCCCACCGTGGCTCTCCCCTCTCATCCAGCTCCTCTGGGACTGGACGTGACCAAGGCTTCGTCTGTATGTGTTCCCCCAGAATGCTCTGCTCCCAGGAATTTTAGTCAGGGCCCCTGAGGGGGATCAGTTTCTGAATGAGGGTCTCTCAACCAAGGTTGTTGTGACCACTCTCAATTCTAGAGCTCCCTCCACAAGGAACCTTTATACTTGAAGTGAAGAGTATTCAGGGACAGCACCAGCTGGACCCAAGAAACATCCAGTGGCTTCAGTACTGGAGTTCCTTCAAGACCGTTTTTTTTTCTGCTGGTCTTTCCCCGTCCACGCTTAAGGTGCACATGGCAGCCCTCAGTCCTTCAGGCATTTCATCCTCCTCCTCATGTGGCGGAACAACAGAAGCTTCACCTGCTCTGCCCGGTTTGGGCGCTCGAGGTCTATGTTCAGAGAATTTCTCAAATATGGTGAACTGACCATTTGCTGGTATGCTTCGGGCACCCTTATTAGGGCTGCCTGGCTACCAAACAATCCATAAGCAGGTGGATTGTGGAAACATTTCTATAACTTAAGAGTTCAAGCTAGAGCTCATTCCATAAAGGGTATGGCACTATCTTAAGGTTCCTCAGTTTGGAACTCCCGGTCAATCCAGCTTCACACCAGGACAGGCATTTGTCAGTATGGCGTAGTGCGTATCTCGTTCCCAAAGCGTCATCATCAACACAGTGGGAGTTCCTTCAAAAGGGAACGTCTCGGGTTACGATTGTAACCCCGGTTTCTCTGAGAGAACGTTGCGTCCCTTTGCCATACTTCCTGCGTGCCTGGGAGTGGCTTGCTTCATCCTATCAGAAGCCACCTTTATTGTGTTGCCTGCTCCCTTTATAACTTTCACGTTCTGTCAACATATGTCACGGGATGACATTGCACCAATCAGAAATGGACTAAGTTAAACACAGGCTTTAGAGCAGTCACGCTAACGGCATTCCCCAGAGTGCCATCATCGATGCAGCGTCTCGTTCCCCTCTCAGGGAACCACGGTTACAGTCATAACTCGAAACATTCTTCTCTAATATCAAGCATATGTGCGTGCAGGAGACACACAAACAACTGCATGCATACCTAACATGTACACCTGAAGGTATGACATCTGTTGACATCTGACCCAGCCTTATCCGACCTGTCACTCAAGCTGAACACAGCCCTGCATCCCTCGGCGGCCTGAGAAAGGCTTTTTAGTGCAGCTGGATTGATCTTCAGCCCAAGAAGGGGAGGAATTAATTCACATAACTTTGAGAACCAGCTTCTACTTAAAATGAGTAAGGACTTTTATAAGTCTGTCTGATTCGACCATAAGATTTCTCTCTCCTAGTGACCTGTGAGATGGTATCTTTGTTGTCACAACAAATGCTTTGAAGTTTTTGATTTGATGTCAAAACACTGTTTGTTGTTTGTTTGTTTGCTTTTTAACACTTTGAGCGGTACAGTCCCATATATGGGATTTTTATTTCTGTGCCCCTGGGCGTACAGTCCCACATATGGGATTTAGAATGTTCAGCAACGTCACATAACTGCCAGATTCAAAGTGTGCTTTCGCGCTTTGGCTGTGAGACGGATGTGCTCAGCTCTTGTCACACAACTATGCAGTGTTTTCAGCCACATAATGTTATTTTTTAAGGTTTCAGACATTTAAATATGCATAAGCACCAGAAAAACAATAAAATTAGAGTTTATAAAATACGCACTGATGTCAGACATCAGTGGAAGCAGCAATAACAATCCATTCAAATATAATTTGCCGACATTTATTCATATCAGACACACATAATGGGCCTAAGTAACTATAAAGTTTACTCTATTATTCTTCCAGTTCACCAGCCACTTACTTGCATATATTTCGGGAGACACTGATGAATTCATGTGCTGTAAATCCGACTGACACGACTCTGCGAGGCAAACTAAGATGGCGGCGCCCATCTTGCATTATAGATCAAGATAAAGATCATTTATAAAGGTTTTTAAGTGACAAAACATGCTCACTTACACATATTTGAGGATCGGAATATCAGATAATTGATGACATGGTAAGCAAGTTTGTGAATATTTTAAACAAAAAAGGAAAAACAAAATAATAGCGATCCATCTGTCATGCAGTGTTATTGTGGCTGTGTTCAGCGGACGTGACATGCATGACACGTCGCTATGGAAACAATAAGGGCAAATGTTCTAAAATAATGGTCACCTTAAAAAAAACTCACTCTGGGGGGTCAGTCAGAATATTTTAAACTCACGCTTGAAAGGGTTAAACAGTGTTACCTTTGGGCACTTATATAGCTATGATTGTGTAGCTGGGTTTTTTAAGCAGGTTGGATTGTTTTGTTTTTTCTGATCAGTCTGTATTTATTGCTATTTCACTGTCCGCTTGATTCAAATGTGGATGAATGGATACACATAGATGTGTGCACACTGCCAGAGCTGTGTGAGAACACTACCATGCTGCTTTTGTGGGTGTGGGTAGGAGTGTTAAATAAAAAAAATAAAAAATGAAGATGATTATGGCCGTCTTTTTTTTTTTTTTTCTTTTACTGATTTTTACTGATACTGCAGGCTAGTCAGTGTATTCAGTAGGTTGCTTCAGAGGCATAAGGTATTGTAAGTATTATATACAACAATGCAACAATAATAAAACACTGCATTGACATTAAAAAAGGAAATTTACTTTGATACTTAAATGCTTTTAAAAGCAAGTACTTCTGTACTTTTACTTAAGTAAAATCTGTCTTTACAACTTTTACTTGTAATGGTAATGTAATGCAATTTTTAGCTTTTGGCCTACAAAAATATGTAATTCCTTCTGCATTCTATAGATGTGTGCTATCCAAAATAAGGTTATTTTGTCAGCCCCGTCAGATTTTCTTCAGTAAATGGAGCTGATATAGTCTGTTGGAAACCATTCTATATTCATAATTAATCAAAATGAATGTTATATATGTCAATATAATAATTATTTGACATGACAAGACACATTATTTTGTTGACATATTGAGTTACAGCAAGGAAATAAATAAATTATATGAGAAAGTGGAATAATTGTGAGGTTGCAAGCAAAATGTAATTGAATCCTTTTTAACATGTTTAATTTGAATTAATTTTATGTTATTTAATCCAAATAACTCCTGGTATAAAATTTTGTTTTTCAGTTTTGTGTTGAGTTTTGTCTCGGTCCTCAAGAATCAGTGATTTTTATTCTTTTCACATCACTGCCCATCTAAAATGCTGCATGTTTGCTTTTTGTATTCAGTGCACTGACTTAAGTGTAACTCATGTCAGCTCTTCCCTGGACTTGTAACATTAGCATTAGCAGAAAGACTCAGGGTGCATTACAATCAGCTCCCTAAAGCTTCCTAGGTAATGAATCAGTATATCGTGTACACAAATTCGGGTAAGGACAGTAATGACCCTGGCTCACTACACACTGGGACACTGATAATTCTATTTCCAGCAACATGACAACGTCCTCATTGTACAACATCACTATTGGTATTTATGAACAACAACATAACTGATTTTTTTCCCCCTACATTATTTTTTAATGTTATTTAAAGTACATTATGATAAGTACTTTGCTTGTTACATACACATGCTATATTTCAGTGGTAAATAAATTATAAATATTAGCTAGATTATGTTCATTACCTTTCTAGCGATGTATGTTTATGCTGTATATTAATATAATGAAATAATGGTTCATATTTTACAAAATCATGTGTCAGTGTTTGTGGTTTGTTTCGAGTTTCAGGACTTCTGTTAAGCCTGGGATACACTGCACGATTTTAGCAATCCTATAAGATCATATTATGTACTTCCTGTTGTGGTGCATTTATCATCTACATTTAAAATAAATTTACAGATGTGTCCTCTCCATAACCCATCCCTGACCTCACAGTACCAGAATTTCAAATACACAGTCTACATTCGGTCAGGATGTTTAACTTCAATGATGGCATCAACAGAGCCAGTAAATGAAGTAGACAAGGCATTGACATTGGAGACACCATTGATGACACATTGGGGAACACTGACTGCAGATAGAGTCATAGAATACCTGCTTAAAAAATCTCTGGGCCAGCTGCCCTTCCATTGGAACATATGGATGAGAGTCATGGCTAATAACAGCCATCGCTACACAAAGGAAGCCATCTGCCTGCCTCACAAGGGGATCAAACACGCTTCTCCAGCCAGAGCAATATCAGTGCCTGTGCCTGCCAACACCTGGGGTTTGGACCCAATGTCTGCTGGTGCGCACACAAACTGTATGGGCAATAGTGAACCAGACTTTCAGGTAAATGATTGTGATTAGTGTAATAGGTGCCCGTAATGCTGCAATGGTCCTGGAAAGATTGATTGATTGATTGATTCATTCATTCATTCATTCATTCTACATCCTTAACTACTGAGACATTTTTGTTCTAAAATCTCGATCATTCACCTCATGGTCAATTTTAACATCAGTTTCTGTTTTTAAAATATTTATCTTTTGCTAAATTTTATTTAGTTATTTTAAAGTTAACTTAAAGTTAATTTTTAGGGTTTTTTGTAGTTTTTCATCTAATGTTTAGATTTTATTTTATATCAGCCAAATTCAAAAATGAATTTTAATAGTTTTAGTTTAAAATGTTTGTGATGTTAACATATGTTTAAATGTTTTGCAACTTAATTGAGCAACGTAATGGATACATAAATCTAAAGTAGCCTATTACTTTATATAGGCTAAATATAACAAATTGAAATATTGTTTAAATGTAGTGCGTTTAACCGCGGCATCTATGAAAGAATGTATGTGCAAAGAGAATCACAATGCTGAAAAGCCATGTTCAGTAACAACTTTTGGATTTGAAAAAAAAAAAAAAAGTAAATGTTGTGTTTGTGATGTAGGCTACAGCCACGGATCAGTTGCGCACTGCAAACGCGGGCATGTGTGAAAGCACAATAGTGCTGCTCCTGCAATGCATAGGCTACGTACCGCAACACACACTGCATACACACTGCAAACGGAGTATGTGTGAAACGGGCGTTAGGCTAGTTTAAGTATTCACTCAGGGTAATGTTGCCTTGTAATTATTGATAAATGTGTATTTTCCATACATTAAATAAAATTATTTGCACAATTATTATTCTAACAATAATTTAAAAGCACTGCAGGTAACAAGGTTGAATACTTGAACTTGATAAATGCAGCCAACTGTAAAATTTGTTAAACAATTTACAAAAAATAGAATAACATTACTTGCATTTGTCCCTTCTATGCAGTAAATGTTACTTCCTGTGTTACGAATTAAAAAAAAAAAAAAAAAATCATGCGGTAACAGGATTGTATGCAAATCTGGACTGGACATGACTGGAGTAAAGGAAATAGACTACAAACACCGGACCTATCCTCTTAATAGCATTGCTGGCTAGCGTGGTGTCTAACTGAAAATAACTCCTCAGCAATCAGATACAACAAAACACACAAAAGACTGTAATTCCCTGGAATCTGGGCTGCTGTCATTGACAAGATCACAAATAAAATAGTCCATCATGAGGTTTCTAATAAACATCACGTTGTGTGAAATTATTTAGTCTTCTGCTATCGCGGCGACATGACAAAGAACGCTGATCCTGATTGGTCCTCGTGTGTGCATTCGAAGTACTGATTGGCTCACGCAGATAGAACCTTATAGAACCAAGCTAGAGTTCGACTTTGTAGATAGAACCTTTTTGTACCAAAAGTACCAAAATGTACACAACTTAAAAAAGAAACATCACATAAATGTAAATAAGTTGTCACACAATATGAATATGTGAATAACTCAATTTTGACAAAAATGTCAGATAGAACCTTATAATTCCAAGGGGACGACTTGTCTAAAACATTTAACGTCTCAGTCATGTTGAGTGTGAGTGTGTGTGTGTGTCATTGGCATGCATAGCCGCACTCTGCTCAGCTGTCGCCGGTTGGCTGAGCAGGTGGGGAATGACCATCTGTAAATGAGCTGTTTCTCTCACAACAATGAAAAGATTGATGCAATTAATTTTTCATTATGTGCCTTCACCACAGATCCTAATCATTTCAAATTGTGCATGTGAAGAGCAGAAAAGTGGCATTTGTAACAGTGTGTTCAGACAGCTCCAGTGGGAACTTTTAAAGGCTTTATTATTTGTTCATTAAACGACCTTTTAGCTTTCATCTGGGCTCTGCGATGAAGCCCTGTGTTCTGATCAAAAGCTACTAGTGCAACTAGTGTGTGATTGTTTTTTTTTTTTTATAAATTTCAATAAAAAAAAAAGACTACTGGGTGGGAATAACATCATTCATATTCCTTCTTTGCCCTATTCCCTAAAAAATGCCGTATGTGTAAGGAGAAAATAAGTCAGACCTTTCCCAAAGGAGCGGTGAGTCTGTAGAAGTTTTTGTTGGCAAACAAAATAAAATAAATTCATTGCATCAGCTTAAACTTTTGACAAACAGAATAAGCAATCTGCCAGACAGAGTACTGGAGGATAGCATATGATATTCATTTGCAGAAGTGCCCTATAGGGGGCCCTCAAGAGACAGTGCTCCCATATAAATGCCTGGGGAAAGAGAAGTAAAAGACCTGTGGCAAAAGTCTGCTGAAAACATCTTCATTATTTTTCTCCTGTTTACACCAATTACTGTAACAAATGATGACACTTTACTTTTAAAAGAGTAGTTTGAAAAAAAAAAAAAAAGAAAAAAAGAAAGAAAAAAAGAAAAAAAAGTAAATTACCCTGATGTAGTTCCAAACCCAAATTAGTTTCTTTCTTCTGTTAAAAATAAAAATAAATTTGATTTATACTGTCAAGCTTTGCAAAAACACACCTTAAAACAAACTTAAAGTGGTTCTACACTCTTAAAGTCAGCATGAATTGGAAATTATTTGCATCTTTTTCTTCTAAATGATAGCGAATGATTCATCGCATGTTTTATTTTTGTTTCATTCTTCTGCTTATATTCAATCAACAAACGATGCATAGAAAGCACTCACCCTACTTTTTCCCAGCTATTTTTTTTTTTATTTCATCATTCAGGGAAAAAAATAAAAAAATAAAAATCTGTCGTTACTTATGTTACATCGCAAATTTAATGAATCTATGAAGAACCTTTGTCTTTATGGTTTGACAGACTCTTATTTTGATATTCTGTTCCAGATCCTTTATTTCCTGTTTCCCTGCTCTGTTTAGTTTTGATTTCCCTGGCAGTCATAATGTTTTTGTTTGTTTCTACCCATTAGTTTTAGCTGTGTCTAGTTTGGTTTCCTTTGCTCTACCTCTGTATTTATAACACTTCTGTTGTTCTTTAGCATTTCTCCTGTGATCTCCTGTGTGTTTGTTTTGGTTTATTAATTAAGACTGTGTTGTTGGATATTCCTTCATCATTGTGTGATTACCACATCAACACTGTTACTCTTTAACATCCATGCACAAGGTTCTTTATGATGGAAAAAGGCTCTTCAGATTATTAAAATGTTCTTCACACAGAGAAAAAAAAAAAAATGTTCACTGTTCACTGACAGGTTCTTTGGGGAACCCAAAATATTTCTTCTATTGCATCACTTTTAAAAAAAAAAAAAACAGTTTTAGAAAACAGTTTCAAAGTTTAATATGTGTCAAGATTGGTCAAGAACTAATGGCGTCATTTATCAGTTGAAAAAAAAAAAAAGAAAGAAAATCAATTGAGATATGAAAACTACAGATCATTGAAATTGAATTACAGCAAACAAGTCTACAGACTACTTTTATGGTGTCTTTTCTGTGTGTGTTTTATCCTTTTTTGAGCCAGACAATATAAATTGTCATTCACTTTGGTTATGTAAAAAACAGTGCTGTCAAATCAATTAATCGTGATTAATCACATAGTTTGTAAATATATATATATATATATATATATATATATATATATATATATATATCCACGCACATGTATTTACAACCTTTTATGCTAGATGCGGTTAATCATGATTAATTGATTTGACAGCATTAATGATTAGTCATGATTCACAAGTTCACACTTACAAATAAGTCAGATAAATAAATGGTATGCGTATTTGGTGTGCTGTCCAATGATAGTGTTCAGAGCTCGGTATTTGGCCCGAACCTAAAGTACTCCCCCGATATTCTGGTTAGGAAGATAACCAGGCAAGTGTGAGGAGACGGGGTGGAGGAGGGATGCTGAAAAACTGTCGAGGAACATAGGTGAGTCGACTGCGTATTTATGATGTCCTCCACTGATGCTGATTGAAGCCAGCAAGAGGTTGAAATGTATAATGACAAGGGTCCTCAATGTACCTGTATCGTCGCTGAACTTCTTGCTCACTGCTATTACAAACTTTAAAAAATGAGGAGGAGGGCAGAAAATGTAGGCTATCCACTTTTACATGGATGTGGTCTGCTCTGAATTGTGAGTAATAAGATACAGTACAGATGCCCTACAGCGACAGATCAGTAGCATGTCTAAATCCACAGTCATTTGCATCTTGAGTGCTGCCAGACGTGTTCACTATGGTGTGGTCTTAAAGGGGTCATGAAAAGGATTTTTTTTTTCTTATTATTATTTTACTGTTAATATGATTTTTACATCAAATAATTGACATAATTTAAAAACAAATGGCTATTTTCTACCCTGATTTTAGACTATTCCTATCACATGGAAGGTTGCAGTGATTAACATTAAGGAGATGACAGTCTGTTGATTGCGTGAATGCAGTGATCTCATCGTTGCAATGCAATTTCACACTCTCACGAAATGCTTTCACCAAAACTAACAATGCAAAGTTGATTTAAATATAGTAAGCAATTCATTATGTAGTGTAAGAGCTATCACAGGAGTTTTGGCAAGTGTCCAAATAAACTTGACAGCTTCAGCCATTAAGAGAGCGTTCTTTGAAGTTAAAATACTAGGATTATTCATTATGAATTTAACTGTCATTACCAGTATTTTTAAACTAATACACAGGGTCCTTGCTGATTCCAGAACAGTTGATTCTGACTTATTGCACAGGTGTTAACCTATCATGGTACCACGCTTGAATTCACTGAGCTCCTGAGAGTGACCCATTCTTTCACAAATGTTTGTAGAAGCAGTCTGCATGCCTAGGTGCTTGATTTTATACACCTGTGGCCATGGGAGTGATTGGAACACCTGAATTCAATGATTTGGAGGGCTGTCACAGTACTTTTGGCAATATAGTGTAATTACACAGGTGTTCTGCTGTCTCAAAGGCTGTAGGTAACTTGGGTAATGGGCGACAGGCTTTTGAGAAATGATCGACTACTGTGAGTATAGTGGTATGACCTTGGAAATTGGGGAGATCTGTTACGAAGTCAATGGATGTGGGACCAGGGACGTTGAGGAATGGGTAGCGGTTGAAGTAAACCGGCAGGAGCTTGATGTGAAGACTTGGTGGTTTGGCAGATGGTGCAATTGTGGATGAAAGTAATTATGTCTGACTGTAGAGAGGGCCACCAGAAGCGATTGCTGATGAGTTGGGGGGTAGCCATGATTCCTGGGTGGCCAGAGCTTGGAGAAATATGCACCCATTGAGTTACTCTTTTGTGAAGTGCTGCATGTACGTACATTCGATCTGGAGGACAGTCAGGTCGAGATGGGTCTGAGCGTTGAGCGTCAGCAATTTCTGTCATGAGGTCCCACTGTATCGGTGCCAGAATGAGGGTAGGAGGAAGGATAGGTTCATTGGTAGGTTCATTGGTAGGTGGTGATAGAGTGAATTCATGTTGTCTGGAAACAGCATCTGCTTTGATGTTCTTGGAGCCGGTACGTCACCATGAATTAGAATCTGGTAAAGAACAGTGCCCATTTAGCCTGTCTAGGATTGAGTCTTTTGGCTGAGCGTAGATACTTTAGATTGCGATGGTCAGTCAGTACTAGGAAGGGATATTTGTTTCCCTCCAGCCAGTGGCGCCACTGTTTGAAGGCTGCTTTCATGGCTAAAAGTTCATGGACTCCCACATCATAGTTCTGTTCAGTAGATGTGAGTTTTCGTGAGAAATATCCACAAAGGAAGAGTTTGGGGGGATAAGCATGTCTTTGAGAAAGTACTGCCCCGATGCCAGTGTTGGATGCGTCAACTTCTACAATAAATTCTCGCTCAAGATCAGGATGATGTAAGATAATGGCTGTGGTGAAGTGTCCTTTTAACTATTGAAAGGATCTTTCTGCAGCTGCTGACCAGGATAGCCGATTTCCTCTCCTCTTAAGCATGGAAGTTAGTGGTGTTGCAATGGTGCTGAAATCTCTGATGAAATGCCTGTAGAAATTGGCTAATCTAAGAACCGTTGTAATTCCTTAACAGTGGTTGGCTGCGGCCATCTCAAGACTGCCTGCTCCTTGTTGTCATCCATAGCGACTCCCTCAGAGCTGATGATATATCCAAGAAATGAGAGTGATGTCTGGTGGAAGTCACACTTTTCTGCCTTGGAATAGAGCTGGTGTTCAATGAATCATTGTAGGGCGGTACGGACGTGGGTGACATGATCTATGAGGGAATTGAAGTAAATGAAGATATCATAAATATATACGATGACCCACTTATTGAGCATGTCACGGAAGGCGTCATTGATGAAGGCTTAGAAAACTGAAGGACTACTGACCAGCCTGAAAGGCATAACCCGGTATTCATAGTGCCCTGTAGCAGTGGAAAAGGCAGTCTTCCACTCGTCTCCTTCATGGATTCGAATCAGGTTGTATGCACTGCCCAGATCGAGTTTCATGAAATACTTGGCAGCGCAAAGTTGTTCCAGGGCTGCAGGAACTAAAGGCAGTGGGTAACGGAATTTGACAGTAATTTCTTTGAGACCCTGGTAGATGATGCAGGGTCATAGCCCGCCATCCTTTTTTCTTTCTTTTTTTTCACAAAGAAGAAACCCGCTGAAGCTGGGGAAGTGGATGGTCGAATAAACCCTTTGGCCAGTTTTTCTTCAATGTAGTTTTTCATGGCCTCTGATTTCGGTTGAGACAAGGGAAAAATTCTGCCTTTGGGAGGTGTGGTGCCTGGAAGAAGTTCTATGGCGCAGTCTCTAGAATGATGAGGTGGTAGTTGAGTGGCCTTGGTTTTACTGAAAGCTTCAATGAGATTGTCGTACTCTAGTGGTAAGTTGGTTGTGGTAACAGGCTGCAGTCAGGAGGAAGTGAGTTGGGTATTCTTGACCGGAACAGATTGGATACAATCTTGCATACGGAAGTTAGACCATTGCACAATTTGATTTTCTGCCCAGGAATTTCTGCCCAATTTGATGAGGAAAAATTGAATTATTTCTGTGTGCAGAGCTCCAATCTGTAATTAAATATCCCCAGTGGTGTAATGGACATGGCCGGTCCCCAGCGGACGTCCATCTAACGCTGCCACTGTCAACACAGATTCACATGGGATTAGGGGAATGTTATGTATCTTAGCAAAGTCTGAGTCAATAAAATTAGTGGCAGCCCCAGAGTCCATCATGGCTGTGGCATCGAATGAGAACTCATTAAAAGTAAGGTACACTGGTATTTCAGTGTTAGAGGGAAAATGAGATTGATCACTCACTGCAGTGGATTTCTTGATTTCTCAGATTTCTTGATGCTGGTTGAGTGGGGCAAGACGCTCTCATATGTCCCGGTTGACCACAATACAGGCAAAGTCTTTGAAGGATACGTCACTCTCTTTCTTCGGAAGAGAGGTGAGTAAAGCCGATCTGCATGGGTTCATGATCTGAGGTAGTCAACAGGAAGCAGTGCAGAGGTATTTGTATTAGGACGTCTTGAGTGAATCAAAGTGTCAATGCGAATGGTAAGTTCAGTGAATTCATCCAGGTTTCTTCCCTCATCACGGCATGGGAGTTCTGACTGAAATAACAACTTTAACGTGTCATCCACCCACACAGTTTGAGCTGCGAGCGTGTGGAAAGTGAGAGCAAACTCAGCTGCTGTTTGTTTACCTTGACGAAGGGCCAATAGTTGCTCTCCAGCCTCCTTTCCCCCCTCAGAGTGTTTGAAAATCTCACTAAATCTCTGTAGAAAGCCATTGAATGTTGTAAAAGGCCAACTTTTACATCATTCAATGGCTTTCATTCCAGACAGCCATAGCCCATTCTAATGCCTTTCCCATCAGTAGTGAGCAGATAAATGATATGTGACTTTCATCTGTGGGGTATAGCGAGGGCTGTTGGGAGACAAATGAACATTGTAGTAGAAACCCCTTACATTTCGATGGTGAGCCGTCATATTTCTCAGGGAATGCTAGTTGAGGGTTGGCGGTAGCTGTTATCGGTGCAGCATTTGTTGTAGGGGTGACAAAAAGCGGGCTTGCTTCAGGGGTGGGAAGACAAACTTTGTAGTGTTTTAACAAGTTCCTCCGTGACAGATGTTAACCGGGTGAGCTGCTGTTGGTGAGTTGCAAGGAGTAGACACCTCAGTCGATAGACAGTAAATAGCCACGGGATCGGGATCTGGTGAAGTCTTCTGTAACGAGGAGTCAGAATTAATGGGATCCATGTGCGGCTTTATTATAGACAAACGTAGTACAGCGGGCAGGGGTAAATCACCAGTAACAGCAGTGTCAGAGGCAAGGCAGAATCGTAACAATAAGACAGGCACAGGGTCAGGACAGGTAGCAGACAATACAGGGAATATCAAGATAAACAGGTAAAGGATCAGGCGGGCAGGCAGCAAAATGTCAAAACAGAGTAAACAGTCCAAGATCATACACGAGAGAACAATAAACATGGGATAAACGCTTCGAAATGTTAGCCGTGGCAAAACAAGAATCCGCAATGTGTGAGTGTTTGTGTGTGCATTAAATAGTCCACTGGATGAGGATCATCAGTGAGGATAATCAGTGGCAGGCACATGGTGATCAGTGTTGCCAACTGCATTCAGTTGAAAGTAGCTAAACCTGGTGACTAAATGTCACTAGATGACATAATTCACAAATTCATTGATCTATATAAATATGAATAGAGATCAGTGGGCAAAAATAGAATCTAGATAAGGTTTGTCCAAGAAGTTTCTAGATTTGTCTCTAAACTTTTGAAAAAAGTCTCAAAAGGGGTGGGGAAGTCTCTAAATCTAGTGACAAAATCCCTAAATTGGCAACACTGATGGTGATGGGAAATGAAGTCCGCTTAAAGTTAGTACTCCAGTGAGGGAGCCCTCTGGTGGTGATCGGAGGGAGCCACAGAGGCCAAATTCGTGACAGGTTCTAAGAACAGTAAGGAACGGTTACAGTTATATTTCCACTTTAGCTTGGTTTGGTATGGCACAAATGCACATCATTCTTGGCTAGTGTTGTCACAATGCCAAAATTATGACTTGGATACTGAAATAGTACTTCGATACTGATACTGAATTAATACCATGGCAAAAAACTAAAACAGTAAAAGTAATTGAATAATATAACAGAACTTGAGATGCATTGTTTTCTAAATTAAAAAAGAACTCACTTGACCGGCGTGTTCCTGCCTTTCTTTTTGACCATTCTCTCCCCTTTATTTAAAATAAATAATAAATAACAGTGCCACAGTGTGAACGTATTTACAGAAATAATGTTAGCATGTAATTTTTATAATCAAATCAAATCACCTTTTACTGGGCAAGTATGCATAACATACAAGGAATTTTTCACCGGTGTAAGGCATCCCATGTGAAAATGCACTGTGTTATAATACTTGCAGATACAAATACAATGCTTTACAAAACAACAACAAAGATTATTAAATCTTGCACCTAATTATGGTATTACACAAGAGAGAAAAACAGGGGTAGTGTGAAAATAAATCAAATAGTATTTAGAGTATAGCCACCGGAAAAAGCTATTCTGAAATCTGGTAGTTCTCGTTTTAACCAGTCTATAATGCCTTCCAGAAGCTAAAAGTCTGAAAAGATTGTGTGAAGGATGAAGACAGTCGATGACAATTTTCCCCGCCCATTTCATGACACGTAACAAGTGCAGATCCTGAAGAGAGGGTAAGTCAGTCCCAGTAGTGCATTCTGCCGTTCTAACTATTCTCTGAAGCCTATGCCTGTCCTGTTGAGTGGTACAACTATACCACTCACTTAACTGTGAATGATGAACACTGGACCGATTCAATCATAGCCCTGTAAAATTTGCAAATGATTTACCTTGACAAGTTATACTTCCTTAATTGACGGAGGAAGTACATCCTCTGCTGTGCTTTTTTGGTAATATAGACACAGTTACTCTCCCACTTCAGATCACTACAGATGGTAGTGCCAAGGAACTTGTAGGATTCAGTGCTGCTCACTATACAACCATTGATTATGAGTGGAGATAAACAGGAAGGGCTCTTCTTAAAATCAACAATCATCTCAGTGCAGTCTGTTATACATGCTCTATTTTCATTATTTGGACTCCATTTCCCACAATTCCCCATCTAGGAACCAATCATGCACTCACACCTGTTTCCCATCAGTGACCCTTTATAAGTTGCACCCTCACACACACACATGGCTGAGTATTGATTTTTCCTTGTTTTCTACCTTGTCTCCATGTTCCTTGTCCTTGCCTAGCCTTGCCTGTGTTTTGACCCTGGACTGTTTCCTTGTTTGATGAATGTTTGCTGCCTGTCTTGACCTTTGCCTGTATTTGGATTACTCTTTTGCCTTGCCTTCCTGTAGCTGTTTGCTGGTGTTTGACCCTCTGCCTGTACGACTACGCTCATTCAGTTTATTAAAGCCTGCATGTGGATCTCTAACTCCGTTGTCCCGCTCTAATCCATTACAGAATCGTTCATATATATGGAGAATAACAAAGGGGAAAGCATGCACCTTTGAGGGGCGCCGATACTGAGGATGCTTGTGCTGAATGTAAATGTCCAACGTTTCACCTGCTGTACTCTGTTAGTGAGAAAGTTAGTGATCCAGCAGCAAATAGAATTTGGCACAGAGAGCTGACTGAGTTTGAGATGAAGAATGTCAGGGATAATTGTATTGAAGGCTGTGTTAAAATCTACAAAAAGAATGCATGCATAAGACCTTGGAGAGTCAAGATGCTTCAAAGTAAAATACAGTCCCAAGTTCAGTGCATCTTCCACAGACCTATTAGGCCTGTATGCAAACTGGAATGGATCCAGCAATGAGCCAATGATGATCTTTAGATATACTAATACCAGCCTCTCTCAAAACATTTCATAAAGTGACTGGTCTATAGTCTTTCAGGTTTGAAATGACAGTATACAATGAAATTACTAATATATATATATAAGTTCATGTGATCACATTTTGTGTTGTCATGATCCCTGTCTGTGTTCCCTGTGTCTCAATTATTGTGTTTTCACCTCTAGTTTATATCTGCTGTCCCCCTTGTTAGTTACCATGGACACTTATTGGACCACGCCCCCTTGTTATCCTATTATCTTGTTACCTTGTTTAGCTCATTAGCCTTGTTCACTCTGCCTATATTAGCCTGGTTCACTCATCCATTCCCTGCGAAGTCTTGTCTAGTGTACAACTGCAAATCTGAGCATTTCTCTGGTTTCTTGGTTCTTGGATTATTGCCTGTCTTTTGGATTTTCCTGTTTTGCCCTGTTTTGCTGTTTTGCCAGTGTGTTCCTGCCAGTGTGTTCCTGCCTTGTTGTCTGCTTGGACTGCCGCCTTGTGTGTTATGACCCTTTACTTGTTCTTTGACCTCGAGTCAGGTAGTCATAAAACCTTCAGTTATTAATATAGATGAGCTCACTATTTTTGTCTTAAAGTATTACAAAGGAGATTTAAAGGCTAAGATACTTCTACACAACACAACACAGAATGGTACATAGAAATATTTATTTCAAGATGCAAAAAAAAAAAAAAAAAATTAAACTGTACAACTGTACACTTAATAAAAAATAAACCACTGTCATTAAAAATTAAATCCCTGTTCACCTCCAGAAAACATAACTGTGCAGTAAAATGAAAGCCTTTACAATCTTATATACGTGGTTGAGTCCGATGACGGTGACATCTTCCACTGGTTGTGCTGGGTGACGATGCAGTGGGGAAAGGAGCCAGAATTTATTTCAACAGCCTTGAACATGAAGCTCTGTGGGATACTGATCTCCTGGAGCACAAAAAATATATATATATGATATTTATACTCTGATTTAAGACAGAAGATCAGAGTCAGATCTTCATTCCCTACAACGTGGAGACTAAATATACCACCATAGCTCTATATATATATATATATATATATATATATATATATATATATATATATATAAAAAACACTCCTAATAAGTGTCCAAACAGCAATTCTAGTGCATCAGGTTCATCGGGTTGCTTTTGAGGTCCCGTGGAAATATATACAAAAATACATAGGTTATATATGCCTGATTAATCATTACAAGATTGCTATCTTGATTCAAACTCATACGTGGTCTTATTCCTAAATGACTGTGATTCCTCTATGTCTATTACACCTTAAATTATGATCAAACCAGAATAGCCTATTAAACTTATACGTTTCCTCTGCCAGAGAGAGCAGTGGTAAGCTATAGCCTATATGTCTGAAAACATTTCACAAACAGTGTTTTCAACCTCACAGTATTGTTATTTCTGCATTGCAAACATCAAATAGTAACAAAAGTATTGGAATAAAAGTTTATAGTCCTGATATAGCCTAAACACTGACGTTGCGGCAGCCGCAATCAAAATGAGTAATTATTGAAATAAGTGTTACACTTCAAATAAAGATTGTATCTATTACATTATTAACTTGTAGGTGGGGACCAGAGACTGTTAAATGTAATTGATTCATTAATTTCAACAGTTCATTTCTTTAACATAACATCTATATATATATATATATATATATATATATATATATATATATATATGTGTAAGCCTAGGCCTATATGCATTTATAAAATTTTAGATATTTATAAAAATACTCATTTATAACATTAAACAGAACATTTTGACAGAACCTAAATTAGGCCTACATGTTATTTTGTTTAGTTGTCTAATGTTTCAGAATTGTGAGTGAACAGTGATCTATATTTAAAAAGCATTTCTTTATATTTGCATTCAGGTTCAAAATAAGAAGTGTTCCATTGTAAACGTATGGAACTTAAACAGAATTTTAGAAATTAAACAGGAAGTGTTTGTCAGATCTCACAACAGGCTTTGCAAGAGAACGCATAGCTTTTCAGGAGAACGCAAATATCTTTGCAAAAGAACGCAAAAGTTTTGCGAGGGAACGCATAGCTTTGCGAGAGAATGCGACAGCTTTGAAAAAAAAAAAAACATTCCTCCCATCCCATCCCATCCCATTTTTTTTTTTTTTTTTTTTTTTCACCACAGTGTCCCTTTAGGGGCTCTGTAGTTTATAAATACAGCTGTAAATGCTTTTTTCTTGATTTATAAGCATATCAATAATGTGTTTAATAATTTTATTTTTATACTTTATTAATGATCAAATTATTATTTCTGAATTAATTATTACATTATTTACAAACCAGTTATTTATGAGTTGTCAGTGGTTAAGATCATTTAGAAAGTGTAAGTAAATTATTAATAAACAATTTAAATGTACATTTATACATCTTGTTATTTAGACAAATTAATAGTTACTCTGTGTGTTAATAAATGATTTATTAACACATTCATACTGTAATTCATGATTAATTCAGGTAGTCATAAAACCTTCAGTTATTAATATAGATGAGCTCACTATTTTTGTCTTAAAGTATTACAAAGGAGATTTAAAGGCTAAGATACTTCTACACAACACAACACAGAATGGTACATAGAAATATTTATTTCAAGATGCAAAAAAAAAAAAAAAAAAAATTAAACTGTACAACTGTACACTTAATAAAAAATAAACCACTGTCATTAAAAATTAAATCCCTGTTCACCTCCAGAAAACATAACTGTGCAGTAAAATGAAAGCCTTTACAATCTTATATACGTGGTTGAGTCCGATGACGGTGACATCTTCCACTGGTTGTGCTGGGTGACGATGCAGTGGGGAAAGGAGCCAGAATTTATTTCAACAGCCTTGAACATGAAGCTCTGTGGGATACTGATCTCCTGGAGCACAAAAAAGGTCCTAAAATCTGGAACATGCAGATGAAGCCCTGGCGTAGGTGCAGAAGGTCCTTAACAATCTAGAAACACGCAGATAAAGGTACCTTGAAGTGAAGGTTTTCTCTCCTCAGCTTAACCTTGTTGCAAATGTTTGTGAGTCTTCTGCCTCTCTGGGCCAGACACTCAGATCTTGGTCAGTCCGCATTTGTCTCTCTGTAGTTGTTACTGTCTCACTGGACGAAAACTCTGAATGTAGTGTTTGTTAATGTCTCTTTCCTCACAGGCTGGAGGCTCAGAATGTGGTTGTATCTGTTGCTGCCTCACAAGCTGTAGACTCAGATTATAGGATCTGTTGTTGTCTCTCTGGATGAACCAGGACTTGGTATATCTGTTAATGTCTCACTCCTTACAGAGTTGAGACCCAGAACTTGTTGATCTGTTTGTCTCTCTCTCGAGGGGAATGTACTGTACAAGAATGTACTGTATCTGTTAATGTCTATCCCCTTACAGGACAAACTCAGAACGGTGTTGTATCTGTTAGTGTCTCAGCTTCGCAGGCTGGGACTCAAAACAAGGAGTGTCTGTTGAAAAGGTACCTTTATCCTTTTTCGATGAGGAGGAGATTGCAATTTGGCGCTTCTCCGTTTGAGTGCTTGAGTGCTGGAATCAGAGGGGACACATACAGTGTGGCCCACCCTTCTTTCCCCTATTGCATAAGCACAAAATTAAAAGTCTTTAAAGTGCCTTTAAAGTTTACCAATGCATTTCTCACTTTCCAGACCATCACCAGAATACCTTTTGCAATGTTCTAAACAAATAGAGACCAAACTTGATGGGAAAAGATTGTCATGCATTCATTCATTTGTACATTAACAGTTGAATTTGTGTAAGATGTTGCATTACAAATAGCTGTCACTGAGAATACTTATTTATGTGAATAAGTATGACATCGATGTGTGTAGATTACATCAGTTTCAAGGTTTCCAAACAGTTATGAACGGATTTGGATGGATCATCGTGATCTCTCTTTGTTTCACCCACTGCTGCTGAGGTCCTGAGGCAGTCACAGTCCAACCTTAGGAATTAGTCTCTAGATGGGTGAAGGGCAGAAACTGCATGTGGACCAATGAGAAGTCCTGTCCTTCCCAGGCTTGGTACCAGAGGTCTTCTTCTTGCCCTCTAAGAGGTATCTGGCATTTGTCCTAACATCTTTATCTGATGGCGTTAGGCAGTTTGTTTGTGTTAATCCACCAAGATCCAATCAAAATGTAGCAAAGCTTTGTCCACTGTTACGGACAGAGAGGGGCCTGGCCATAAACTGGGCCCTGGAATGTTCTGTTCCCAACATCACCTTGCAGTGATTGAGTGGAATGAATGGCTGGCAAAGAAACACTATGATGGTGCATTTGGCAGACTGATTCATGACATTTCAAGAAAGTACAAGTAATCATATTAAGTCACTGTAACCAGTGTAAGAGCACTGAGATGGCAATAATTTATATAAAATATTTCATATTTTAAATTTCAATTTGACAATTCCAAATACTTAATTTGAAGATCCGAGCCATGTGTACAGGTCATAAACAGCACTACCACCAAGATGACATATGTTGAGATCAGAAGGAACAATGAACAGGCTGTCTGGAAACACAAATCCCAGTTGTTCTACAGTTGTCAACATACAATTGTAGAAAAACAAAAAGAAAAAAAAAAAAAAAAAATCTACCCAAAATGTTTTAGCTGACAGGAGACAGATCACATCTCCGCTCCTGTAGCTCCACATGTGCATAAAGTTTAACTTTGTAATGTTGTCAGGGACACCCTAAAGGGATATGGTGATGGTAAAAAAAAATAAAAAATACGAGATGGGGTGAAAAATTATGCTTTTGTGTTCAGTAGCAAACTTTGCGTTTGCTCGCAAAAAAAGTCACTTCTCTGAGAACAAAGTTTTGCAAGAGAATCACACACCAGATTTGTATTTCCTGAAGAAAATAGCATTGCATGTGAAGCAGAAAAAGAACAATGTTAAAGTTTAGGTAGGTTTTAGACTGGAATAAATGTTTAAATAAAATGCAACATCAGAGCACACACACACACACACACACACACACACACATATATATATATATATATATATATATATATATTGCTATTGCTCATTTTAGTAGATGTCAGCAAAAAAAAAAAAAAAATAGCATCAGCATATTAGACTGATTTCTGAAGGATCATGTGACACGTGACACTGAAGACTTCAGGATTCCTTGATGAATAGAAATTTCAGTGAACATCATTTATTTGCATTCATTAAATTTATTTATTACATTTATTAAAGCATTTATTAAATTGAAGTCTTTTGTAACATTATAAATGTCTTCACTGTCACTTTAAAGTCACTGCCACTCAATTTAATGCATGCTCGATGAATAAAAGTATTAATTGTCACCTTGGAATTATAAGGTTCTATCTGACATTTTTGTCAAAACTGAGTTATTCACATATTTTCATTCTGTAACAACTTATTTAGGCCTACACTGAGTGATTTTTTTTTTTTTTTTTTTTGCTGTTGTGTACATTTTTTTACCCTTTTCAGAAAACAAAAAGGGTCTATCCACAAAGGAGTATAGAATTCAAAAACTTTGAAGCTCAATATCTCAAAACTGCTCAGAATACAGATAGAGCCTTATAATTCCAAGGTAAAATTCCAAGCCCTGGCAATTTTAATATCCACATAAACCCATAAAGGGTTTAAAAAGGCTATTTTTATACTGCATCTGGATCCATTATGATTATATTAGTGCTATTTGTAGAAGATGAGCGATACTAATAGTGTTTTTGACCTGCAACTTGCTGTCAGATTTTTCCGTTGGAACACATATCTATGATTATTGCTTTACAAAGGTGTCCTTTCCCAGATTACACACTGATGGTCATTACAATAGCTGATGTTATCTATCAAATAGCACACATTCTCTTTTAATGATAAGCGACCATGTGACTCTTCAGTGTTGACCTGTTGTGGCATCAGAGCTGCCAGCCTGCCGTTCTAACAGCCTCTCTTCAGGGTGGTCTCTCAGCTACAATTATATCCATAGGCCAAAATGTATCCATTAAATATAAAAAAGCTGCAGATTGGAGGAAACATAAAACTCCCTTCCCCTGCTCACAAGGGGGTACTTTGTAGGTGTAACCATACAGCAGTGGATCAATACTAATGGAAGCATGGTGTAGCTTACCCATTTAATTACACCTCCATCTCACTGCTATAAACAAACATGATAGTGCCCCCTAAAAGAGCTTAGTCTCCTGCGAGAAGAGCCCCAACGCATACACACGCAACATATCTGTCTGTCCTATGTCTCTGGAGGCCTCAGCTGTGTAATGCAATAAAGAATGCTGCCCCCTACTGGTACAGCAGCGGTGGAGTTGTCGACAGTTGCCTCACACATTATCAAAGGGGTAACATTACGTACTATGTGCTTTACAAACTACGTGCTTTACGTACAATTTACATACTATGTACTTATTTTAGTATTTACAATAACTGGGTAATAACAAGGTACTAACCTTAAACCTACCCCTAAACCTAAACTTAACCCAAATAGCTACCTTATATTACCCACTACTTTCTTAGGTCAGTACACATGTAAGTGCACGCACTGTAAAATAAAGTGCAACCATCAAAAGGTCTTTTAAAAATACCTTTATTACTTGTGTGACAACCCCAATCTTACATTTATTACTTTAATAATGTTGGTTAAAATCTAGCTTTTTTACATAGTTAACCCTTTGGATATTTAAACTCCAACATCATATTTTGTAATAGCTGTCGGATAAATAAGTGAACATCTTAATTTATGCCCATGTGATTTTTGTGTTAACTTTTACATTGTGTTCACATTGTGTGACAGCTATTACAAAATATGATATTGGAGTTTAAATTTGGAAGATAAATTCATTTGTAAAAATCAATTATTTAAAACAGTTAATACAATAATCAATTAATTAATTGATGTAATTTAAAACATTTAAAAACATTTTAATTAATACAGTCTTGATCTTTGTGTTTCAAACCAACAAAACCATTTGTAAAGAAAACAATAATTTGTGCAACTGAACTCCAAACTACAAGTACAGATATGCCCATTTCTGATAGGATATTTTAAAGATAATAAATGAACACTTGGTCATGTAAATGATTATTAGCCTATTATTTGTTTTTAATCCTTTTAGATTAGATGCATTTTTTGTGCTTTTGGGGCATTGAATATTCAAACATTTTCATAATGTGTCATTATTCAATCACTAATCTTGCTGAAATCATATGGTTGTTTATTGTTATTATAGTGTAACTAACTTATGATTACATATAATTATTGTACTGGTATCAATAATGATAACAGTGGAAACTAATAACATTTTACTGGTTAGTGACTGGCAGACTAACTGTTTGTTGTTGTTGTTGTTTATGTAACAAATGAATGATGTCATTGTCTTGAATAATTTCCTTTTATGACAATTTCTTCACATATATAGTTGAAATCAAAATGTTTTAACCCCCTGGAGACTGTAATAAGTAATGAATGTAAGCTTTTCTAAAGATACATATTTTTTATTTGCACCTATAACAGTTTAGTGGCCAATTAAAAGTGATATATATTACATATACATACATTTAGCATACATTCATAGTAGCAAATATGGCAAATAGAGAACAATGGCTATATGTGTGGCTATACAGAACAAATTGTTTTATTACATTATAAAGTCTCTGGATACAAGAAGATTTCCAAAACACTAGTTCCTTGAGACACAACTGGCAGCCTTATTCATAAGTTTAAAATTTGTTGTACCAAAAAACCTGAAGAAAAAGCACAATATCATTCTTTCGGACAAACCTGTGGAGTTCTGGAAAAATGTTTTATGGAGTGATGTGACCAAACTGTAACCTTTTGGACCCATGGATCAGTGGTATGTCTGGTACAAAAAGGTAAAGCTTATGAGCAAAAGAACACCATCTCCATGGTCAAAAGTGGAGGTGGTCCAGTCTTGTTATTGGGGTGCTTTGCTGTTGCAGGAAATGGAAATCTTGACTGTATGAAGAACATCATGAATTATTTGAAGTATCAAGCCATTTCAGCAAAGATGGTGAAGCCTTCAGTGCAGAGACTGAAGCTTGATGAGGTGTAATAAGACTCTCCTGCAGGACAGCTGTCCCAAAGTGTACATCCAAATCTACTTAAGCTTGGTTCAGGGATCAGTTGTAGAATGTTCTTGAGTGGCCTGTACAGTCTTTAGATTTAAATCTCATTGAAAGAATTTGGTGGAATTTGAAGAAAGCAGTGGTAACGTGAAAACCAAAAATGATCTGGAAGCTTTTTCAAGCAAGGAATGGGCCAAGATTGCAGTAGAGAGGTGATAGAAGCTTCTCAGCATTTATTGGAGGTTATAAAGAATAAAAGATTCTGAACAAAATTTGACTTTTGGGGGTTGAATAATTTTGTACATGAATGTTGTCACGCTTAGTATTAGTATTCAGCACACAAAGACAAGGAACTAGAGGAAACAGTCTTTAATTCAATAATCCAACTCAGGAAACGCAGGAGTAAACACAACCAACAACTGACAACACCGAACAATGAACTCAGGCTTAAATAACAAGGAGAACTAATGAGATAATTAACAGAACAGGTCAACGGAATCAGTAGCTGAGGGAACAAACTAGGAAAACAGATCAAATCATGACAGGGAGACAGAAAAAATACTAAATCAAAACACACTGAACAAAACCATGAACCTGACAAATGTTTACAACCAATTTGATTGTTTTCATTTTTCATCCACTTTACATTTGCAGAATCACTCAAATGTGTATTAATAAACTCATAATAGTTTACTAATGCCATTGTTGAATTATTTTCATACAATTTTGTTTTAGGCAGCAAAATGTCTTGCAGGTCAAGGGGGTTGAATAATATTGATTGCAACTGTATATATTTGAATAAATATATATACATATTTAATCGTCAAAGAGAAATCACAACTGACTTAAAATGCAGTTCATTGCAGTAGTGAATCAGTTAAACGTCACTAAACAGCGGTGTTGTTCGTTCGCCATATAAGACAATGATAATGTTCTTTTCAGTAGCTTGGCACTTGCCTAACTCACTCAATCTTAAGTTCGAAACAGGATGCAAAAGCATGATTTCATTACGCCACTGCATTCCACTTTATGAAGCAAGTGTAATTAGTTCAGACTGTCTTCGTCCTTGGGCAGTTTTCTGCCACAGCAATGCAATGGTTGCAATTCATTGGCCAAGCATTGACTTCTGTGTTTAAGTTCTTGTGTTAAGCATTTGTTTCTTGTCTTAAAGTTTTCTTCCACTGTAATTTGTACTCTTGGTACTGTTGGCATATAAGTCATGAATCAGAGCACAGAATGTAGTGGAATAAGTTTTAAACTCATTATACATGGTGTGAAAAAATACATCAAAGTTTGCTCTAAAGGTGTATTTTGAATTGCCGCATTTGGTGTCAAACAAATATAAAACATTTAGGATTTGCTTTGGATGCCTTGCATAAAGCACTTCTTAGCCATTCTATTTGACCCAGAAAAGTGAATGATGTGTTCGGCTTCACAGTCCCAGCTGACTTAATTAGAGAGCATAAACTCCTGGTTGAACTCCATAACCTTCAAATCATCGTTTGCTCTCCTAAGTTCTCTTTTCTCCCTCTACCATGTCTGTTTGTACTCAGACTCTCTTCTCCACTGCGATTCCACATTTCTCATGGTTCTTAAGGAGCAATGTCTTAATCTAGTCAGTCTGGTCTTATGTGAGGCGAATGGTGTGCTCGAGTTAAACAACACTGAAATGGAGCAGCCAATTAACAGACGGTAGGCCTGCTCTGAGGGGAATAACTGCATAATGAAATGCTGGATGTGCTGTCAGCATAGTTCATTCTCATATTTTGAGGTCTTTTCCCCCCTTAACTGTTACATGAGAAAGCAAAAATATAGGGAATACAGAACAAAATGTATTTTCTCAGTTTTAAAGGAGACTGATGCTGCGATCTAAAGCAGAGCTCGATGTTCCATCCTTCACAGTTCTGGGAGTTCACCATAGGGTGAGATACCTGAAATTAAATATGTCACAATATTTTTATTGGCACTCAGTTATTTTGAGATCCGCAGGCTACAGTGAGAAATATTCATTGCTGCTTGAGGTAATGCCATGCCAAAAACTACATACTGTCCGTGGATTTCACTCGGAATGCTGGGATGTGCATTCTCTTGAAGTACCAGACAGCATATGGGGGATGAGTTCAATTAACTTAATATACGGAAAATTCTGAAATCATACACAGTACGCCCACCTAAATATTCCCAAAAGGCCTGAAAATTCCCAAATGCAATTCCTCAGATGTAAGAGAACATATTTTCCACATTAAACTCAAATACTTTCAAAGCTTAAAATGTCAGACTCCGAGAGCCTTATATTTTGACCTTGACAAAAAGTACCAAGCTCTGGGAAGTGAAAGTCAGTGAGTTTTAAATATGGTGCACCAGCATATGGTATTCAGCTTATTTGAGTCATAAAGCTCCAGTGGGGATGTTGGATCCCAGCTGCTCCTGAGGTGTTTCCTGCACTGCTGCTTGTGTCCTCATCCATGACCTCCAGCTGACCCCAATGTGCCCTGATGTCTGATGATGTGTTTCTAAATTTGCAAGTGATATACTATTGCTTTATTCTGAGATCAATGCATTATGGATTGAGCAATTAACTTGCCAAGAAAACAAAAATAAAAAATTTGTTAGTGGTTATGTTTATACAATTACAAAGCAGCGCTAGTGGCCACGTACTCATGTACTGGTCATGTACTGGCTTGACTTGGATGAATGATGAAATCACATTTAATAAACACAAGAAACACCAGGACAAAACATTAACCCAAGACAAAGAACAGAAGATAACTGAGACTATTAATACACAGGATGATGAGGACCAGGTGAGACACTAATCAATGAAACAATGAATAATTATGGCAACCAAGGAAACAGGAACTAAACAGGAACTGAACGCAGGCAATACAAGACAAAAGAATATCAAAATAAAAGTAATTGTAAATAATAATTTACTTAACCCCTAAATGCATGAATGTTTCTCCAATCATTCTTACATATTCAGGTCCTTAGTGACCCAGATCTATATCTAACTCGGATGGATCTCCACCTGTCGCCATAACATAAAACTCCCCTAATATTAGAATAACCATTACAGAAGAATAAAATAAAGCATATTTTGTTACCTTTTGGAGCTTGGAAGGGTTCATTTTGAGCAGATGTTTTATGCCATCATCACTGTCCTCATTTCCCAGTACATTCAGCAAATGATAGTTTTGAGAATATATTTGAAATTGCGAATATGAGCCCATTCACGATCTCAAACATATTCTCAAAACTATCATTTTCAACATCTTCAAAATCACCGAAAAAAAACCCGAGCCATTTCATGTTTTGCCTATTCTTTCGTTTTCAGTCTGAATGAAACGTCACTTCATCATTGTGTATCAGACATTGCCACCTTGTGGAATAAAACCATACCACGCAACCATATATATATATATATATATATATATATATATATATATATATATATATATCGTAACCTAGCCTGCGATCAACACGCTGCGCTATGTGAAAGCTCTGTTATCCCTCCTCCTCCCCAGCACCACCTGTAGAGATCTGCTATGGAGGTTCTACCATTTTTGCAGCGGCCTTCCCTTTGTTTGTTATTTTTGACTAAGCTGAATAAATTATTGTATTTGCTCAGCAGCAGCAGCAGCATAGCAGATCTCCTATGCCAAAATCAAGCCATGTATACTTCATGCCCCATGCCAAAAAATGCTGATCTAAATAAATAAAATCTTATTTATTTTCTGTTTATCTGCTAAAATTTTCAAACTTGAAACGAATGAAAGAAATCCGTTATGACATCTGAGCCATGAAAGAGCAACATCTGAACTTAATTTGTGCAGAAACATCATTATGAAGCAGAACTGGGTAACAGATATTAGTAAAAAAGATATTAGTAAAAAAAATGTTTTTCCCATTTTTTAACATTAGCTAACATGAACTAACAGCGAGCATTTATTAACCTTTGTTAACATTAGTTAAATGTTCATGTTAGTTCACACTGTATTAACTAATATAAAATTGTTATAAAAATATACAATAATGAAAGTGCAAAAAAAAAAAAAAATACAATTAAATACACATTATAGAGTATTTTGTCCAATGAAATATATTATATAATATACAATATGTAAAATAAGGTATGTAGAATACAATCAGACCAAAATAAATATGCTAATACATATGCAGTATAATGTACAATGAAATATATTATAAAATATGTTCTACAATGTGCCCACATTTGTATGCAAGGAACACAGAGATAATGGACCAATCACAGTTGTGTCTCACCTGTTTGATCCACTAGATGGGGCACAAAAGCAGGAAGTGTAGCATGTGCTTGTGCCATGTGAGTCAGCCTGAACTGCACTGGAGGATTATTATGCAAAACGTGCTGGGAAAAGATAAAAAAGAATAACAAATAAACATGTCTCACTAATACTATGTGCTTCTATGATATAAGAAAACATTGCCC
Source organism: Hypophthalmichthys molitrix (assembly GCA_037950675.1). Classification (NCBI taxonomy): domain Eukaryota; kingdom Metazoa; phylum Chordata; class Actinopteri; order Cypriniformes; family Xenocyprididae; genus Hypophthalmichthys; species Hypophthalmichthys molitrix. The sequence goes on from CM075501.1 coordinate 26,429,557, forward strand.
ATTATAAAAAAGATCTTGATGTAATGTACATACTTGAAAAATCTCATAAAATCTATGCATGTTTATGAAAATGTTTTTTTCACTGTGCATTACATTAGTTGTTTCTAGATTATTACAGGGTGTAAATTTGAAAAGCATTTTTCCTCCTGCTCTTAACAAGCAGCCGTGTGCTCTCGGGCTGACTGGGTCACTGAAACGACGTTTCACCGAGGGGGTGTATAAAAACAGCCATCCCAGGGAACTCCCATGCTGCCTTTTTGCAACTCCCACCCTGAGTTAAATGATTCTGCAGGGTGTGAATCAGCTACTCAGGATGCCAGAAGGTCTCAGTGTTTCAATTTACGCTGCTTGCCTTTGTTTCAACCCGTGCTTACAGCAGGAACAACTGAATTGGTTATTCTCTGAGGTATGCGAATATTAAAAGGTCACGTCCTTTGTAATACAAAGAAACAGTGGCTATCACGTCAACACAGTCTGGAGGCACTGTCCATAAACAAACCTGAATTATTTACTGTCTCGACTAAGCCAAGTGTAACTACATGTTAGTTTAAATGCTCTAATGAAGCATAAAATTTGTTGTATTTGGAGAACTTTCTGGTGACCTTGGTAGGAGGTGACTTCTGCTGTTATTTTCAAAATTTCTTGTTAAATGACAAGTTTACTAGCCATAAAATGAAACTCCTGTCTGAATTCAAAAAAGTTTTCAAAATTCTACCACATATACCTATAGGAAAGAAAATCACTTGTTAATGTCATAAATTATATTTTTTGACAGCAATGGCATTAAACTGAGTACAAGTTGAGATTGCTACTGCAGTCTCCTACTTTTCTCTAGTTTTCTCAAACTAAAGTCATAAGCCATACACTAGCATTCAAATGTGTGTGCGTGTGTGTGTGTGTGTAATTTTTTTTTTTTTTTTTCAGCAGGGATGCATTAAATTCATCAAAAAAAAAAAAAAAAAAAACTATTTAAAATAGCTGTTGTTTTGAAATTACTATGCATCAAAGAATCCTGAAAAAAAAAAAAAAAAAAAAAAAAAAAATTCACACATATTAGAATGATTTCTGAAGGATCATGTGACTGAAGACTGAAGTAATGATGCTGAAAATCCAGCTTTGATCACAGGTATAAATTACATTTTTACAATATATTACAGTAGAAAACAGCGATTTTAAATTTTAATAATATTTCACAATATTACCATTTTACTGTATTTTTGATCAAATAAATGCAGCATTGGGGAGCATAAGAGACTTCTTTCAAAAACTTAAAAACATCTTACTGACCCCAAACTTTTAAATTGTAGTAAAGGAAATAAAAAAAAGTCTCAAATTATGACAAAAGGTTTACCATTCACATTATAAAATTTAAATATAAAGCTCTGTATGTCAACAATCTCATATTAATTTTCTGCTAAAATTATCATAGTTGAACAAAATGTAAAACTCCATTAAGTCACCTGAGCTATGAAAGAGAGGCAATGAAAGAAAGAGATCCCATGAAGAAAGGCTAGTTTGATGAAGGTTGGTGTTTTGTGGAAAAGACAGCAATAAAATCCCATAATGGGTGGTGGCGTAAACATCTTGTTCCAAAACACAGACCCCCTCTGGCTAACTCTCTTCAGGACCTCTCTTAACAACATGGATCATTTCTTGGTTGTCGAAACATAGACATTCTCAGTTGAATTTGAGCCAATTAAGACTATCACCCCCTAGAAAAACACCAAGTGGAAACAGGATGTGCACTCAAAGTGTAAATGTGACCCAAATACAAATGGTGTGTTTGTTCTGGTTGAGAAGTCAGTTTCGGAATAAGATTCAATACATGGCTGCTTCCTCTAGAGAGCAGCTGATGTTTAAACTCATAAATACTCATTTGCCATTGAGATCAAATTCATCCAAAATGATTTAGAGGACAAATCATACACTGCATCCGAAATCGAGTAATGTCTGAGTAGGTACTACATTTGAATTTACTTTGTAACTATTCTATATAGCATGAATATGGGTGGTATGAATTAAATTTGGATGTACTACATCTGCCATGTTTTTACTGTCACATGACCTACAAGCATCAGTTGCGTCACTTTACTACCATTCATAAATCCCCTCCAGTGGCCTCATGGGATAGTAAAGTGTCTATCAAAAGTGCACTTCAGAATTTCGATGGAAGAAATTCGAACACGGCTCAACCAATCATAAGAGTGGAACTATATTGTTTTATAATAAAAATTGTCATCATTTACCCACATCGTTCCAAACCCGTATGACTTTCTTTCTTCTGTCCATAATAAAATAATCACATGCTCAAAACTTAGATTCCATATTTGACAATTATTGAACATTTTGGTTGGCTGTGGGCATAGTATCAGGAAATCTGTAAGAGATCTACTCATCTCTGTTTATATTCTACATTTTTCCTTACTTGTTTGTTGACCTCTGTTGTCAGTGAATGCAGTAAACCATTTTGCAGTAAGAGCCTATTGTTTGAAAGTGTATTATGTTAAAATCCTCTTATTGTAGCCTAAACGAAGAAAATATTAAGTAACAAGCACAACAGATTCAATATTGTGTTCCCATACACATATACACCAGTCCATTTGTCAGAGGATGTGCAGTTGTTTTCAGAATTACATGGACAGACAATACTCCTCCTATTCTATGGGCATACAGCACATTCTTTGACTAAGTAACTGTTGCATGGGGAAAGTCATGGTCAGCTCTGTGGATTCTGAGACAGCAGGTGTATGGCAATGCTGAATTACTCCTCTATTTGATACCACTCACATTTTTTTTTTTTTTTTTTTGTAAGTTCCTGCCAAGCTTTGTGGTTTGTCTTTGAAGCTTGAACTTTTTCAGGCTGTCTTACTGTTTAACTCTGAGGTGAGGGAAATTTATGTGTATTCTTGTTTAGCCAGACTTCTGAATTACTGCATAAAGTCATATGCATATAGTAATCCATATAAGACTTTTGTGTGTGTATTATAATATATTTGATATTTGTTGGAGAAATGAGTCCATAAGGTTTCTACCAAAGTACTTATGAAAGACCTTTTTAAAACAATTCATTATTAAGGCCCCGATATACTTCACGCAAAATTGGAAGAAAAAAAAACAAATAAATTGGTGTGATGTAATTTCAAACTAAATCAATCCAAAATGAAGTTCGTTTGTTTCTGGAGTTTGAAACAGCTTGCGAAAGCAAACTTTCCAGAAAGGTTTGCTCTGGCTGGTAAACACCTTCAGGCTACCATTGGTCCGTGACAATGATGTAATATGTGGGACTAAAAACTATGAACACTAGGGGTGTAACAGTACATGTATTCGTCCCGAACTGTCACAATACAGACGTTACGGTCCGGTGCATACAGTCAGATGACGAATACAGTCAGTCACAGATCTAATCTAGAAGGGGTGCGTGCGGTAATGCATCTGTTTGCTAACTGCCACAACAGGAAAAAGCGCAGAAGAAGAAGAACAGATGATCTGCGCATATATGTTTACATGCAATCTCTCAACCAGTTTTTCAACCGCAGAAAGACATCAATAAAACAGCTTGAGAAAAATATCTCACACAGAATTGCATTTACCTCAGGCAAGTCATTTAGTGTTGACAGCATGTTTGTTTACTAAAGACATTAACTCTAGAGGAGAACATTTCACTAAATATATGCATTATATTAGCTTATATATTAATTATATTTACTTCACCTGTTAGTAATGTTTTAATTATTAAAAATATGCTTAAGTAAATTTGTCATGAAAACAAGTCATGACAATAACTGTGTAAATGACCATATTTCAACAATGAATTGGAGTAGAAAAATAATATAAAAAATATTTTATAATTAGATTAGATCCTTCCTTATAGAACAACATTGGTAAACAGTTCTTATACAAATACAGTGTGGTAGTCCTAGTAGTGATGAGTCCAGACAATGCATGAGTGTTTGGTGCTTTCTTACATGGGGCAACTGATGAGGCTGATGGCAAACAAGTGTGGTGATTGAGCAGAGTGAGCAGGTGATGGCCAGGGAGCATTATGAGAAATGTAGTGTGCTGTGGTGACAGGCATGGTGAGAGGAGATCGTGACAATGTGCAATTTACGAGTGTTGATTATCATATCAAAAAATAAATAGCAACTTAGTTTAATAGTTTGTTGTTAATTGTATCCTTTTATATACTGTATATATATATATATATATATATATATATATATATATATATATATATATATATATAGTAATGTGCAAGAAAGGGCTCCCGGTAAATACAGTAGTTTACAGCATTAGCTGAGATAATTGTTTTATCCTTAAGAAAATGTTAATTAAATTGAATTTATTTAAAGAGAGAGACACCATTTGTTCAATAAACCACTTTTTAATAAAAAAAAAAAAAAAGAAAAAAAGAAGCAATTTCATGTGTAGTTTTCTCCCCCCTGTTGTACCAAACTCGTACCAAACTTCAGTACCAGAGCAGCTTTATAGTAGAAATTGCTGTGGAAGTTGTGATTATAATTGAATATAATTTTTTTTTTTTTTTTTAATTGTAAAGCTGCTTGATTTAAAGCAATCTATTGTAAAAGTGCTATATAAATAAACGTGATGTTACTTGGAGCGCTGAATTGCAGAGCTAGTGCAAACATGACCATGACTGCTGTGATCAGATGCTTTCTTAACTGCTGTTTTCTCACCCCTGTCATTTTTATAGTGTGTTTATTTTATTTTGTCATTGAGAAGAAAGCACAACACATATTTACATATTCATTTAAACACTGCTCTCAGCAGGGTGAGTATATGGGAGCCTTTAAAGGGCAAAACTGGATAAGGGCTTGACCATTTTGGATTTTAGCATCCAATATTTTATGCTGGTACAAACTGGTATCATTATGTTAGTGTTAGTTGTCAATTAGCAGAACCTTTGGCAAGTTGTTTTACTGTATTTACTGTTAAGAACATTTCCTATGGGACATCCTGGGTTTAAGTGCCTTGCTTAAGGGAGGGCTGTGCAGGACTGGGATGCTTGTTTGTACAAGTTTCTGAGTCACACCTATCAGACTGAAGCTTCAACATTTTTGTCAGCAGTCCAGATCCTTCATGGATAGTCTACCACTGTACTTTGTGAAATAGTGTGTGAGGTAAGGGTAGTTAAATTTCCATTCTCTTCACACATGCCAAGCTTTCTGCAGACAGGAGCTCCATGGGAAAGTAGTTTGCTGTGTTAAAACAACTGAACCAAAATGTTGGCATTTGTTTCGGGATAGAACTGTCAGTCTGCGGCAAGTTGGACTGACACTGTTTGTTTAAACTAAAAACGTCTTGCTAGCATTTAAGTGTTATTTTTAATATGATTACCAAAAACATTTTTGTTCATCCTAGAAAGATTGTCCTCATTTGTAAAACAAAAAGGCACCAGAGATTAAACTTGATGGCACTCGCAAGGAAATACATGTTGAAATTTACAAATATTACACCATTTAAACATTACTAAAAAGACTGAGCTACTAAAACAATCTTTGTCATAGAATACACTTGTTCGTTCACAGTTTGATTCCATTTGTTTAATTTCAAGATCTCAGGTAAATTATCCATTGTTGCTTTTACTACAGCTACAAAGCTGGGAGCACTAAATGATATTCAAAGTCATGTTACATGCTTTTAACATTAAATAAAGCACATAAACATTACCCGAGATTAACTTTGCCATACTTTGTGTTGTTGTTCCAGCCGTGACTGGAAAAAATAGAAATAGAAACGGTTTCTAAAATAGAATCGTCATGTGTCACTGTCGTGGCTGGTTAGGACAAGTGGTAACTTAAAGACTTCTGATTAGTCATTATTTTCAAAAGAATCCATGTGATTGGCTACAATACTCAACGCTGCAAAATCATGTTGTGAATAGACATTGGCAGCGTCATTGATCTTACATGACACAAATAACAACCAGATTGCTTTAATTTACCTACTTTTCTGTTTTATTTAAAAATACAAATTATATGTTACACATAGTAATATAACTCTGTTATATTCTCTGTTAATCCTGCATGCAATGAATAAAATTATGTAAAGTGCATTGACTTGACCAGGCAGCTGCCATACCCAATTGACGCCCCTGCATACAAGCTCAAGAATGGGCAATTACTATAAATGAGATGATCTCAAATGGTGGCTTATGAGGCAAAACTAACCACATAAATGTACATTTAGGATTCCAAAATAAATAAATTAATCTTTCACCTGTTCAGTATTTAAAACTTTGCTATGATCTAGGCTTATAGCACTAATGTAATTACATATTTATGCAAAGATTCAGAGGGATCCCTTGTGAAAAGAAGTCTGCTTAACTGTGCTTAAATGTTCACTTGTAATGTCCTTCAAATTTGTCAATATCAATGTCAGTTTTATTTATATAGTATCATTAAAAACGATTGTTGACCAAGGTGCTGTACAATATATCAAAAGACCCTCAAAATTAAAATCATATACAACATAACAGATTACAAACACAGACAAGAACAGAAACGTCTCGGTTATGACTGTAACCCTAGTTCCCTGAGGAGAGAATGAGACTCTGCATCGAGATGACGCTTTGGGAATGCTCCGCATGATGTCGTCATGAAGCACATGTGAAATCAGTCCAGTGGTGTGACAAGACGTTAGAAGCGGGTGACGTCACAACCAGGAAACTTTAAAGCACGCTCAAACAGTGAAACGCTAGCTTCAAAAAGTCTGAAGTAATTGCTGACAGGCATGCCGGATGTATTGCAGGGCGACACAGTGTCTCGTTCCCTCTTCAGGGAACTAAGGTTACAGTCGTAACCAAGACGTTCCCTTTCAAGGAAACTCTTGCTGCTTCGAGATGATGCTTTGGGAACGAATATACCCATGTAGCCATAGTGACCAATGTCTGTCTAGTGTGACTTGTACAGCACTAGGACGAAAGCACCCGGGCCCCAGGAGTGGAGCTCAGGTCAAGGTCATAGAAGGCTTGCAGCACAATAGATCTAGCTACCTTTGTGGGTACCTTAGGGATGTAACCTGGTCTGGGATGAAGAAAAGCCTTCACCATATCAGGCGCAAATTCCAAGCATGACAGGGTAACCGACAAAGCTTGGAGATCTCCTATCCTTTTAAGAGAAGTGATAGCAAGAAGGAACAATGTCTTCAGAGTCAGAAACTTGACTGGAACATCCTCAATAGGCTCAAAAGCAGCTAGGGAAAGGCCTTGGAGCACCACGGCCAAATCCCATGCAGGTATCCTAGTGCGTACTGCAGGCCTCAGCCTCAGGGTGCCATGGAGGAAACGTCTCAGTAGAGGGTCTCTCCCTAGAGACATACCACCTAGACGTATGTGGTAAGCTGCTATGGCCGCCACATAGACCTTCAAATTAGATGGGGATAACCCTGCAGTGAATTGCTCCTGCAGGAACTCCAGCACTGTACCAACAAGGCAGTTAACTGGGTCCAGCTGATGACCACTGCACCATCAAGTGAACAGTCTCCACAGTCTGCATACAATTTCCTCATGGAGGGAGCTCTAGAGTGAAGGATGGTCCCAACAACCTCAGTTGAGAGACCAGAGTCTGTGAGCTGGGCCCCCTCAGAGGCCAAGCCCACAGGTTCCATAGCTCTGGGCGAGGGTGAAATATCGAGCCCCCTGTCTGGGACAGGAGATTCCTCCTGATTGGAATCTCCCAAGGAGAGTCATCTTGGAGAGATACTAGATCCGTGAACCACAATCTGCCCGGCCATCGCGGGGCAAAAAAAGGTGAGCCGGACCTGCCCCCGGCGAACTCTCTCTAGAACTCCCGGGAGCCACTTGTTCCCAGCCGAACACCCTCCATTTCTGCTCCACCATATCGGGGTGGAGCTTCCATTCCCCAGGCTTTAGCCCCTGCCTTGACAGGAATTCTGCTCCTATGTTCTGGGCCCTGGGTATATAAGCTGCCCTGAGTGAAATCAGTTTGCAGAGTGGACGCAAGCGCAAAACCCCTGGTGATTTATGTAGGCGACCACCGATGTGTTGTCTGACCGGACAAGAACACGGTTGCCCCTAAGGTCTGGGAGGAAATTCTTGAGAGCAAGAAAGACAGCAAATATTTCCAGGCAATTTATGTCCCCTCCACAGACCCTGAGTTGAGCGACCGTCTAAGATTGCCCCCCAACCCATGAGGGAAGCATCCGTCGTTAGCATCTTGCGACAACAAGAAGCTCCCAGCACGGGCCCTTGGGATAGGAACCAGGGTTTCTTCCACATAGCCAAGGCACGTAAGCATTGCCACGTGACCTTGATCATGAGAAAAGGATTTCCCCTAGGAGAAAACCCCCTGGTCCTGAGCCACCACTGCAGGGATCTCATGTACAGCAGGCCAAAAGGTATCATGTTGGACTCTGCTGCCATCAACCCCAACAGTCTCTGAAACTGTTTCGCAGTGAGTGACTGACCTAGCTTTATTCGTTTTACGGTAGAAAGGATTGATTATATGCGAGCAGAAGTGAGACGTGCCTGCATCGCAACATAGTCCCATAACATGCCCAGAAAAGTGGTCCTCTGAGCTGGAGAAAGCACACTCTTCTTGGCGTTTAACCTTAACCCCAAGTTCCTCATGTGAGCGAGAATGAAATCTCTATGTCGAACCGCTAACTGGCGCGACAGAGCTAAGATCAACCAGTCATCGATGTAGTTCAGAATGCGAATGCCCTGTAGACGCACCGGTGCTGCATCCACGCATTTGGTGAAAGTGCGGGGTGATAATGCTAGGCCGAATGGAAGAACCCGATATTGGTATGCTTCGCCCCCAAAAGCGAACCTCAGGAAATTCCTGTTTTGTGGAAGGATGGATATATGGAAGTATGCGTCATTGAGATCTATTGTGACAAACCAGTCCTTGGACCTGATCTGTGACACAATTTGTCTCAGTGTTAACATTTTGAATTTGAGCTTCATTACTGACTGGTTCAGATGAAGCAGATCCAAAATGGGAGGCAACCCCCCATTCTTCTTTGAAATGATAAAATAATGGCTGTGGAAACCAGCTTCTCTGTCGGGAGGAAGTATACACTCTATGGCCTCCTCCAACAGAGTTTTTACCTCCTGTTCCATGACCAGAGTCTGCTCGGGGCCCACCACTGTGGGTAGGACTCCCATAAACCTATATAGTATGCAGGACCCATTGAGAAATATTTGGCAGTAGCTTCCATGCTGTCAGATTTTCTACTAAGGGAACCAGTCTCTTGAAACTGGCCTGTGGTGTTTTTCTAACAAACAGTCCAGAGCCCTGAAGCACCGAATCAGCAGGGAACAACCGAAATGATCACTCTGAGACCCTCCTCAAAGGGAGCGAGCATCCTAGCACCACTATGTTTCCGGGCAGACACTGGGATATTAGCTCACTGGGGACCGCTGTGCCCTGAGGCACACGAGGTGGCAGGGTTGGCAGAACGGTCCTCAGGTCCGTCTTACCCCTCGAAGGCTGCTGCTGAGAGCGTCCCCCCGATCCCCCTTTTTTCTGTGGGGGAGCTCGGGTTGAGACTGTTTTTGAGTGGCACGGTGTTGTAAGAAGCTGGCTTTGGATATTTGGGGCTGCTCCCACTCAGAAGCCCCGGAGACTTGAGAGCGATGGAGGAGGAGCTTCTGGAACGCCGCCGCCTGCTTACTGGCGAGGCCAGGCAGCACAAGCAGAGTGTTGATAAGGAAGTTCTTATCCTTATCTTTAATGGCACTCAGATTCAACCATATGTGCATCTCCGTGGCCACCAGGTCTGCATAGCCCGGCCGATTGATCTGGCCATCTCCTTGGTGGCATGGAGAGATAGGTCTGTGGCCCGACGCAACTCGTTCACTGCGTCTGGGCCAATACCCCACCCTCATCTAAGTGTCCTAACAGTTCCGCCTGGTAGGCTTGCAGCACACCCATTGTGTGGAGACATGCTGCAGCCTGACCAGATGCCTGATAAGCTTTGCCCACAAAGCCAATGTTGTCCTTACTGGCTTGGTGGGCAGTGTTGGGGCCTTTAGGGACGATGCTGACTGAGGGGAGAGATAGATGGCTTCACCGTGGGCATTGCCCCATAACCGTGCACTTTGAGCCCCAATCGATGAATAGTGCGTGGTCTGAGCACTATGCACATGATAGGAGGCTGGTTTCTTCCACGATCTCAACACCTCAGTGAGGAGATCTGGAAAAAACGGGAGGCCCGGCGTGGAGGTTGTACTCCACACAGGAGGCAGAGCAGGAAGCGTTCATCGACCTTGCTTTTTGGATGAACATCCTGCTTCTCTGCTGGCCAGTCAAGATTTAATCTGGCAACAGCACAAGTAACAACCTCCACCAGCTCCTCATATGCAGGAGAGTGGGATAGTGAGTCCTCACTATCTCCGATATCAATCGCAGAGCTAGTGCAAGACAAGCATTTGTGGTTAAAAAAGTATATACATTTTTATTTTCTTTTTTTTTAGAAAATGACCAATCGATTCGCTAGATAAGACCCTTTTTCCTCATCTGGGATCGCGTAGAGCCCTTTGAAGCTGCACTGAAACTGCAATTTGGACCTTCTACCTGGTGAACCCCACTGAATCCTGGAATGTTTTCTTCAAAAACCTTAATTTCTTTTCAACTGAAGAAAGAAAGACATGACCATCTTGGATGACATGGGGATGAGTAAATTATCAGGAACTTTTCATTCAGAAGTGAACTAATCCTTTAAGAGAATTTCCCCGAATGCCCACATAGTTCTCCAAACATGAGATTAAAACAGAGTGGACAATTGTTTCAAACGTTGCATTCAAATCTAACAACACTAAAACAGCAGACTGAAATCAACAGTCAATAGTATATCATTTAGAACCTTTACCAGTGCTGGTACTTTCTAAAACCTGATTGGAAAAATCAATCTTGTATTCATTCAGAAAGCTCTGCAGTTCGTGAAACACAACATACACTTACTCCAAGATTTTGGACGTAAAAGAAAGGTTAGAGACAGGCCTAAAATTTATCAAAATTGTCGGGTCTAAATTTGGCTTTTTTAAGAAGTGGATGAACAATAGCATGCTTTCATGTCATCTGGCACATTGGTTGTTTCAGTGCAGTTGTTCATAATAATTTGAACAGTAGATCCAATCACCACACAAATTTGTTTTTAAAAAAAAATGTGGGGGAAGAAGGTCTAGGTAACTAATATAAACCCCATTCCCTGAAGGAGGGAACGGAAACGAGACATTACGTCAGAATTAAACTGATGAATTGGGATCTCACCTAAGAGCCCAATCACCTTAGAGTGTAAACAAAACAAGCCAATTGACATTGACGAGTGAGATTTGCATCGCTAACTGCACCCTGCGAAGTGGGTATATAAGGAAGCATGCAGCCCTCGGATAACAATGGGAAAGCGTGCTTCTTCTAAACTGAAAGGACGCTACAGAGACAACATCCTGCCCACAGGGAGGTAACATGTGGAGTTAAAAAAATATGGACTGGTCATAGTACAAGTTCTAGACCAAACTGCAGATGCCTCCGCAGTGTCTGACTACCGAGGGTGCTGGAGGAACAGGACAACCGACAATGCCTCTAGATTCCCTACCCTCATAACAGAACACAGTCAGGAGCGCTGTCTTAAGAGACAGGATCTTAAGCTACTGAATGTAGTGGTCGATTGAGAGTGACCCCAGCCATCAGAAGCAGAGCGGGACGGAGTTAATGCAAGCGCACGGTGATCATGAGTTTCCCTGTTCCTATTGTGTGCAACGGTAATCCAAACAAATTTAAAAAAACTGCTTGCAGCCTTGCACACTCACATTTAAATAACATATTTCAAATCTGAGATGAAAATCTGAGATGAACTGTCACATGAATGTTTTCTATGATGCTCAAATTGCATTAAAAAGCTATATTTCAGGTTGCTCCTGGTAACACGAATGTGCAGTTTCAAGCGTGCACACTTTCTTTCTCCTGTTTTTATAGTAATATTATGAATGAACCATCTTGCTAAATGTAAAATTTTGGTCAGACTCAGCTCAGAGAGCACAGAAAGTAAATGCAAATAAGTAATGCTAACGTCAGTGGCCATGTCACCGAATGAGCAATCGTTATTGTAGTTCAAAAGGGCTAACAGTCGAAGTTATCTTATTATGTGAATTGACTCAAGATACAAGAAAATCCAAAACTTTAAAGTCACAATTATCATCCATCACCGTGACAGCAAGTGGACTTTTGAAGCTGGAATAATGAGTGGATTAAGCATTTCAATCGGCAAGAGAGGAATAACATGGATGGAACTTTCTTGGCAAGGAGGATTGTGCATCACAGTCGGGTACAAGGGAGAAGGCTACTAACACTAGGTAAGACAAAATGTTTTATTTTCACAATTTGTTTATTGAGTTGTTAATAGCAATTTGCTGTGGAATAGGCCTATGCAGCAATCTGGTCGAGTAGGGTCTGTGTCTTCCCGGCCGAGTTCGGGTCCAGCTTTCAAATTATAGACGGGTCTGCGTCAGTTCCAGGTAGTACGTTTACTAACGCTAGCCATGGAAATGCTAGCCAAGCTTCCAGACACCATACAAGAGGCTGACATACATACAGGGCTGGGATGGGCTGCGTTGCCTTTCGGACACTAGCTCCACGCTGCAGCATAGGTTGCTGTTGCCATCCAGGAGCGAAGGTGGAAGCCACAGGGGGACACCCTCTGTGGCAACAGGCAGGGTACCGGCGGTGGGGTGGGCGCAGCAGCAGGCTCCATCTGCTTCTGTGCTGCCGAGAACTGCTGGGCAAAGTTCTCGACTGTGTCACTGAAGAGCGCCTTTGAGCGCCTTGGCCTGATATACCTACAGGAGGGCCATGGCATGGACTTCAGGCAATAAAAGTGATTTTGTGACCTCTTCATGCACCCCTGGGAAGAAAGGCACTGGAGCTGGATGTTTCTGTTAAAAAAAAGTGCCCTTGGACTTTGACAGTTCTTTTCAGTAAAGTGTAAAAATTACTTAGGGCCAGATTTACTAAACAGGGCAAATTAGTGTGAGCACGCAATTCAAATTTTTCACTACGTGTCCTTAGTAAATCCTGACAGTAGTTTTTTTTTAATGCCAAAAGAGGCTTTGCGCTGACACAAGCTGTTAGTAAATCTGGCCCTTAGACTTTGTTGTTTTCACTGCTTTCTGACATAGTATCAAAGTGTCCCTTAATATTTAAAATCTTAAAAGTATATTATTCGGAAAAATATACTTGCAGATGATGTCATATTAAATCTTGTTTTAATCATTTGTTTTAAAGAAGTACACTTATTTTGATGTGTTGAATAACATACAGTACTAAAGCACTGTTGTCAGTGTTTGGTTCAGTTCAGTTGTATGTTATTGTTGCTTTTTACATGGTTGTTCTGTTGCGTGTCCTGTGTATCCAGAGTTTTGATATTTTATATTACATTTAAGGTTAATATATTTTAAACATACTAAATTGCAACTGTATCATTACTAATGTGTAATTACAAATATATCAAGTCAGCCCAGGGGAAACCTGGTGGGGGTTAAGGTCAGGAAACTGTTCTCTACAGTATTTTGGCACAAATTCATCTGAAATTAATCCCAGATGACATTAAATATGGGTTAAATAGCAAACTTAAGCGAAACCAGTTGATAACCACTGATATAAAACATGTTTTGTCTGATTATCAGGTATTGGTCTCATTATAAAAACAGCTAAGATCAGATTAATGCAATTGCAAAAGAACACAATTGCAAGTGTAATTTGTTTCTTCAGCTCACAGCATACATCATATATTCAAACCAGTTATTTATCTGATGTTTCAGAATAAAAGGCCACTGTTAAGATTTATTGTGTATTACCCCTCCAGTATTATCCATAAACGTTTTCTTGGAAAGGCTTGATCAGACAGGCAGTCACACAGCTCACTTTGTGAATAGTTTTTTTTTTTTTTTTTAAGTTTCCTCTCAAATTCAAAGGTCTTTCTTATTTTAACAGATGTGGGCAGGCCTGTTGCCGATCATTCCCAAGTGACCCTAACATGCACTTCCTGTCCAGTAAGCTAACACCCAGGAATGGAACAATCCCACTTTGTACCTACAAGTTCAGTATTAGAATGAAGGGCTTTTAGTCCCTTTTAACATTTTTCACTCTTGCTTGATTTATTTCTTGTGTCTTGGTGTGGCAGAAAGCCCTTATTTAAACCAGTAGTTTTTGAAGATAGCCATAAGCTAAATCCTGCTGGAAAATCCATCTTAAACTGGTAACTGTGTTTTGGAACATGGTAGCTGGTCATTAGCTGGTCCATGTTAAAGTCTATTTCAATGTCATGCAATTATATAAATATCACATTAATTAATTCTTAATTAGAAATAAATGTTTAAAATGTATTACAGAAAATATATAAAATAAAAAAATAAATAAAATAAAATAAAAACAGTGTGTTCATGCCCTGTTTTTATGTGCAGGATTTGTGTGAAGTGTCTGAGGTTGACATGTGGTAAAATGGTACATGTGGCTTTACCACAAAATAAAAACCCTTTCCACTATAACCAGTTGTTTACATTCATTTGAAACATCTCAAATGCCTATTTGCCACCCTGTGGTGAACATTGTTGAATAATTCTGTCCGTATTTCTAATCTCTAACAGACTTTAAAGTCAATGTGAAAGGCATTTACAACCTATTTTATTCCAGTAATTTGAAATTTATGAGTGAAACAGGATATTTGACAATAAATAATATAGAACTTGATTTTATTCATCAGGAACTGATCATTAAAAATAGTTGTGTGGGAAGGGTTGAAAATTAAGAAAGATTCATGGAATATTAATATTGCATTACAGAACTTTTTCTACCATCTGTGGTTGAAACATAAAATATGTTACTTATGGAGTAGTTATTTACATCAATTGACACTGACACAATTTTGAAAAAAAAAAAAAAAAAAAAAAAAAAAAAAAAATGAAAGTAATCTTACACTGGAAGTACTTAAGGCTTAATTGACAAATATGCCTCATAATGATTATATACCAAACTTTGACAATTAATAGCTGGAGAATATCCAACTATTTTATATATATAAATATCCAATACATATCCAAATGCATATTTTCAAAGCATAAAATCTAGAATTCTTGTGCAGCTAGTGGAAGCATAGAACACTTCAGTGATCTACCATTGCTGTAATAACACAATTTTAACCTGATATGAAGTGTCATTTTTCTATTCTTTTTTTTTTTTTTTCTCCCCCAAAAAACAAAACTTTCCAAAACGTTCCAAAACTTTGATTATTTGAAACCAGTCATAAGGGTCAATTGTAATTTTACAGGACGATATTTTTCAAATAGTTATATAACTATTTGAAAATATGGAATCTAAGGGTGCAAAAAGTCAAAATATTGAGAAAATTGCCTTTAAAATTGTCCAAATGAAGTCCTTAGCAATGCATATCCACTCACAAAAATATTTGTTTTTATAAATTGACGGTAGGAAATTTACAAAATATCTTCATGGAACATGATCATGATAATTTTGTCCCATACAATGTATTGTTGGCTATTGCTACAAATATACTCGTGCTGCTTATGACTGGTTTTGTGGTCCAGGGTCACATTTGCTTGTACAAATGGAAATAAAATAGAAAAATGCAAACATTAAAAATACACATAAAATATCTAAATAAGATCTAAATGACTAAAAGTTACTACTTCAGGAAAATTAGTTTTATATCATTTTATTTTTTTTTTTATATAGATACTTGCTGTTTATGGTCATTAAGAGTACATTTTTGAAAAGCTTAGGAAGGTTAAATTCAAAATATATTTCTAAGAGATAAAAAGGGGAAAAGACCAGTTAAAGATGTGCAAACCATTAATTTCCACTGAAATGAATAAGTTAAAATTGAGATTCCAGTTCATCAGGAAATTCAGTTTTGGTTCCAGAAGTCTTAAAATCATGTAAAAGTTGAGGCATATGTGAAAAATCACACACCCGGTTCCACACAAAGCACCATTGCCAAGGTGTGTTCACAACTAAAATGTATGAAGGTATTCCTTGTCCTCCCTTTTCTATAGACAGGCCTTATACTTAGCCAGCAGTCACACCACACATGCTCAGACTGAACACTGCCTCCACCCAATCAGCTACATCATGTGAAAGGAAAAAAGACCTGTGTTGATGGGTACACTGTTCCCACCAGAGAGTAACTTCATGGAAAACAGCAGTGCATGAGGGAACTCGTAATGTCAAGGAAGGATGATATGGCATTGGCACTTCTCATCAAGTTTGCACTCTTTATTACCCCCTTTTTGATTCGGTGGTCAGATTTGTCATGGGGTGTCGATAATTACATTTAAATTGATCAGCGAAGACAATGTTTCGTTAGTGCTGTTTCATTTTTTTTTTTTTTTTTTTTACTCTTAGGCAAAGAGAAAACTTTTATTGGTCACAAAATGGAGCAATGAAACAATTGAAATCCAACCATCTGTTGATTATTTGACCCTAGTCCAAACAGCTTGGTTGAAACTTGAGAGATTTTTCTTACACAATGAGATAAAGTGTTACAAACCCAACCCATGAAGCCATGTGTGAAGTCCACGCCTCAAAGTGTTCTTCTGTTAGAGGTTAGGAGGTTATTAAACTGTGAATGTTCCCTATTGCTCCTCAGAGGGTCTTTAAAACACTCAAACATAGAACTCATAGTGCACATGCATTCAGATGAGAGCTTTTGGGCCCTACCTTCCTCTCAGTATTTCTACAAGCAATTTGGTCCTTGTCTCTAAAAAAGAAGGAAAAGGTTTCAGTAGGGTGTTGTACTTTGAAGAGTCTAGCCCCACCATATCCTGAACAGATTATATTTGGGGACAGCAAGATCTTTTTGTGGTCACCATGCAGGAAAGGTATTCTCTAAAAGTTACCACAAAAAAGTAAATAATTACAATACATGTGAAAAGTTCCTATAGCAACTGTTGCAAAACAAGGTGAAGTGCTCACTGGAGACTTACGGCCTTGTGTTTCCATTGTTTTGAGGGATAGTCATTAGTAGATGTAGTGCTGACTCATGGCTGGTTATGGTCGTCTGAGAGCAAAGCAAGTGCGATGGACAAACTGTGACTGTGGTTTGTCTGTCTGAATGTACTTCAGTGACTGTATAACCTCAGAACAACTTGTTTTCTTTCTTGACAATATAATGAGGTACCCTTTTGTTTTGAGGATAATGTTTTAGTTCTTCAAAAACACAAATTCAGCCCGACTCAAGTCATTTCTCACATTCTGCCCCTTTTTTTATTTTTTATTTTTATTTATTTATTTTTTTTTTTTTTGAAAATGTCAACTTGGCCTTCTAAAGCTGGCTAAAGTTTAGGATCGCTCAGCTAAACTATGAGACTCTAAATGAAATTAAAAAATACAATACAGTAACATACAATAACAGTTGCATGGCTGTGCTATATTTTAAATCTTAATGGAGTGCTGCAGGGATGATGTATTTTTATAGGTCAAACCTGGAAACAAGTTAGCATTTCAGCATATCTGGTTCAATCGTCCTGATGTCAATGGGTTTTTGAATGGGTGTTTGGTTAAATACAAAGTTCTGTCATGAAACTCTAGATGGTGCAGGCTGTTTTTAATGCTTGCAGTCATGTCATTCTCTACAGGGCACAGCTGATTGGCTACTGATATAGCAGGAACCAATGAGCTTGCTGTTCAACCTTCAAATACTTGGTCAGCATTTGCTATAGCATTTGCAGCACACTTTCAGAAACCCTCCACCTTCCCCAGCTCCACCTGTATAGATCTGCTACAGGTAATTAATGTATGCAATACTAAGCAGCAGCAGCATGTCTTACTTGCTCACAGCAGTGTGTTGTGTATGTATTGGCAGTAGCAAGTAGGAGAGAGAGAGGAGGACAGGATCAGGAAAGATCCGCGAGCTGGTACTCGAACTCGGTCGCCTGAAGCTAGATATCAGCACGCTGCCCACGAGGCTATCAGCGCTGACAACCATGGCATATCTTAACAAAACATAATAGAATGCAATTTTAGGGTGCTTTGTTTGCCATTTTGACACTTTACGGCTTCCATTCCTATTCTTTTTTTGTATTCAATATATTCCATATTTTATTTTTAACTATTAATTTAGTATTTCTAATGTTTAAAGTACTTTTTTTATCATTTGTTCTCAAGCAAAAGCCACCTTCTTGCCTCTAGCACATTTTTACTTTGTATGGATGTGCTGTGGCAGGGGTTGGTAAAGGAAAACAGCACAAATCAGCTTCTAGCTAAGAGAAATGACACATTTCAGATTCTTGTGAAAAGCAAAAGTCACATTACCTCAGTCTTTCCACTGAATGCCTGCAGGGTGAAAGAAAGAAAAAAAAAAAAAAGTCACTGCCTAAATATTTTCATTTTCCGCTTGCATCGCATCCTTCCAAGAAGTTTTATGCTTTTATCACTTTCTCTCTACTCCCCTCACATTTTAGAAAATATGATACTTTTTGACTGACATGTTTCAGGTGTTTTGGGTGATTAAGTTTTGATTGAATTTATTTTTATTACTATTATGATTATTCCAGTTGAGGTTGATGAAGTCATTATTATAATACATTACTAGAGATTCTTCAAAAGTTTATACCCTTCTGTCTAGAATCCAACTTTGCACAGTCTGGACATTCTCTCAACAAATTTCAGGAAGTGCATACTGGGATGCTTTTATACAGTATTGGGCACTTGTTGGCTGCTTTGGTTTTTAAGATCATTAGAAACATATACAGTCAAGTGTGTCTGAACGTGTATAAAGTGAATGTGTATAAATACAAATAGAAATGTTTAAAGTGTGCTTATTATGTTTTTTTCGGATATTAACTTTCAGTGAGTAATATAGCTGTTTGTGTTTCAAAGATCAAAGTGTAAATAAATCGAGTTATTGTCTCCCAACAGAAAGAAGTGATTTTGAACTGCCTAAAATGAGTCGTCAGTAATTCCAGTCTAACTTCCTGCTCGAACATAGGTTTGTAACTAATTTGCATAAAGCCAGCCTATGTATTCATTGGCTGCCCGTGAACGTCTGCTTTGACCCTTAAACATTATAGCTATAGCTGAGACTGGAAGAGTTTGGTTTGTGTGCGACATTTCAAGAATACACTGTTTTCTGTGATGCAAAGGCAAATTGACTTTGCAATAACTTTCAAAGGATGAGGACGCGGGCTTGAATTGATAGGGTAAAACCGACGCCATTGTTACTGTTCATATGTATCAAGTGCTGAGGAAGATCTATTCGGTTTCCGACACACACTGTAAGTGGTAGTCCAATCAAAACAGACTGGGTCATCTGACCAATCAGAGCAGAGTAGGCCAATCAAAACAGACTGGGTCATCTGACCAATCAGAGCAGAGTAGGCCAATCACAACAGACGGGGCCATCTGACCAATCAGAGCAGAGTAGGCTCTCGGAAACGAGGGGTTTAGAGAGACCGGATCCTTTATCGAATCGATTTAGACACTCTGAGAAAAAAGGTGATGCAAAGCCTATTTTATGAGAATATTAAACACTGCGTTCAGAACTGAACATTTCTATACTATATAGTATACGAAAATCAGTACTCCAAAAGAGTATTATGTCTTAGTGTTGTAGTACTCAAGATCGGTGTTGGTCTCGAGACCGGTCTTAAGACCATTTTTTGAAGGTCTTGGTCTTATCTTGGTCTCAGACTGAAAAGACTCTGGATTTTATTTCAGGACTGGTCAAGGCCACAACGGGGATATCGCTAAATTGCCGTTGCATTTAATTTCAATTGATTAGTAACAGCTCTATATAATGTCTTATTATTCTAATAGTAATTATTGATTAAAAATAAGACATTTCTCAGGCAGTAAATGTGGATCTTTCAGATGAGTTTGAGGAGTGCTAGTCTGGTCTTGGTTTTTTCTTGGTCCTAACCCCCCAAAGTCTTGGTCTTGTCTAGGTCTCGACACACACTGGTCTTGGTCTCGACGTCTTAATACATAGTATTCAAAAAACAGTAGGTAATAAAGTGCACGGATTACCTACTATTTCCACCAAGATTCTGAAGTGTGCATTCAGTGGACACTTTATTATCCCATGAGGTCACAGGAGAGGATTTTTGAATGGTAGTAGGTACCATGGTAGTAGATGGGGAAAAAATGTCCCCACAAGGATGAGAATTTCGGATATTGACATATTTGTTTTTGTTCATAATGTAGAGTTTACCTGAACTCTGTTTTTGGTCCCCATGAGGAAAAGAGACTACAAATCATACTAAATGATGTTATTTGAAAATGTTAAAATGCAGAAAGTTTTCTGTGATGGGTAGGGTTAGGGGATAGAATATGTACAGTATAAAATCATTAGGTCTATGGAAAGTCCCCATAAAACATGAAAACCCAACAAGTGTGTGTGTGTGTGTGTAGGTGTGTGTGTGTGTGTGTGTGTGCGCGTGTGTGCGTGCGTGTGTGTTACATATTACTGGAGGTCTGTTACAGAGCACAATCATTAAGTAATCTAAGAGGACTGTTATGTAACGATTTCTATTTTAAACTTTAATTTCATAACTATAGCATTATAGTATTTTCAAAACGGTGATTGTATTTCCCATCCACACACTACCTTCTCTTCTGTGTGTTCATTTCCTGTCTACCTGGCTGCCCAACCCCCACTTGCTGGAGTAAAGGGAAAATAATTTTCTCTCTGTGTGTAGTTGTTTCCAGATGTATCCTCCATCTTGGGCCTGCTGTGAACTGCAGACAACTTCTCAGACAGGAAAGTGCAAGGCTAAGAAAGATGATCTCATCCTTGCAAGTTACAGCAATGAGAAGTGAAACTAAATAAGTAGCTTCAAGAAAATATGGATAATGAGGATGATTATCTTAAATTTTAATTTTTTTTTTTTTTTTTACATTTTAAATGGATAATGCATTGCTGTTTTTTTACAGCCCTATTTACCACTTTCTCTATCTTGTAACCTATAAAAAAATAAGAATACCCCACCAGAAAATGTAGTAAGTCCAAATAAACTGTCTGCCCATCTCACTTCCTGTGATAAAGCATAAACGGTGTTCAGATGTTTACTGAGATAGGTTTCACAATTCACCATTGTGAGAATATTAGAGCATGTGCGATAACCACACAACAATGGAATGAAGGCATTCGTTTGAATTTCAGATCGTGATATATCCCACAAAAGCCACATCCTTTGCCGCACTTGACTGTTGTCCTTGGCAATGAGAAGAGTGGCTTCAAGTTCATAGATAGCTTGAAAGGCCATTTTCATAGTAAGGGAAAGGAAATGATGTAGAATGCTTTATTTATTTATTATATCAAGAAAAAAAAATTAATGGAAACTTTTTTTTTTTTCTGTACTTTTATTTCAGACAGAATGATCTTAGCCTATTGTTTATTTGGCTACTATACAAGGGTGATTGGGACACGTTTTGCCATTGAGATGACTTGGAAAATGTGTCACAATCGACTTGAATTCACCCTATGTTGTTCTAGAGACAGAAATATAATATGCAGACACAGCTATTAATAAGCCATTGGCAGGTCTGCAGTGTTATTTTAGTTTTATTTATACAGTATACTATTGAAGTGTTTATTAATATTTTGAAAAAGCTTTATGTCATTTAATTCTTTTTAGTTTATTTTAAATATATTTAGCTTTATTTTTATCTCAATTTCACTTTTAGTATTTTTTTGTTCTTAACAGAAATAAGTCTTTTTTTACACTGTAAGAAAAATATTAGTAGAAATGTTAAGTTTACGGACATTTTCTTTAACTCTAAAACAACGCAATGCATAATAAAAAAACATTAAAAAAATATAAATAAATAAAAAATCAACTCGGAAAAACTTAAAGACCATTGTCAGCTTTTTAAGTTTACTTTTTTTTTTTTTTTCTTTTTTCTGATTCAATCATAAACTAGTGCATAGCGGACTATTCAACTAAGCTGGCAACGATCTTGGCTTCAGCATCGATCTGCTTCATCACTACGACACACTCCTTATTGCAATGATCCTTCCTTTTGTTCACACAGGGTGCATTCAGGGACTGATCCCAGCAATGTTATATGTGCCCATCCCGGCATCGATCCTGGGACATGCTTGCGTTCACACAGAAGGCACTCTAGCAATTCTATGGCAATTTTTGGGATCAATGCTCTGTGTGAAAGGGGCTTATGTTGCTTGACAGTATACAAAGCTTCTTTTAAATGGCTGCCAAAGGAAATAGTGACAAAATGGTGTAGTTTCGGCATCTACCAGCAGGAGCACACTGGTCATATTAACCAGCCAAACCTTATAAAGTCTATTTGCCACCAGAACACTGCTACTTTGCAAATTAAAACTGTACTAAAAATTGCATACTATGAACAAGTCATGCATTAATGCCAGAACCACTTCTGCTTTTTATATGCAAGATAAACTGTCTGCATTTTTCTGTGACAAACTTTAGATGACAGAGGAGTTCAAAGGATTTTATTAGTCTTATGGGTGGATCTGTCTGCCTGATGGGAAAACACTGAAACCTTGGAAATGAAGTCAAATCTAGAATCTGCTCAGCAAGAGAGCTCGGGAAGAAACAGCAACACACACATACAAACACACACAAACACTCCTTTCCTGTGATGTGGTACAGACGTCACCCACAGGCTCGCTGTGCGGCCTTTAACCAGAAGAAGTCATAAAAACCCACATGTTGCCGTGCCTAGCACTAAAACACTCTAACATCTAATATGCCTCAGACTGAACAGACCTCTAAACCAATTAGGACAGGTTTAATACAAATGGACACAGTGAATGCTTAAAAAAAGTGTGCAAAAACAATTCATGAGGTTCAACAATCATTGCAGTGCTTGCAAAACATCACAGTATGGAATTACTCTTCTGTTTATTCTCCTCAAGCTGTCAAGCTAAATGTACAGACTATGTACTTTCAAACTTGATATAACAAAGCCTTCACCTTTTCAACAACAACAAAAAAGGAAGATTCTGTCATCATGTACTCATCTTCATGGCATTCCAAAACCGTATAATTTGCTTTCTTCAGCAGAACACAAGATATTTTAAAGAATGGGTACCAAAAGACATTAGTTGACTTCCACAGAAGAAAGAAAGTCATACAGTTTTGGAACTACAAAAAATTGGTGGTAAACTGACCCTTTACAGGGAGGGACATTGTTATTCTAGACAGTATTTGATTGGACAAACATTAGTATACACCCCTAAGTGTAAGATGAGTCATCAATATTTTCCAATTTTCCTGGAAGAAAAATAATGCATTTTAAAACCATATATATGCTAAATGTTATATTAGCATATAGATGGATCATCACTAACTCTTGCATGAGGTATATAAGAAATTTAGGATTAAAGTTTGTTTCTTGCATTCATTTGCATACTGATTTTTCTTTGAACCTGCAATTTGACTTTTATCAGAATTTTGAGTTAACATCTAATTCTGACTTCTTGGAATTGTGAGTTGACATCTCTGACTTTTTCAGAACAAAATTTGTAAACAAAATTTTGTGAATGAAACATGATTTCGAGAATAAATACAGAATAGGATGTACTGTACCAAAACATTTCTTTTTATTTAGTGATACAGACAGATCCCCAAAAATAGTCACCATTAAAGGAACACTCCACTTTTTTAAAAAAATAGGCTCATTTTCTCCCCTAGAGTTAAACAGTTGAGTTTTACCATTTTCGAATCCATTCAGCCGATCTCCAGGTCTGTCTGTACCACTTTTAGCATAGCTTAGCATAGTTCATTGAATCTGATGAGACCAATAGCATCTCGCTCAAAAAAATGACCAAAGAGTTTTGATATATCGAATATCATTGCTCCTGCTGCACACATGGTACGGCAGCAAAGTTCCTTGATTATTACGCCTGAATGAGAGTATAGTTCCTAGCCATATCGGCCTAGAAAATCGCAATTTTTCATTTTCCTTCGGTCTTAGTACACAATGTAACTACAGAAGAGAAAAGTTTTAAATAGGAAAAATATCGAAACTCTTTGGTCATTTTTTTGAGCGAGATGCCATTGGTCTCATCAGATTGAATGAACTATGCTAAGCTATGCTAAAAGTGGTACCGGAGATCAGCTGAATGGATTCGAAAACGGTAAAACTCAACTGTTTAACTCTAGGGAAGTTGGAAAATGAGCCTATTTTCAAAAAAAAGTGGAGTGTTCCTTTAAAAGGGATATAAACTCAAAATGTAAAGAATTGCAAGATGTTAATTCAAAATTGTGAGAAATAAATTCAGACTTGTCAGATAAAGCTTGAACCTTTTAATATATATATATATATGTGTGTGTGTGTGTGTGTGTATTGACATTAGGTCAAACAATATATTTGGAATTTTAGAGCTACTATAACATTAAGCATTTAAGCTCAGCAGTCACTGGTTCTTTCCAGTTTCACTGTATGTGATTCCTCAGAATGATGCATAATTGTAATAGCTGAATCACAAGATTAAAAGATGACAATGGCACCATCTAGACTGGCCAGGAAAGATTCTCCTCAAATAATTACTACTCAAATGGACAAAACAAACACTAGAGCAGATGGAAATAGGAAAACTGTCTCCACTAAGAGGGTTATAAACCCATCCAAAAAGCTTTTTCACTGTCAGTACAAAGTTCAGAAATAGTCCACGTAGAGTAAGAGCACACTGTTAGTGCCTCGTGTAATCTTCTGCTTCATTATTCTGTGTTTAGTGTTTTTTTGGTCATTAATAGACTTTTTATTAGTAGTAGTATTATTTTTCAATTCTCCTCCCACTCTCTTACAAAAAAAAAAAAAAAAAAAAAAACCTTCAAATATAATTCTAATAAAATGTTGGTGCTGTAAAACCCACATGGTACATGCTGCCAGTCTGGATTTTGCTGATGTTTGGTAGGTGTCTTTTTCTCCTTTCTTACCAATCCGATGTAAAGCTGGAAAACTCCACACAAACAAACAGATGGGAGACAGAGTTTACACCACATCCCTTCATTTTTCTCTGCCACCCTGTCTACAATCTAAGTCTCACTATAATTAAGTATATTTCTTGTGATTTTTCTGAGGTTTCTAAATTTGAAGTGTCAATATAGCATGGTGGCTGGCTGTACAGTGTGGCAGATTTAGTTAAGCTACTTGGGTAAATTTAACCCAAGTAATCTAAACATGGAGGCGGCAGATTCACATCATGCAGTCTTTCATATTAGACACTGAAAGGAAGATGAATCCTAAAAAGCGTGATTTGATTTCTTAGTACTGTCCTAAGGCCTATTTTAACTCACTCCATTCCAGACTTTTACAGTAAATTTGCAAATATTTCCTTGAGTTGCGCAAAAATGTAAAAAGCTTTTGTCATTTTATTTTATTATTAACATTCTATCTGTGATAGTCACTAGATTCTCATTACTGTGATATAGTTACACAACATGCTGACTTGGTGCTTACCTCTTTCCCCCTCCATTGGCATCATTTTCAGTGATTTTCTCAGCTTTTTTGTTCAAAATTGTTTTTTTTTTGTTTTTTTTTTAAGCAGACTCTGTTCTTTCTTTTAATATATTCTGTTATATATGGAAGCCCGTTTCCGCCACTAAATAAAAAAAAAAAGAGTAATTGCGACTTTTTATCTCAGAATTCTGACTTTTTATCTCGCAATTGCGAGTTTATATCTCAGAATTCTGACTTTATAACTCGCAATTGTGAGAAAAAAAGTCAGAATTCTGAGATAAAAACTCGCAATTCTGACTTTTTATCACGCAATTGCGACTTTATATCTCAGAATTGTGACTTTATATCACGCAATTGTGACTTTATATCTCAGAATTCTGACTTTATAACTCGCAATTGCGAGAAAAAAAGTCAGAATTCTGACTTTATATCACGCAATTGCGACTTTATATCTCAGAATTCTGACTTTATATCACGCAATTGCGACTTTATATCTCAGAATTCTGACTTTATAACTCACAATTGCGAGAAAAAAAGTCAGAATTGCAAGAAAAAAAGTCAGAATTCTGACTTTATATCACGCAATTGCGAGTTTATATCTCAGAATTCTGACTTTATAACTCGCAATTGCGAGAAAAAAAGTCAGAATTCTGACTTTATATCACGCAATTGCGACTTTATATCTCAGAATTCTGACTTTATAACTCGCAATTGTGAGATATAAACTCGCAATTGCGAGATAAAAAGTCAGAATTCTGAGATAAAAAGTCGCAATTACTCTTATTTTTTTTTTTTTTTTTTTGTGGCGGAAACGGGCTTCCATAGGTTATAGATATTCATACAACAAAATATTCTGGGGGGCATGAAATCTTTGTGAAAAGGACCAAAAATACTTGGGGTGGCTGGAAAAAAAAAAAAAAAAAATCTGGCATTAAAAAACATTTATTATTATTATCAGAATTAAAAACAGGTTTTGTTTTGGTCATGCATAGTTTCCATAGCCACAAAATTTTGGTTTGGTCTTTCTAAGTTTACCTAAGACTGAATGGTGCAGCATTTCACACAACCTCTGTTAACTACATTACCATTTGTTCTTCTTAATTGTTGACATTGTCAGTGGGCAGTATAAAGGGCTCTTTCAACACTCCTGCTATTGTTTTGACATCAAAGCTTTGCACTTAGCACCCAGCCACTAATAAGACATCAGTGAGAGTGCAGACATCCTAGCATCTGCTGTACTGGAGGAGTGTGAAGTTTTACAGGGGGATGGGATGACTGAAAGCAGCTCATTCTGTGCAAAAAATGACCTCCACATAAGCATTCTGAATTTAGCATTATCTTTTTCACTTGACCTGAAGCCCATTTCCCTTTCTTTTACTTCTCTTATCATTTAACTTTAGATTAGATAAGCAATCATGTAAGCAAGAAGTCATCTCCATTGTAGAAAACAAAACAAAACAAAAAAGTCAGATACCATTGGAGAACTTTACAGTCTAGTTAGAATAAGAAACCTAGTGTACATGACCCAAAAAATTAATATAACGATATGACTAACCTTTAATATAACATGAATAAAATTTGTAATCCCCCAAACTAAAGAACTATATACAGTTAAAATGGTTCTTAATGAGAATAGTATGGACTTAAGCTGCTACAGAGAACCAACGATGAACCTTTAGTACAGGATAAATCCACCTGATCCACTGCTATCATCAAATTATATTACACTATAATTATATATATTTTTATAATGTTTTTGACAGAAACCTCGTGCTCACCAAGACTGCATTTATTTGATTAAAAAAAAAAAAAAATATATATATATATATATATATATATATATATATATATATATATATAGTATTACAATAGTATTACAATTGAAATTAACTGTTTTCTATTGTAATATATTGTAAAATGTAATTTATTCCTGTGATCAAAGCTGAATTTTCAGCATCATTACTCCAGTCTTCAGTGTCACATGATCCTTCAGAGATCATTCTAATATGCTGATTTTCTGCTCAAGAAACAGTTCTGTTTATTATCAATGTTAAAAACAGTAATAGTTTGTGGAAATCATTATACATTCTTTTCAGGATTTTTTAATAAATAGAAATCTTTTGTGATTATTAACTCTCTGTAGGTTTAAATTATGAGCATGTTATTTTGCATGGATTTCGAAATGAATTAAAGTTTGCAAAAAGAAAAGAATAAAAGTATTTTTATTATTATTAAATAAGATTCATTAATAATTACTGTAAGCTGTGGTTAAAAATAATAGTCCCCTAGTAAGAGAAAGTTGTTTTTGCTCACAATGTTCTCTTTTGAAAACTCGGGACCTTCAGTCGACCGTTTGATGTGTTCCAAAAGCGTGTGATGTCCACATCACTGAAACGGGCCACATTTTACAAAACCTCAGACTGCCAGGATCTCCATTTATGAAAAATCTGAGTTTGCTTTTTAGTGCTTAGCAGCACAACAAGGCTTTCCTTTCTCTCCCGCGAGCGGAGTCCGTCTGGCTAATGTTGGAGCGTTTGTGAGCCAAGGGTCCTGCAGTCACTGCTGACTTCAAAGCCGTAACCTGAGTCTTTCTGCAACTCCACAATAAATCAAATAAACCATTCACTGGGTGTTGAGGGGGGCGGAGGGGAGTGAGACGGGCCAAACACAGCGACTGAGAAAACAAGCAAGTGAAATAGGGGAGAGAAAGAAACAGACAAACCCCAAAGAGAAAAAGAGAGGAACAACAAAAGCGAAAGGAAGAGCAGAACAAACCATGGAAATAAAAGATGTTACAAAGTAACAGAGAAAGCCCTCACTAGTAACAATTATAATAATGAATTATTGTATATGACAAGTTATGACATTGCTTGGCAAATGTAAACAGCTAGGCCTAATCTCTCCTTCACATTATGGCGAACACCACCGTTTGTTCTACAGCTTTACTTGTTTGGGATGCATCTTGCACTGTAATTTCACATTAAGTTTCTTATGTCTATAAGTAAAAACCAATATGGTCGGGTTTCATGGCACAACAACTCGAGGCCACAAGGCCATAAAAGGTTAAGGAAGGACATCTCAGCGAGGGGGAGAGATTCCCACTGATCCCGCTGGAGAATGCTAGGTATTTCTCGTCTTCAGGAATATGCAGGAATGCAAGGGAGCTGACTTCCCAAAGATAACATCAACCTTATATCTATCTCATGGAGATGTGCGATTATAACCCTGTCAGCCTCATAATCATTAAGCTGATACTGAAGTCACTATTTATCAAAATCTGGACACTAGTCTTCATACTGAGTATTATATTGATGGATGGGAGTGACCTTTCTCAGGTTTTAGAACAACACACACACACACACGTATTTCAGACACACAGTGGCGAAAAAAACTAAAGGGAAGCAAGGGGAAAAAAAACTAAAGTGCTTTATATGGATTGCAAAAGCTGTTTGGACTCAAGCCTCCTCCGTTGAGACCTCCACCCTTCATTGGTTTGTTCCTCTTTCGCATGTCCCATAATTTTATAGTTCAGAGTAAGACTGCAGCCAACTTCTGCATTGCATCACAACAGGTGGTTGGTCATATCCTTGCCTCTCACCCTCCCTAAACAAATACAGACACATGAACCAGTTTCAATCTCTTTAATGTGCCTAGAATGTGGGTTAACACCCATTGGGGTTGTTTCAAGACTGACTAATGTTATAACCTCAGCACTGACTCTGATTACATTTCGTTTTGCTTTGAGGATATACTTGTGGTGTGCTAAGGTTAAAGGGCATTTTAAGATGTAAATTATACAGGAATATCTTATGGACTACTAAAATGGTGCATTGACAAACGTCAATTTCAACACACTCTCATGCCAATTTGTTGTAACATTTTGGCTAATTGGTGGCTAATTTGTGTGAATATGTGTATTTATATACATATATATATATATATATATGTATATATATATATATATTTTTTTTTGATGATACAAGGAGTAGTTCACCCAAAAGGCTATCAAATGAACTTATGGGGGCAAAAGAAAAATGATGGATTGACACTAAATATAATAACCAAGCATCATTAGACATTTAAACATATTGTAATGGCAATTTATAACTAATTTAGGTATTGGTGAAAGTGGTGACTAATTGGTACAAATTAATACATTTTCATACAATCTGCTCAGGCCCCACTGATGATTAGGATTAGAGGTGGACCCTTATTTTTTCGCTAAAAATAGTTTGTTTCCATATGAATCACATAATACAAATTTATACAAAATGGCCACTTCGTAAAAGTTACATTTTCTCATTAGGAGTTGGGCATTTTAAGATGTACAGTACACAGGAATGTACAGTACACTCAAATAGCTTTCAAATGGGCTACAAAATTCGTATGGTCTACAAAAACTGTGCATTGACGTCAAACATTATGACCAAATGTTATTAGGCAATTCAACAAACTTTCATGGCAACTTTTTTTGTTTTTTTGTTTTGGAGAAGTGGTGAATAAATCATACAAATTCATACAATCTCATTTGTATGTTTTTGTACAATCTGTTTTCTGACAGTTAGGTTTAGGGATGAATCTTCATGCTTACTTTTTTTGCTAAAAAATCGTACTGTTCCATGTTTATCACATTATATAAATTTACATGAAATCACTACCCTGTACAATCTGCCTATTCCCCCCTGATTATAAGGTTTAGAGGTGGACCTTCATGCTTACTTTACTCAGAAGATTATGTTGAGCATTTTAAGATTTACAGCATAAAGAAATAATTCACTCAAAAAGTCTACAAAACTGGCATACAGAATTGATGGCAAACACCAGGGTTGTGTCCGAAATTGCAAACTCTCTGAGTAGGTAATTCTTTTGAAAAAGTACTTACGCAACGTGACTGTTAAAAAAGTAGGTAACACTTTATTTCAATGGTCCACTTTAAACATTCTACTAACAATAAATAACTTTTCAACTACATGTCAACTAACTCTTATTAGAGTTAGGTTTAGTAAAATAAGTTGACATGTAGTTGCAAAGTTACTTAGAAGCTGTGTCCCAATTCAGAGGCTGCATCCTTCTGGACATGGACTTCAAAGACTATGCCTTCGAAAGCCACGAAGTTCAGACTGAGTGTTGTTAAATGGCACAATCTAGCCTACAGAAGAATGCTCTTGTTGCCATAGCAATCTGTTGTATCCTTCTTTGCCCAACAACGGACGCATTTCGAGTCCGCATTTGAAGGAGCCTTTGAATTGGACAGCCGTCATTGCGCTGCTGTGATGCAAT
Source organism: Hypophthalmichthys molitrix (assembly GCA_037950675.1). Lineage (NCBI taxonomy): Eukaryota > Metazoa > Chordata > Actinopteri > Cypriniformes > Xenocyprididae > Hypophthalmichthys > Hypophthalmichthys molitrix. The sequence goes on from CM075501.1 coordinate 26,460,279, forward strand.
TTTCTTTCAAAGCAGCCTTCGAAGGATGGTTTAGTGTCCATTGGATCCACACTCAAGAATCTTGCAGTACATGGTCATCAGGGTACTTTTCACCTACTATTTAATGAATACTATGACTTCAGACATACTTCTCTTTTCACATACTGTTTTATGCCTACTTTATAGTAGGCAAGTATGTATATCAGCATGTAGAACACAACCAAACCTCACTGATGTTAATGCTACCATATTTGATTTGTGAAGATATTCGTGAATAGTGTCTTAAATTTTGAAATGTGGTCTTGTATGGCTTCAGAACAATGGGAATTTAGCTCACCAACCATATGAACTGATGTGATTATGAAGTCCCCTTTCACTTTGAACTACTTGGATATTCTTCAAAGAAAGAAGAAAAAAGGACATACATATGTTGAATGACTTCAGTTTGATGAGTAAATGATGACAGAATTTTCATATCTTGGTGTACAAACTCAGCACAGACGTCCACCTACGCAGACGTCATATGCATGACACTGTCTTGGACAACAAGGGTAGATATCCAGCTGTGTATGCTTGTGCAAGTCTTTCAGACAATAATTTCCCTGATGGACTGTGGAAGTAAATGGTCATCCTCTGTCTTGCACTTCAATGCAAGCTAAACAGGCCACCCAGGACATGAAAGCCTCCTTTTCCCTCCAACCCACACTGTCAGAGCTTTTACTGAACAGGCCTCCCAGTTGAGATCGCTGGCCCCACTCCAAACAGCCAATAGCATGTTCTACCCATTGAGCTTCCCTTGTCTCTATTATTTATGCATCACATATATGAATGAGCTATACTCCCTGCAACATAATAGTACTCATTACAGTAAAGAGGAGTAATAGACCTGTTCTACGACTTTGATTAGCAGCCTAACCAACTGAGACAGCAAAAACTGTACAAAATGTACAAAGTCCCTATGTAAAGACTAGTCTAATAGAATAGATTTGTGGTAATGCTCTGTTTCTTCACAGTCATGTTTAACCACATGCAAATGTCTCCCAGGGCCCAGAGATGCTGTATGTCAACTTTGCATGTGGAAGCCATGTGTATGATGGTGGGCTAAGGAGGGTATCATCCCGAGAGACAAACAAAAGTTGTACATCCTGTTAGCAGGTCAAAGGGAGGTCTACTGCATCAATAAGCCTTTGGGTAGAACAATCACATCCAGTTATTTAGCTAGCTTAATCAGTTTGGCACATGTTGATATGACATAATTTGAACCATTTTCCAGGCTAAAATTTGTTGCACATTACTGGAAGCAAACACAATACCATCTCAATCATTTGAGAAATCCAACACAGGCTTATTGGAAAAACGTGCCTCTACCTACACTTCTGCAAAACTCCAAAAACGTAACTATACATACAATTCATTGCAGTTTCTGACTGAAATGAACACTAGAAACAGTAAAACAACTTTTACTCATTTTCACACAAATTATGATTTTGTATGTTTCCTTGCGAAATACTATGTTAAGGTTACTATGTAACCTTTTTATTTCATTTCAGAACTTCCGTGATACATAACAGCCAATGTAATAAAATGTTGCCAGATTCACGTTCATCTGGAGGAAATTCAATGTTCTTTTAGAGCAACTTACTTACTTTTAGAGCATCTACGCTAATATTAGTCTTTCTGTTTATCCCGTGGTTTACCGTAGTCAGCCGGATCCGGGCCGTATCTAGGTGAGATTGAGGACCTGTGCCTTGACACGACCACAACACAGCCCTGAAGTATCAGCAGAGATTGAGTCAACTAGATCATCCATTGTGAAGGCCTTATCGACACGACAGCCAGTGGCACAGTTTCTCAACACACCGTCCATACCAGCGTGATGAATACGATCCTCAACTGGATGGAACTGGAACAAATTCTTTGAATGTTGCGATCCCATCGGACTTATGATAGCTACCTGAATCATAACTAAGCACTGTTCGCCAGAGGAGAACTGGCCCCCCAACTAAGCTTGGTTTCTCCCAAGGTTTTTTTTTTTTTTTTTCTCCATTTTAACACCTGTTTGCCACCTGTTTGCCATCTTATGTCACCTGTTGGAGTTTGGGTTCCTTGCCGCTGTCGCCTTTGGCTTGCTTAGTTGGGGACACTTGACATTTGATATTCAACAGTGCTTTCCATCTGCCTGCATTAACACCATTTTCTTTAAGAGCTGCTGTGCAGCCAAAATTATATACCAGTTATCACTGTAAAGCTGCTTTGACACAATCTGCATTGTAAAAAGCGCTATACAAATAAAGGTGACGACTTGACTTGACACTACACTTTGAAAGTGTTGCAAAACACATTACTGATACTAAACACAATAACATCTCACTCATTTGAAAATTCACAGTGTTCTCCTAACTTTAGGCTGACAGTCAAAAGTCTGGCTTTGCAAGTCTGGATGTTAGCTTGTGAGCATGTTAGCATGTAGGCACACACAAGGCTAACCACATTTACACCAGGGTGGGGCTACACACAGCAATGAAGTGCTACAAGCTGTTAGCACAGCCTAAAACTGACATACTTAACCAGAGACCAGAGCAAAATATGACGCAGCAAGTGTTTTGGCTAGCCTCCTGTCAGGAAATTTAACTTGTTAGGATTGATTGCCACAAAAAGGGCATTTAGCTCCCCTTTTTTTCACTCTTTTTTCATAAACTTTATAAGGAGTGTGCTTTGTGTTGAACCATCTGTATAACACATGTCCAAGGGTTAAGAGCGTGTGATTTTATACAAAACACAACAGTTCCCATGCAAAGGCTTTTAACATTCTTCTTCAGCTTGGTGTTAGGAATAGAGTATAACAAAGCTTAAGTGTTATAGAGGCTGTTAAAGAGACCAATAAAAATTTGTTTTGAACTGAAGAATCATCTTAATGGAGCTTATAACCTTATCTGTGACATTGGAGATGAGATGTATCAAAACTAGCTTATATAAAACCAAGTCACTGTGATTGATTCATGTTCCATTGATCTGACCTTGATTGCATGAATGGATACAAAGGTATGCGTGTTTGGAATGGGAATGTGTGACAGAACTCTCCTAAGAAATAGTAAGAGAACTAACTGAAAACTATAGTTAATTAATTGATCAGGTTATTTTTAAAAATTAGAATAAAGGTTAGTGTAAACCACGGCTTCTTGGGGCTTATTGCTTTATTTTATAATTTATGCATTGAAGACTGTAAAGTGTTTGATAACTTTATTCAATTTCTGTATAAGGCCAGATAAATATGACATTTATTATAATGGGTTTATGTGAAGATAGTTCACTTAAATTAAACGTTAAATTAAACTTAAATAATTTTTTAAAAGCCTAATGAATGTTGAAATTGATAGCTTTCCGTTATACTGTAATGTTAAAAAAAATAATAATTTCATAGAAACATCAGTACCAGTATTAGTTTCAGTGATACTGGCCTTCATTCATAAAAAGATGCCAAATATTACAATATTAAAATATACTCTTCTGAAGTTGTTTCTACGTTAATTTACAGAGTAACTGTGAAATTATTACAATAAAAAAATATTAAAAGCTCCAATTTTAATCACGATTATTTACAGAAAAAAAAATATTTCGCTATCATAATGTAAAAAAAAAAAAAAAAAAAAAAAATCAGATGTTGTTGTTATCAGGCCGTAATACAAAAAACGCAGATGTTCATAGTCTAGTGGTATGTCTAATGCCAACAAGTTCCGCTGCTCTCTCTCTCTCTCCAGGATGGCTGAGACAGAGGTAGAGTAGGGGGTTGGGGTAGAGAGGGGGGTTAATTGGTTCCTTATGTCCAACTACACCACGTTTTCCTCTAAATAACAGGGCTTTTTTGTTTCAAATAATGGCTTTTCCATCCTTTTCCATTTGTGATGGTAGAGGATGAAGCAACAAACTCAGGAATTAAGTGATCAGTAGTTCACATTGCTTGTTGCTTTTTCTGTCAGGTTAAGAATGTTGGTGTTACACATATACTAGAGTAATGGATATTTTAGTAAAATGTGGGTGTTTATTGCCTATGCAAAACTCAATGCCACAATACTAGGATGTTCTGGATGGTTGCCAGGGCATTGCTGTGTGGTTGCTAGTTGTTATGTGTGGTTGCTAGGTCATTGCTAGAGGATTGTTAGATGCTTGCCTACTGGTCCAACTTAAAAGTACCCATATTCAAGGATGTTTTCAATCATTTGATAGTCTGATAGGTGAAACCCGAAAGTCTGATTGCTTCAAAAGTGATTAATGTATAAAAATGATGTAATTAATATAATATTTATATATAACTGTGTTAACAGTACTTTTTGCTCAAAAGCAACCAGTAGCTTTACCCAAAAACCAACACTGGCAAAATACATTTTATTAGATGGCTGCATAGCACCTGTTTGCTCAGCCTGTGAATTGACTGGTTGATCAAAACCATGTAGATACTTGGGGTAATACGGACCAGACCTCAGATGTCTTTGAAGATCCTGTTTTATGTTTTTTCAACCAAGCGTCTCTCTTCGATTTTTCCCCTACGGAGAGAAGAAAGCGTTAGAACAGTAATACTGAAGCACCCTAGTTTATGTGTGCCTATATGGAAGGCATTAACTCAGAAATTCCTTTGAATCTGTGAGTAAACTGACAAGATGATGGGATTGGGAGTTGCAATTTGCTTCAAAGGGATGTGCCAATCCTGCCATGACCCCCAGGACACACCCACAGTGAGGTATCGCTAACATGCAGTGAAAATGTGATTACTGACCTCACCGACTCAATAACAAACATCTGTAAAGAAAGAGGCTCCGTGAGTCACTCAGCAGTTCCTTACAACCCTCATGTAGAAGATCTCACATCCTACAAGGAATGTTAAAGTGGAGAAGTGACAGGCTACCAGTTAAAAGATGAAACAGACAGGTCATGGTATTCTCAGGAATCGTATATGATATAACATTTCCAGTTTTAGCTGGTGATTATGTTTTGGTTAGGATTCTGGTCCACAGCATACAGTGCAATACTACTATTCTGGTGTCCCCACCAGGCTTTAAAGGCGGTCTCATGCCAGATGAGAAGCACTGCGTCGCAGCAATCCAAAACAGTGAATAATCACCAAACAGGCAAAAGTTCACTTCAAGAATCAACAAAGTAATGGCGATGCACAATACACAATCTTCCAGCCTATGGGGAAGTCAACATTTGCATTAAACAACAAATTGAGACTAATAGAATCTAATTTAAAAGAAAAATATGTGAGTGGCACTCATGGGTTGTCATGTATTGATGATCCAAGAGAGTTATGTGATGCAGAATGAATGAATAATCATCTTTAATAAACTCTTAGAGCAATAGCATAACACGAGAACCAACATAATATTAACACAAGACAAAGAACATAGGAGAACTAAAGTCTTAAATACAAAAAGGGAAGATCATCAACAGAACAGGCAACAGGTGTGGATTGAATAAGAAACCATGACAACAGATTAATGACTTGAACTCAAACAAATGGCAACAAAGCAAACTAAATGACTAACAAACTTAAAGACTAAGACACTAAACAAGCCAGAGAAAACTGAACATAACCAAGACATCACAGTATAAACTGCATAAGGAGGGTGGGTGCTCTGGAAGAAGGACAAGGAGCTGAGAAAGACACAGAGGATACAATGGCCAGGGAGAAGATTAAGGTGGGAGGAGCTTGGTCAGAAACAGGAGGGACCAGAGCAGAGATAGGAGGAGCAGGAGGATGACCTAGAGCCATGACATGAAGGTCCAGGGTGGACCCAACAGAGGGAGGAGCCATGGTGGAGCCTTGGTGGAGAAAGACACAGAGGATACAATGGCCAGGGAGGAGATTAAGGTGGGAGGAGCCAGTTCAGAAACAGGAGGGACCAGAGCAGAGATAGGAGGAGCAGGAGGATGACCTAGAGCCATGACATGAAGGTCCAGGTTGGACCCGATGGAGGGAGGAGCCATGGTGGATCCTTGGTAGAGAGGCTGGGTGGAACCAGGGAGATGACTGACTGAGGTGGAGACAGTGGAGGTGGAGACCAAGGTGGAGCCGAAGAGCTACGGTGATGCTGAAGGCCTGGAAAGCCACAGTGGAGCTGCAGGTGGGCGTGACCGAGGTGGAGGTGTGGGCTTGGCAGACCAGGGTGAAGACAGTGGGAGTGAGGACAATGGTGGAACCACAGGGAAGGAGGAGCCCGGCGGAGCCGGGAGGGGTGGAGGGAGAGGCAAAGCTGCTGACTCAGAAGTATGAGGCGGAGCCACAGCGAAGATAGACCAAGGTGGAGCCAGGGGTAGCCCGGTGGAGCTTGAGGGATGACAGTCCATGGTGGAGCGGAGAGATCTATGAGCCAAGGTGGAGCTAATCAGAGCAGGCCCAGCTCATGTTATGTACCTGAGCAGAAGAAGTGTGGGAAGGACTCCAATCCATTCTGATGAACTCCAACAATATAACCTCAATGATGGATGCAGTTGCCAGCTCACACACCTGGTCGTTCTGATCGCCCTGACTCGATCTTCGTGGTGGGCTCGCTGTTCCGCGGCAGACATGTCTGACAGCTGGCTGGGCTCTCAGTCTGAAGTGGGGCTGGTGATGTCCTCATCAGCGAGGCAGATAGTAAAAGGTTAGTAATTTCAAACCAGCACCAACTCCACATACTCAGCAAAGCTCCCTCGAGGACCATCCACAGGCAGGCATGCCTTCGACCTCTCGTTGAGGCTGGTGTTAAAGAAAAAACATAATTCGTCGGGGTAGTGGGTGAGGCACTCCAGATCGAGAAAGTCCCTTGTGTAATCCTCGAGGGAGCGATCGCCCTGCTTCAGCAGAAAGAGATGGATAGCGGTGATATCCTTTTTTCTAAGTTGTTAAATAATCTGTGAAACGAACTTTAATGAACACTTTCCTATAAACGCCCAATTTGTATTCAGCATAGACAGTTGAGTACAAATCTGTAGTAGAGTCTTCTAGGACAATGTTCCCCAACAGTACACATTTTGGATGTCTCCCTCATCTGACCCATCCATTTCTGGTCTTATGCTGTCTCCTAATTCGCCTACTTATACTTTTCCCTAAAAGTATGTACTGTTTTTGTTAAAATAGTACATACTTTTGAGTGTGTAGCAGAAAAGTAGGCAAGCTTTGAGACATACTACTACTATAAAGGTGTTTGTTAATGAGTAATAAGTCATTTACAAATGCATTATAAATCATTAATAATACAGTTATAATTGCATGAATAAAAAGGGCGACATTAATGCAAAACCTGCCAAATAGTGAGCCGTTTTTAACTCACATGCTTAATAAGTGTATTTATTAACACTTATTTAACTCAAAACCAGATTCCTGATTTATTTCATGATGCAGCAAAAATTGACTATCATAATTAGACTGAGGGGTGTTGTATTTGTGGTTTTCTTATTAATATCTCATGACTGCCACTTTTCTTACAATGTTGCTTACCAGAAGTTTCTGTCTTACCCATGATACTCTCCAAAAAGGTCATGATGCCTATCCACAGCTTGTTTATCAAGATGAAATTGAACCTTTTTTTATCAATATATTTATTATTTTTTACATGAACAATTTACAGAATCAGTTCAGTAAACATTTTTTTCTAAACACCCTCTCACCCCTGTCCGACTCCTCAAGAGACAGAACACTTGCATGGACATTATTACAAGGCCTTGAGCTGATAAGCTGTAAGATAAAAATAATAATAATAATAAAATAAATATATAAATACATTACAAAAAAGTTAAAGTAAAGAAGTAAAGAAGGGTTACATTATCACATCAGCATTTTCAATCAATGTAACATCCAAATTATGCAAATATTCAATAAATCCAAATCTTTTCGAGCATCGTTGATTATTTTTTTCAAATTATACATTATTTTTTTTCCACAGGCACATAGGACAAAAGTTCTCTAAGCCATGACTGGGCGGTTCTTTTGATTTCCAATGTATAGCTATACATTAGAGCCATCTTAACAAAACGTTAAATCTTCCTTTGATCAAATTGGAGGACCGATTCATTGCCCGAAAGTGAACCTTAATGTAAAGTGGAAACCTGTGAACCATTTATTCATGAGTTATAAACATTAATAACCTGTGAAAGTGAACCTTAATGTAAAGTGGAAACGTGAACCATTTATTCATGAGTTATAGACATTAATAAACTGTGAAAGTGAACCTTAATGTAATGTGAACACATGTGAACCATTTATTAATGAGTTATAAACATTAATAACCTGTGAAAGTGAACCTTAATGTAAAGTGAACACATGTGAACCATTTATTAATGAGTCATAGACATTAATAACCTGTGAAAGTGAACCTTAAAGTAAAGTGGAAACATGTGAACCATTTAATAATGAGTCATAGACATTAATAACATGTGAAAGTGAACCTTAATGTAAAGTGAATACACGTGAATCATGTATTTATTAAAGCACACACAGAAGATCATATTTTTTTCCCTGGTGACATATTTTATTGTTGAAATATTCATAAGCAATTCATAATTATTCTTGATATCATGATAAAGGATACTGTAACTTTAATATTATGCCATCCACACAGTACCTGCGCGCGACAGAAGCGAAAGCGCCGGAGCGGTTATTTGTTTAAGATAACTACAAACTAACACAGCGATTACACATATAATATACAAAGTAACACAGCGATTATAATATAAACACTTGAAAATCACATAGTCTGCAATGTCACCTCAGTTAGCTTACCCATCAAATCAGTAACGTTAAACACAAAATTTCACTTCAGAGCATATCATAACAGTACCAACAGTACTGATTACTGCGTGACTTCTTCTCATGAAAGTAGCAAGGCTTTATTAGATGCTCACTAGCGCCAACTCCTGTCACACGCCAGAACACGCATGCTTAGTGATGTAACCCTGAAAGAGTGATGTGACCTGAAAGAGTATATAAACTATAGCCTAATATATTATTGACACGTCTAGTTTTCTATAACTATAGCTTACTATAGTTTGTTCTCCTACGTTTTTGAGTTCAGTTATCTTCATAATAAAAAATGCTGCATCTAAATCCTGCTTCCTCACTGCTCTTTACAACCAAATGTGACAATAATGTATAATAAGCAATGTATTTTTATTATTATTATAAGTAGTAGTAGTAGGCTATATAGGCTACTTTATTATACTCGCAGGTTCACATCACCAAGCGTGTTCTGGCGTGTGACAGGAGTTGGCGCTAGTGAGCATCCAATAAAGCCTTGCCACTTTTCACGAGAAGAAGTCACACAGTTCTGTTCCAACATGCTTTGAAGTGAAAAATTGTGTTTACTGATTTGATGGGTAAGCTAACTGAGGTGAAATGCAGACTATGTTTTTCTTGTGTTTATATTATATGAGTAATCGCTGTGTTAGTTTGTAGTTATATTAAACAAATAACCGCTCTGGCGCTCCCGCACAGGTACTGCAAGTGCGGATGGCCAAAGCCAAATACTCAAGTTATGGTGTCCTTTATCATGATATCAAAAATAATTATTGAATGCATATTAATATGCTAATGTTCTGTAACGGTGCATTCGGTCATAGATTTAATGATCTACACAACTGTTAAATAAAATAATACATATTTAGGTGCCTTTATTCAGTTTGTATAAAATATGTTTGGCTTATAGATGTGATGCTTATTATCTTTTTTGGAATAATTGATTGTTTCTCTGAATTTTTTAATGTGTGTTTACTTGCATAAGCCACTTTTCATGAGAAGTCATGCTCTGTAATTTTGTGCTATAAAAGAAAAGTTTAAACTTTTTTTGTTTCAAGTTTAAAGTTGTGTTTACTGATACATGCAACACAAATAAAATATTTCATTAGAAAAAATACAATCTTCTGTGTGTACATTAATAATTTATAAATACATGATTCACATGTGTTCACTTTACATTAAGGTTCACTTTCACAGGTTATTAATGTTTCTAACTCATCAACAAATGGTTCACATGTGTTCACTTTACATTAAGGTTCACTTTCACAAGTTATTAATGTTTATAACTCATTAATAAATGGTTTACAGGTTTCCACTTTACATTAAGGTTCACTTTCACAGGTTATTAATGTTTCTAACTCATTAATAAATGGTTCACATGTGTTCACTTTACATTAAGGTTCACTTTCACAGGTTATTAATGTTTATAACTCATGAATAAATGGTTCACAGGTTTCCACTTTACATTAAGTTTCACTTTCATAGGTTATTAATGTTTATAACTCATGAATAAATGGTTCACAAGTGTCCACCCTACATTAAGGTTCACAGGTAACTAATACTGGAATTAAATTTTTCATTATTAATATCTCATCAAGTTATGGTTATTATCTTATGTTTTATTTTCAAAATAAAGTTGGAATTTCATCTTAAAAAAAAAACAAGAAATCAGTTTTTATACACTGCTGTGGATAGGCATCATGACCTTTTTGGAGAGTATAATGGGCAAGACAGAAACTTCTGGTAAGCAACATAGTAAGAAAAGTGGCAGTCATGAGATATTAATAAGAAAACTGATAGTCTGATAAGTCTGATAGACAATTTTTGCTGCATCATGAAATAAACCAGGAATCTGGTTTTGGGTTAAATAAGTGTTAATAAATACATTTATTAAGCATTTATAACGTGAGTTAAAAACGGCTCACTATTTGGCAGGTTTTGCATTAAAGTCGCCCTTTTTATTCATGCAGTTATAACTGCATTATTAATGATTTATAATGCATTTGTAAATGACTTATTACTCATTAACAAACACCTTTATAAACCCTTTACAAAGGGAATCTTAATGTAAAGTGTTACCCCCTTTATCTAAACATCTCTTAACCATCAGACTTGCACATCTGCCATGTTTGTAGTTTTTTTTTAACACTTTTTATTCATGTTTGTAGTTGAATCCACGTCTAATGCACAATGGGTTGTGGCCAATATTAACCGGTAGAGTACGCACGGATCTGCACTTCGGATTCTACATAGAAAAAGTAGACCGTCCGCGTATCTTTGAAATACTACAATTTGGGACACATTAATTCTAATTTTGGATAGTATGCGAATTGGGATGCAGCGATAGAGTATCTACTAATGAGCTGATGACTTGTTTCGGGTGTGTTTGATTAGGAAGAGTTCAGAAATGGGTAGATTTAAGTGCCTACAGGAACAGGGTGGGAACTAAAATGTGCACGTAACAGCACTGACTGCTTCAACAAGATCTATTCTGCAGAGACTGTGAAAGTTTTATGGGCAGTTTGTCTTGTCTGTGAGCTGTTGTGTTTTGCTAGCAAGATGTTAGCGTAATTTCTTGTAGCTTGACAAACTCATTACAGCATATATGTGGGAGTCGACTCATTAGTCTTGTTTGACCCAGTTCTTAGCTAAAGAGTGTTTAATACAGATGCCGGTAAAATGGTTTTCAATCAAAGATTCCTTCAGTAAAGGATCTCTGTCATTTGCGAGGAAACTACAAAGACACCATAGCTCATTGCCTCTATCTCCAGTTTATTTAATCTGTCTCTGACAGCAGTCCGGAAGGTCGCCAACCCACTATATGACCTCCTGTTTCCTCTCACTCTCTCACCCTCATGTCCTGAACTCTTGTACTAGCCTGTTTGGCTGGACCATTCTGAGACTCCAGGTCTCCTGTCAACTCCCCTGGCCTCCAAGTATATGTTTAGAAATGTCCCTACTCCCCCTGAAAAATATGGAGTAAGAAGCCTGTTGAGTTATGACATGCCTTGAAGAATGAAGAAAATGTGGCTGTGATTTCAGTGTCATGCTGGTGCTGTCATGTTTTTTCAAAATTACAATCAAACACTATTCAAAGGAAATTTGGTTTCTGAGAAAACTATAAATACAGACTTTCTTACTGATTTCTTTCTTACTTACTTTTTAATTCATATAGGATTTGTGCAGTTTTTGAACTATTCCTAATAATGGTGCATCATGCAGTGTAACAAATTTTAGATTTTAGAAGTATGCATTTGATGAAGGTCAAAAGACAAATAAATAAATAAAGTCATTACAGACATCTGTAATTTGCTGTCACTTTTAGAAAGGCGTGGTGAAGAACCTGAACTCCTCAGGGAAAATATTATTAATAATAAAACCTAACAAAATTTAATAAAGTTTATGGTTAAAACAAGAAAAAAATATTAGCAAGACAATATAAATCTAATTCAAGATTTATTCTTAAGTAGTAGAATTTAGAATTTTGCTTCTAAAATACATGCATCTTATTTTAAAAATGTTGTGGTATTGTACTGGGGAAAAAAAAAAGATAATTTATTCATATTTATTTATATTTATATATTTATTTACTTTTATTTACAGTGAATCAACTGGTTAATTACTTGTTTCACAATAAAATGTTTTATTATATGTATTATATCTTACACTGGGCAGTGCAGGCAAGGACATTTGACATTTTCATGTTATGAATGCACTGAACAGACAATCTAACAATGTTTACAGCAGGAAGAAACATTGGTGCCATTGGCTTGAAGCTTAACAGTTTATAAAAAGAAGGAAAGCTTGTTAAACCCAGCTGTAAGTCAGATGTTGTTTCTTGGTATGCTTTTGTGCAAACTTTAGAAGAAATGTAACCTCAGTTTCAATCCAACAACTGATTACACTAGAATTTATCCATCTTCATGAAGGGATCTCATGGAAACATGTTGGACCACAATTTGGAGAAAAGGCACGAGACATTCTTTCTACTTTTTTGCAATGTGAAATGAAAATTATCCTCAAAAGGTTGTGTAAGTGGTGCAGTATTTTAATGACATTTCTGTTTTTGTTTGTTTGTTTTTTTACTTGGTTAAGACCCTTTCTCCCTTTTGTTAAGTGTTTTTCCATAGTAAACTATTATAAAGAAAATGCTTAACCATTTAGTATATTACATTCAACATCAGTCATCAATCATCAATCTTTTAATATCACTGTATAAAGCACTAAGTGTTTTTCACGGTATAGACATTTTAGAATGTCCCGCTGTTTATAGTGACCAAAATACTGCAGCAGGTGCTATATGGATCTTAAGTGCCCAAAATTTGTATTTTTTTTTTATTTTTTTTTCTTCTTTTGAGAGGTGATATTAATATGTGAAGCTTAAAACAAATGGAATGAATGTTTTTTTTTTTTTTTTTTTGAAAAAAGTGCTCTTAATGTGTGTTGATGAACAATAAAGTAGAAAAAAAGTGTAAAAAAACAAACAAAATAGTGATTCATACAGTAATTCAAACAATGTTACTCCTCTCATTAATGTGCCAATGAGATTTAGGGTGGATGTCAAGATTATCAGTGAATAACTATTTAAATGTTCAGCTGATTTGATATTATGTATTTTGGTACAGCCAACTAGTTAAATCTAGTTTAATATATCCATCACGATGGAAGAATCATATATTCATTAATGTGCATGCATTATCTCAACAACAACTCTGGTTTATGTAACGTTTTTACTGTAGAGTAAACCATGTTCTACAAAATCTAGCTAAGACTAGTGCTTTTTAGTCCTGCATTTTATTTATAGCTGTGTAAGAATTCCTATTTTCACATATATGTATCTACATATATTTTGATTACAAATTCATCCCCGATAAGAATTCAGACAATTAAAGCCCATATGTGTGTGTGTGTGTGTGTGTGCTTGAAGTCAGTTATAAGTCTTATAAGTAATAAGTCAGGACAAATGTCAAATAGATGACAGAATACTCCCCAGAATCATTTAACAATAGACTATATAATCAACATTTAAAAAGTTATCATCATGAATCACATGTACATACACTCTGAGAAAGGTGGTTAACTCACAGCTGATAAAATTTACTGAGTGAGCTGACAATGTGTTTTCCATTATACGCACCACGCCAGCGCGCCTACAGTGAGTGTTTGCATTTGCGCGTCTCTCTCTGTGTGTGTGTGTGTGTGTGTGACGTCACTCTCACATCTCTCTCTCTCTCTCTCTCTCTCTCTCTCTCTCTCCTCTCTGTGAGAGTGTTGCTGCTGAGTCTCAGTGCTGCAGTTGTTCTCCGTGTAACGGGACAGAGGTGAATTATCCCAGCTCACATGCCGTATGCGCGCAACTGCGAGGAATTAAAATGAATATTCAAAAACAGCCGTGGACTAAACAGCGCTGAACAACAATCGAGCCATCTTTCTTAACCAAACGCGAGCATATTTTTGTTTTTGGAGCTTTTAGTACTTTTTTTTTTTTTTTTTTTTTTTTTTTTTTTTTTTTTTGAGGAGTTACGATTCAGATTGGAATAACTTTGTTGGAGTTACTCTGCAACTTTGTCACTACTGCAAGTAAGTATTTAATACCAAGGTATATGACAATGATATATAAGATTTGTCTGTTTGTTTTTCTCTTAAGTTTAATGTTAATGTTAGGTAAGTATGCATACAAGTAAGATCAGCAAATCATGCAAATTCCGGATCTCGGAGACAGTAACGCGTGGCAGTGACCGACAGAAGAGGTTGAGGAACTGTATATATAAAAATAAGAATCATAATTTATTTTTACCCTCTAATTAATGCATCCTTCCTCATATTAGTTTAGTGATTCATGACTTAGAAGATATAAATCAGACCCTTTGTAGGGTTTTTAAAGAATGCATTTTAGGTGTATGCATAGACCTATAGGTGCCACCCTGTTCCCAAAAGGTGTCAAACTTCAGTGTTTGCCCCAGTTTACACTAATACCTCCCCCCCTCACTTCCACACAGACTAAACTCACAAGAAGATGATAACATGTACCTAACAAAAGGGGAATTGTTTCATACTGTGTTGTGTGTAGGTACTGTTGTAACAACCAGTTCTGGTTTGTTGTAAATTCAGATTGATAGCAGTCAAACATTCCTGGCTCTTCTGGCCGGCACCCAAAAAACACGCCTTGGAATAATGTGTTACAAACATAAAGGACTCATGCAGGTCAATACACAACAATCAACATATTAAAGTCTTCTGATACTGTTTAAAGTTTTGTCTTTAGTATCTTATTTTGCAGTAAACCGTATAAGGCGTGGGTGTGTTTTTAGTCCTGATCTGAGTTTTATCTGAGGATAAAACTGAAAATCATGTCAAGGACTTCATTTATTTTCATTTCATTTGCCTGAGTCATGATGTGGTCACACTTAGTTGTAGTAAGATTACAAAAGAAACAAATTTAAGCAGTCTGATGACTGTAAATTTGGTTTATTAGGCAATTCATACCGTGAAAATAACGCATATGGAAATTTAAGGATGGTGTTTTGACCAAAACAAAATAAAATATTATATTTGACCTTCCTAGGAGGCAGTCAGGTGTAATCTCAAACTTTTGACTGGTAGTATTTGTTTGAACTTAGTGTGAATATTGAATACTGACTGAATACATTCAACAAGGGCCTCACCATAAGTTTATAGAGTACAATACATGTGGAATGAAAGTAAAAATACAGTACTTTTTTCCTGGTTTATGATCTATTAAGTTGGGTAGACTTAACATATTTAGTGCCAAGGTTTTAATACATCCAGTGGTTGGTCTGATGCAAGCTAGACAGAGACAGGAAAACCTCCCCTTTACAAAAAACACACATGGTACTCCATCACCTCCCAGGTCAGGACTGGGTGCAACTGTGGAGCCGGTCAGAGCTGGGATGCCAGTGCTGGTTACTGCCCTTCCTGCTGCATGTCAAAGCTGCTGAAGGGAGATATCAAACCCTAAAATGTGTTCAGTGGCCTTCAATTAAGTGCATTGCCGCTCTCTAAATAAATGGGTCGAATGGGCATGGCTGGGAGGTCCCGTGACTTGATACAGTGAATGGTTGTGCTCTATTGTGTGCTATTTTAATGGCCACCCAGTCAGTAGTATAAATAAGACATACTATTTTGATATATGTGATCTTTTGAGGCGTGTGGTTTATTGCTTTGAATGTGTGAGAAGTTGCGGATGTCAAAACAGTTTAGTTCAGCTATAAGGTTTATTGATTTCTAAACTGTGTATTATCTTCATAGGATAATGGTTTGTTGTGGTGTTGGTGTCAAGCTGTTATCTTTAGATTGTTTTATGTCCTTACTGGAGTTTACGGCGCCTTGTCTGGTTAACTTCAAAGACAAGCTCACAATATGAATTGTGGTAGGCTGTTGTAATTTTGTGATGACTTGCTTACTTGTAGGGTGTATCACACAAAACTATTTGGGGTGTATTTTATATAGTATACACCCCAAAATTAAAAGAAAAAAAGCCTAAAAAATATACATATATAATGCATGTTTCCACCAAAACTCTGTGTTCTGATTTATATATAAAATCAATGGTTACACTTTATTTTACAGTGCCGTACTTACATTGTAATTACTCAAATAAGTACAGAGTACCATTAATTAACTTCATGTACTTACTATAGAGTTACAGTTAGGGTTATGGTTAGTTACTTGTAATTATGCATAATCTACTGTTATTACTGTTATTAAGTACATGTAGTAACATGTAACTACAGCACTGTAAAATAAAGTGTTACCAGATCAATACAATTAAAATAATATTAATATCATAGTAATGGAAATAAGATTTTTCCAAATTGTGTTAGAGAAGAATTTTTTTATGAAAGTAATGGTATAAAAGCAAATAATGAAAATGGTGCTTTTTTTTTTTTTTTTTTTTTTTTTTTTTTTGCTTTTTACATTATGACATATTGTGATGAAAATTAGATACAATTCCCCCAAACTTTTTCTTTCATTCTCAATAATTTTGTTTTACTTTAAATCAGTTAAAAACATTAAAACACATGTTGTATAAATACAAATTAAAGAATATTTATTTTAATATTAATATTCAAAATATATATCCTCATTACTGTAACAAAAATTAGACTTCCAAATTATGGTAGACAATTATGTAGAAGAACATGATTTTTTTATTTTTTTATTTTATTTATTTATTCATTTATTTATTTTTTCATGAAAGTAATTGCCTGAAAATATGACCTACTCTTGACAGGTTTTCTGAGAGTCACACACTAATCAGTACAATTAGTATTTTAATAACTTTTTATTTGGTTTTTTTTTATGTTTTTTATTTTTTATTTTATTATTATTATTATTTATTTATTTATTTATTTATGCGTCTTGTGTCTCACTTGGCATAATAGTCTATACAAGATGCCTTGTTTGGTATTTTGGAGTGTTCAGCCCATATGTATCTAAGACACACCCATACACAACTGTGACAACTGTGATCATAACCAGCCTCATGGATATGTGGGAATCTTGAGTTAGTTCAGAAACTTAACAGTTCAGAAGAGTGCATTCACTCTCCTGATGTTTTCTTACTTTGATGTCAGCAAAGTCATACTTTTGAAAGAAATATATATATCAAGTTAATTATATATATATATATATATATATATATATATATATATATATATATATATATATATATATATATATATATATATATATATATAATTATTTCACTCTAATATTAAAACACTGTAAGACAATTACTATCTAAATTAACAAAATTTTAAATATCTGGCAGAAACCTTGTAACTTTACAACCTATAAGTTGATAAAATCATAATGTGATGCACTTACTGCCTCAGAGGCGGCCTTTCTAATAACAGATAAAATGCATAGGCCTATGTTCAACGTTCTCCAAAATTCGCTGGTCAAAAACTTTTGGTAGATTTATGTTGGGAGAATATTATTTATATAATATATATGTGACACATGCAAGTGCGTGACTATATGTAAAGCCACATCATCAATGTAGGCTACACAGTGTTTATTTAAAAAATACCCATTTCCTGAAAAGTAGTGGTTTTGGACATGAGGTTTCTGTCCAACAGTCTCTTATCTCATACTGTTGTTTAGAAGGCCAAGAGAGTTGAGTTGTGAAGTTTAGCAAGATGGAGTAACTTTTATACGTTTGTGTATATGTTTGACCGTACTTGTAATATCCTTAAGAATGAAAATTGAGTAAACAATGTTGACATATAAGGGTGTTTAAAATAACAGAACCACGTCATAAGAGCTAAAAGTAACTACATTAGAATAACAAATGCAGCTGCAGAGATGAATCACTAAGTGCCAATTAACAGTGTGTGTGTGTATAAAATGTCTTGAATTACTTTATTAATAACAACACTGTTCAAAGCAATCTAGTCTGTTCCAGAATTGCAGCTCCATTCTTCACAAAACCAAAATTACTTAATTTGTGAAGGAAATCCTGATAAGAAATCTCAAAAAATTAAAGATTATTTATTTGTCGTTTGAAATGACTTTCTTTCTTGCATTCAAGTTATTATTGTTTACTAAAACTAAAATTATTACTAAAACTAAACTGAAACAAAAATAAATTGAACCTAAATAGTAATTCAAATTAAACTCTAATGACAAAAGCGCGCTAAAAATTAAACTCAAAATAAAATGAAAACTTAAAATATAAAAATAAAAGCTAATCAAAAATATTATTAAAAACTTTGATATTATAAAATAACATTGAACATGCATTCCACTTTTATTTTGATTTTTAAGAGTAGTCAGGGCATTGCAATATTCCTTTTCCTTCCATAAAGAAAGAAAGTCATATTTGAATAAATGAAGACAGAATTTAAAATTCTGGATGAACTATTGCTTTAATAGAGACAGATGGATAATTTACACAATTGGTTCTGAATACCGCAAAAGTATAAACTCAAAACTTACCACAGAATTAAACCCCTGTGACCCACTCTGAGCAAAAACTGAGCAATATTATGTCAGGGGGCTGCCCTTTGGAAACCACTTGTAGCTAAAAAAACATGCACAATGAAGGATAATCTGGAGTAAGGAGCACAAAAATGATCCCTGAGTGATATATTACATTTTTCAAAAAACATTGCCAAATGTTAAACGTTGTGTTTTATAATGATTTGGGCAGCCATCTTGTGGGAGTCATTAGGTCTGATGATTGTTTTGGAAGGTTGTGTAACTTCCAAGGAATATGAGACAGGACCAGGTGCGTCCTATCCAGGTGCAAAAACTGTTCTGCCATGACATTCCCAAAATTCAGGACGATAATGGCACCATACACAGCTAAATAACTTCTAGGTTGATTTCATTCACCAAACAATTTCCATGTTTAGATCTAAAAATGATTGAGCCATGAACAGCCAAATGTAGATTCCATCATCTTGACTTGCTCAAGAACTGGAGGATTTTATGCTTGAATTGTGTGATATCTCACTTTAGACATACAGTACAGAGCTTGCATGTCATCATTCCAAAAAGAACTGCTATTCTAAAGATATGAAGGACCTTATTATGAAATGTGTTTGAACAATCAAAAATATATGAGTGTGTTATGTTGAATGTTTTGTATCTTTTCTGGTTTTTATTATATAATCCGTATGAAATCAAGGGGAGGTACAGTCCTAATTATTACATGTCTCTCCTATTGAAAAGGAATTGAGCTCACTGTTGTTTTGTATCTTTTCTGGTTTTATTACAAAAGTCCATGCTAAGGTTAGTTGGTTGTGACAATGACTCTTGTTATGGCAGCCATATGTTGTTTTCTAGTCAGTTAAACAGGTATACAAATTAGTCTGAATGATTTTGATTATAACAAATATGTCTGAATCTATGTAATTGATTCAGATTTGAATTTAATTCCTTGTTTGTTTGTTGAAAGGATGCTCTCACACTTGGGTCCATTGGCTGTTCCAAACCCGAGTTCGATTGCTCCCCCTGCTCCCGCTGCATTGTGTTCACATTATATTATTTGGGTCCAAACCGCAGTGTGTTTGTCTCATCAAAGCAGCAGCTGTTTACCCCTGATCCTTGGTAAAGGCAATGCAGGAAAGGTGGCAAAATTCATAGCGTTGCTCACCTCACTTTTGCATTTGCTCACCTCACTTTTAGATTGCATTCATATCAGCAGCGAAACATACCGGAGTTCACATAAACTGTACCCCAGACCACCCTTTTTATGCAGACTCAGGTACGGTTTGCGGTTTTATAGTTTTGTTTAAAAAAAAAAATGCTTTAATATTTGTTTCCCATGCGTGGGCGGCCCTAAAACACCCCTTTTCAACTCATCCTGTCTTCTTTATACTGTTTGTCCCATCACACAGAATACAAGTTCATCTGATGTACTGCTATGCAAATTAGTTACAATAACGTTTCGTCATACTGTTTTGCTGTTGCATATATTTATTGCCAATATACATCTCGTCCAGAGCACAACAACACACTTCTCAGGTCGATGAAAGCGCCGGCACGATCCCTTATATTGTTTTGTGATAACAGTGGAAAGAACTTAAAATACTCCGTCATTTTTGGTCATACAGATAAGAGTCATTATCATAAGACATCATTCAAAACTGTAAAGGGTCTACTTTTATTTGTATACACTCACAATAACAACAAAACGTTACAAAACTTTTTTGAAAAATAAAGAAATCAAAGTGGGTGCGCTTTCTGCCGTTTCTCTCTCCGTGAACAACTTTCTGAAACGTGTCAAAAAAAAAAAAAAAAAAAATGAATTGAAACGAATACTTGCCTCTCAGACAAAGCAAGTCTATAGAAAGCTTGAAATGTCTACATAATTTCTGATTATGAAATCCATATGAAATCAATGGGAGGTACATTCCTTCCCCTCTGAGCTCATTATCATATGGAAGGCGGAGGCTATTCAGAAGACTGGAGAGGGTTGACTAAAGGGGAGTTTCAGGGCCACCCACACTTTCGAAACAAATAGCAAACACATTTTTTACCCATGAATCAAAAATACGAAAAACCTCTTAAGTCTCGAATTTGCGTTTCTTAAAACAAAAAACAAAAAACATGTCTCTTTATTGTGCTCAGACCTTTTGTGGTTTTGATTGGATTTGGATTTTGGATTTGGATTATTTCAAACAGTGATGAATTGTAAACATAACTCTGCATGAGATAGTTGAATACATTGTTTACCATGCATGGATTGTGTATATTATATCATGCTTTTTGTTTGTGCATTTGTAATTCCTTTATTTGGTTACATGCTTTAGCCTTTGTCATTGTTTGTGACTGGTTACCATAGAAGTGTGATCAGTCAGTGTAGGTCAAAGTGTTTCATTTCTCTTGGTTCAAAATGAGTTGATGACATTGTGATTTTATATATATATATATATATATATATATATATATATATATACATAATGAATTTTTAGCTGTGTGCACTCCAATCACCATGGTGCCACTGCTGACCAATCAGGTTTCAGAAATAGGATCAGAAATGGAATCAGAGTCAGTAGTTAAAGTACTGAGAACTCTTTCCTTCCACCGTAATACAAGACAAGCGAATAGTGGCTCTCCATTAGTTTTCTGATGGCACCAATATGATGAGTCACTATGATGTGAAGAGCACCTGAGGATGTAACAATTAAGAATTAGACACAAACAACTGTGTAGGATGTGAAGAGCTCTCCCTTGCCCATTTGTAACTGTCTCTACAGATTTTTGCGTGCCAACCATGCTCTATTTATGTGGTTTCTTAACTTCAGGAGGGGATTCCTCTCTTGGATTGCATCCCTCCTGGGCTTCTTCTTTTTGGCATGGTGTGCTACCAGACTAACCATCTCCATTTGCTAGTGGGCTGCTGCCACCAAGTGCTGCAAAGAGGCTTTTACTGTGGCAATGCTGTAGACCAGGGATGTCCAATCCTGCTCCTGGAGGGCCAACGTTTTGCAGAGTTTAGTGCAAACCAGCTCCTACACACCTGTTTATTTAGGGTTGAGGCTAAAATCTGCAGCACTGTGGCCATCCAGGAGCAGTATTGGACAACCCTACTTTAGAAAGATGGATAAAACCCTTATCATATTGATCCATCAGCAGGTTTCACTGGTTTGCTCATAAGAGATAGCCCAAAAGAAATTCATTTTTATTGTTCGCTTAATGATAAAAATAAACACATCAAAATGACACCAGTGAGAAAACACCAGTTAAGAAAGCATCTGAGCATAGCAACATGGATATGTTTGCACCAGCAAACAATTCAGCAAACAATTCAGCACTCCAGTCCTGTTTATTTATACAACACCTTATACAATAGATTGCTTTGCAGCAGCATATTTACAGTATAAAACATGAAAAACTCCAGTGTTCATGTTTTTTAGTCGGGTGAATCATTGTGAAACTACCCACAGTTCTCAGCAAACATTGCGCTTCCCCTATTTGTTTGTTTGTTTGTTTGTTTGCAGAGACTGAGGCTGTCAGAGAATCATGTATAGGGACACTGTATGTACAGTGTGCCTTTTAAGTGCACTTCAAACCAAATATTTGGATGCTTGTGGATGTATGTGGTTTTTAACAAATGCACAGTATGTATTTGCCTGTTATAATAATATATAATACTTTATATATTAAGTTAGCATATAGAACAGTTGGTTATACTTTATTTTGATGGTCCACTTTAGACATTCTACTAGCTATAAGTAACTTTGCAACTAAATGTCAACTAATTCTCATTAGAGTATTATTTAAGGTTAAGTGTTAGTATCCGGGTTAGTAGAATATGTTGACATGTAGCTGCAAAGTTACTTAACAGTTAGTGGAATGTCTAAAGTGGACCATTGAAATAAAGTGTTACTGAATATTTAGTAAATTTCTGCATTATCCAAAGCAACTTTATTATATTACAACAATCATTTATTATATTATATTATATTATAGTCATTGACATGTTTGTAAGCAGGAAGACGAAGAATAAACTTGGAAATGTAGTTTAATAACACGTAATCCAAAGCAGGCAGACAGGCATAACCACAACACATCTAAACATAACGGTGACCGGACAATGAGTGAGAGCAAAGGCACAGCTTAAGTTGGTAACAAGGTAACTGACTAAACACAGCTGGACTGAACTAACTAATAATTGTAACCATAGAAACAGTTGAGTGGCGGAAAAAAAGCCTATATAACACATTATCTTTTGTAATATTTAACCTATATAGTTAGTGCAGAATTACCCTAAAAAAAAAAAAATAAAAAAAAAATTATTGAACATGAAAACTCCAAATGACTTGAATCCACCACTACTGTACCTGAGTTCCTTATTCTTCCTGGATTGTTAACAGCTTTCAGATGAGGATGCCTAATTATGGGCATAAATTAGCAACATTTGGCATTTGGGTCTGAATCACATTGGAGTGTTGCCTCACAGAGCATATGCACTAATGCGAACAATTTATTCTTTGTAATAATTCAGTTTCATTGTTTTTTTTTTGTTTTGTTTTGTTTTTTTTTTTGATAGGATGGGTGCAGAACAATGCCTGCATTGTATTTTCAGACAGGCAGGGGACCAATACTGAAATAAATCAAGGCTGGTGCTGTTGCTCGCTCCCAAACCTCATTCTCGGAAAGTTTGCCTGCACAGTATCTATACTGCATAATGTTTACTTGTAATGATATTTAATACTGAGGATTAAGATCTTGGTCTCATTTATTTAAGCTCTTGTATTTTTTTAGATATGCTTCCAAGATTTTCATCAATAAATCAATGAATAAACAGGCCCATGCATGTCAGTCAGTGCTGGGGGTACTGAAACTACCATGATACCAAAAAGCATTTGGACACTTAAACCATTTTTTTTTTTTTTTTTTTTTTTAATGAAAAAAAAAAAAAGAAAAAAAAAAATACTGTATGAATGGTCAAAAGTAATTGCAAAATGGCATTATTGCAAGAAGTTAAAATGATTTCTGAGAAAAACTCTTTTGGGCGAATCAATTGGCAAATTGATACATTTTTATTTTATTTATTTATTTTATTAAATATATGACGTATACCTTCTAAACAACAACAACAAAAATGGTTTAGAATAAGTGTTTACTTTCACATAATGTTTCCTTGAGTAACAGTCTTGTACTGTTGTTTTAGCAGGAGATACAGCAGAACTGTGAAGATACAATGTTATCAAATGCACTCAGCCAAGGCCTTTCTGGAATTTCCTTTTCACTGTCTTTATCCATTGAGGATGGGTTCTACAATAGTGCTGAAACTGTGGCTTTGAGTATTGCTTCAGCTGACAGAGGAAGTTCACAGACATTTGTGCACAGACCGCTCTTGTTCATTGCCTTTAGTTTAGTGAGATCAGAAGCCTGAGGCTATATGATAAAACACTTTGGCACACAATGACAGGATCTGTCTGTCTGTCTCCCTGCACTATGGACCAAATGTGTGGTGATGATAGCTTTAGAAGTACACAATAACTGTGGAAAGGTCATCCACTCTTGTTTGGCATTTGAATTCTAAACAATGCACGCTGAGCATGAGATAGCTGCATGTGAGCTGAAAGAAATGTCTGTTTTAAAGTTTTAGTAATGGCTAAGAAGAAATTTTTCTGTTAAAAATTGTATGATATTTATATTATTATATAACTTATGATTTTCAATGGAACCAGGTTTTCAAACACAACCTGAAACACACATTCAATTACATGTTGTTCAACTTTCTTCTGTGGAAAATAAAATGTACATTTTTGAGAATACTGTGCTCACTTTTCAATATAATGAAAGTGAGTGAACTTGAAATTCCGGTCACACTTTAAATTATGGTCCAATTCTCATTATTAACTAACTATTAACTATGACTTTTGCCTCATTAAACTCCTAATTACTGCTTATTAATAGTTAGTAAGGGAGATGTTAAGTTTAGGAATTGGGTAGGATTAAGGGATGTAGAATAAGGCCATGCAGAATAACGCATTAATGTGTGCTTTATAAGTACTAATAAACAGCCAATATCCTAGTAATATGCAAGCTAATAAGCAACTAGTTAATAGTGAGAATTGGACCCTAAACTTAAAGTGTTACCGAAATTTCGGTAACACTTTATTTTAGGGTCTTTTAACTAGTTGCTTGTTAGCATGCATATTACTAGAATATTAGCTGTTTATTAGTACTTAATAAGCACATATTAATTTCTTATTCTGCATGACCTTATTCTACATTCTTAATCCTACCCAATACCTAAACTTAACAACTACCTTACTAACTATTAATAAGCAGTAAATTAGGAGTTTATTGAGGGGAAAGTCATAGTTAATAGTTTATATGTGTTTCCTATTCTAAAGTGTAACCGAAATTTCAATACAACCAAAATGACTAAAAAGCAACATCACTTGTATGGCTTCAGAAGGCTTGGATTTGCGAGTTTATGACAGACCAATGAAGTCTGAATGATTTGTTCTTGAATTGGACTGACCAGGTTCTCAAGTTCAACTCACTGATTCAATGATCGTATGTCTTTAGAAGTCTTTTAATATAGTGCACGACTGATATGAACCACTCTTATGATACTGTAATAGTATTTTGAGGATTAAAAGCTCTAGTCCCTATCCATTGTAATTGCTGGGAAAAGAGCAACCAAAAGTAGATTACTCAAAATTTCTGCTTTGAGAAATGATGATAAAAATGTCCAAAGGTACACCATTAATAGCACATTCTGCGAAGGCCCCCTTCCCTTTCCTTTCCCTATGTATAGACAAAACGTTATCAAATTATTCCAGTTCGCATAGATCAGCAGACACAACAAATTTTTCTGTATTATACAGACCAGTAAAGTAATTTGGCAAATCAAATCACTTTTTTAAAAAAAGACCAGCTTCTGCGCACATACACACTCAAACATGCAAACCTATAGACTAAACACGTAAATGAATGGCAAGAATGCATTAAAGGTATTCGGTTTTCAGTAGGAAAGGTGTCATTTAAGCGGCCCCTAAAGCAATAATTAACAATTTTTACAACGGAAGTGATTCAATCAAAAACCAACTTTAGCTCGATAAGAATTTTCCTATTGTCACTGAAACAATATGTATTGTGAAAAGCGCTAGATAAATGAAGATGACTTGACTTGACTTGACGTTGAATTTTAAAGGTTGAATAACTTCATGAATGCAATTTAAACAAATTTGGATATTGAGATATATTGTAGACAAATTTTACCACATGCAGTGAAAAATTGCGAAACCCTGCTGAAGTTCACTGACATAATAAGGTCATCTTAGACATAATAAGGGTTACATTATCTTGCAATGCCCAAATGAGGCCTATTTCCTGTGCTGGGTTTTTGGGGAGGAAAAAGCGGCCAATTCAGTCCTGCACTGATGTGTTCAATAGTTAGTTGAATCCCATGGTACAGACTACCAATGTGCCTGTTTGTGTGTTAATGCAGGCTGCGGTTTTTTTACATGTTTAGTCGGCCTTTCCTGGTCAACATTATGAGGTAAAACACTAATAAAAAAGGACCAGATGGAAACAGCATGCTAAAAAGCTGATATGTTATGCCTGTGAAACACCTCACTGCATGGGTTCTGGACATACTGTTCAGTTAAATTAACTGCTACATGTTGTTGAGAGGTTTATTATCATTTAATTTCTGTGGATGTACCATGCATTTTAAATGCTCTTCTGCACTGTCACAAAAATACATCAACACTTTATTTCAGAATAATGATCATTGTGCCTATGGCTCTTAATCCATTTTGCCTCAGTGCATGTGGGTGGCAAGTCTACTGTGTATGGCATCAATGTGGAACTACATGCCATTAATTATGCAAACCTTTAAGCCATATGTGACCTTTCATTAGATTTTAATTAGATGCTGAAACTCTGACACCTTTTTTGATCTTTTTTCAGAATCATAACCTTTCAGGATGGATGACGGACAATGCTACTACAACGAAACCATAGCCTTTTTTTACAATCGTAGTCAGAAGTATCTGGCCACAGAATGGAATGCCGTAAGCAAGCTAGTGATGGGACTTGGGATTACAGTATGCATTTTTATTATGCTAGCTAACCTGCTCGTGATGGTGGCCATCTACATCAACCGCCGATTTCATTTTCCAATCTACTATCTAATGGCTAACCTAGCAGCTGCGGACTTCTTTGCAGGACTTGCCTATTTCTACTTGATGTTTAACACGGGACCCAATACGAGAAGGCTTACAGTCAGCACGTGGTTGCTTCGCCAAGGCCTCATCGATACAAGCCTAACAGCCTCAGTTGCTAACTTGTTAGCTATAGCCATTGAGCGCCACATAACTGTGTTCCGCATGCAGCTCCATACCCGCATGAGCAATCGACGAGTAGTTGTAGTTATTGTCATCATCTGGACCATGTCTATCATCATGGGCGCCATTCCTAGCGTGGGCTGGAACTGTATCTGTGCCATAGATACTTGTTCCAACATGGCCCCCCTCTACAGCAACTCCTACTTGGGCTTCTGGGCGATCTTCAACCTGGTGACCTTCGTGGTGATGGTCGTTCTTTATGCCCACATATTTATGTACGTACGACAGCGAACGATGAGGATGTCCCGGCACAGCTCAGGTCAACGGCGAAACAGGGACACTATGATGAGCTTGCTGAAAACGGTCGTGATTGTACTGGGTAAGTTCTGCTTTCATTTAAAGTTTTGTCATTAGTACTTTAGTCTTGAAGGGCCAACGTCCCTGCTGAAAAATCCAGCATAAACCACCATGAATTCCATGCTGGTCCATGCTGGATCAAGCTGGTGTAGTGCTGGTGTAGCAGGTCCAATAGCAACCAGCATCCCATGCTGGTCCCAGCATGCAAAGCATACCTTATGTTGTCGACGATCCATGCTGGATTTTTCAGCAGGGGTCCTGCATAGTTTAGCACCAGCCTGCCTCAACACAAGATGGTGGTCCTCCAGGCGCAGGATTGGACACCTGTGCACTAGCATATAGACCCTGAGTCCAACCCTGCTCTTGCACGGCCACCATCCTGCAGAGTTCAATTTCAACTCTGCTAAAGCACAATTAATGATGTTTTATTAACAAAGTTCGGGAGGAACACGTTCAAATTCAAATATATATAGTGACCAGGCGAGTGTGAGGAGACGGGGTGGTGGAGGGATGCAGAAAACAGTCAAGGAACATAGTTGATTTGGCTATGTGTGTGTGTATATATATATATATATATATATATATATATATATATATATATATATATATATATATATATATATATATATATATATATATATATATATATACATAGCCAAATCAGCTATGTTCCTTGACTGTTTTCTGCATCCCTCCACCACCCCGTCTCCTCACACTCGCCTGGTCACTATCCCAACCAGAGATATGGGGGGAGTACTCTGGGTTTGGGCCAAATTCTGAACTTGGAGCCCTCCCTTCAAACTGCACACCAAATATGCATAATCTGATTATTTGTGTGAACTCGTGATAAAGTGTGTGAAATTAAAAGCGTGAACTTGTGAATCTGTTATTTTACAACTCTCTACAATGTGAGTAAAATGCTTGCATATGTGACTCAATCTTCTCTAAGGTCGTCTAAATAATGTCGACTAATGAATCATTAGTCATTGGCTAATAAATTCTTAGATTTAAGAATTTAAATAAAATCTTAAAAAAATAAAAACTTAGCATAGATATATTTATACTCTGTTTAGCATAGATATACTCTGGCTGAGTGCTTCAGAGTTTCGCTCTCCGTCAAGCAATCTGTACTATTTCAATTCAGCTCAATAGTAGCTGGTTCAGGTGTGTTTGATTGGGGTTGGAACTAAACTGCAGGATGGTAGTACTCCTAAATCAGGGTTGGACAGCTAACGCTGTCTGAGTAGGTACTACATCTGATGAGGAACAAACTTTGAAACCATTAAAAAAAAGTATGTATGAATGTGTGTAGTATGAATGCAATCTGGATGAACTTCATCCTGCCATTCACAAATCCACTAAAGTGGCATCATGAAATAGTAAGGTGTCCATTGGATGCACACTTCAAAACCTCTGTTGAATTAGTAGGCCATCTGAGCACTTTTGGCCTATTGTTTTATGAAAACTACGGATTTGGACATACTATGCATTTCAAGTACTGTTTTTCACCGACTATATAGTGGGGAAGTGGGTATATTCGAACACAAGGATTGGTATATGACAGTATGGGTCAATTCTCACACTATTTCACTTGCGGATAGATTATATCTACATAAAACTAGCTATCGTATCCTTTATTATGATGGTGTAATCGTAAGCAGATGGCCTAAACCACAATGACTTTTCAACAAACAAACTGTCCCCACTCATATTTAATTTTCTTTTGAAATGTTGGGAAAAATCATAAAGGTCAGTACTCTTGACTACTAAATCTTTGCAAAACAACACATTAATCCTTTTTTGGTTTACCACATTGTGGATATGAGCATCATAGAGCCAAATTGCATATGTTCTCTGAGAATCTGTCCTTTAATGATGTCACTATGACATGGAAATTTGCTCTGGGGATCAATTAATTCTCTCCAATTGCTGTTCACACTCATTGCTTTTTTTGGCGAGATTCCATTTTTCCACTTTCTGTCAAGGGAGGTCCTTTAATGATAATACAAAAGTTGTATTGTTGTAAAAAAGTTGTAAAACAGGCTCCAAAAGTCCATACATACTGTATATAAGCAGCTGTACCTAAATGCTACGTAATATGTTACCCTTCACTCTATTGTGCCAACTTCAAGTCGACGAACAATGTAGCCCTTGAGTTTTCTACAGCTGAGGAACCGTCATAGTGGTCTTGCAGCCAGTTCCACTGTTTGCCTTGCACTGCTTCAGTGTCATGCCTCGCCGGCTCCCCCAGTGAAGCCTGGCCTGGAAAAAAAGGAAGCCAGTCATGGTGCTGTATCCCGCTGCACAAGCACTGTGCAGGAGACAGTACTGTTGTTGTTTGGACCGGGCAGAGCTTGTCTCGAACCTCTGGGAAGGATGGATAGTAAGGGGTCTGGATGAAAGCATGGTTTGTAGACTGTGATCTCACCCTTGAGATAACAGATGTATATATGGTAATTACAGTGTGTAATTAATGTTTAATAATATAAATTATGTTACAGAACAGACACAGAACTTTTTAAAACTGTATTTATTTATTTTTTTTACAAAAATGAGTGGTGTATATAGCTTGTTGCTATATATTTATAGTTAGGCCAAATATGACTATTCAAACTAATCTGACCAAACTTAATGTGCCCAGACTATGGATATCTCTATTGTGTATATTATTGCTTGTATGTATTGTATATTGCAGTCCAATTATCTAGAAAACATTCTTAAATCAAGATGCATTGATTAGAAAAGTAAAATGGTTATCTTGTTTAGTTGTCTTGTTTTCTTAAATAAATAAATAAGTGGGTTTTGCTTAAAACAAGCAAAATTATCTTCCAGTGGGGTAAGAAAAATAATCTTACTTCAAATGGAAACAACATTATTTTTCTTAGCCCATAATTTTGCTTGTTTTAAAGGGGTCCTATTACGGTTTTTCACTTTTTCAACTTTAGTTAGTGTGTAATGTTGCTTTTTGAGCATAAAAAGATCACAGGTTAGAATCCGCCTTTTACCAAGCTTGCATTTATTTTCAATAAAAATGAAAATAATGTTCTAAAAGTGGAAATAAACTGCGAACGAGTGTTTAATAATATTAAAAGTGTTTATTTGGTAGGGTTAGGGGAAGGTGTAGGGAGGGTTTTTATTTACACAATAAGGCAGCATCCATTTATTAATTTTAATAAATATAATCATTTACACTCTATGATATTATTGCATCCTGTTAATATATAAAAATACTGAGGTGCAAATAGTATCTGCCAATATAAATTATAGATAGCATCTAATTACTATTTACTAATTACTATTTACTCTTATTGTTGCAAAGAACTAATACTTTTACATGGAGTAAATAGAATCTGCAGAATAGAATAGAATAGTGCAAAAAGCCGCTGCCTAAAAATAATTCTGGCATACATTTACATCTACACCTGCCATTATGTTTCTTATTTGTCATCTCTAATTTAGATCTGTGTTGTAGTGTGTTGAAAGCCAATGCGCTGTACCATATATAAAGTCCTTAGATTCCTTAGATGTCAGTTGTTATCTTTGTTTTGTTATACAAAGTTGTCATTTCTAAGTATACCTGCAAGGTTGCAAAGCTCAAAGTTCACTCCAAAGGGAGATATTTTATTTAACAGAAAACCATTTTCAAGAACTACAACAACTTGTTTGGACTACAACACGCTTTCTCCAGGTTTTGTGAAGTCACAATGCTACTCATTTAAATAATCCCACCCACGGAATACGCAAAAAAAGAGGGGGTTAGCCCTGGCTGAGCTACACTAGAGAAGAAGAAATGCTGTTTTATTCCCAACAAAACCCATTTGTTTGGCCTTTCTAAGGCGGACGAACAGAGTGGTTAAAAAGTATTTTTAATACTCTTCCTGAACATTACAACCCCAATGTGTATTTGTGTGCTGCACATTTTACGGAGGACAGTTTCCAGAACCTTTTCTATTAACAGTTCCAATCTTATGTTGTTGCTATGTAAACAAATGGCAAAGCTGTTTGGCTCCGCAGGCCTACTAACATTACAGTGCTGATGTAATGTTTACTGTAGCTTTTGTAACTACTCGCTTTAAGATTGTTCACCGCCCCTTTGCAAAAATTAACAATGGTTTTGTGATTGATTACTGTTTGCATTACCAGTTTTCCGACAAATTCCATGATTAAATGGTGTATAATATCATTTCTAAAATGTATAAGAAAAAAAATACCACTGTCAGACGTCCTGTGAAATCCTGTACTTGAAATCCCTTCTGCACAATCCTCTTGTTCATTAAGATTCTCAAGGGTCTGAATGTGGCTCGAACTGGTTTGAAATTGATGCCATCCTTAATGGTTATGGTTATGGTAAAGGGTGTGACATTTCCGAAACGCGCTCTTAGCGGTTGGCCAATTACAACACACTGGGCCAGCTGACCAATAAGAGCACATTTCGTATTTCGGAAGGAGGGCCTTCATCGTAGCAGGAACTAAACAGCGTGTTCAAGCCAGACTGGGAAGAGAGGTGCTGTAATAATATAAAACGTGTGAAAAATAATGCAATGCATTTTTAGCAATCAAGCATAAATAACTATTCTAGTATGATCTAAAAACAAAATCAAGACTTAGAATAGGAATAGGACCCCTTTAAGCAAAAACTCACTTAATCCTATGCCATTTTACTTATCTAGTAAATGCATGTTGATTCAAGGATTTTTAGATATTTGGACTGGAAACAAGACAAAAATCCTGTTTTTTTTTTTTTTTTTTTTGCTGCAGTAAACTTTACACTGATCATAATGTTTCATAACTTCCAAATAAATACAGAAGCAAACTTATACAGTAGGAAGTGGTTACTGAAAACAAACCTCTGGCCAAGTGAATGTGTGAAAAGCTGAAAGCAAAAAAAGACGCAAGACTGGCAGAGTGCTAAAAGACCAGCTACAAGGTATTAAAACAAGGTTATTTCTGTATTTGTTGGGCATGTTTGTACTTTTTTAAAAAGATAAATCGCTTTGGTGTAGGTCAAATCTCTAAAATGACACACTAATTATTTATTTTCTTATTTATTTGTTTGTTTGTTGACAATATGTTAGACAACAAAACAAATCATTAATTGAATTAAAAACAATGCAAGTTAAAAAGATTGAAGTTATCCAGTCTTCTAGTCCAATGAGGCATTTTACATATAAAAGCCTTAAAGGTACAGTAGCAGTTTGCGTATTGTGGAAACTAGTAGTTTACTACAAAATAACATATATGTTCCTTACCTGTGTCTAATTTAGTTAAAAGCCATTTGAGAAAATTAGTTTGCAGACTTTAATTAATATTAACACTAAATGACTATAAATTCCCTTGTCATTTGAGATGTAACAAAAAGCTTACATAATAAAATGTTGGTAATACATATGAAAAAAGAAAAAGAAAAAAAAAACATAACGGAAACTATTATACTTATATTTATTGTAATTAATTATATTTTACTAATATTTTATTTATAATAGGCTACTTATATTTATTATATTATATACTTATATTATATACTTTATTATATTATATACTTGTTTTTAATTCTTAATAAAGAAAAATACTTCCAGCATACATTTATATCGGCACCTGCCATTATGTTTCTTATTTGTCATCTCTGATTTCGATCTTTCTTGTAGTGTGTCATAAGTCGATGAGCTGTACCATATATAAAGTCCCTAAATTCTTCAGTTCGTTGTCAGTTATCTTTGTTTTGTTATGCAAAGTTGTCATGTCTGAGTTTACCTTGGATTATTCTTATTCTTGTCATCATCATCTTGTTTTGGTTATTTAAAATAAACACGGGAAATGATAACTTCAGGAAACAAAATCAAAGGCTAAAGTAAAAAAAAAAATAATAATAATAATAATTCACCTTTTCCATTAATTATAAATGAAGAGCTTGTTATGTTAGACCAGGCTGCTTGTTTTTCTAGTGAGATCTAGCACACCAATGTCCACTGTCACATCAGTGTGTAAAGCACTGATACAAATTCAGGTTTTCATGTTCTATCCACCACAAAGAACTTTCCAGGAAACAATAAAACACAGCTTCTCGCCACACTGTTACAAGTAACTTCCACAAGCTAAAATGAAATCAGTTTTGTTACTTCTCAAAGGCATGACTCATCCATTGTTTAGAGTTACTCAAGGGCGTATGAAGTATATTTGAATAACAGTGATGATGAAATCATTGGATCAGTTTCCACTCCTCAAGAAAACGAGACATCAGGACTTATGTGATGTATAACAGCAGGGTGTTTTATTCTGAATACATTTTGCGGTGTTGAATTTTTATTTCCCCTTATCAGCATTATTGGATCACATGACAATCTCAAATATGCTTACATGGCATACAGATAATTTTGGGGGGAAAAAAAACATTAGTAAGTCTTTTTCCCCTCATTCTAGTGTTTTGAAGGCAGTCTGAAATGAAAACATAGATTATGATAAGCTGACCGTTGCATCTATCCTGTGAAAATATTTTGTTGGTTTTACTGGCATCTTGCCCCTTGTGAATCCCAGAAACTGCCATTATTCATTTAAACGGAAATTTAAACTTCAGAACCCATGAAGCAGCAATGATTTTAATGGCTTTGGAAGTATCAGCATATCTTTTTATCAACCATTCATTAAAATGGTTTTAAATCAGATTTCTTCAGCTATGCCAGAAATAAACAACATACAACTGTCATAACAACTTGTTATGCAGGTGGTGGATTGAACATCAGCTTTCCATTCACAAATTCAATCATGGAGTCAATATAAACTTGCGTTCACAGCTCAACCCAATTTACTTCCATAATCACTTTGATCAAAAAAAGAAACAGTCAGCCAAAAGCAACCATCTAATAGTGAATAAGCACCATATAATCAGTTGACTTTGAACAGTCTTATATTTGAATAAAAGCATAGACTTAATTAGTAGGATTCTGACAGATTTCATTGAAAAGATCAGATCTGCTCTAGTCTAAATGTGCCAAATCCCCAAAAATTTGTAGGACAAGCTAACTGAACAGGGAGGGCAGAACAAATGACCATGCTTTTGCCAAATCCCTGAGTCCTGAATCTGCTGTTAACTATGCAAAGTATGCACTATAAGCACTTCCACAGGTGTTGCCGTCTCACTGAGTTCCCATCAACCTCTTGCTAATGCTGCATATTTTTGACCACAAACATTTGGCCATGTGTTGTCGAGTTTGCCAAAAAAAAAAAAAAAAAAACTTGTTTTGCCTTGTTTTTAACTTTTACTTGTGGGTGGTTAATGTTGATAGACACTGATTATTTCTGCATTCTAGATTTTAAAGAAAGCATGATGTTTATTGAATTTATCTCAAGGTTTATCACGTGACAGTAAATCATGCAGTATTGTGTGTAGATAGTGGCTGTAAAATTACTACACACATCAATACAACTTCTGACA
The DNA here is from genome assembly GCA_037950675.1 of Hypophthalmichthys molitrix. NCBI lineage: Eukaryota > Metazoa > Chordata > Actinopteri > Cypriniformes > Xenocyprididae > Hypophthalmichthys > Hypophthalmichthys molitrix. Next base: position 26,495,101 of record CM075501.1, read on the forward strand.
AGCTGCTCAAATAAGAACTCTGTTTTAAGTCTCACAAACCATTGAAGTTAAAAGTTATGATGATTTGCAGTTCAGACAGCGAATCGGTTACTGATAGTACTGTCACGTGTAGCTGCAGGCAAACAGACGAGGAAGAAGAAGGTACTCCAAAATGCAGTTTATTTCATGAACACACAGAAGAGTAGTAACACTCACACTCTGACATTAACAGTACCGGAAAACTAACTGAAGACAGGAAGGAACTTAAATACACAATGTAAATGATTAGTGTCCATGGTGAATGATGAGTGGCGGGAACTGAGACCAAAGAAGCACATGACAACCAAAACGAACGGGACGAGACGGTGACTGTGACAAGTACAACGACATAACTTGAAGCTTAACTGTAGTAACTTTGTTGCACGTTTGCCTTGGTTCAACAATAGTCGTTTATGATGTCACACAGGTTGTAAAGTAATAACATCTGCTAATTGATCGATTCGAGATCAAATTAATGTGGGATTATTGCTGTATATAATGACTGTGGCATCTGTGAACAATTTATTTTTTGTTCTCCTTTCTTTGCTTTATTAACAGATGTTTGATTCATTCACGAGTTCTCTATATGTCATACTCTGGGATACAGGGTGCATTCGCACATGCACTTTCTTCAAAAAGTGCTTTCATTCTCTTGACAAATTAAAAGATGGTGAATAAAATTTGTATAGATATTTTGGTAACGTATTAGATAATGGAACGCATATTCACTATTAACCACAAGTTTCCTTTAGATATGGCCAATTCCTTGCAAGGAAAGCCAAAAAATACTTCCTAGACAAACCCAACATTCATGTGACTTGGCAAAGTTATTTCACCTCTGAACCTGAATTTCTTGCAGTGTTCGTCTGAACACCCCAGTCATCGTGCCTGAAGATGTTAATAACCCTTTGTGGAAGTAATAAATTAAAATCCTGCTCAAAGACGAAGCAAAGCTTTGAGCAGCTGCCAATTTAACTGCTTATTTAGCTTGTAAGTGGAATAGAGCTTTAATGAAGGGTGAGGGGTGTCTTTAAGGCCCTGTTTAAACCTAACCAATATCCTGTAGTTATGACATACAGAATGTAGTTAGAAATACTGAAGCATTCCTAAATAATCAATAAACCTGAAAAAAAAAAAAAAAAAAAAACGCCTCAGGTTACGTATGTAACCATGGTTCCCTGAGAACAGGGAATGAGAAAGTTGAGTTCCCTTTCGAAAGGGAAATGAAATGTGTTTATTTGTAAGAGTAAATCCACTGAGAATTTGGGCCAACATACAAGGATTTGACTGATACTGCTGTTTAGAATGACATCAGTCTAAACTTGCTCAGTTTTACTCAGTTTTAACTCGTCCACACCCATGGTGTTGGCTTTCTTTGTGTGTCTGTGGAGCACTGAGAGAAATACTTACCCCAAACACACAGTTATCCATTAAACTAATTGCTATTACATGAGACGCAGATTAAGGATATAGTATATCTAATTATTACATCTAGTTGCAAGCGGAAATGTGTGCAGAGGTATCATGTCATGATTATGCCACTTACAGAATCACTCAAAAGGGCTAAATTAAATCAAAATTGTGTTTTGTTGGATTAAATTCCAATTTAACCATTGTCAAATTTCATTCTAAATTAGATGACATAAATATTAGTTAACAAAATCTAGTAAAATGTTTCAGAGAGGGCATGACATCATGTGAACAGCAGGCTAACAAATTTGATATTGCAGATCAGTATTATAGGCAAGACCAAATTATTTGAGTCCAAGTTAGGACCGAGACCAGAAGAGGATCGAGTCTGAATCCACATGCTCCCGAGTCCAAGGATTAAGAAGGACTCAGAGTCCTGAACTCGACCAAGTCCATATTTTGAAGATGGTTAGTCACATTTCTGGGATTTTTCTCTTCCAAAACAAGCTGATCCTCTGTTTCAAATTAGTTTTCCGAGCTGTTTGTGTAAAAGAAGCTCTCGATGCAGCTTCCATTCTCACAGTTGAACCCACAGTGAAGTGCTTGTGATGGAAATCATCTTTATTTCAAGTATATTTTTTATTTAAAGATTCCTTATTCTCAGAAGAACTCGAATCTGAAGTGGCATCAAGTTTTCGGGTAAAGGAATTAGGATTGAGGAAACTACAGTTTTGTTTTTGACATACAAAAGTATCAGAATCACTTCAAACGCAGTCTTCTGTCCCCCTCGTTCACGTCTGTAGTGGGTTTGTTCAGAGAGAGCAAAACATGTGGCGAAGCCATGCTGGAAACAGCTTGCAGTTTATCTAACTGCTGAGAGTCTCCACATAACTTTCTAGTGATGTAAACCATTCAAGAGCAGCTGCGTTTGCCTAAAAGAAGAGTCGTGCTTTTGCAAACGTATTTCTGTCTTGCAAAATAACAACTGTAGCCAAAATGTTCTTTTTCAGTAAACATTTTTTTTGTTTGTCGAAGTCATATTGGATTAGATTCATAAGGAAAAGAGGAGTTTGCCACCAAGAAAATTTACTATAAGGATTTTTTTTTAAGCACTGGGATGCCTGCCTGCCCTTCTGTTAGTAATGGAAAAGCCAGATATCCACTGCCTTATATTATAAGATGTAGGCTCTGTCCAAAACTTACTCTACTGCCTATATAGGACACTACCATCTAAGGCCGCGCCCCTAAAGGAAACTTTCAAAACCTGTATTCACACAAAGCACATAGGACAAAGTTGGATTCAGTACCATTAGCCGTTAACCTGTTGCTAAGCTAATTTATGATACTGTATAGAAATACATCATACACAAATATTGGCTAAAATGATCAGCTTTAATAGAACCATGAATAATTTTCAGTATTAAATAAAATATATTTTTAAATAACATTTCTATCACCTCATCCCTTACAACAAAAGAAGCATTATTTATTAGTTGATTTTATTACGTAAACTTAAAATTCAAGTATGTTTTCAAGTATACTTCATGTATTTACTGTGTACTGTTAAGTGTAGTAACAGTACTGTACTGTGAGAGTAGTAAACTTTGAGTACACAGCTAATTTACACAAGTGGACTTATACTGTTAGTTTATACCTCTATAACCTAACTAACCTATTGTTAGTTTATACTATATACCTCTAGCACACTTTTTTCTTTACACTTTGAAGTATACTCTCAATAAACTATAATACAAGTTTTCTTTAAGTGCACATAACATCATACTTATCGTTTACTATTTGTATATTATTTTTGCACTTTACTATCAGTTCCTACTTGGGTATTCATTTTTATACTTTAAATATACCTTTAACTGTACTGTAAGTAGACTTACATTTATGTCAGTATTTAACCTACATAAATACATATACATTTTGTGCGAGGTATCTTGTAAGAGATTTTTTGCTAGAAGTTTTTAATTGTAAATGTTTACAGTTCAGTCAGTTTATGTACATGTTGTGTGCTCTTGATGAAGCTATTGATCTTGCTACTCATTTAGATGGTTATCCATACAAATATTATTATTATTATTTTTTTTTTTATCACATTAAAAAATCCATCAGGCTTTTGAGAAATGTTTATTTGTACCCCTCTCAATCGTCATTGTATTGTATTGAATTATATGTTTTACTATGGTAGCAAAACTATGGTAGCATTTTATTGTAGAGTCCTGTTTTGCATGTACATACTATACACTTATTGTAGTAATTACAATAAATGGGTAATAACTAGGTACTAATCTTGAACCTACCCCTAAACCTAATCATAGCCCATGTAGTGAACTTATATTATTCAGTACTTTCTTGGTAAGTACACTGTAAGTACATTGAAGTGCACATACTGTAAAATAAATCGCTACCAAAACTACATAGCTTTGATTATAATCAAATTACTTGAATAGCATCTTACTAAGACATATTATTGGGAGATATGGAGTGACAACATATTGCATGCATTTTATGTAAGTCTGTTATATAGTTATAAAGATCTCATTCAGGCTTTCCCACTTAGGTCTCTCCAGCGCTGGAAGGCTTTTCTAATATTAAAGTGGGTCCTAAAGCTCTTGATCATAACCCTTCTTTTTTCCAGTGATATTCCTTTGAGCTTTTCTCTTTTGTAATGTCTCTCGGCCATCTCTCTTTCTACAGTCTTCAAATCTCTCTCTCTTGCTCATTGTCTCTCCTCCCCCATCATGAGTGTATATGTCCCCTACTGCTGATAGGCTAGAAGTGTGTTGTGCTTCTCAGTCCGATTCACTTTCAACAGCGTTTCTCAGAAATCACTTACCGCAACTTTAAAGTTATTGAGCTTGACTATGCAACTTTTAAATCTGTTTTTGCAGTACAGAAAAATATCTTTCACTTTCCTCACATACTCATGAATCGCATCTATTTCCCCTTGTTTTTCAGGTGCTTTTATTGTGTGCTGGACGCCTGGTTTGGTGCTTCTCTTGCTGGATGTGGTCTGCTCCAAATGCAATGTCCTGACCTATGAGAAATTCTTCCTTCTTTTAGCGGAATTCAACTCTGCCATGAACCCTATCATATACTCCTACCGGGACAAGGAGATGAGCATCACATTCAAACAGATCCTGTGCTGTCAACGCCAAGAGAATGTGAATGGTACTGCAGAGGGTTCAGACCGATCCGCGTCTTCCATCAACCACACGGTCCTGAGCGGGGCTCACCATAACGACCATTCAGTGGTCTGAGCTTCAACAGGGGCCAGGATCTACATAGTATAAGTGAGCAGAGACTGTGAAAAAGGCATTTTTATCAGCAAAAGACTTGTGGTTTTCTGTGCTTTTTCTGTCTTTACAATGTTTTGACAATATATTGAACTATTTAAAGGCTAATCCAAGAGGATTTAAGTAGCCAGTTTAACACAAATCGTATTTGTTTCTGTAATACCATAAGTATAGAAAAAGTTTGGATGAGTAACTTGGCTAGTTGTAATTTTTTGGCCAGAATGTTGTAAATCAAGGAGTATTTAGTCTTGTACAGCAGGTTTTGAAGTGAAGGACGTAGTGAAGTGTCCAGTGAATCTGCACTAGAAAGAAAGAGTGCACGTAAGGGACCACTGGCAAATAATTTTGGTGAACTATGCGAAGTACTTGATTTTGTTTTGTTTTTGTTTTTTTGTTTCTTTTTTGCAGTTTATTTTGCACTGCAGGTTCATCCCTATGATACCAAACTGCCACCAAATATAATACCCCAAAAATATTTCTTTTAGCCAATTGATTTAGGGGTCCAGGGGGCTTAAAATGTAGATGAATGCTTGAATTTGAACATAAGGACCATTAAATATTTATGTGAAGCTGGGTAAACATACTGTACCTCAGTAACTTGAAAGAGCTTGATTTACGCAACTTAACTTTATATTTTTCCTGATACAAAAAAATGCATGTTCTATTGGTTATATCATTCCCAGTAATTTGCAATAGGGATCAACATCCGTGCCTTATTACTATTAATATAAAAAAAAAAAAACATTTAAAACTCTGACAGCTTTTTATGAATTATATTCAGTTTTTAATGTATTCTGTACACATTTCTAAAACATATAAGACAAAATAATAGTACAAATGAAGATTATTTTTATGGATATTCAATTTGTGGCCATAGAACTGCCTGATTCTTTGAAGACATATCTTGTGTCATAGCCAGAATCAAAATGAAATGTCATGTTTAAAAAAATCTTATGGTTCAACATGATGGAAATTAAATTATCAAAAATAGTCTTTACTTCATATACCAACGTATGTACGTATGTATATAATAAGTGTATATATTCATATGTTAGTCAAAAAGGGAATGTTTATTGTTTAAAGTTAAAACATTTGAACCAAGGTATAACTATTTTAAAATATTTTTTGGTTCTAAACTTCTTTTTTAAATCTACTTTCATCATACAAAATAACATTTTTGGCCAAACATGGAAGGACAAGTGTTTTAATTTACATAGTGGCCTGAAATGTATTTGGATGTTTAAGGATAAATATGACACTTTATTTTACTGTCCTACATGTTACATGTACTACTATAGTAACAGTGCATTATGCGTAATTACATGCAACTAGCCGTAAATCAAACCCTATTCCTAATGCTAACCCTATAGTAAGTGTATGCTGTTAATGAATTTTACTCAGTACTTAAATGTGTAATTACACTGTTACAAGGACACCAAATGTAAGTATGTATAATTTACTGTTGTTACTATGGCAAGTACATATATGTGTAACAAAGACATTGTAAAATAAACTGTTTACCAAGAAATACTCAGAAAAAAAAACAAAAAAAAAAAAAAAAAAAACAATGATGTAATGAAACTCATTCATTGTAAATGTGACTGGTAAGTGTCCAAAACTTGTTGGGGCCACTGTAGGAAAGTTCATAATATAATTCTAACATCTGTGAAATTAACAGTTGTATATGTTGTATTGTTTATAAGCGGGAACGCTTTTCATGAAATAACCTCCAGTTTAAAACTGATGTAAAATGAGTGTTGTAGCAAAAGGATTTTCCTTTTGTATCCTATAACATTTTGAACTTAATGACAGTATTGCTTTAATGTGTATTCATGTTTAAAAAGGCACCGTTTGTAATGAGTATGAACTTTCTACCTTAATATGGCTGAAATTTGAAGATTTGCACTCTGTAGACGAATGGAGGATTATTGGCTGAGATCATATAATTTTAAAACATATCAGTATTACCAGTTGTCATAAAAATAAATAAATACTAACATTGCTATTATCAATTTTACATTGAAAATATACATTGATCAAGTGTAAACATTTGAGTTTCTTGAAAACTTTTCATGTTATTTGTCTTAGCAGGAAACAACCTATAAAACCTCTTTATTTTTTTGTTAACCAAGTAGCAAATGTTTCAACATTTTTGTAAGTCTTACTCTGTTGCGAAAGCAAGTTTGAAGCAGTCCAGTGCTCCAAATGACGTCCATCCAGAAGAGACAGCTGTGCTTGACGGGTCATGGGCCATAGGTTCATTCTAGGTTGAAAAACGACTATGTTTCCTGTTCATTTCAGCAAATGTGACCATATTCAAAAAATATGCTTGGTTTTACTTGTTCTCTTAATGAAGTCTGAGCTCTGAAATCCTGTATGATAACATTCACTTAACAATGTCATTCAATTAGTGAACCTTCTTAAAATAAATCTGTATATGAGTCAAATCCTGATTTGTTGTGTGTCATTTACATATACCAAAAATAAATATGAAGTTGTGGTAACACTATGTTTTGATGGTCCCCTTTATGCTGTTGACTATAAGAGACTTTGCACCTACATGTCAGCTAGTATTAGACTGTCTGCTAAATATCTGCTAACACTTTATTTTGATGCTCCTCAACAGAAATTCTACTAACTTTGCAACTACATGTCAACTTATTCTACTAACCCTAATCCTACCCCTAAAGGTCTACTAATACTCTAATGAGAGTTAGTTGTCATCTAGGTACAGCAATATCTAAAGGGGGCCATCAAAATACAGAGTAAAGTTTCTCATTTCAGATTTCAGCGTTCACTGCTTTGCATTTAAATTATGAACTTACTAGAAAACGCATGCTGACATTTTAGTTAATTTTGTTCTTTTGCAAAGGAAAAATGTGTCAGTTACCCCATAATGTCATGGCTCACAGATGACAGATATTTTCCAGAATTACAACAAAATGGAGCTTTCCACATTTCCTGCAAACTGGTAGGAAATCCTTGTGTTCAGAGCAAGTTGAAGAGTGATGGGGATATTACTCCGTCAGTGCTGATGTCACTAATCTACAAGAACTATTATAAAACAAACCCTCACTGGCCTCATTTTTGGCCGCTATATGGAACATAGCTTATATCTGTAAAACAATGCCTGGTATTTAAAACATACAGCCAAAGAGATTCCACAGGACAATTGGACTACAGTTTTTGCTTGGAGATAGCCAAGTCTATAAACCAGAGCAGCTGGGGTCAGAATTCCTCTGTATTTGCGTTACTCTTTAGTCATGTGTGATTCAAACAGCTAATGATGAAGCTGTGAAGGAGAACAGTGTTCACTTACAGGCCTTTTGAACACCAGTGGCAATAAACTGCTTGGACTTGTCTTACAAGGTAGTTATCTAATTTATTTCTACAATACTGGTCATAACTTTATTTTTTCTTTTCTATTTTTTTTTTTTTTTAATTCAGTTACTTAGATTGGTCTAATTTCAATCCAAAAAGTAAGACTGATTATATCTAACTAATTGCTAGTTGGTCATACTAGTTCTTAAGACACAGCAGCTATGTTTATGCAACTGGCCACAGATACTAGTTTTTGAATTTGTTGAATGTAAAATACATTGGGATCCAAAAGGTCTCTAGTTAAAATATTTATATTTTACATAATTTACTGATTTACCCTTGTGAAAAAAAAAAAAAAAAAAAAAATGTTCTTAGTGTGCACTTGTAGTGTACTTGAAATCTTAAAAGTATATATATATATATATATATATATATATATATATATATATATATATATATATATATATATATATATATATATATATATATAAAATAAATAAAAAAAAACGATACTTGTAGATAATAAAATATTTTACAGTACATTCTAAATTGTTTCTTGTTGGTCCTGCTTAAAATAACTATACTTATTTTAATGTGTTGACTTGATTATAATTTTAACTCTAGTGTGTTATTCAAAATTACATTTAAAGTTAATATATTTTAAATGGGTAACAATTTATTTTACACTCTCCTTGTTTCACATTGAATGCACTTAATATAGTAATAAGAGTCAATTATGGATAATTACAGGCAAATAACCATAAACCAAACCTTATAGTAGAAGTACATTTAAAGTGTAACCTTAAAGTGTAATCTGCAGCTTCATCATTACAATGAATAATTGCAAATATATGTGCAAATATATTTTCATGTGTAATTGCAAGTATATTTAGATATCATGACATACAAGTTCCATTAGAAATGACATTAAAGTATATTTTACCATAGTTTGCATGTCAGTACATTCAGCAGTAACTTTAACCATATTTTAAAGATAAGAAGTAATTGTGAAATTACACAAGTACTTAAGTAGGGAAAAAGACACTCTGAAGTTCAGCTAATTGCATTTAATATAAATGTACACTATAATACATTTTATTTCAGTTGCAATTAATTAAGTGTCTGAAACATTACATTCAGTTCACACATGTCTATTCTTTTAAAGTATATTATTTCCCTACTCTTTTTAAAAGCATGCTGAAATGTATTTCTTTTTCACAAGGGTAATACAGCATTTTACATTATGAATTGTATTATATCCATTGATGAGTTTGAGAACAGACTCTTTATAATATTAATAACACTATGGTCCAGCAATAAATAAGAATATGAGGCAGGGACTGTAGCTGGTCAGGTCAGTTCCAAAACTAACCTTACAAATGTTAATGATAGATTTTAAACTTGTATGAGAGCACATACAAAATGCAAGTAGGCATCCAAATACTACTGTTCTGAAGTTTAGGAGGCCACAGCTATACTAAGTTGTGCACTCAAGTCCAAAATAAATGAACCAAAATGGGAACAGTCAACCTACTGTCTGCTTTCCAGGTTTAAAATACTCCACCCTCTTAGTCAAAGACCCTGTGTCAGACCCCGAGAAACACCAAAAACTGGTTTGTGATGGTTTAGATAGAAACTGAAGGATAAAAGGAATTCAGATTTAGCAATAGAAGAGAAAAAGATCTCACCAGTTGTTATTCCTAGACAGCAGTGAGATTACATGGTGATCAGATGGAGACTTGTAGGTCACTGAAGTTTCCTGCTTTCTCCTGAGAAAATGACCCTAGTAATCTCATGCATCTCCACTTGAATTTCTAAGACCTCAAAAATGTCTCAAAATTTCAAAATGAACAACATATTAACCAAATGACCATGTCATATAGCTCTATATTATTTCTCTGTTGTTTTATTAGTGTCTACTTTAATTTCTTCTATGGGATTTTATGAGGAACATCTGAGATGAATACTCAGGAATTTAGTGTTTTTCAGCAAGTTACATCACAAGGGTCAGAGAGAGTGTATGGTTTGAATAGAAATCACTTGAGGTCCAAATTCACCAGCTCAGTTTTGTTGTGGCCTCTCTGTCTTCCAAACGTTCTGGCTCGTGAATCCATTCGTCACTTGTTTTTCCTGGCCTACTACTTGGACGTCTGTGGTTTTGCCTTGCTTACTCCTTGAAGTTTCAGAAAAAAATCTCATGGCAAAGAGATGTATTTCTAGGATTATCAGATGACCATACGTTCCTAGATGATAAATTAAATGCTGGAATAGAGAAACTGTCCCACACACGTTGAAAGCAAATCCTTCACCATCCCTCTTCATTAAATGCCAGCGTGATTTAATACTGTCTCTGTAAGTTCCTGTTTTGAATGCTTAGAGCAAAAACTGGCTCAAATGCAGAGAAAGGTAGTGTCATAAATCATGTTCCATGAGGTCATTTTAGTTCCTGTGATGTAACACTGCCCCCTGCCTGCCACACAATGTACACCACAATTTTAAATTGAAAAACAAGTGTCCAAGACTAGCAATTTCTTAATAACCTAATTTAATTATACTAATGTTGACAGTTACCTATATACCACAAATGTTGCTACTGGAATTGTGGATTGGTAAATTTATTTACGAACCAGTTTTCAAGACAACAGCAAGAAAAGTTTAATAAATAATTTTATTTCAAGCAAAGATTCATATCCAACATCTGTATTATTCATATTCAAAGATTCATATCCAACATTCATGTAGCAAATATAACCACTATATTAACTGAGTTGTTTAAATGATGTAATAATATAATAACATAATAATAACACAAAAAGTCATGCTAAGTGTGTATAATAACAAATTCCCAAAGCATATTTTTCAGATTTTTTGTCAGAACTTCTGTCAAAATTTTGGACATGCTGAACTGAATTGAACTGAAAATGAAATGGGTGAGTTCTACCAGATGCAAAGTGAAGTGTCCAACATACATGGACAAGTTTATATTTTATATATAATTTTGGTCACTACATATTTAATATACTTCCACTTGTGTTATTTCATAGTGTTGCTTTTTATTTTTATAAAATGTGAAAAAAATAGTTAAAGAATTCAAACTCTTTTCCAATTTTTTTTCACTGGTATGGGATTGTCAAACAGATAATTGATTTTTTTATTTCTTTGGTTCAATGTATGACAATAATCATTTAATTCCTACCAATTTAATCTTACTGAATTATGAGATATGATATGATGTAATACTGTTAAAAATATGTTACATACACTTCTCTACAATATTTTCTGAAACATTGTTTCACTCACATCTACTTACAGCAAATATAACTGAGAACCAACAAAGAACCATCTTAACTTGGAATATCAATCAGTGAAAAAGTAAATCAAACTATTCAATTACAACATAAAATAATAAAGTGATGATGTGCCACTTTGGAATAAGCTATTCTACTTAAATGTTTTAAACTTAAATTAAACAATAACAAAATTATTCAGTTTATGGCACTATAACATGTTCTTGAATTAACCTCTTTTAAGAATGTTACTAAACCATAACCAGATGCACATTACTCTCACAACTTCACTCAAAGTAGATCCAAAAGCAAGAAAAAGTAAAAATATCAGGCATTCATACTGTATGTCTCTGCTTGCAGAGATTTCAGTCTAGGTTATTGCAGTGACTGCACTACATCCAGCCTTATTACTAGACGTGGACCCTCTTTACTGGAGATCCTGTTCAAATCTTGGCAAACTCTCATCTGATGCCTACCGTACATCTGTGTCAGTGAAAGAAAACAATTGAGATCTTATGAACAGATGCAAGCATTTGTCTTCAAAGAGTTTGAGGGATCAGTATTCCTTAGGGTATGTAAGCTTTTCCAATCATTTTAGGCTTCTTTCACATTCCCAAATGTTCCTCTGGGTTCTTGAGTATTTGTGGACACTTTACAGTTTGTTAGGACTCTGTAAGATCTCCTCTGGGTTTTCTGGAGCTCTTGTGGATACCTTAAAGTGTTTTATCCTTCTTAAAGACCCCTCTGGACTTTTGGGGATTCTAATGAGTTCCTGAATAGTTTTGAGCTTTTTGTTTCTTTAAACTGCATTTTTAAAAATCCTCAAGAAAGGCCAGATTTGAGCATCTGGTCATGCATTCTTTCCAGGATGCGGTGAATGCTGGCAAAACTAGGTCGGTCAGTGGGATGGCTGCTCCAACACAAACGCATGAGGTTATACAGCTCCTGTGGGCAGTTTTCTGGACAGGCAAGAACATTTCCATCCCTTACGTAGTAGATGACCTCCTCATGGGCCATGCCGTAGTAAGGCTGCATGCCATATGAGAAGATTTCCCATAATACCACGCCATAAGCCCACACATCTGATTCGCTGGTGTAGCGGTTGTAGAAGATGGATTCGGGTGGCATCCAGCGAATCGGGATGGCATCATTTTCACTGGCTTTGTAGTAATCAGCCGCATAAATGTTGCGTGAGAGACCAAAATCTGCAATTTTCACAACCAAGTTTTCTGCTACCAAGCAGTTGCGGGTAGCTAGGTCACGGTGCACAAACTTGCGCTCTGACAAGTATGCCATTCCTGCCGCCACCTGCTTGGAAATGGAGAGCTGCTCTAGGCAGCTGAGGGGTGGGTAACGCTCAGGTTCTGACACAAGACTGCTGCATGTCAAGGTATCCCGACTTAGACTGGGCTGCTGGTTTGGACAGCGCCGTCGCAGAAATTCATTCAAGTCCCCATAGGCCATGTATTCAAACATGAGACACATGGGTTTCCCCACCGCACAGACTCCTACATGGCAGAGACACAAATGACAGGCTTAGTTACACTTCCAACTGTTGCTACTTAACCAAAAATACACTTTTGTTATTCTAACACTGGGTCGAGGCATTGAATCTGGTTCCGGAATGCCACAGAGGGGCCTGATCCAGGGTTATACACTGGGTCAACTCTAAAATGGATGAGTCAAGCTATTTTAAGGCTTTTTCGATTGTGGTACCCTTGGGGAAAGGACATACATGTAATAGGAAGCAGATGTGGTTCATTTTTGGTAGGTCCTCAATCAAATGTATTCTAAAAGTGCAAGCCTTTGAAGGCATACAATTGTGATACATTACCCAAGAGACGGACTATGTTGGGATGATCAAACTCAGCCATGAGTGCAGCTTCCCTTTGAAAGTCATTCTGCATATCCGCCGAAGCTTCCTCTTTCAGCATCTTCACTGCCACCATGGTGAACGGCTCCATCGGCATAAGACCAGGGGCTCTAAAAGACAGCAGGCACATTGGGAACTAGTAGCTACAGTTTGTTTGCATCACAGTGCAGTAATTTTAGTTAAAATTTGCTGGTCCTACCAAAGGATTTGTAACAATACAAACCTGGAACATCAATAATTTGATGACTTTTTAGGCAGCTTTACCCAGCGTTTGAAGTAATGTAATAGGCAGAGCATTACAACTTGCCTAACTGTAAAATTAGTTTACAGTTGTACAGCCAAAGCAAAGTGTTTCTTTACACGCATACACAAGCCTGCAGGACTGGGCAGTCAGTGTATATAATCTTTAATGTAATGGTAAACACTTGACTCTGGGCAGTAGTAGTAGGCAAACTTCACTGATCTCAAACCAAATTACTTCCTACATATTGCCACAAATTTTCAAACAGGTCATAAGGCCTTTTAAAATAGTTTAAATGGTGATGCCAAACTGTGGAAACAGAACCACAATGGCAGCAACTCAAGAACCAACTTAGAATGCTATTAAGATTGCACTTCCTGTGCTGAAGGCTCCTGTGTGTTCCTGGAGAAGTAAACACTTTTCTAATGGGTGTCTATAAATAACCTCCCCAGCAAGGCTTGCTCACACGATAGTGTCTACAGGGAAGTTTCATACTGAAACACATCACATGTTTAGTGTGACTTATTCAGTATCTTATTTCAGGAGACAGCAATGTGGTGTGTATATTTTACCCACTGCTGTAATTCCCAGGAGTTTCTATACCTGATATCAGGATTTACATTGTGGTTTGGTCTGTATATGTCAGACCTTTGCATGTTGATTCACCGACGGTTTATGTTTTCCTAAATCTAACTAGTTAGACAAAGAGTTTCTAAGAATTCAGTCATTGTTTGGTTCATTTAATCATTCACATAATGTAAAAGTTCATTCTGACAGAACCATGCAAAAGAAAACATGATCAGTATAAACACTGACAAAGCCAAACCAGGGCAGACATTAGCACCACTGATGTTACATTTGCTTGTAGCATTTGGTAGGTCTCACCTTGCCTGAAACACCCTACCGAAAGCCCCTTCTCCAATGTCACGGACATATTCAATGTTGTTACGTGGATATTCAAGACTCAGGAGCTTGGAGTTGAGGAGGAGAGGCAGTCGTTGGTACATGGGGTTGGGGTGAAGTCTGTCCAGCAAGAGCTCTGAGGGTAGGGCAGTCAGAGTAGGTGTCTCCAGCACCCTACTGAATATAAAAGCACAACTTTCTTGTTTTGATATGTTTAGCTAATAATTTATGTAATGCAACTTCCAAAGCAACTTCAAGTACACTTTTGGTGAGAGTTCCCAGTAGTAGGGGTGTTCTACTCTCAAGAAGGCTTCTGAGGAACTTCATGCAGACTTTCGCTGACCAAGGTGTCCAGGACTACTTGAAAATTACAAGAAGGTGTGTCGGAGCAGGATCAGAGGTAATCTCACAAGATTTCAGTTCCAGCCCTGCTCCAATACACCTGCCTGTTATTTTCAAGTAAGCTTGCTAGAGATAGATTTAGGGTTGGGACTATGATAGTTTAATAGGAAATGTTGTTTCATGATCAACAATAGATGTGGACACCAATACACACCCTACTTGATACATCTCCTACATAGGTCCTTATAAATCACCATTTCTGGGGTTCAGCCTTTTACCAGCGCAGGTGATTCTATAAATTCTAGTGACTAGGGCTGTGTTTACACTGCAATTCTTAATGCACAGATCTGATCTTTTGACCATATCCATATCCATTTTTTTTTTATTTTTTTTTGTCCTGCCTGTTTACATTCACTTTAGACACGACTGGTATTCAATATCTGTGTTTACATTAATCTCCGCTCAAAATGATTCGGTTGTTGATCGCTTTACCATGCAACATGGTTGACCCTCGAGTTTTGAATGGCCGTACTAAAATTATTTTATAATTCACATCGTATGGCCATGATTATTTGCCAACATGGATAAGTTAAACGCTATCTAACGGATATACTGAACAGATATAGACTGGAAAATAATGGTAATTAGGGCCGAGCACCGATGGTGTGAGGACCCTATTGTAATTGCTCAGTCTATTATTCTAAAATGCTCAAAAACTTTGCACACTTTGCACATGTGTCAGAACTGGTGAAAATGTATGTCTGATATGGGTTTCAGAATTAGGTGTGGCAAAATGGCACCACCTACAAAATTTCATTTAAGCGCCCTTCACGCTACATTTCATGTACAAGTATAAAATTCGGAGGACACATGTAACAGCCCAGTGCCTACAAAAAAAGTCCCTGGGTGCAAAATCTGAAAACCCAACAGGAAGTGAGATATTTTGAATTTTCTCTGCAAAATTTTGGCAGTTTTTGCCAAATTCTAGACATTGTACTTTAACAAACTCCTCCTAAAAATTTCATCAGATAAACGTCATATTTGGTCAGTCTAATCTAAAGGCCTTTGCAACATTAAATTGCAAAGATCTTGAGTTTTCGCTGAAGGGCGTGTCTGTTTCGAAGTTGTTGTAACTCGGGCATACAAACTTCACATGTTTTATTAGAGTCCTGGCCTGAAGACATCTACATGCAAATATTCAGTTAGTCATAGCGCCACCTGTTGGCAACAGGAAATGGCATGCTTTACACTATAATTCACTCCATGAAAGAGTTAAATATGCCATGAAGTACCAAACATGCTATAAACACATTAAATCACGCAACACTTGGCTAAATGCTAATGTATGCGATTAACACCACAACATGAAGTTGTCCAATCTGCCCCAAATCTGCGCTCTCCTACCCTGAACACATCTACATGACAATATTTAGTTATAGTAATGGCGCCACACTCTGACAACAGGAAGTGACGTGTTTAACACTGTAATGCACTACTAGCAACATACGAAAATATGCAATTGAGTGCTAAACATGCTACAAACATTCTAAAACATGCTAGCAACACTTGAGTGCTAAAGCATGCTATTATTGTCATGAAACAGGAAGTTGTTTTAACTCAAGCATACAATGTCCAATCTGCCTCAAATTTCACATGTTTGATAAGTGCCCTGGCCTGAAGACAACTACATGCCAAAATTTAGTTATAGTCATAGTGCCAATAGCTGGTAGCAGGAAGTGTGGCAAATACAAATGACTGACGTTGTCCTCCTATATTTATATACTTAAATCCATATTGCCCACCTGCTCTGTTTTCCTAAAGCCACCGGGTGGCGGTGGCACGGGTGTGAGGGCCCTTTCATCGCTGCTTGCAGCTTTAATTTTTGTTTAATTTTGTTTTTAGTAGCGCTGTAAGATTTAATTTATTTGAATCAATTCAAAGGATCTAACGAGAGAGAGAGAGAGATTGTGAGTGTGAATTACCAGTGTGTGTCTGAATGTAATAGTCAATTTTGTTAGTTTATTTTCAAAAACAGCGAAGTTATCACCTCATTGATGACAAATAGCTTATAATGAGGCTTTTTCAATGGATGCGGAAAAGAAACGGATCTCGTGCAGATTTTTGTGTTTACACAAGTGCTACATATTCCGATCTGTGTCAGATGTGAGTAAAAAATCAGATTTTTTTTGTGCCAGTATAAATGCAGCCTATATGACTTAAATGAGATTAATCAGTCCGTGATTCACCTTTTCCTTTTTTTCCACATTTTCTTTCGTCTGTGGCACATGAGGATGAGTATGGTAAAGAAGGCCGCCCCAGCAAAGCCAGCAATGACAAAGATGATAACGGTCATTGAGTAGGCCGTGGACACAGGAGGGGGTGGGTATAACTGGACTGGTTTTGGAATCAAGGGTGCGGTCTTCACACTGATAACTAAAGAAAAGAATAATGATGTTGATGCAGATGATTTGGAACAGGTTTTGTTTTATATTGACTTGTGTCAGAGTAAGATGACAATCTAGGATTAGTTACTCCAGTAACTTATTTATTGCTCAGGTATAAAAATTATATACCTTCTCCACATTTGGGCACCAGACAGTACTCCCAGCGTACATTGGGGTTTGTGGTGTAGCACCATGGCCTGTCACTCTCTCCACCTGGGTTACGACAGTAGTTTTCTGCATTTCGCAACTCAGGAATCACATCTACAGAGAGTCTATGTTGATGGGGATCCTGAATGAGATAAGAAGAGAGCAGTCAACCAAGTAACTCAAACCAGTGCTTATTCACATATCCTCTGCGGCTAAATTCAATATCCCTGAATTTCCAGCATTTTGAAACCCACTGCATGCATTAAAGTTTTCCACATTGTTTTGAAAAGAGACAAAATCTTCTCCATTCAAAACTTTATTTCAAAGGAAACCTCTGGATTTGTGTATTTTGACCCTCCATTGTTTTTGCTGTAAAAACATTGTTTCCTGTGTGCATATCATTTGAAGGTCACTGAGCACATGCCAACATGCAGCATTTGGATTGTTTTGGGTCAGGGCATTGTTTGAGGACAAAAAAAAAGGACAAAAAAATCTAAACAAGCTGGTTTATTTGATTCGAGCTACAGGGGAAACCGATAGCATGTTACAATGCATGAAAAAAGAAAATCGATTTTGGTTTATTAATTTGTGAAATTCTAACAATATTCTAAAAAGTTTTGTGTTGGTTAAATGTAAAATTCCTCCTTGAGAGCATCTCAACATGTTAACAATGGTAACTTCTCTTTGTCAAGTGCTATTTGCTATTATTGCTGTAACCTTTATTACATGACTGCATACTGTCAAAGTTGGGAAAGGCTGCATTACCTACAATAAGCAATGCATAAATAGCTACTTGGCTAACTACTAGCTAACGTTATTTTCCCCACACATGCAGTCTAAGTGATGTCAGCCTTGGTGAATAGGAAAGAGTCCATTTTGATTTTATGGTGACTTTAATACAAACATTTACCTGCTGGTCCCATCGCTGACAGGGAATGGCAGATGCTGTGACATTGTGAGTTCCTTGGTAAAATCTTCCTTTATCATTGTAACATGTTGCTATAGATATATAAATTGCAAACAGTTAAATATATTGAAATGTGTGTTTTGACGATTATTATTGCAGTTTGACAGAAACATAAAAATTTGTAGTGGAGTCTAAAGGTCTGAGGCAATTAGTAAATATTTGCATTTTCGTAATTTAAAAGAATTTAATAATTAATAATACTAATTATTTTACATGAATTTCAATGTTTGTTTGTTGTTTGTTTGTTTGTTGTTTGGAGGAATTCACATACAAGTGTAAATGAAAATAAATCTCAGCTTATTTTATGGAGTCTCAGACTTATGGACCCCACTATACTGTATGTGAAAAGAATATAAAACTCATACTTACATGTAACTTGGTCTTTATTGATACCTGAATAACACACAAAAAAAATGTGTTTTTAATTGAAACTTAATTTATTCATTTTAATCATTAACTAATTATGTTACTATCATGCAGGTTTCCAAAAACACAACACAATTGCCACTTTCTACAATATTTCATTGCCATTTCCAACCGGATTGTGCTGCTCCACAAGTAAGACAGCAGCTTGCAAACATGGCATAGAAGCTTTTAGATGGGAACATTTACTCAGCTGTCCAACATCCCCTACTGATCCTTCCTCAGATGCTTTGGCTATAAAACAACCTAATCTTGTCCATCTACAGGTTCGCTGTCATCACATTCCTCACAAGGCATTTCACATAAAAAAAAAAGCCTACAGCATTGTCCTGCCAAGAACCATACGTGCTGTTTTTCCACTAAGACCCATTGTTTTCACGGGACGGAAATATCACAGGATTTACATAACTAAACAAAGATTGAGCCGAATGGCACCCCACAGGAAGATGTACAGTTATATAATAACGTGTCACTCTTACCAACATAGGGAACCGCTGTACATGAGGATGGGTCTGTTTGTTGGCTGGGTAAAGAGGTGCATTCTGGGAGAGTGATGCTATGTGGGAACCCTCGATGAGATCTTTCCTCAGCAGAACGCCACTCCTTATAACAGTACAGCTCTTTTACTGTGAGACAGTGCTCCCTGTGAAACAGCACAGTGTCAATTACATGTATATATACTGTGTGTGTATATATATATATGGGTGGTGTCGTGGTTAAAGCTTAGGGCTAGTATTTGAAAAGTTGCCGGTTTCTGTGCAGACCACCATTGTTCCCTTAAGCATGATATTTAACCTCAGTTTGCTCCACTACTGAGAGTTATTTTGGATAAAGGCATCAACTAAATGACTACTTACTAAATAGTGATATGGATCATTTTCTGTATGTGGTGCCTTTTCTGTACCCAAGGGAAAATCATGTCATTTAAAAATATGGACTGAATTTGCTCTCAGAATAAAACACAAAAGTAATTGTGAGATAAAGTTTAAAATAAGAAATTTAATTAAGTCACACTGTGACAAGTAATCACAATTACAAGAACTGAATTCTTAAACAATTCCCATTCTAGTTTGTTTTTAAGTGTTTTTGTTTTTCTCTCCCCAGAAACTGCTTTTCAAACTTTTAAATGAGTGAATGTTTCACCAATCATTAATACATATTCAGGTCTTAAGCGACCCGGATCTATATCTAACACGGATGGATCTATAACTGCCATAATATTTTAATAACAATTAAAAAAGAACCCATATTTCATTATCTTTTGGAACTTGGAAAATTTCTATTTGAGCAGATGCTTTTTACCATCATCACCGTCATCATCAGAGCCATCATCAGAGCTCGCTTCCCCAGTACGTTCAGCATCTGGCTCATATTCGCAATCTCAACCTTATTCTCAAGACTATCCTTCAAATCAATAATTTGATCACTGATAGCTTCTTCACCACATCCACCATCAAGTTACAGTGACACTAATATTTGACTGCGTACAGCTTGCTTTGCTAGTTAGGAAATCTGATCCAAGCAACTTTTTATTCAACATTGGGTTGAAAAGCCACCGCATACAAAGAATGACTTACAGTATATGACTCGTTTGTTTGGATTATTTTTGTTTACTGTACTGTAGGATAAAGAGTAGAAAGAAAAAGGTATATTCTGCATGGTATATAACCATGTACCCCAAATGCACAACAGAACAGAACATTTCCGTTACCTGCAGACAGGTTTAGGTGCTGGTCCTAGTCCTGAAGGATTGCAGTTCTGGAAGGTGGCGTGGCAGAGCAGTGATCTGGCAGCAGGTCTGCAGAATGAGCTGACCCCATCCAGTTCCCCCCATGCATTCTGAGCCAGGTATTCCTGCGCATCCTCTGGGTTCGGGAGAGAGTAGTTGAAAAACACTAGAGCGTCGCGATGAAGCACGTTCCGACACACGTCGCCCCTGTATGTGCTGCAATAGCCAGCGTTGCCTTTGTACAGTCTAAATAAGATAAGAAAATGCGATATTAAAGACAACACAACATTTAGTGTGTGGCTCTAGCACATTCAATTAAAAATATATTTTTAACTAAAAACTGAAAACATTTTATGCGTTTTGGCCATTCATGTACAACAGTGTTTTGGGTGCCTGAAAACACAAACTTTTGAAAACAGGTTTCAAAGTGCGAGTTTTTGAAAATGAGACTGTTATCATCTGTATGTAAACTACAAAGATGTGAATTTGTGGAAACTGTGACATCATGCACATGTGTAAAAGTTCAGTCTATGAGTGTGATTTCAATGATCCAGGATCAATTTTTAATATTCAAATCAACTAATCAGATTTGAGGGACAAGTCTTCTACATCAGTGTTATTCACCTATCATTTCCCTCTGACCTTAAGGATAAGTTATGGGTAGGGTTAGGTTTAGGGGTAAGAATAGGGTTAGGACTACATTTTGGGACATGAATGTTGTTCCAAGATCAATAAAATATGTTGACCCACGAACATGTCTTACTTGGCAAAATCACAGTGATCATAGGGGCATAGTGTTTCTTTACAAAGGGACATTGCCAACTACTGGCCTGGTAGAATAATACAGAATTTTTAGTCATCTTTGCAGATCATTTTGACAATGTTGTCTTATATATATATAAAAAAAAAAAAAATTCCTTTTGACCTCGATTACTCCCTGTTAGTTTCCTTAGTTACTGATAATTGTCACCTGTGTCTCATTTAGTTCCCTTGTTTGCTCTTTTGTGTTTATACCCCTGCTTCTGTTCAGTTCTATGTCTGTTTATGTCTTTGGTTAAATTGGTTAGTGTGTTTATTCTCCATGATTATTATTAAAAGTGCTTTCCTTGGAATACCTGTGTCATATGCGTTTTATTACTATGACAAGTTGCAGGTAATATCGCATTAAAAATGAAATAAAGATAGTACACTTTCATGACAAACTTGATTACACTTTTAAAAAGCGCACTATGTAGTAAAGTTCCGCTTTAAAGTACATTTTAACTATAAACTTCAAATGTACTAAATTGCAAATACATATAAAATTTGTACTTACAAATATATTTAAATACATGGCATTCAAGTTTCAATAGAAATGACATTAAAGTATGTTTTAATTTACCAGAAATGTTTGTCAGTACATTCGGCAGTTCACTTTAACCATATTTCAAAGACATTGGAAATGATCATGAAATTACATATTAAGATGTGCTACTTAAGTAGGTCAAAAAATAAAGTATAAAATAAAGTGAATTCCAGTAATTGCATTTAATACACATTTAAGCTATAATACATTTTCATTTAATAGTAAATAACATGCAGTTAAGTGTCTAAAAACATTATATTTATTTCGCCTTTAAGTATATATTTTTTAAAGTATATTATTTTCGGTAATAATTACTCATTTTTCACAAGGGAAAAGAGCACATCTTTAAATATTTTGGTCCCAATGCATGACTTGGCATATATAAAATAAATATATATATTTTTTTTATTTATTTTTTTTTTACTCCTTTAAATGTATCCCAGAGTCTAAGTAAGTCTGATGGCTTTGAAATGTAACAGCTCAACTCTTCTCAACAAACTGCATAATCTGAGGCATTAATCATGTTTGTAGAACAAATGCTGCAGGAACGTTTTTTGTTAGATACGTACTGTAGGTTTTGGAAGTTGTCAAAGAATAACTTTGCCCTCATCATTGACTTCTACTTAACAGAATGGCTGTTTTGGACTTGCGTCACATAAAGATGTTGCTTCAAGGTTTCCATGTTCATGTACACACTGCACAACTGACGAGAATAAAGTACACTTCTCACAATTAGTTCATTCTGTTTAACTTATCTCTAATTGCATCCAGATGCTGAATTGTTGGAAAATATCTTGGTTTATTTAAGTTCATCTGTAACTTAGACCATATGGCGTGTCTGGCTTTTACGGCAGGAGTGAACTGCGTTATCCAGCACATGCGTGTATGTTTGCATTTATCATTTCAAATCAACAGAGACATGCTGATTCAATTTAAGTGGCTCTTTCCAGAGAAAGAGCTCCCTTCAGCATAAACGCAAGTTTTTGAAAAACTTCCGACTGACTTGAGTCATGCAGTACACTGTCAAGATCTGTCTTTCATTTGTTTTATTGCAAACAGGTTTCTTATCTATTGTATTTTCATAGCTCTCAGTCCAAAGATGACGTCATATTAAATGACGTGGCCTATTAACATGAGTCACTATCAACATATGAATCTTAATGTGGTGACTCTACAAAAAAATCCCAACAAAATTCAATTTAAAAATTAAATTATATTTTACATAAAGAAAATAAAGCTATTAAGATGTTTTGCACATTATTTAAATTATAAGACCATTATATGTGTATACAGACTACAATTCATCAGTTTGGAGTCAGCATGATTTTTTTTTTTATGTTTTTGAAAGAAGTTTCTTCTGCTTACCAAGGCTGCATTTATTTGATCAAAAATACAAACTGTAATATTGTGAAATATTATTACAATTTAAAATAGCTGTTTTCATTTGAATATATTTTAAAATGTAATTTATTCCTGTGATCAAAGCTGAATTTTTAGCATCATTACTCCAGTTTTCAGTGTCACATGATCCTTCAGAAATCATTCTAATATGATGATTTGCTGCTTAAGAACATTGCTTATTATTATTATCAATGTTGAAAACAGTTGTGCTGCTTCATATTTTGAGGAAACTGATTCTTTTTTTTTTTTTTTTTTTTTTTTTTTTTTGATGATTATAAACTTCAAAAGAACAGCATTTATTTGTAACACTATGATTGTCTTTTTTCACTTTTGATCAATTTAATGTATTATTATTATTTATTTTTTTTTACAAACAAGTATATCATCCAATCTATAATTTAAATAATACAATTGTTCAATATTTTTCCACATTACAGCATGAGAATTTTCTTTCTTTCTCTTTCTTTCTTTCTCTTTCTTTCTTTCTTTCTTTCATTTTTTTTTTATTACAGTAATAATAACAGGTAAAGTGTTCAACTGTCCTTCAAATAATGTCTGGTCTAAAATATGGCTTTATTTTCTTCATATAAAATATGGTAACACTTTATTTTACAGTGTCTGTTACATTTAATTGCAATAGTAATAACTATAAATTATGCATAATTACTTACAACTAACCCTAAACCAAACCTTAATCCTAACCCTAAGCCTACTGTATAAAAACATGTAGTTAATTATTATTACTTAGTACTTAAATGTATAATTACACTGTGACAGAGACACCTTAACCTATAATTTCTCATAACTTTTGATTTTGGGGTGACCTAGACATTTAACAGATTTCATTTTTTTTTTTTTTTTTTTTTTAAGATTCAGCCAGGTAAAACTCTGTAAAGAAACTACATCTACAAGGTCACATGTTGAAGTACCACATAATAGGATGCAAATTTATTCTTACCTCCATTCTACAGGAAAGTTACAGGATCCAGAGACGGCCACCAGAAACAGGCCCAAGAAGAGAGAAAAGCACAAACAATATCTGTTTAATGTCAGAGAGTAACACATCCAGTCTGTTGGCCTGGCCATTCTGTCATGCAATGTTTGTGTGTATGAGAAGAGGAGAAAGACAGAACTTGGGGGGTCTTTCTGGAGATATAGCAGGTGTGAAGTTTAACGGCCCCTCCTGATTTCATGTGACAGGACTCAAGAGTCTACTTCACAGAATAAACCAGTCTGACACACTGTGTTTGGACTTGAGGTCTTTCTCCAAAACATACAACATGTTTTGGATACACACACATAAGAAAAAAGAGTGAGTATTATTTTGTGATTCTATTGTTATAATGATATGGCTACTAACCTAATAAATAATTATACAGACATGAAATATTGATTAGAGTTCTTCTGTTTTACTATGTGAAAAGAATCACATAATGATGAGATATGAAAATAGCACAGATATTTATGAAATCGGTTCCATGGAACAACAGATGCTGATTGACCAGTAAGAATCAAGTGTTCTGGACAGCCATGTAATAGGGAATATTTGGTAAATAAACATTAGATAGACACAAGCATACATTGCTCAGTTAATTCAACAATTAATTCCATTTTGCCTAATTGTATTGTGTACATTCTCTACATGTCTAAAGGGCCACAATACAGCATCTGTGGCATGTTTGCGCAGGGGTGCATTTCAGGGCTTTGAGGAGGCAAAAGAGCAGCTATGCAAACATAAGGGAAGCTAACTGAAATACTGGCACCAGAAACACAGCTGCTGAAACTTAGAGAGCAGTCACATCATATTTACACAAAGCAACCAGAGAAACATATGGCTGAAACAGTAGGTCACAGTGGGTGAGTGTTTACAAAGCCCCATTTTGTGGGCCTTTATTAACAGAAGCATTTCAAATTGATTTTGCTAAAACATTATGACTGTATATTACAATAATATACTGTGGCAGTAACTTGGAACAGAATGTATTATTTAGTACTGTGATATGTCAAGGAACTAAATGAAAATTGATTTTGTTATGTTGACCATGGTTCACTACTGTTCAAAAGTTTGGGGTCAGTAAGATGTTTAAGATGTTTTTGCAACACATTCTCAGTTCTCGCTCCCACTTCGTCACATGCTGACGCTTGGTCAGGATCCTTTTTAATGCACAGGGCACCCATTTAGCGTCATTTTTCGACGAGAAACCTTTGTCGTCATACAGTTGGGCATGGGAATGTTATCGTCATGATGAAATTAATCAGCCAGCATGATTTCATGAACATTTATTTTATTTAGACACATTTGAACACTTAACTCAACCCACCCCTAAACCTACCCATTTGTGTATTATATAATATAAAACACAGGATAACAGGCAGATACGACTACAGGCACAATTTATTTAAAAAGTAAAAAAATTCCAAGTGTTCCGAGGCCAAATAAATTATTTGTGTGAGGAACAGTCCCACAAGCGGTCTCTATCCGACAAACAAATTTACACAGTAAAATATCATTTTCCACTGACAGTAATATACCATAAAATCAATGCATTCTGTGTAATATTTGTCATTTTAAGAAAAGAGGCCTATAGGCTACTTTCTCAAAAATGAATTTTTCTTTACAGTTGAGTATCAATATCTCAGTATCTGCTATTTTGCGAGACACTGGGACTTTTGGGGACAAAGCAGTAAACAAACCATTGAAACTAGTAACACTTAGTACTTAAACTCACCTGAAACAGTTATTTTTGCTGTAGCTTTGACGGTATTGGCTCCTCCGCTGTGCTGGTTAGTAGCCTGACAGGTGTAGAGAGCTGGTTTATGCACCACCACACGCAGAACAGACAGTATGACTTCATCCACCAGTGTCTCCTCCACTGACGCTCCTGAAATCTACAGAAGACAAAATACCATCAGCAACACCCTAACATACTTTAACCATGGTAAAATCATGGTAAAGTCTGATCTCTACATTTTATAAAATGTTAACATGAGCAATATAAAAGACACTAAACACTATATACAGTGGGTACGGAAAGTATTCAGACCCCCTTAAATTTTTCACTCTTTGTTATATTACAGCCATTTGCTAAAATCATTTAAGTTCATTTTTTTTCCTCATTAATGTACACACAGCACCCCATATTGACAGAAAAACACAGAATTGTTGACATTTTTGCAGATTTATTAAAAAAGAAAAACTGAAATATCACATGGTCCTAAGTATTCAGACCCTTTGCTGTGACACTCATATATTTAACTCAAGTGCTGTCCATTTCTTCTGATCATCCTTGAGATGGTTCTACACCTTCATTTGAGTCCAGCTGTGTTTGATTATACTGATTGGACTTGATTAGGAAAGCCACACACCTGTCTATATAAGACCTTACAGCTCACAATGCATGTCAGAGCAAATGAGAATCATGAGGTCAAAGGAACTGCCTGAAGAGCTCAGAGACAGAATTGTGGCAAGGCACAGATCTGGCCAAGGTTACAAAAAAAAAATTCTGCTGCACTTAAGGTTCCTAAGAGCACAGTGGCCTCCATAATCCTTAAATGGAAGACGTTTGGGATGACCAGAACCCTTCCTAGAGCTGGCCGTCCTGCCAAACTGAGCTATCGGGGGAGAAGAGCCTTGGTGAGAGAAGTAAAGAAGAACCCAAAGATCACTGTGGCTGAGCTCCAGAGATGCAGTTGGGAGATGGGAGAAAGTTGTAGAAAGTCAACCATCACTGCAGCCCTCCACCAGTCGGGGCTTTATGGCAGAGTGGCCCGACGGAAGCCTCTCCTCAGTGCAAGACACATGAAAAAACACCTGAAGGACTCCAAGATGGTGAGAAATAAGATTCTCTGGTCTGATGAGACCAAGATAGAACTTTTTGGCCTTAATTCCAAGCGGTATGTGTGGAGAAAACCAGGCACTGCTCATCACCTGTCCAATACAGTCCCAACAGTGAAGCATGGTGGTGGCAGCATCATGCTGTGGGGGTGTTTTTCAGCTGCAGGGACAGGACGACTGGTTGCAATCGAGGGAAAGATGAATGCGGCCAAGTACAGGGATATCCTGGACGAAAACCTTCTCCAGAGTGCTCAGGACCTCAGACTGGGCCGAAGGTTTACCTTCCAACAAGACAATGACCCTAAGCACACAGCTAAAATAACGAAGGAGTGGCTTCACAACAACTCCGTGACTGTTCTTGAATGGCCCAGCCAGAGCCCTGACTTAAACCCAATTGAGCATCTCTGGAGAGACCTAAAAATGGCTGTCCACCAACGTTTACCATCCAACCTGACAGAACTGGAGAGGATCTGCAAGGAGGAATGGCAGAGGATCCACAAATCCAGGTGTGAAAAACTTGTTGCATCTTTCCCAAAAAGACTCATGGCTGTATTAGATCAAAAGGGTGCTTCTACTAAATACTGAGCAAAGGGTCTGAATACTTAGGACCATGTGATATTTCAGTTTTTCTTTTTTAATAAATCTGCAAAAATGTCAACAATTCTGTGTTTTTCTGTCAATATGGGGTGCTGTGTGTACATTAATGAGGAAAACAATGAACTTAAATGATTTTAGCAAATGGCTGCAATATAACAAAGAGTGAAACATTTTAAGGGGGTCTGAATACTTTCCGTACCCACTGTACTACTATTTAAAAAGTTGGTCCTTTTTTTTTTTTTTTTTTTCTTTTCTAATTAATAGTTTAGTTCAGAAAGGATTCATTAAATTGATGGTAAAGACTTTTACATTGCTATTAAAAATCTATTTAAAATAAATGCAGTTCTTTTGAACTTTCTATTCATCGAAGAATCCTTTTTTTTTTTAAAAAAAAAAAAAAAAAAAAAAACGATAATCAGAAATGTTTCTTTAGCATCAAATCATATTAAAATTATTTTTTGAAGGATCATGTGACACTGAAGACTGGAGTAATGATGCTGAAAATTCAGCTTTGATCACTGGTATAAATTACATTTTACAATTTATTCACATAGACACTTATTTTATATTGTGAAATATTATCACAATATAAAATAATTGCTGTTTTACTTTTTTTTTTTTTTTTTTTTTTTAAATGCTGCCTTTATAAGCAGAAGAGACTTATTTCAAAAACATTAAAAAATTATACCAACATCAAACTATTGAACAGATTATAACAACTGTAACAATCACAAACAATTCTTATGCCAAGTGATATACCCACAAAATGTAACAAAATTGAATATTGGTGAACTAATATAGATTTCAGCTGATGTGAGATCACAGGTGTGCATAAGCTTTTCAAATATGGCTTATCCAATTAACTTTTTAATTAAAACATTCATAAAATTGTTTTTAATAGCACAGAGATTCCAGCATATGCAATGTAATTAGAGGCTATTTGTATTTGTAATTATCACAAAATTGCAACTAGTGTTCTTCACTTTATATATGCAGAATAGAATAGAATAGAATAGAATAGAACTAATGGGTCAAACGCAAGTCGCATGATTATTCCAACAAATATAACAAATCCCTCTATTTATCATTTGGATGTGTTAAGACTCCTGCTATTTTGCTAATGTGATTTGTTGAGTTTATGAGAACATTATGAGAGCCTGTAGGAATGTCAGTCTCATGCTGCGATCACGGCTCTATATTTGACAAAGTGCGCATGCAGCTGATTTTAGAAGGCACTTCATCTGGCTCAAGAAAACGAATGAGCTGAGAGTCCTGCCAGAATGACACTCAGACGGGGGTAATTTTAATCAACGGTCTAATAACATCTCACGGGTTTCAGAGATGCTCTGAGGGTCAGAGTTCAAAGTTAATTTATCAATCATCATCATCATCAGCTATGACAGCTCAAACTGTTTATCATAGCAATGCTTTATGTATACAATGTCTTTTCTAAACTATTACATTACATTATTAGTGAAAAGAGCACAAAACGTCCCCCTGGAATTATAAGGTTCTATCTGACATTTTTGTCAAAACTGAGTTATTCACATATTCTTCTTATTATTAATGCAGAATGCAGAACCTTATAATTCAAGGGGATATAAAGTCAAATGACATTAATGGTAGTGTGTTAAAAGATTTAGTAACAAAGTAACAAATTAGTGGATATATATATATATATATGTTAGAAACATATCTCAGAATGATTTCGGACAGATTTCTGGGGCAGTGTAACAGTTCAATGATCTACAGCAAAATAGAATGAGCTTTGGTGAGAACTAAATATATATTTAAAGTTGCAGTCCGTACATTTTTTTGGTTAAAAATTATCCTAAATCAATTTCTGAGCAATTGCATAACCAGCCAGTGTTCAAAACTACCCCCTTACCTTTGCCCGATTCACAGCAGTAAGCTTGTAATAATGTTTTATAATAAAATTGGTACTGGTGGGTTTCCACGGGAAATTTGAGCATGCAGCCGTTCGTCTTTGCGTCATTACGTCACGTCTGTAAATAGAAAGGAAGGAGTCCCAGCTAGTAGGCTATGCATATAGGATGCTGCTGGTAGCGGATCATTTATAGCCTTTTCTCACAGCAGCTGAAATAATTTAACTTATCATTCTGATGGTGGATTGTAATCCAGAAAGGTCCAAATGACAATCATCAGTGACAACTGGAGATTAACCTGTAATCAAAAGCATAAGACTTCGGACAGAGGAGTGGCTACAGAAATTGAAATCTACAGTTAACACTAACACACACTAAATACATTGTCACGCAATGCTGATGTTGTTAACATTAACAATTTGAGAAAAACGATAACAGTAATAATAATTTGCATGGTTTGACGTGATCCGAGCTAATTGAGCATTAGATTTAATCACCCTTGGCAGCGCGATTTATTGTAGGCCTAATGCTTTTTTCCTCAGTTGGTCAGAACAAAAGTGACAGACATTACTTACTTGTTCAGACATTTTCTGGTGAAAATTCTTATTTTTGTCATACTTCCAAGAATCTGTGATTCAGAAGTACAGTATCCACACTGATGTGTTGACTGACACTAAACATTAGAGTCATCCGTGCTGAGGAGCCATGCCAATGCACAACGCACGTAAAGAAATAATTCCGCATATAACTGCAATTGCAGGTTTCAAACACAGATGGCGACAAAGAGGCAAAACTTATGGACAGCAACTTTATTTACTACAGTAGTAATTTCTTGCTAAAAATGACATCAGAAGTGGAAAATGTACATTTACACACAAACTGACCAGAAACCACAACTTTCAGACACATTCTATCTTTTTCTAGTTCAACTGTCACTGAAAGGTATGAAAAGGGTTGTAGGATTTCAACGGCAGCGAAGAATACATCTAACAGCAAAATCTCCAAAATAAAATCAACTCTGCTCAAAGTACATTTGGTCCCTCTCTACATAGAGTTAAAATAACTCTGAAGCAGAGTTAAACTTAATGACATAATTAAGTGATTAAGTGATGATTGAGCATCAGTGATGAACACCTGCTGTTAACAAGAATCACTGAATGTCTTTTACGTTCAGTTGATTTCATCTAAGGCTGTGGCTGAAGTCAGTTGTAGTTCTCTTGTTGTGTTTCTCTTTCCTTCAATGATTCTGCTTGTTAACAGCAGGTGTTCATTACTAATGCTCAATCATCATTTAATTATTCGCTTAATTATCTCATTAAGTTTAACTCTGCTTCAGAGGTTTTTTTTTTTTATCTCTATTTAGATAGGGACCAAATGTTATCTGAGCAGAGTTGATTTTACTCTGAGCAGAGCTGAATTAACTCTGGATATTTTGCTGCTGCATTCAAAAATCGAACAGATGAAGGTGTTTCAGGAGACAGGAAATTAAGCTAACATTAGATTTGGACGTGCCTTGATGCCTTCCTACTGAAGGCAGCATTTTTAAGTTTTTGGATGCAGCCAATATGTACATTTCTGCCAGATCCATAGACCATAATGCAACACAATTGTGTTGTCACAGCAGATCGTGCTTAATTTACCCCCATCCCACACAACTCTAGTGTATGATGCTGGAGTCATTTTGACATTTAACTGTATAATACTTGTAGCTACCTTAAACTGACTGTTTAAAGCTGACTATAACAGTTATAGTTTACTGTATTGTTATCATTTTCGCTTGTGTAATTTTTTATATTTTCTCCAACAGCCAAAGCACACATACATGCCTAAAAAAATGTGTGCAAACAAATTCATAAAGAAAAAAAAATGTAATTAATAAATCAGATCCATTATGGATTCTAAGTGATCAAGGCCTTAGGGCGTTACATTTAAACACATTGCAAGGGTTCCGCCAGTAGTGCAACATAAGCAATGACGTACATCTGAGTGAACGAGACAGAAGGAAGTTAGTGAGGGAAGGGCACAAAAAAGAAGAAAAAAATAAAAAAGAGAAGCAAATAAATCAACAAGCAAGAACCCATCAATGATAAAATCAAGTGAAACAAAAACAAAACACAAGAGGGTGAATAGTGTGGTCAGATTTACAGAGTAGAGTAGTTTAGTCAGTCAAGGGTTAAAGGCTTCTGCATCTATACAACCTCATCCGAGAGGTCAGTCTCTGCTTTAGTTCTTACTGCTCACACTGTCGTTACATATCGTGCCAAAAAATAAAAGTTTCAACCACAGTCGCTTAGCCAAACCAATATTTATCTACGCATATCTAAAAAGAAATTGTATTAAAATATGATTGCCGGTATCCAAATGAAAACAAAGACAGCACAGCTTGTTCAGATCTACTCTTTACACACTCTGACAGAAGCCTGAGAAATGTGAATCTTGGACTCTCCTGGATTTAAAGACTTACACGCTTGTTTGCAGACAATATCTTCACGTAAGACTTGCTGATCAGTTTTCGGTTCCCTTTGTTTCTGTCTACCAAAATCCACATCCAAAAATGATCCCAAATAATGATAACAGTGCAGAAGTGTTTTGAATTCTTTTCTTGATCTCGATATGGCTTAAACTTTATTGCTGAGGTCCGATCAGAACCCTGAGGAATGATTGTAGTTTGAATCCTGTTAATTGTGACACCGACTAAAGCATTTACAGAGCGCAGGCCTCCCATCATTGTACCGGCAGCACATTTGAGATATGCCATCTGACATTTAACATGAATGTACTGAGCTCTGTGCTCTCTGTTCCAGTAAGATGAGATGAAAGTACAATTAATTTGCTCCGTAGAGCCAAAGCAAGCATGAAGAGCAAAAGAAAGGTGGAGAGGAAGGCTGGGGAGGAGAGAGAAAAATGATTGTAAAGTATCTTATAAAGTAGAGGATTTACCGTATTGCCATTTTCAAGCCAAGTTATAGATGGGATTGGGTTGCCAGTAGCGTTACACTCTAATGTAACCTCTGATCCGATCTGAACTTTCTTCTCCCTGGGAACTTTCAGTATCTTGGCAGGAGCTATAGGAGAGTCAAAGACAAATAAGAAAACAGAAAATATTTTAAAAAGCTTAAAACACATGTCAAGTTCTTAAAAAAAAAAAAAAAAAAAACACTATAGTTTTAATTTTCAAGAAAATGTTGAATTCAGTGACTACACTGAAAACAAATTAGTAAACAATGTACTTCACTCAGAAATGGCTAGTAGATTTCACAAATAATTACAAAGAAATGGCAATAACACACTAAATTAAATGTGAAATATCAAAACTTATGACATTGTACAACTTGAACTAACCTTGCCTTAATAAAGTCAAATTTTGTCAAATATTATGATATTTTAAAAGACTTTTGGTTGCACCACACAAAATATGTTGTTTTTTTTTCCCACAATTATATTAGACAATTTGACAATTTTCTAATATTAATAAGCAGTGAAGCAGTTCTGTTAGATTACATTAAACTGCTTTTTAAAATTACTTTTTACTAAAAAAATTTACAAGAACTTTTTTTTTTTTTTTTTTATGAGGGGTTTTATTTCATTTTGATATCAAGACAGCTTTATCAACCTGCCATTTTCACCAAAAATTGAAGAATGAATTTTTAATACATTTACACATACTGTAAAACATTTTTATGTATTTAATAATAATAATAATAATAATAATAATAGAGAGGACAAAATAAATAAATAAATAAATTAAAAAGTAATTTTACATAAGCAAGCCAGCATTATATCATTTACCTATAAACATAAAGTGGCCCAAAAAGTATTTTGACACTTAAGTTATACTTAAATTGTCTGAAAGTTATATTCCATTAGAAAACCTAAATAGTACAAGAATACTTAAATTAGGATTAAAGCTATTTTATGACATACCCTGTACTTCAATAGTGACTGGTTTGGAGTAGGCAATACCAAAACTGTTTCTGGCCACGCAGCGATACTGCCCAGCGTCCTCTTTCTTGATGTTGTTAATTTTTAGGGAACCAGATTCCAAAACTGATATACGACTATTAACCTAAAAGATACATGAATGATGGAGATGTTTAGAAAACACACAATGTTTGATAAGTTTTAAACCATATTATTATGGACCCAATAAATAAATACTGAGAAGAATATTGTACGTTAAGTAGTAAGAAAAGACGTTCCATTTACCTTAATCAAATCATCTTCTTTAATCCAGGATATTTCTGGTTTGGGATATCCTAATGTTAAACATGGCAACACTGCTTTGGACTCCAGAACCAACGTCATGTTAGTAGGATGTCTTTTGATTTGGGGCTCTGAAAAATTAATAAAAGTTCATGAGATTGATCCTTATTCCTAACTCAAAGCAATGCATAAACAGCAATTGAGAAAATCTTAATTTGGATATTCTAATATAACGTTAAAATTCAAACATAAAATGTGGTGTGACGAGCAGGGCGGGGGAGAGCCGTGAGGGAACAACGCGAGGCCGGTGACGCGAGTGATAATGAGCGTCAGCTGCGCGTTGCACCGGCCTCGAATCTCTCACGGAGGAGCTCCGGAAGCATAAAAGGGGGAGCAACGACAGTGAAGGATGAGAGAGGACCAGGCCTGGACTTTAATTTATGTTTTATTATGTTTGTGTGGCCGGCAGACGTCTTTGAGGGTCTGCCGGCATTACTTTTGTTTTGTTCTTTGTTTATTTTATACATTGAAGTTTGTTTAAACGTTTGTCGGTTCCCGCCTCCTTCTTCCCATATCTACGAACTGTGTTACGTGTGGATAATTGATAAATCAAGCATTGAATATGTCACAGAAATATGATAATATGAGAATGTAAATTGTGAAAATCTTCATTTACAAACAAAAAGAATCAACTGACAAGTTGCATAAACACACACACACACACACACATACACACACACAAAGAAAGTGAAGACTGCATTCTCAGTGCTCATAGTAGTTATGATATAAGTTATGAAAGTATTTGAACATACTCATCTTCAGCTGTAAAGCTCCACAGCTCTTGGCTGGCTCTCCAATCC
This sequence comes from Hypophthalmichthys molitrix, assembly GCA_037950675.1. Taxonomy (NCBI): domain Eukaryota; kingdom Metazoa; phylum Chordata; class Actinopteri; order Cypriniformes; family Xenocyprididae; genus Hypophthalmichthys; species Hypophthalmichthys molitrix. Next base: position 26,529,638 of record CM075501.1, read on the forward strand.
CATTGTTAGCAATGCAGCAGTATTCTCCATTGTCTGAATCCTTTACATTGGGAATGATCAGCATTTGGCCATTTTCTTGTATAATGTATCTGGAATCGTAATACCTACATTCAAAAAATAAATGTTGAACATACTTCACAAAACATTGGTGTGGCATCAAGATCTCTAGAACTCTAACTTTTAAAACAATTTGTTTTGGAGAATCTTTTTTTTTTTTTTTTTACTTTATGGATAGCATAATCAAATTTATGAAGAAAGTACTAACCGTATTGGGTAATTATTCCGTGTCCATGTAATATCGGCTTGAGGGTATGAATCAACCTCACAGATGAAAGTAGCATTATGATCCAGAGAGGCGTCCACTGTTTCAAGCAATGTTGTGATTTTGGGTGCTGAAATAGAGAAAGAAAGATATATTTTCATTAACAAATCATAATAAAATGTTAAATTACTGTATACAAAGTTTTTGGTTACACTTGTTACAGTGCAAGAATTACATTTAAGACATTTAAGTATTAAGTAATATTAATTAACAACATGCACTCACTATAGGGTTAGGGTTGGGTTTATGGTTAGTTACATGTAATTATGCATAATTTACTTTTATTACTATTGTAAGAACATGTAACAAGGACACTTGTAAAATAAAGTGTTACTTTTTTTTTCACCCTTCAGTAACCATGTTATGAAATAGGACAGGCTTACAAGAAATGCTTTTTAGCATTTGACCCTAAATAATAATAAATCAGACACTGTAACTGTTGTGAAACTACCTTTTCACAACAAAATATTTTACATTCTGAACACTGTTCGGCACACCACAAACAGCTGACCTCAGAGAAAGTCACGGAAAGAAAACATGCTTCTGATAGAAATAACTGTGAGAATGCAGTGCTGATGTTATCCTAAGAATAAATCCAACTGATAGGAAACACATCCCTCTAGTGACTGAGGGCAGAGTGGAGTTTAGGTCTCATTACACTGACAAAAATCGTTTTAAAGATAACATGATTATTATTTTTTATTTTTTTTACATTGTTTTCTGGGATGTGTACCATAATAATATACATTTTTACTGTGTATTATGGTAATACCATGTGCCCTATTGAGGGAACTCAACAACTCAACAACGGATGCATCAGACTGCATCCGACTGTCTCTATGGGAACTCTTCAGCGTGAGCTAGTGACCGAAGCATTTGTGTCAATGCACCAATGAAATTGGCCTTAGAAGTAGTCAGGTGACAACCTGTAAGCAAGTCAGTGAGACGATAATTAGATGCAAGAACATAGGTCATCAATTTTTTTGTCTTCAGGAATCTGCTTTGTTTGATGTGTCTGTGTCATTTTTGTCTTAGATTCAACAGTTAGGAGTTATTATGGCAAGCAACAATTTAAAAGATGTGTGCCACTGTGCATACATTTTCTGACAGAGGACGATACACAAGATTTGGATGTCCTTTGTTTGGGAGCAGAGCACATGCGGTCGTCTTTTGAAAGAGGCAGCTGCCCGCATTGCGAGCGTTTCTTGCGAAAAAAGCTCCGCTCCCGCCAGCCTCTCTTTAATGATGATGGGAACCTGGCATTTGCGCCCCGCGGTTTGAGATGGTCCTCACTGCAGAACACAAGATCCAGGGGGTGAGGTTGGATCCAGATCCAACTCCTCCCACTTTACATATTCCTATTCCGACCCGTCTCTGCCCCTGGATCTAAACCTACCCATTTCCACCCCTTGTATCTGGATCCAACTCCTCCCACTTCACATACCCCTAAACCTACCCATCTCCGCCCCCTGGATCTCATGTTCTGCAGTGAGGGGCTACTGCGCGGTTCGGGTCCCATGGCTGCTGAGACAGCTTAGAGAATAAGATTGTGGAGATCATAGGTCGAGATAGCAGAGAGATATGGTACGCTCCCTGAGGGAGTGGTAAGATTCACCGATTCGCCTTGGTGCATCGGCATAAAAGTTGACGATGCAAGTCATGCAAAGCATCAATTAAAAAAAGTGCATCGTTTCTAACATATTTGCACTGGTAAAAAACAATTTATTTATATATATAATTATTAGTAGATGTGCTATACATTTATTATTTAGAAAGTGATCAATAATTTGTGACCAAGAGTAGATTGATTTCTCTTCTCTAGACTGTTTCTCAAGCACATTCTCTCATCACCACTGCTGCTACATGAAAATGATGAATCACAACACAACGGAGACTGAGGCATGTCCTGAGAGTCACATAGAATATAGATTAACATGACACTACCAAGGCCTGTTTGTGAGAAGGCCATGCGTTAGAAGTCAGAAGGCAACTGCTGCCTGTCTGAACAAAGAAATAAAAGAGAACTATCTGTACCATATTTAGGGCCCTATGATAAAAATGTAATTTACTGTATGATGTGGAATGTCACAGAATTTGTCAAAATTTGGATGAATAAATCAAAAGACGGTGGGTACACTTACATCACATTGTGATATGGACTAGTGTCTGTGTGAATGTGAATAGTTTACTACACACGCAAAAGCACGCATGACGCTCGCAATGCTTTTTCCAGCATCTGCCATTGACTATATGACAACCTGAACACATAAACTCTATCTCCAGAGCTGCTCTGAGAGTCACTTCATGAGCATTTACTGTTTAATTTGAGAAAAACTATTGTCATATTATATACATACACAGACACTTCAAGATGTTCACAGCAACCTGTCAAAATAAAAGTTCCGTTTAACTTGTGACAGAAGTATAGCCATATTATTAGCCTATTGTAGTACTATATACTACTATTGTATTAAGCTACTATTGTATGGCATAATGTATGTCTTAATGTACTACTACTACTAATAATAATAATAATAATAATAACACAATAATTATTAAGATTTTTTTTGAAGGAATAATCACACAATTTTTCATCCATGTTTTAATTTTGACAGTTAACCTGTTGTGCAGCACTTTTTTGCAAAAAATTGAAAATAAATAAATAAATAAAAGGATTTATTTACATTTCATTTGATTAAAAATAAATTAATGTTTTATGCCTTCATTTGATTACCAGAAAAATTAAAATACAAAGTTTTTTAAACTAATTAAAATGGAATCTAGAACAATTAAAACCGAAAACAGAATTTAGTAAAATAAATAAATAAATAATGAATAAATAATGGAATTTGAGAAAAAAAAAAAAGTATTTCATAGAGACCTACATGTTGAATTCTATAGCATCATATTTTTTTTTTTTTTCCATTGCATTGTATTGCATTGAATCATATTGTGTTGAATCGAATCAAAATGGGATCACACTGTATCGTAATAGGGTTGAATTGCATTGCGTTTGTAGCTGCTTTCTATGTATCTTTAATGCATCGTATCGTTGGCTATGCATCAACATGCGTATCGCATCGGCCTCAGTTATGGAGATGCACATCTATAGCATATACAGCAACATTTAGCTGATCGGGTGACTAGCAGTCTTAGGGGTTTCGGATGTAACCCTTGTTCCCTGAGAGATGGAACGAGATGCACTTGATGAGATGTCACCTTGCTATACTCCACGCACGCCTGGGCTTCTTCCTTAAAACAAATGAAACATGATAACATGTTTTTGCGTCTATTTAGTCTCACTGACTCACAAGTTGTCACCTGACTACTTCAAAGGCCAATTGAAGATGAGGCGGACTTTAATGTCTTTTTTTTACCATGTCTTTTTTTTTTTACCATGTTGTACTTCTGTCAGGACCACTATCGTCAAATATGATTGATAGTAGCATAGAGTTTGTATTGGCAGTATGGTTCTGTTCTGGGCAAGAACTCCCTGCATGGATAAGAGCAGGGAGAGCAGCTATAACCCCCCTAGGGTAAACAGAACAAAACCAACATATGCAGATATCATTAATGTCAATAATTTAACAAGTACACATATTTCAAGAATTAGTCTGATTCAGGGGAATCAGAAGGCCAAATCCTGACTGACGAGAGGAGGAGCTGGGAATGGAGGAGGGTAATTAGCTCCTGAGAAATGCGATAGCTGCTGATAATACTGAGGAGTTTATATGTGGATGCTGTGATAGGCATCGTATTCCAATAGGTAGACATGAGTCACCTGGGAGTCAGCTGATGAGAGCTTGACTGACGTGACCTGCCAGAACTGATACTACACTTGATCTTCCTTGCCAGCCATCACCAGCATTTTTGATCATTTTCACAAAAAAATCATGGCTCCCTGAATATTTTGTGAATTTATGAATAGAGCCTCTGTTTTTAAACAACATGTTTTTTTTGTTTTTTTTTCTAGCTTCATACATTCGTTTTTATCAACAGTTGAATGAACAAAAGCTGAGAAAATCATGTGTTTGTCAAAGACTTATAGATGGAGTAGATCGAGTCCATCAGCACCCAAAAGCTTCACAGTTGTCACTTCTTCATGAGTTCATGACATTTCATTCTTATTTTTAGTTTAAACATGAAAATACATAGCACAGACGTTAATTTGAGTACTGTTTTGTTAGTTTAGCGAGATCCTAACACCAGACTGTTGAAATAAGTTGTGTCAAGTCTCTTTAGTCATGAGTACTGCTATTTGTTTGTCAAATGGAGTTGTGTAGGATGGTAGGATGTAGGATGTAGTCACTAATAAGGTTCCATTTCATTTCATGCTGCCTATTAATGCCACTGGAAAGCTCAGGCTTTGGAACAGAACCAATGGTTGTGCATACTGTATGTATTAGGCCTACATACATTTTAGGAGCACAAAGTAATATTTAGGCTAATTTTAATTACAACGAGACCAGCCCCTTTCTATTATTCTAAGACACTGTTAAAGTCATTTTACATAAACTTGAAATGTATGCCTCTGGATATTGCCGTTTTAGTTCTGAAATGTTTGCTCTTAATGTTACATAATATTTGTGTTAACAGTCATTAAAACAGCATTAAACATCTACTTTAAAATTTGTGGTCAGTTTGTTGCAATTCCCTGTCTGTCTTAGCTGGAGTTTTATTGTTTAGTCTGGTACTGTTATTTCAAGACATATCAAGGAAGTTCCAGGAAGTTCTCGTCTTCTCATTTCTTTTGCAATCACACTTAATTTTTTATTCCTTCAAAGATTATTTTTTTCAAAGAGAAATGCGACAAGATAAATAGCACTAGCTGAACCTGCCAGAATTTATAAAAAATAAATAAATAAATAAAAATGGATGCACTATGTTGCTCACTAATGTAATAATCACAGGTCCCATGTCACATACTGTATATGACGCTTGTGCTATTTTCAGCAATTATATATAATTAGTGAGAGAATAATGTGCTAACTTTTGTTGTTGTCCCTGCACTTCAGTGTTATTTTAGTATTATTTATATACTATCATAATATCAATTAGCTTTTATATTTTGTTTTCATTTTAGTTTACATTTTAGTGCTTTTGCAATTTTTTATTATTATTATAATTTGCTTTCAAATATTTCTACTTAGCTTTAATTTATTTTTATTTCAGTTTAATTAATTTCAGTACTTCAGAGAGCAGCAGTCAAGCAACAGGAGGATCTACATACTGTAAGTGTTTTTTGTATCGTTTCTAGTTTGATTTTAGTGCTGTGTCGTTGCTAGGAAAGTTTGTTTACTGTATTCACGTGGCAAGTTGCATTTGGCCAAAGCCAGCTTATAGTACTTAAACAGTTGTATGGTCTATTTTAGACATTCTACTAACTATAAATAACTTTACAACTACATGTCATCTAACTCTCATTAGAGTACTAGTAGACTGTAGTAGACTGGTAGGTTAGGGTTAGATGTTAGGATTCGGTTTAGTAGAATAAGTTGAAATGTAGTTACTTATAGTTACTTATAGGCAGTAGAATTTCTGTTGGGGAGCATTAAACTAAAGTGTTAGCAGATATATAAGCAGACAGTCTTTTAATTCTCTAATAACTGCAAGTTGATATATAGTTGCAAATTTACTTAGAGTTAGTAGAATGTCTAAAGTGGACCATTGAAATAAAGTGTTACCGTCATGGAATATTTCTCTGAATTGTCATCAGCGGAGAAAGATGTTTTTGGGAACCAGACAATGCAATTACGTCATCTACCAGGAGGGGCTAACAGGCCATTGCTAACTAGAAAAACCAGGATTAAACTGTTCAGCCTGCTGGCCTCTGCGTTAGGCCTGCTGACAACTGCACAAAACTCCTCTAAAGCCATTCTGGGAGACCAGCTGAGCACTTTAGTTTGGTTCAAGCCTTTTTGTAGGAGGGAATGCAACGTTATTGTCTTTTTAAGGTATATTCTCTGTGAATCTGCAGATGAGTGATAGAAGTGAAGCTGGAGCCTCATAAATTTACACCATGACTATGCAAACCTTGTTTGCTGTCGGCTGCATTTTCTCACGGGGATGCATTAGCACTCAGCAGGAATACAACCTGCCAATATCCCAAGTGTGAATCAGCGGATATATCACCTGTTCCTCGCAAGAGCTTCCAAGGACATCATCATCCCTGACCTGTTAGCAACAGCTCATGTTATGATGCTGCTTAGGGTTTTGCGTAACAGCCTCCCTTTTTGCTTATCCAATTTGATGTAAAAAAAAAATAATAATAATAATTAATAATAATTAATGAACTATGTGTTCTTTTTTCAGTTATAAGTCTAGCATCGTTTGTTGGCAGATGCTGTTTGCTTTGATAATGTGTTATCTGACATTCATACATTTTTTAAGTGACTCAAGTGTCCAAATACTTTTTGGAGGCCAAATGTAAAATATTAAATACTCTTTTTTATTAGGAAAAGACTACACGAATAATGGCAAAAATCTAATTTTACAGTTTGGAGAAAGTCTTCAAGGGGACCTATTATGCTATTTTATATGTTCAACTTTCTTTGGTGTGTAATGTTAATGTCTGAGCATTAAAAGATCTGCAAAGTTACAAAGCACAAAGTCACTCCAAAGGGAGTTATTCTCTATTTCAGAGTGCAATATTTCTGAACTGAAATGCCAAATTTGTAGTCTTGAGATTTTTTCCAGCACAATATCCCTCTATAAAATGCCAGAGAAGGAAAAAAAAAAAACAAAAAAAAAAAACAAGGCCTGGTTGAGTTGTGTTAGTAGTGTGTTGTGTGTACTAAACTTATTGTCATGGTAAGGGATATGACATTTCCCAAACACACTTGAAGTGGTTGACCAATCACAACACACTGGACCAGCTCACCAATTAGAGGACATTGCGCTTTCGGAAAGAGGGGCTTCATAGAGACAGGAACTAAACGGGTACATTTCCCAAAAGCATTCTTAGCCAACTATGGTCGCAAGTTCCGTTGAATCGTGTTGGTTACGATGGAACTTGTGTCCATAGTTGCTTTTGGGAAACGCACAGAACATTACAGACAGGCTGTCAAATATGGGGGGGAAATTACGTGTTTTTTGAACATTCAAGCATGAAAACCTATTCTAGTAGAGCCCAAAAACAAAATCAAGACTTTGAGAAAGGGCATAATAGGTCTCCTTTAAGGATTCTATGAATGTTAGTCTTGGTTTCTTTTGTTGCATTTTTAATTCTCGCTTCCAGTAGTGTTGTACATCAGTATTGTCCTGTTTCACGGTACCTTCTTGTGTGAATAACATATGGTGTGATACCAAGAAAGACATACTGAATGCAAAGGGTGAGAGGGAACATTCATTTTCATTCCGCTGGTCATTTACAGCCAGATGATGTCTGGAACAGCTACTGATGCTATTAATTTGACTGAGGTAGTGTGTACGTCAATATCAAATTTATACCTAACCATCTGATCGCATACCATTTTGGTATCATCTATTGAGAGAGTGATTTATAGCAGAGGTTCTCAACTGATTTTGCTCCTGGATTCAAATGGACATTAAGTGGTGACACTCCCGAATGTAACCTATAATTAATGCAGGCTGGGTCATATTTCCTATGACCTTTCATAGTTCATGGTTTGTTAGGATGAATGCATGTCAATGTAGGCACTGGACTTGGTACCAATTGGTACAGATTAATTTGTAAAGTTTGATTAGATGCAACATTTGACATCACAACAGAAGATATGAAGAAATTCAAATTGCAAAACACTTTCGCTGCTATTGAGGTGGGATACAGGTAAGGTTAGAGACAGGTTTGGTGGTATGGGTAGGTTTAAGGATGGGTTAAGCCTTAACCCATAAGGTGCCTTAAGGTGTAAAGGAAGGGTCAACAGTGTAATTATAGAAATTAAGTACAGATGTAATTACATGCAGGTATTGTTTAAATAAAAGTACAACTATTGCAGTGTTGTTGCTTGCCAGCATGTTTAAAAAAAAAAACACACAAATGAATGACTTTTCAGCTGCATCTTCTACTGAATTGGTCAAAAAGATATTTTGCCAGTGAAATCCAGTCATTTAAATAGGAATCTGGGCGTGAGGGCTAAAGATTTCCCACTCAAATTTTGTAGTTGGTTCAGTTGGTCACACAAATTTGCCACTTTGACCAACAGAAAGTCACTTGAAAGTGACTTCTACATACATGTTCATCTACAGTATATTAACAATAGACAATTGACCTTCTTTTGCCCACAAAATGTCGCCAAAATTTCTCTGTGACCGCACCTTTACACAGTCTCGTGAGGCATTTATTTCATCATGTTCATCAATTTGAAATTAACCGTTACATTTTGATGTTATATTTAAGGCTTGTGAGACATAAATCATTGTCATTACTGAAAGATTGCTCATATGAGAGTATTACAGGGTTAGTTCACCCAAAATTGAAAACGATCCCATAATTTACTCAACCTCAAGCCATCCTAAGTGTATATGTCTTTTTTCTTTCAGCCAAACACAATCAAAGTTAGTACATTATAAAACCTAAAATCCTGGCTCTTCCCAGCTTTATAATGGGAGTGAATAGTAACTAAAAGACTTTGAAGCTCAAAAATGTGCATCCATCCATCCATCATTAAAGTAATCCATACAACTCCAGGGAGTTAATAAAGGCCTTCTGAAGCGAAGCGTTTTTGTAAGAAAAATATCCATAATTATATATTTATAAACTGAATCACTAGCTTCTGGTAACATCTGTCCGTGGATGCATGAGAGAGTCGAGTTCCGGCGTATGATGTAGGAGTAGCTTAAGCTTAGGTGAGAGTAGACGCCACTCGAAGTTCAAACAAATAGGGCTGGGCAACAAACTCAAGCTCCTCCAACATTTCTCTTTAAAAATTCTCATTTAGGCTTCTAATTCGTAGCAATTGTTTTGTTTTGCTTTATCCTCTGCGCTTCCACATTTATCAATATATCATGCGTCGGGTAAAAGTAGTTCACTCTTCTGCTGGAACTCGCATACGGAAGCCAGTAATTAGTCTATGAAGTTATATATTTATTTATTTATTTATTTATTTCGCTTCAGAAGGCCTTTGTTAAACCCCTGGAGCAGTATGGATTATATTTATGAAGGATGGATGCACTTTTTTGGGCTTCGAAATCTCAGTTACACTTCACTCCCAACATAAAGCTCGGAAGAGCTAGGATATTTTTAATATAACTCCGATTGTGTTTGGCTGAAGAAAGTCACATACACCTAGGATGGTTTGAGGGTGAGTAATTTATGGGATCATATTTATTTTTGGGTGAACTATCCCTTTAACTCTTTCCCCGCCAGCATTCCCAACCAAGATGGAGTATATCACTTCCATCAACACCCCCAAAGCTTCACAGTCCTGTACCTCTTCCTGGGTCAACATTTCATTCAGTAACGTTTCAGTAACTGGTTTTGTGTAGTATGTTTGCTATGTTTGTAGTTATCAATTATTATTTAAGCACTAAAAAATCATTAATGAAACTTTTTGATTCTTTTCTATAGTCATTCCCCGTCTGTTGAGAACCATTGCTTTAGAAAGTCAGAGTAAACTTTCTGCATAGTCATTTTTGGTCAATTTGAAGCATTTGTGTGCACAAATGATAACGTAACTTCTATGTTGGATGGGAAGAATATAACATTTCCACCACTGTTCTGGCTATATGAGATATACATTACATATCTGGCAAGCAAAGCATCCAATATATTACCTTATGTATTACCACACTCCACACAATTTATATTATTACTTTCCAGTGTAACTCTTGCAAATTCTACAAATCATTCCAAGGCGTCACTATGTTTGCTCTAAGTAGAACAATTGATTTTAGCATGCTGCCCAAAACCAATATACCTTACTTATGACCTCATAAGCTATTTTAAGATGTCGATTAGTAACCGCATCAATACATCTTAAGAAAATCCTTTGCCAGCCAGTGTATCTTCCCCATCTGGAAACCAAAATCATCATAAACATTTCCAGTTGGAAGACATTGAGGTTCAAAATTATGCTTTAGGTTCTCCAAAAGTCATATGTCACAAATTATAGTTTAGGCTTGACGTGATCTCACAATTTAAATCATAATTATACACAAATCAAAACCCATCTGTCAATGATTCTGAGACTGATACTGTAATAGACTGTAAATTATTCTATAATTATGGTCTGTATATAATTGCTTCTCTCAAACGGGAAAACCAGACTATAATAAATGTTTATTCACTGTGGGTGCAAAGAAAAATGTGACAAAAAAGGGGATTTTTTCCCCCTTCTTTTTTCTTTGACTTGATTTGAAAATGAAAGGTTTGAAGCACTTGAACATGATATGGTGTGCATATTGTGGAACGAACATTCTGGAAGCTTTCATCCTCTGTTTTAATCTTTGATGACATAAAGTATTTGTTATGAATGGCCATTGTTACTGCTATTATTAATACAGCAGCACACGTTGTGTCAAGGCACAGTGGCTGCTGTCAAAAACAGCTCCTTTCATAAACTTTCAACACTTCATACATTACTATAAATATTGTCATGCATGAAATATCGTATGCAGTGCTTTCTTGATGTTTATGTGCATTTCACATTTTGCTGAATTGTGTCATTAAAAAATCCTAATAATAGGTTGTTTAATTGGTTCTATTGTGACAAATACCTCATTTAGTATTACAATAAACTGTTCACTTAAACTTTTGTTATAGCCAAGTAAAGTATGTGCGATATGAATTTTTTTTCTTTTTTTAAATGTTAAAAAGAACAGTAATTTTAGAACATAAATTCCATATCGGCACATATTTTACTTTTTCATCAGTATAAGAACTTCAGTGAAAAATTAACTTTATGTTCCATGTTATCCAGCTTGATGTGAGAATGTTCCAGAGATATTTGTCACATTTTCAGTGTGTCCACACTTCAACAGATCCTTAATCCTTAATCAACAAACTGCCTTGGTTCACCATGTGATTAATGCTTGCACAACACAAGTTAGTTATTCACAATGAGAAGCTGTGACTCACCTCTCTGAAGCCCTTCAGTCAGGCTGAAATATGCCAGAAAAAGTATTAGTGGAATGTTTTTGAGGACCTTCATGTTCACCTTAGAACGTTCTGCTTCGAATCAGCTTTAAAATCCATTTGTCAGCCTCAAATCAAAGCTCTGAAATGAAGTCCCTGCAGATAGTACAGAGTGTGTTCGTGTGCTGCAGACAGGCCTGCGATCTGTTTGAGTCACTGTGCTTGTGCGGTTAGCTGAAGATAGACAGGACCAGCTGCTAGATATGCTTACAGTGATATGGGGGGGGGGGGCCGAGGTACAGAAAGTGCTCAGAAAATACCAATAATGCCATTTTTATATAAGGGAACATGTTTGTACTGCCAAAATTCAGACCTCATATGATTTAGCGTGAACATGATGATTCACATCATGAATGAAATTGTAGGAAATAAAATCACTGTCACAGTGTTTTGTGCTAATATCACTTGCGGCATTCAATTTAGAATCTACCCTGCATAATAAATAACTTAATATTTCATAAAAATGCTTCCCTTCACTTTAGTGCTTTATTAATTAGATGTGTTTTAGAGGAATTTTACCAATTTCACAAAATTCCTTTTGGACTCATGTTGTGAATCCCCTTTAACAGCTGAATTGTATTGCTAAATTATATTTTTTGAAAGTCAGTGTAGTAATGTTTCTCTCTATGTGACTTGACCGGCACTCAGAAACACACGCCTGTCCTCCATCACTCATAGCAATAGCATGACAGGCACAGCCTTTGCATTCAAGTCGCCTTTGTATGGAAGGGCCCACCTGTTGCTCACTGGCCCGTACGTACCGATTTATTTTAAGCTGGAGAGTGACATTTCCCAAAGTGACTGTTTATTTCCCCATTCACTGCACTTTTGCCTTTTACGGGTAATTGCATTACAACGTTTTATTCTGAGCGTGCACAACGCATGATATGGGGAGAAATCTGCTAATTATCACTTCTGAAGTGGCGTTTGTTTTGACAGTTTTTTATTTATACATAGAACTTAGAATGTCCTGAAAGTACATGCATCATTGAGTCTATATTTTATTAGAAAAAAAAAGAACAGTAAATGACCGCTGAATTAATTCAGTTGGTTCTGCCAAAATGAAGAGAATGTACACTTTTTTTCTTTCAGGCACATGCAAAATGTATTCCTATTATTTATTGTAGTTTCAGTAGTTATCATTTTTTTAGTTTACATGGATTGTGTCTTATCTTTCTGTCTCTCTCTCTCTCTCTTTAATATATATATTTTGCACATTACTATAATATTAAAGGTTACAATTAACAACAGAGCCCAAACTATTACATTCAGTTGCTGTTTATTTTTTTGATATAATAATCAACACTCACAACAAACAAACAAACAAAAAAATGTGAATTGCACACAAGGCAGTTTTTATTTATTAACGTCTAAATCTAATTATAAAATTATAAATATTTTTTTTCTACTCCAATTCAGGAATGTTACCAGCACTTTGTTGAATCTATGCAAAGAAGAATTAAGGCAGTTTTGAAGGCAAAAGGGAGTCCAACCCATTACTAGCAAAATGTACCTAATAATGTGGGCAGTGGGTATATATATGTAATTCTATAGTCTGAGACAACACTGAACATTTGAGATTCTTTTCAATTAAACCCAGAATTATGTATTTGATCAAAAAAAAATAAAAAAAAAATGCAGTAAATACAGTAATATTGTGAAAAATTATTAAAATTTAAAATAATAGTTTTATATGTAATATATTTTAAAATGTAATTGATTTCTGTGATCATTACTCCAGCCTTCAGTGTCATACAGTCATTCTAATTTGATGCTCAAGAAACATTTCTTCTTATTATCAATGTTGAAAACAGTTAAGCTGCTTAATATTTTTGTGGAAAGAATGAACAGTTTGTTAAAAATAACTTCTGATCAGTTTAATGCATCTTTGTTTAATAAAGGTTTTAATTCCTTCAACAAAAAAATAAATAAATAATAATCATAAAACTTTATGACTCCAATCTTTGAAACAGTAGTGTATGTACTGAGGTTCATGAAATGGAGTCTATTGTAATGGCAAAGTTAACAACATAGGGAGGCTGAAGACAGCTGCGATTCCTCAGATGTTCAGTTTGTAACCCTAACAGTGTCACCCAGAGATTTGGCAGACATTGAGATATTACAGTGATCACCCAACAAGCATTCTGCAATACAATATGAGTGAGGCAGAACTATACCACAGTCTGACTCCAAACCTACCTTTTAAAAGGTCCAAACTTATGTAGGCCTGCCTATCCTATCTTATCTATCCAACTGTAAATCACTAAAACAGTAAGTAAATAAACAGTAAATAAAAACACTCCAACACAGTGCCTTAGATTCCATAGTTCTCTGTGCCACTTAAGTTATACTGCCATCTCTTGTACAGCTAGAGAAGAGCTTCAACACTATGAGACAGGAATTTCAGTAATGGCACGTTCCTATTTAGCAAACTTGTAGATTTCAAAAGATTTTCCAATCTGTAATTTGGGCTAACATGTTCAACTGGGTTGCACAGCTGTTTTGACTTTGTTCATTTTAGCAGTTGTATGTGTGTGTGAAGCAAATGCAGTTTAAATGAAATGTAGCAACTTTCTAATGGTTAAAATGCATAGCAAAAGCAAAAACATGGTGAGTGTGTGAAAAAGAGATTTCAAAACATGGTATATTGCAAACCTCTGTGCAATATTTTGAAATAGTGTGGAGCTGTTGATGGGTCTTTAAAAGGCTGGACAAAGGTTGAGGGTCAAAGTGCACTTGTGTTTTGTCATTCTTTCTGAATATTGCAGCTTTTGGGAGTGTCTATTTGTATTATAGATCAGAATTTAACATATTTTATCTACACACACACACACACACACACAGGTTTGTTTTGCTATCAAAGTGAGGACATTCCATAGGCGTAATGGTTTTATACTGTACAAACTGTACATTCTATCCCCCTACACTATCCCTACTCCTAAACCTACCCATCACAGAAAACATTCTGCATTGTTTAGTATGTTTTTAAAGCTATTTTAAGTATGAGGACTCATGAAATGCCCTCATATTTCATGTTTACGTCGTGTGCAGTGTGATACCCATGTCATTATACAAATGTGTGTCCTCATAAATCATATATCATTGGGTTGTTTACATAATGCTTTGGAAGTTAAGTTATATTTGTTATTTAAAAACTAGCACAAATCTAATCAAAACTGTAACATTGTACAATAAGGTTTTATTTGTTAACATTAATTACATTAGTTAACATGAACTAAGAATAAACAACACTTCTACAGCATGTATTAATCTTAGTTAATCTCACGAATTAGTTAATTTACGAATGCATTTTTAGATTAAAAGTTGTATTTTTTTAACATTAGTTAATGCAGTGTGAACTAACATGAACATGACTATTTTTTAAACATTAACAAATTAATAAATGCTGTAAAATTGCTCATTGTTAGAAGTGTTACCAATTAAGAATATGGCCATATCTTAAGTAAAAAGTTTTTAATTATTTCAAATTATTTAATGCTCTCTGTATTTTTATTTTATTTTTTTATGTTGCCTTGTTTGTGTTTTTTTTTTTTTCTTCTTCTGCTTCTTCTTTTGCATCAGAGGAATAATTTACATCTAAAAATATATTCAAATAGAAAAGTTGTTTTAAATTGTAATAATATTTCCCAATATTACTGTTTTTACTGTATGTTTGATCAAATAAATGATAGCATAAAAAAAAAACATTAAAGAATCTTACTGACCCCAAACTTTTGAACGGTAATGTATATTACAAACATATTTCTCTGATATTAATAAATTAATTTCTCTGCAGAAATTTTACTATGACAGCCCTATCAAATATGTAGCTTTGTGAGTAATTTTGAAAACTATATTAATCAAAATATTAATCATTTTATTGACATCTAAGACCACTGCGTCACTTATAAAACAAAACTTCCTGTTACGCAACAAATTCAAACAGAGCAATTCATACCTAAGGGTGTGTTCATATATTCGCTGCATTGACAGGCATTCCCAGAATGCACTTAGAAGAGGTGAGTTGGATCAAGTTACAGCACAATATTGTAATAATCACCAGAAAAACACCTGACAAGGACTGTAGCTCTTCATTCTGTCCCAGGCTGTGACACTGCTATTGCCGCAGCAGTTTGGGAAGAGATATGTGACCCCTTCCTGTTAAAGTCCACTGACACTGGATCTAAGCAGACAGCAGGTGAGTGAACTGTGAGAGTGTTTATGTGCTACTACAGTATTATATTTAAAGAGTTACATCAAGTCTGTTTATGGGAAGTATGCTTTTATATGTATGTTACTGGCAGTAGCCTTCATGCAAAAGTGAATTACAAGAAAGTAGCCTACATGTATAATGAAATTACCAGGTAACTAAGGAAGTAAGAAATTCAATTGAAAACATGTTAATGTTATGAATATACACAAGGGACTTCGAATCTTTATCTAAAATGAGTTCTTAATTGAGTTCACACAGTGGCTTTACATTTCAGTGTTGTTTCATTTGAGACAAATGTGTTGTTTGTTTGATCGCAATCGCCAAGCACAGCTGACAGACAAATTTACATACAGATGCACATCTTTTGTCAGTCAAAGCTGTGTTTGCCGCGGAGCTGGATTTGTATCTGTGGTTTGTAGAGAGCATGCTCCAACTTGAAAAACCACACCACTCCCTCGTCAGTCAAATTCACTGAATGTTCCTGGTCTGACTGATCGAGCAAAGTGAAAGTACAACTTAAACAATCCTACACACACAAGACCGGCAGTCTATTTTTTTCTCCAATGGCCTCAGGCTTTAGTGTTTAAAGAAAGAAAGCACAGCATTTTGAAAGGGTCCGTTTGCTAATAACATGTGCGTGGACACATCAGCTGCCTTCACTCAAATACCAGAGACTATTAATGCAGACAAAAACGTGTTTGAACACAGTTGGAACTCATCTGAATAAATATCCAGCAGTCTTGACTTGAATGTCTTCATGCCTTGAGTTCTTTTAGGTTTTAATGGTGCATGAAAAATGTACTTTCTTTATAGATTGGACTGGTTTGTTGAAATGAATGCAGGTCGGTCAAACTCTGTTGTTCAAATTGGTGCTGGAAAATCTTGTTCCAGGTGAGTACTCATATATTTTAATATATTGTATTTAAATTGATATTTCTTGCAGTCAACGGAATATATGTGATATAACACGTGGCAGACTATTATAAGCAGTATATTAAGTCTGAGAAGACATTTAAAATTTGAGATTCAAAATATAATTTAAACCTGGAAATGAACCTTAAAGGGTTAGTTCACTCATAAATGAAAATTATGCAATTAATTACTCGCCCTCATGTCATTCCAAACCTGTAAGACATTCGTTCATCTTCGGGAACACAAATGAAGATCTTTTTGATGAAATCTGAGAGCTTTCTGTCCGTCCATATGCAACTACCACTTTCAGGCCCCAGAAAGGTAGTAAAGACATCATTAAAGTAATCCATGTGACTCCATTGGTTTAACCTCAGTTTTGTGAAGTGACACAGGTGATTTCTTTGCGCAAAAAAACAAAACAAAAAAAAAACGAATTTACCACTTTATTTACAAGTGAAATGATGTGATGTGTGGCCAAGTATAATGTCCCATACTCAGAATTTGTGCTCTACATTTCACCCATCCAAGTGCACACACAGAGCTGTGAATATTGAAAACACACACACCACGAACACCCAGAGCAGTGGGAAGCCATTTTTGCTGCGGCACGCGGGGAGCGAATGGGAATTAGGTGCCTCTTTACAAAAGATTATTGCATAACAACTTTGCTCTCATGTCAACACAACACGCATGCATCGTGGTGCTCTCGTGAATGCGCGTTGGTGATTTTGTAAATAAAATGGGGCGTTTTTTTTTTTTTTTTTAGGGCAAATAAAGCACTCGTGTCACTTCATAATTAATCTAGTTAATCCACTAGAGTCACATAGATTGAAAATGGTATGGTAGTTGCGTAGCTGTCAATGGAGGGACAGAAAGCTCTCAGATTTCACTAAAAAGATCTTAATTTATGTTCTGAAGATGAACAAATATTTTACGGGTTTGGAACAACATGAGGCAGAGTAATTAATGACATCATTTTCATTTTTGGATGAAATATCCCTTTAATATGAAATTTAAAGTTTTACATTTTAGTTTTGAATAAACATTTTACTCAAATTGTTATGATGTTCCCTTGCAATGAAAAAATAGATAATAGTTAAGTTAAATTAAGTGTTAGGGTTAGTAGAACAAGTTGACATCTAGTTGCAAAGTTACATATAGTCAGTAGAATGTCTGTTGGGGACCATCACAATAAAGAGTTAGCAGATATTAAGCAGACAGTCTACTAATACTCTAATGAGAGTTAGTTGACATGTAGCTGCAAAGTTACTTATAGTTAGTTCAATATCTAAAATGTATCATCAAAATAAAGTGTCTTTTTCTTACTGATTTTTTTTTTTTTTTTTTTTTTTCTGAATTCAAAGGGCTGAATTTTTCTCTTTATTGAACAACTACAACTGCTTTCTTAAAGACAATACACACCTGCAGCTCTCTATCTATGAGGTAAAAGATCATTCTTATATCTTTATGGATAATGCATTCATTAATTTAATAATGCTTAATTAATACATGTGAGATACAAGTTTGACCGTTTTAGTGGGTATTTGATTGTACCATGTGATTTTGCACCCCTGTTTGTGGACTTTGGACCCTGGACAACTTGAAGGCCTATAATTATAATTTGCAAAAAAAACAACATTTTGCTGCCCTCTGCTGGCACAGTATAGCTGTATAGCAGATCAGTCAGAAAGATGTCGTGTCTGCTTTTTAGAATGCAGGGAAGGTGACATTTGAAGGCATCCTTGCCATTTCCTGGGGTGTGAGGAGACCCATTCAGTTACAAATACAAGATGAGAAACAGATATTTACAAATGACTCATCAGACAAGTCACCAGACCCCATAAGTCCACTTGGAAACAAAAGGTTAGTATTCTATTTTTTATTTCTTTTTTTTTGTTACCATCCATTGTTTATGTGCAATAACCAGTGTTGTATTGCATGTAACATGTTCTTTTTGGTTAAAGGGAAAAGCTGTAAAACAGCTTAATATATATATATGTTAAGATGTTCTGATCTATTTAAAGGAATTTTCCAACTTCAATGAAGCTTAAACTTCTACTGACAACATCAGTGACATGAAAAGTTAATTCGTTCCTGTACTGAACAATGGATGTCTATGGGCGTTTAAATTTGGCATGAAACGAAAGTTGTCTTTTCTTGTGAAACTGCTTTTCGAACTAGAAAAACTTGATTTTGCCCATGGGAAGTGACTGGTTGGTTGTGGTTTGCTATTGGTGGATCTCATGTAAGTGACAGAGAAGAGAAGAGATGTGTTTACAAGAGGGAGAAATTATTTTTATTAAAGATTATGAGGGCACATACATTTAACATGATTTATAATGAATACAAAAATTGCAATATTATATTAAAAAACAAAATGTCATTTTTGATTTCATGGTGACAAGAAAACACCTGACAAGGTGATGCTTTGTTGATGTATTTCCTACTGAAACAAAGATGAAGGGTGATATATTGAAGGCCTCATCTCTTCATCCCTAAAATAGTCTTTAGTTTTAGTTTGCCTTTAGATTACACCATAAATATGATTTGCTGCTTGCAGGTGGAATTAGGGGAGGGACATTCTCATACTAGAGCATTTGATTGGACAACATTTGGATAAACATTTGATGAGTCATCAATATTTTCAGTTTATTTTCCAGGAAGAGAATGACTATAAACTTTAAAATATCAGCTAAAAGTTTACTCATATGTACAGTATGAGTATATGCAGAGCTGGGTAGTAACTTATTACATGTAATCTGGATTACTTAATCAGATTCCAAAAATCAAGTACTTGTAATTAGAGTAAACTACTTTTTAATATATATAAATAATATATGTAATAATATATGAACTTAAATAGTTGATGTAGCAGTGATATAGCTGTAAATTTCATGTTTTTCAATATTAGTTTTTGTAATGTTGTTTTCTAAATTTACTTAATTTTAAGTAAATATGTTTTAAAATCATAAGATGTGATTTTATTTTATTCAGTGTTACTATCAGCAAACACTAACAGGTACATTGGTGTTAGTATTTTGAAGTATTAACTGTCCATTCATTGCACTTTAAAAAGAATCCGTTGATGCTCTTGTTGGTGAATAGAATATATTTTTTGGAATATTGGAAAGATTATCCTACAATATATGTGACATCAGATAAGGGTTAGCACAAAAGTAATCTAAATGTAATCCAAAAGTAGTCAGATTAGGTTACCAAAAATATGTAATCTAAGAGATTATATTACTGATTAAAAATTTTGTCTTGTAATTTGTAATCAGTAACTGATTACAATTCATTAGTAATCTACCCAACTCTGAGTATATGAATACAAGTACCCTTAAAGTGAACAGTAGGGTAATTTGTTTTCTTCTACTGATCATAGATTGAACAAATTCTACACTTTTCTTTGTTTTGTTGATTCATCTGAATATCAACATTTGTGAGAGTCAGTCAGTATTATGTTGAATATCAAATGTTTTAGTGTTTATTTGTTATTGAGGGATTTAATATTTTTAGATTTATGGAGTAAAATAATAATAATAATAATTGAAAAGTTAAAATTATAGACCCTTGGGGTAGGATTGTACCAAAGAGGGGCATCTTACCTTGCTAAAGGCTTCGAAATTTCAATCCTGATTTTATCCATTTCATTTCAAGATTGGATTTGACTTTGGACAACAGATGCAAATCTATCAGAACTTTCTAAAAAAATTAACATGAACATGTATAATGTGGCTGAATGTACAATCTATACTATCTACATCACATAGAAGTCAGTCAATTATGATTGAACTCAATTCATGTTGTAATTATTATATAATCTCTTGATGTCTAAAAGCAGACAACTTTTGTTTGATAAAAAAAATAGTTTTTTTTTTTTTTTTCTCTTTGGCTCTATAAGCCAAAAAAAATATTTTGCACCTTCTTGATAATAAATATTACCTACATTGTCACTTTGATTACACAATCTAAACACAAAGCACAGTTTATTGATTTCAGCTTTGTTTTTGTTTTTTTGTTTTTTTTATTTATTTATTGAATTTTTTTTTTTAGTAGGTAAGCTTGACCTGTCATTTTTTGTCAACAATTAGTCTTGCAGCTTTAGCTTCAAAACAGTATATTTTTTACTCTGTATCTTTTGTTTTCAAAAACCGAGTGACAAGTCAATATTTTCTTTGGTATGTCACAAATGCTGTTGACAGAGCGCAAGTTGTTTTTAACATGGAACAGAAGAGAACTAACTAAACAATGATTATCTACAGTGGAAAGATATGGTTTGAACATTTAAGTCTGAATAATGGACACAATTTTAACAGGAAGCCAGTGGACACAAAACAAACTTTCTGTCTTAGATGAGATTAAGCCATTTGTACAGTTTGAACAGGACAAAAACAGGACTTGTTAAAGATTCAGTCTTTTTTATGCTTTCTCAATAGAGTATATTTTTGTGATTTGATAAAATGTTTCTATTAGGGGTATGACACGTTGGGGAGAATTTGATGATCTTCGTATTGATGAAGTGGAGGAAGCTGGACCCACAAAACCTGAAAATCCTACTAAAGGTTCCATTTCTTTTACTTTTCAGCTACAATTGGCATAGACAGTATAGAGTGCATTAATGTTGCCCCCATTTTCAGTGGCACTGTATTTTCCCATTCATTTTTTAAAAAGTCTTTGTTAAAGAGTTATAAGCCATGAACCAAGACAATCAGATACGAGATGAATCACAACACTACAAAAGCAAAAAAGTATTTGAAAATTGGACAAAAATACAAAGGTACAAGACTGTGTACTTAACAGCTTTAGTGAGGGAAAGAACTACAATCCCATGAAGCATTGCGAAGCATTGAGATGTGTGTGTGTGAGAGTTTATTGCAAAATATGCTTATATACAAAAACGCCATTCACAGTGCTTCATGGGAGTGGGTGGAGACAACAAGAGTTGCGTGTTGCTTTTTTCAGCTTTCTGATTTGTGGAATTTTCTGTACAGCATCATGGGTAATGTAGTTTTTCCACCTGGAATTATGCTGTTAAACACGATTATTTTAAAAATAAGCTGAAATAATGTGGGCTGACATTGTCAGCAGAATCAAATACTATCGATTAACAACCTCATAGCTCACAGTAGGACTGTCTTTTAAGGTTTATAAGTTACCATTAAAAATCAGTTTCCCTATGGAGAAAATGAATGGAGTTTTTACTTCTGGAAACTGACTGTTGCACTCTATTTAAAGACAGTGGAATTAGCACTATGGCAACATATGCTTTTAAATAGGTTTTCTTACAAGTGATAGAAACTTAAAGGTGCAATAGGTGATTCTCTACAGAAATATGTTTGTTATGCTGGTTGAAAGTCTGCTCATATCCTGATAGCAATCACTATGTTAAGCGGTCTAAATGTATTTTTATAAATTTACATAATTTGTAAAAGGAGTAGGACCATAAAATGTTCGTTCAATCATTGCATTGAGTCTGAACGAAATAATAGCATGTGTTCCCTGTCGGTCAATGTGTGTTTGCATACCACTGCACAGCCTGTTCACGCAGACATCATATGTCATTAGCACGGTTCTTGTACGTTGTACAGTCAGAGCGAGAATGGCAGGCAAACAGCAACAACCTAACTTTCCTTCTGAACCGACAACAAGTGGCACTGGCAAAGGATCACAAAAATAAAGACAGTCTTAGAAAAGGCTATGACCAAGAAACGTCTGGATCAGAAAAGAGCTAAAACCAGAATTAACATCGGTGTTGCTTCTCCACACTGGAGACAATTGTGGGTGTCAAAGTGTCTGAAAGATGATGCCATGGTTGCAGTATTTCTTTTGGGCAGGTAGGTAGGTACATGGTATGATTCGATTTTTATGTGTTTTGATAGTAACACATAATGTAGCTTATGTAGTTTGTGTACCTTTATGAATTAACTCAATGACAGCAACACCCAGCATCTAATCGGGAACTATTTTTATGTTTTTAAAGTTACTCACTGTACTGTAAAGTTTTATCACCATGAATGACACATGATGTAATCCAATAACATTGTCTCTGGTCATCTCGCTTCTGGTCTGTGTGCGTTCATGTGTTTCGGAGGAGGCATGGCTTTAAAAGGCGATTTGCAAGGAGGGTGGGATCGTATGCTTTCAATGCTAGCAGGCTAAAGTTAGCATTTCCCAGATCACCTATTGCACCTTTAAATCTAAGAAAAATACATATAAAAACAGTATAATTACTTAATATTAGTGCTGTCAAATCAATTAATCATGTGCGTGTGTGTGTATACATATGTGTATGTATGTATGTGAATATATATATATATGTATGTATGTATGTATGTGAATATGTATATTATATATATATATACACACATAAATATAAACACAAACTTTTATGTTAGATGCGATTAATCATGATTAATCAATTTGACAGCACTACTTAATATCATTCAGTTTGATTTCTGCATTAAAAAAATTGCACCTTTAATTAACACAATACTACATCTCTGTTTAAGACTACATCGAATATGAGAGCCAGACTTTAAGGCCTTCCCGGACTGTGCCTATCAGTGAAGAAAGTTCCTATCTGGTCCGTACAGTGAGTGATGTCTCGCTGGTGAAAATGAGGGTGAAAAGTAAGAAGATGGTAGAAAGTCAGAAGAACAGAAATAATCGCTTCTCCATCAACGGACACTTCTACAACTACAAGGTCTGTAGCTCATCTACCATGACCAACATAGAAGCCAGATGTAAATCATCAATAATATTGTTAGTATTATTGCTATGGCAGGCAAATTGAAATACAGGTAAACCCAGAGTACAGAAAACACATAATTAATATATAAATAAATCCATAAAAGTCTAAAGGGGAAAATGTTTTGTGAATTTAAATTTGGACTTGTACTGCCATCTATTGATGTAATTCACCATGATCGCCAGTTGTATGTAAATTATGTTGCTTTCAAGTGCTATCTATAAATTTTAAAGGTCTTGTAAAGCATACCAAGCTCTTTAAATGGAAAGATCACCCATCAATGAAAAGTCATACAAAAGCTACAACTTTTTTTCTTCTATGGAATACAAAAGGGAATATTGTGCTAATTGTATTTTCAGTTATTAGTTATTAGTTTTGCAAGCCTTTCTCATAGCATTCTGGTTCATTTTGTTTTTGCAGACATCTATTTTTACACCATCATACGGAGCAACCACAAATGTGCACATTAACAGCAAGATGACAACACAAGAGGTCATTACACAGCTGCTTCTGAAATTTAAAGTAGGTATTATTATTACTACTGGCAATTCAATTCATAAGACCCTTAATGATTATATGTGTCTGATTTTATTTTGTTGTACTTGACTGATAATTTTGACCCTTAATTTTGAGACAAATTCACTGATAACTTTTTTTTTTTTTTTTTAATGCAGGTAGAAAACAGTCCAAATGATTTTGCTCTCTACTGCATTCATCAAAGTGGAGGTAATGTAGAATCACGGATTCAGTTTTATGTGTTTCACCCTCAATTAATTCCAAAACATTCAAAAAAATGAACAAGAAAGCAATTTTTAAACCATAATTTACTGACATTTGAAGGAGTGATTATCCCATCATTTAGTAACATTTGTTCCAAGATTCTCTGTCCTAGAGTTTAGACTTTGCTTATGTTTACAGAGTCTGATTGTTATATCCGTTTGTTCGTAGAGAAACGAAGGTTGAGCAGTTCAGACCTGCCATTGTGGGAACGTGTTCTAGAAGGACCATCAAACAGCATTATGAAAATGTTCCTCATGGATGCAGATGAACAGGAAGTTAGCCTTGATGTAAGGCTAGCTCTCCAGACATTACAAAAATTTGTATTGCCTACTCAAATAAAACTAACGTCCTGTTTCCACTGCTTTAACAGGTCGCTCAATACCTCAATTTAGAGATGCCCATTTTGAGAGTAATTCTGCAGAAGCTGGAAGAGCAACAGCATCAAGAAGAACAAAGAATAATCGCAAAGTAGGTCTACAGTTCTTTAAGAAAAACAAAATGTGTTTTTTGCAATGACGTTCCTACTTATCAACAATGGTGTTACCTGATAGGCTTACACGTGTTTTTATCATACAGGTATGAAAAGGAACGGAGTCTGTTGTTGCAATGCTTGAAAAAAAAGATGCCGGTCAAAACCGAGACAACTGTATAAATGAAGTCTTGGCAATGGGAAACTGTTTTCCACATGAAGTCAACCACAGAGTACAAAGAGAAATGGAAAAGATGGAAACTGGAGTCTTCAGGACAATCAGGATTGTGAGATGTTCAAGAGTGCATATAGCCATTTCAAACATGGCTTTACTGTTAAGTTTGTGGTTGTAATGTAAATATAATGTAAAATAGTTTTGACAAATGTAATAACAATATTTATCATGCGAGAAACCAAATAAAATGCTGGTATTTGATTTGCAGTTTATTTGTGAATTAACTATAGCTATATTGCTATATATAGGCTACTGTGGTTTGCTCTCAAGATTGTATTCTTAGAAATGTTTGAAAAATGACTTCTTAAGTTCCAAATAGCTTACTGTAGAATTCTGGAAAACATCTGTCAACAGCAGATTCTAAACATAACTTCAAAACACTTCTTCTTGGCAACATATGTCATTACATAATTTGTTTTTGAATAGTTTAAATATAAATACTGATCTCACTTTACAATTATCACCTTTTATAAAAAAAGCAAAAGTATTTTAGGTACTTAACAAAATATAAAATTCCTTTCAAAGGGAGTTTTTTTTTTTTTCTTCTTCTATCAATGTTAGGCATTTTTACAAAAGTTCTTCATTCTACATAACCTATATATCAGAAAAAATGTTTATATCAAGAAAAAGAATGTGTGGTCAACTATTCAAAAGTGCAAAACTGTGGCAACTTGGTGTCCATGTGAAATTCAAGAGGATCTTCTGCAGGACATCTTCTGCACCTCATGGTCATCATTCATTGGGTTAAGGGTTACTTCAAACTTACATGCCAGTTGCTAAAAAAAAAAAAAAAAAAAAAAGTAAAAAATATGAAAAGTACAGTACCGGTAAACTTTTGTTACACTGGCAACAATCAAATAGAAATAAAGTATATGAAAAAAAAAGAAATTACCTTTTTTGCCATGCCACAAGCCTCAATATCTGCATCTTCTGATTTGCGGCATTTTGTCTTTCCAATAGTGGCCTCTATTTTGTAGTTTATCATATTTGTCACCTGCATAGAAAGGTTCACTGTTATTCAATGTGGATTAATACACATTTAAACATGAACAGTGTGAAAATATGAAATCTGTACCTGAGTGCGAGCCGATGTGATATTGATAAGTTTGAAGTATTTCTTTGCTTTGGACTTCGTGTTGAATGACTCTACAGCTTCTTTAGCAGCTTTTTGAACATCTTTTCTCTCTGGGTTGGCGTCGGTCCAGCCACCGAGCAGCTCCACATTTCCTATAAGACATGGAGAGGGAATATTAATGGCAACACTTGGCTTTGAATAAATTTATCTGCAATGTTTCAGTTCATGAAAAACATCCGCTGTACTTCAAATGATATACATTTCACCAACAAAGAAGAACGAGAATGAAGATTTTTTTTTTTTTTTTTTTTTACAGTGATAGAATGTTAAACCAGAGTATTCTGTGAAGTACCATGTTCGAAATTTCGAGCCTTTCTATCTTACAATTTAGATTTTATTTTTTTCCTCATAATTTTGCGATGAAATCTCTCAATAACAATACACAGTAGCCTAATATAAAACAAGTAGCCAGCCTATATCCTATTTGCTATCACGGTTCAAAGTGTGCTATTTAAAATATTCACATTTAATGCACACGAAAAACAGAAAACACGTTCAACATCTGACATTTTGTAAATAATCCAATATAATAAGAACAATAAGAGCTTACTTGCTACAACTATTGTTTCCTCCAAAGGCTGGTCAGCACTGCTGAAATGAAACACAGAGAGAAAAGACACAAGGAGAAGAAAGCAGACATCCATGACTTCGGCTGCGTGATCTCTGAGAGAATGATCCAGTGAATGTGGAGAGGCTTTTAGAAATCTGCCATGTAGTCATGGAATGCCTGACGCGTTGTGATGCCGCACTCGCCCTTCCCGCCAGTCAGGGTGGAGCTCGTGTGACGCCCACTGATGTAATAAGGGTGAATCCACTCAGACAGTAGCTAAGTCAAGGGAAAGCATTATGTGTACGTTTAAGTGTGTGTGTATAAAGGAAATAAAGGGTAATCTACTTATGCCGTAAGCTGCCGATCTGCTGTAAGTAGCCTACGTAGACAGCTTTTCGGCATGTGATTTAACTTCCTGTTACTTACAGGTGAAGCTTACAAAGAGTTTAACTACACTTTAACTACACTTGAGACAAATGTCACTTTTTTTTTTTTTTTTTTTTTTTTTTTTTTGTGGCATAGATAGATTTATTGATTTATTTATTTTTTTTTTAATATTTAACATTATATTTTTTAATTATTATTATTATTGTTATTATTATTTTCTCTGAGATTCAATAATTTGTATATGTATATGTAGGGCCTATATATTTTGCATTTGTACTATCAATTGTATGTCATTCATTTTCAGTGTTTTACTTTGAATGACTACAATAAAAATAAATAAATAATAAAAAAAAGTAAACAATCCAATTCATCCATGACCTGTTAGGTGAATGTCCTGATAAATCACAGCAAATAAGAACATTTCTTAACGACACCTTCATAATGAATTCTCTCATAATTGCATTTTCTTTTGTATTACATGTCTCTCTCTCTCTCTCTCTCTCTCTCTATATATATATATATATATATAAAAGATTGTTGATTATGGGTGACATAGTTATTCCATTATGGTTGGACATTATGGGTGCAAACACTCTAATTTTGCAATGTTTGAACAATTTAAGTTTGGTTGATGTTGAGTAGTTGAGTTAAAAGTTAAAAGTTAAATTTAAGTTGAGATTTCTGTGGCAAAGTGCCAAAAACATTTCATTTAAGTAATAGGTCTTTAATCAAAATTAGTATTTTGCATACAACAATACAACAATCATATAGAAACATTTTATATCAGTAGGCTATTACATATGCTGTAGATTAAAATGTAAACTAAACTAAAATTTTTTGAATGAAACGGTTGTGTTTTGCACATATGGTGTCTAATATGGTACCTTCTAACATTTTCTTCAAAGAAAAAAAAATGAATTCTAAATCCCAAAAACATGTTTTGCTGGACCCAGGAGGATAATCAGTCATTTGTTCTGAACAGTGACGTCCAAATACCTCTCACCAAGGCCACATTTAAAAACAAAACAATCTAGAACGTGCTACAAAAATCACATCCTCACCGCACAAAAGACAAAACAACCAGTCCATAAAGGCCATGATTAGAGAGCACAACAGATGAGATTTATAAAAATAAATAAATAAAAAAATAAAAATTTTCACCAGTGCTTCATAAAATACTATACTAATGCACATTTCTGTGGCAGTGTGATAGTTATCTCATCAGGCCTCTCAGCTGTCTCATCTGGCCTTAGGTCATGTCTGTATGTTACTGCATTTTGGACCAGTGATGACACCCTAGCCTGTGTAATTACCGCCTATGTGTGATTTACTATGGTATTATATTCATTGCGTATATACCCACAACTGTTTGTGTAGCCTGATTTGTATACAATGATTTACAGCCATTGGAAACAATTGGTTACACAATATCAGGCCTAATTATTTACTTTGTCACGGAAATATCAGGGTGTAAATGGGAAACTCACACTCTAAGATCACTGACATCAAGTACGAGATGATTAAAGGACTATGATAACCTCAGTTAACCCTGTCATATTGGTCTACAGTCACAGTGATAAGATAAGCCCAGTAGAGCTCGACGCAGTTAAAAAGCTCTTCTGTTCTACAAGCTTCCTTAAGGACTTGAACTGATGATGAACTCTTAAAACCCCTCTGACATATGCTGACTGATTTGCATGTATATTTAGGTTAATGATAAACCGAAAGCTTTAAAAAAATTACACAATCAAATATTGTAACTTAATGTATGAACAATAGGTGACTATATTTATAGTGTAGCATTAGGCTTCTTGTGTTTATAACAGGTCTTTCTGATCATATCCAAAATGTTGTGTAATGAACATTTAGTCAAGTCAAGTCATTTATATAGCGCTCTTTACAATGCAGATTGCATCAAAGCAGCTTTACAGTGATAGAGGGAGCATAATTTTGGATGTATGCAGCTCTAAAAGAAAATGGTGTCATTGTCCAGCTTAACGTGCCCCTATTATGGATTTTTGAAAATTACCTTTCATGTAGTGTGTAACAGGATGTTTTCATCTACTTAAAGTTTTATTTCTGAAAGTGCACCGTATATAAAGTTATTGTCTCTCAAAAGTAAGAGTCAAATCTGAGTCAATTAAATGAGTCGTTTGTAAAACGAATCCCAAACTGTTTCGCTGTGACGTTCGTCAGTTCTCCTCTGGCCAACAACGAACAGTGCATGATTATGATTCAGGCAGCATTACGGGTCATAAGTCAGATTGGGATCGGAACAGTCAAAATATTTAATCCAGTTCCATTCATCACGCCAGTACAGAAAAAGTTTTGTTTGGGATCTGTGCCACTGGCTGTCGTGTCGATGGCCTTCACAGGGGATGGTCTAGTTGACACAATCTAGCTGACATTTCAGGGATGTGTCATGCTCATGTTTAGGCACAGGTCCTCCTTCTGATCTGGATACGGCCCAGATCTGGCTGACTACGGTAAACCTCTGGATAAACAGAGAGACTAATATTAGCGTAGATGCCATTCTTCTTCTGATGTAACAAGTACATTGGGTGTGAAGTGTTCCTGGTTCCGGCTGACCTAGTTTATGCAGCCTAACAATCCTTTAATGAATGTGAAAATATAAATTGATAATATATTGTGTATGCCAGGTAAAAAAAAAAAATGTTTTTAGTCTGATTTAAATTGACAGAGTGTGTCTGCTTCTTGAACAATGCTAGGAAGACTGTTCCAAAGTTTAGGAGCTAAATATGAAAAGGATATAATGCCTGTGGTTGATTTTGTTATTCTAGGTATTATCAACTGGCCAGAATTTTGATATCGCAATAGACGTGAAGGACTATAATGTGTTAAGAGCTCCCTCAAGTACCGGTGGGCTAAACCATTTAGTGCTTTGTAAGTAATTAGCAAGATTTTAAAATCTATATGATGTTTAATAGGGAGCCAATGCAGTGTTGACAGAACTGGGCTAATATGGTCATACTTCCTGGTTCTAGTAAGAACTCTAGCTGCTGTGTTTTGGACTAGCTGTAGTTTGTTTATTAAGCTTGCTGCATGGGCAACAGCCCAGTAGAGCATTACAGTAATCCAGCCTTGAGGTCATGTATTTTGTTGTAGTCTGAGAGGATGTATTTATCGATTTAGACCAGTCAATACATTTTACAGTTTATATGTTGCAATAATCAAGACTGAGACAGAAAGCCCTTATCTATAATATCATTTGAATTCAATGTGAAATGCTGAAAAAAATTCCCATTTTTATTAACAAACATATTTCTCCAGCAGATGGCACCATTTTTGTTTTCATTTTTCATGCGTTAGTAAGGACATTTCTGTTCATAAAGTTGCATTTATTTTTCCATAATAAAAGTAAATGCAAATACATATTAAAAAAAATAAATAAATAAATAAAATAAATAAAAGTATAATTTTCATAATAGCAGACATAATAGGCATTTCTGGGTATAACAACAATACAGTAACATAACTCTAAAGATGCTCTCCTTCCACTGACAATATATAGGCTAAATCCAGCTAAATCAAGTGATGCTTAAGATGGTCTAAACGTGGATCAAAAACTGTTGGTCCACCACAAATACCTGATAAGCAGAACTTGCTCTTTTCTTGTGTCGCTAGAAGGCAAAAAAGGTGGTGACGATTCCCACAATTTCAACCAAGAAGGGCCGAAGCTGCACCGGGGATCTGGATACTGACGGCCCTGCTTGTGGTATATGGCCAACCAACATTACGTATTATTATTAGGCCTACTAATTCTTTTTTCAACAGAGCCAGAATGGAGAAAAAAACCTTGGGAGAAACCAGTCGGGGGGCCAGTTCTCCTCTGGCCAACAAACATATAGTTCTCCTCTAGTTTGATTATAATTCAGGCTGCATCACAATTCAGAATTCATATCTGGATCAGTAGCATTCAAATATTCATACAGTTTCTTTTGATTGAAGGTCAGAGTCATCGAATTCATTACTTACCACTTGAACCTCAAATATCTCCAGTGTGACGGTTGAACCTTCACCAGGCCTGGTGGGCAATAGGTGCGTTCACACCAAGAACGATAACTAGTAGATAGCTATTTATAAAGATAACTATAACAATAACTATATTTGTGTCCACACCGGTGGACAATATCATTCTGTTTATGGTAAGCATGCGCTGCAGGTTTGTCATTGCCACTTTAAATGCTCAAGCTCTTTAAAGCAGGATTGATTCTGACTGGCTGTCAATTTTTTATCTTTCATCAACTTGAAAAAAAACGATCTTAAAGTGATTCCCACACAACCTCTGTGCCATTATCGTTACTTAGGTGAACTCTTGCTATTCTTTTATATTCAAAATGATATCTAGACCTATATCTTTATCGCTATCATTATAGCTGAATGGTCCTTCATTCTTAACACACTTCCAATTCATTGTGACATATCATTCGGGGCCCAAAAATCTCAAGGCCAATGTATTTTCTCGGCTCCATTCTCCTGACGCCACAACTGCCACTCCTAAATCAATTCTTCATCACTCATTGCCCATCCAGTGACCCCTAATTGAATAAAAACTGCTGAAGCCAAAACCACAGAAGTGTTCAGAGAGAAAGACATATGTGTCCACATCACGTCACTCACCTCTGGTATCCCTTCACCCCTCCATGGCCACCGGTCGTGCTCATTTCCATCAGACCCACTTGCTTATGGAGTTAGAATTGTTCAATTATTCCAAATAAATAGATTATGATCCACAAATAAATGTAAAGAGATTCACAAATAAATAGAATGAGATCCACAAATATATGAAAAAAAAAAAAAAAATTAAATTTACAACTGTGCCTGGCATTAATTTATGGATTGCTTCTTGTGCATTTGTAGATCACATATTGATTCAAATTGTTCATCTGCGTGTGTTGCCTTCCTAACAGCAATACCTTGTGACAAGCCATCTTTGGTCCAGAGGTTATCATTAATGTTTTCCAGAATTGGAAATTCTAGTATTACAAACAAGAGCATCATGATTGAGCTGCAAATGTTGCTCGGAACATAATAACCTGTGCCAAATCCTCTTCAGTGGTCACTATTTGCTGCAGGACAAACCAACACAATTCCTCACAGGGCATAATATATTGGTCAGCCTTAGCCCTGTCCTGGCAGTGCAGAAGCTGGGTGATCTCATCTCAAGAACCCTGGGCTCTTGATTTGCAAGAATTTGCAGAGCGACCTCCAGTGGAATGGTTTTGGAATAACTGTCCTATAAAAAAGTTGTTGTAATAGATAAATGGAGATTTAATGATAATGGATAATGGAGGATTTAAAGGATTAGTTCACTTCAGAATTAAAATTTCCTGATAATTTACTCACCACCATGTCATCCAAGATGTTTATATTTTTCTTCAGTTGAAAAGAAATTATGGTTTTTGAGGAAAACATTCCAGAATTTTTCTCCATAGTGGACTTCACTGGGGTTCAATGGGTTGAAGGTCCAAATTGCAGTTTCAATGCAGCTTAAAAGGGCTCTACACGATCCCAGCTGAGGAATAAGGGTCTTATCTAGTAAAACGATTGGTCATTTTCTAAAATAATAAAAATGTATACACTTTTTAACCAAAAATTTTTGAAGCTGCATTTAAACTGCAATTTGGACCTTCAACCCCTTGGTAGCTGTCAAAGTCCACTAGAAAAGTCCTGGAATGTTTTTCTCAAAAACCATAATTTCTTTTCGACTGAAGAAAGAAAGATATAGACATCTTGGATGACATGGGGGTAATTAAATTAGCAGGAAATTAATTCTGTAGTGAACTAATCTTTCAAACCAGGCCTGGACAAACTATTGATGGTGACAGTTTGTCACTTAAAAAAAAAAAGAATATATGTGAATATATGTGATTAATATGAGATTATTTAAATTTAAAACAGTAACTGAGAGGAAAAACAGTATAAGCACTGCCTATTTAAAACAATGACATGTTCTCTGTCCTTATCGGAGGCAACTTTCACCACCACCTGTTTAAAAAAAAAAAAAAAAAAAAAAAAAGTGTAAAAATGATTTGCTATTAAGCTATTTGTAGAGTTCTATTTGTGTAGAGTTTATATAATTTTCATTTAATCCTGAACAGACATGCACAGTTTCATAAATTCATGCAGAGCATGCCTGACAGTTTAATCCAGAGATGTGCTCTAAGTAGTGAACATAAGATACACTAACCCCCGATTTCACAGCTAAAGCCTAGTCCCAGACTAAAATGCATGTTTGTAAAATATATTTTTCTTCACAAAAAAAGTACATACTTTGAGGGCATACAATAAGTAGTCGAATTGGGACGCAGCATGTTTAGATCCTCGTGTTGGTCTCATTCCAGACTCACGGTTTAATTCAAAGGAACCGATTCAGTGATTCGCGATAACGAATCAAACATCACCAAAGAACAAACAGTCCATCATACCGATGAGCTGAATGAAATGAGGTGAGGAAACGGCATGTGTAAATATACATTATGTCGGGTGTCTTTGTGAAATCCGCAGCTATGTGAGAACGGCGCCTGTTTAGGTTTTTATGTGATTTGTTATGATGGCTAATAAATGTAATCATTTGCCTTGAGCAGTGGATTAGCTGATCAGCTAGTTAGCAGCAAAGCTAATGCTAATTTTAAAAAAAAATAAATATCGCTCGGCAAATATATCCTATTGCAATACTTTTTTTTTCATTTAAATGTAAAATCACATATATATATATATATATATATGTGTGTGTATATATAATATAAATATATATATATATATATATATATACACACACACACACATAAGCATTACATGCCATATATACATATTTATGTGTGTATATATAAATCTGCTCTTAATATTCTCTTACAAATGTTTGATCTGTTCATGCCTTTTTGATGATGTTGTCATGATTCACATGTTTGTACTGTTACTCTCATCTGCTGTTCTCTGAGTCAAGTCAGAGCATCATGACATTTAAACAATATCACATTTGCAAGAGTGCATGCTTTTAATTATGTATACTCATGTCTTCCAGCAGATCAGGTTTCTGACCCCTCCATGGAAGAGGCCAGCAATGAGGGGCTTTTACTCAAAGCTGGATTCCTCATCTTTGGGCATGGCTGTGCCTCTGAA
The DNA here is from genome assembly GCA_037950675.1 of Hypophthalmichthys molitrix. Taxonomy (NCBI): domain Eukaryota; kingdom Metazoa; phylum Chordata; class Actinopteri; order Cypriniformes; family Xenocyprididae; genus Hypophthalmichthys; species Hypophthalmichthys molitrix. The sequence goes on from CM075501.1 coordinate 26,563,630, forward strand.
CCTGGCTGTGGAGACTGAGAAAGCTCAGGCCCTGCTCCAGACCTTCAGCACTGCCTCTCTGTTAGCCAGCGCAGGCCTGGGCACTTTCTGCTTCTTCGTTGATCACTTTCTGACACTCCCCTTCATCCAAGATCATCTGTGGTTCAGGGCTGTCCTTGATAACTCCGTCCACGGCATTATTGGACTCTGGTCCTGGGCCATTGTGATTGGGTTGAGGAAGAAAAGTGACTTCTATGAAGTCGTCTTGGCTGGATTTCTGGCCTCTGTCATTGACCTGGACCACTTTTACTTGGCTGGATCATTGTCGCTTAAGGTGAGTGTCTTTTATTAGCATCTGAAAACTGCTGATGACCAAGAGAAAGCTGGTCGGTTTCAAAGTGACTTCTGTGTGAGCTGTGCTTTACTACATTATTGACAGTGGGCTTTTTTGCTTTGCATCTATAGGATGTAAACAAAAAAAATGATTGATAATGATGGAAAAAAAAATTCAGGTTCAAATCTTACTTTCAGAAAATGCCAAGAAAGATTAAAAAATGATACATTGGTGAATAGATTTACAGCAGCATCTAAATATAGGCCTAATCAATAGGTTGACTACTCATTCACTGAGAGGTGACCGATACTCCTCAAACCTCACATATAACAGACAGGTTTATCTAAAATAGGAGAGTAATATTAATGGCAGGCATTTGTTTCTTTCTTTGTGCAGTTGATGTTTGAATTTTAATGTACAGTACCGGTCAAAAGTTTGGAATCGGTAAGATTTTTTAAATGTTTTTAAAAGAAGTTTTGTCTGCTCACCAAGGCTGCATTTATTTAATTAAAAATACAGTAAAAACAGTAATATTGTGAAATATTATTACAATTTAAAATAACAGTTTTCTGTTTGAATATATTTTATGAAGTAATTTATTCCAGTGATCAAAGCTGAATTTTCAGCATCATTACTCCAGTCTTCAGTGTCACATGATCCTTCAGAAATCATTCTAATATGATGATTTGATGCTCAAGAAACATTTGTTGTGTACAATTGTACAAAATATTTGTGTACAATATTCTTTGATGAATGGAAAGTTCAAAAGAACAGCATTTATTTGAAATATAATCTTTTGTAACATTATAAATGTTTTTACTGTCACCTTTGATCGATTTAATGCATCCTTGTTGAATAAAAGTATTAATTTCTTTTCAAAAAAATAAAAATAAAAATTCTTACTGACCCCAAACTTTTGAACGGTAGTGTATAATGTTACAAAAGCTTTGAATTTCAGATAAATGCTGTTCTTTTGAACTTTCTATTCATTAAAGAATCCTGAAAAAAAATATATCTTTTTTCGTCCACTCTTGACCCAGTAATATTAGCACTTACTACTTATTTATATATTACTTTTATTTTTTCGATTTCTATTCTTTCTCCATCTATTTGTGTGTATGTGTGTGTGTATATATATATATATATATGTGTGTGTGTGTGTGTGTGTATATAGAGTATATATATATATATATATATATATATATATATATATATATATATATATATATATAGTAAAGTGCTTGTAGCAAGGTTTTATATATATATATATATATATATATATATAAAAAAAAACTTGCTACGAGCACTTTACTGATGAAACTGTGACTTGACATGGCACTTACATACTGTTGTACTCATGTTGATTTGATTGCTTCTACTATTCTCATTTGTAAGTCGCTTTGGAGAAGTGTCTGTTAAATGACTAAATGTAAATGTAAATCAGCATATTAGAATGATTTAGAATGGGGGGGAAGTATACAGAGTTTTAGTGTCAGTACTATATAAACTACTATATATAATGTTGAATATAATGTATAATAACACAAATAGGGAATATTTGTGGGTCCTGAATCCTGATAATGCCAAATGTCTTATGTTACCAGTAAAAAGTGGCCTACATTATTTTAAATATATCTAGTCAGTGACAGAGTGCAAACATATTCATCTAAAATAAATCTGTGTTTCAGCGTTAGAATCATGAATATTTTTTATTCTGGTATCACCATTGTCCTGTTCACTGGGTTACCAGCACCAAGTCCAAGCTATTAATTTCCACCCCCAGTGTAATCCCAAATTTAGCATTTTAATCAACAGTAAATTTTTTGTTATCCTTTTACCATATGTCTCAGAGTATCGCAATAATATTGTATCGTGAGTTCAGATTCGTGATATGTATCGAATCGTGACATGAGGGTATCGTTACACCCCTACTATATACGCACTTAAATTACAAATATGCTTTGATACTAGGGGCTGAAGGTGGTCAGTGCAGGTGTAATTTAGTCTGGCTTTTATGCAGCATTGCGTCTTTACACTGAATTTTGAGCAGGCACAGAGCAGCCTTAACTCAGTGGTGCCTTTTAGGCCATTTTTGACTCAAATATCCCCTGTTGTCCAACACAATATTTGATTTTTTTTTTTGATTTTTTTTTTTAGTATTTTAATTAAGATTTTTTGAATATATTTCAATCAATTTATATATATATTTCAATATATTACAGTTTAATCACTTTTGCTCATGGGATAAACTAATCATGGTTGACCGCAAATCTACCATGTTTCTACAGTGACATCAGTTACTGACAATTTTTGCTACATTCTCACTTCAAGTCCTGCAACTTAAACAAAAACATCCACCTTTATCCTGATCCTAAGTTTGTGTTCTCCCTTTCAACCAGGCTGCTGTGACTCTGCCACACAGGCCTCCGTTGCACTGCTCCAGCCTGATCCCAGTGCTGTGCTTCTCTTTGCGCCTCCTCATGTGGGCCTGTCGGCTCAAGGACTCCTGGTGCTCCCTGCCCTGGATGCTGTTCATCTCACTGACGTCGCACCACATCCGCGACGGCGTTCGCCACGGTCTCTGGGTGTGTCCGTTTGGCAACACAGCGCCCATCTCCTATTGGCTGTACGTCACCATCACAGCCACCCTCCCTCATCTGTGCTCTGTGCTCATGTATCTGACCGGCACTAGAGACATGATCTCAACCAAACACGGAGTCGCCATAGACGTCTGATACACTGTCTTAATTGTGGTTGTTTGTTTATCTTTTTTTTTTTTTTTTTTCCAGCAAAAACATGGCACTGGAAATATTTCCATTAGCTCTTCTCTGCAACGTTGCCATACAAACATTATTTGTCCTTTTTTTCCTTCAGAGCTCTCCAGTCTGTTTGATACTAACTACTGTAGTCGTTCAGGTATCAGTGTGAAATCAGGTTGTATTGACTGTGAAGACTGTGAATATTTTAATATGTATGGTGTAGATTTGGGTTGGGCGATGATAAAATCTATTTTGCAGCATTTTTAGTACACTATTTCATATAAAAATCTATTTCAGAGCAAATACAGAAGTAAAATTTATGATTTTTGCAGGTTTTTGACTACTTAATATATATTAAGTAGTATATTACAGTTAATTCCTGTTTGAAATTTTTTATATGAAAAATGCTCAAAAGGCTTCAAAATACAGACCATTTTGAAAGTATAATTTCTATGTTTGCTCTGCATTTGTTCTGATCTGGATCCAGATTCTCATAGTTATGAAGTAGATAATATTTAATGGTTGTTAGTGTTTAATAATTTATTAATTTACAATACAAGTGTAACAATAAGAGTAATACAACATTTACCTACATATATTAAGACGCTACACAAAGGCTTCAGTGAGCAGTTTGAGTGATGATGCAAACCAAATTTCTAATTTATAGTTTTAAATCAATTCACTTAAGTTACATTAGCAAAATTTTGGTGAAATAGCCAAAAAAAAAAAAAAAAAAAGGCCCATTAAAGTCTCTTTCAAAACAAGCAGCTTTCTGTAGGACAGTACAACATGTCAGTGTAACCAACTTGGGAAATTTATCAGCGTCGCGTGCAATTTCCGTTCGCTTGGATTCTTATTAAAATGATTTGACCATAAAAGTTTGTGGAACACAGAATGTTGCTGTACATTAACGCCCTTGTTGCTAAGATTAAAAGTTGTAATATTAATATTAAATGCTAATAAGAAAACTGAAGGATTGTGAAGTGAAATTGAATTGCTAAATAAAAAGTGCTACATTTAAAACTAGTATGATTAATTTATATTTCCAGTAAAATCGTTGTGAATGTTCGATATTGTCGCCCAGCCCTTGTGTAGATGGTCTGAAAGCACCATTATAAACCTTAGTTGAAGGCTTCAGCATTGTGTTGTCATATTTAGCTTAGCGGTGTAGACTTTTCAGTGTAGTCTATTCAAATAATGCCATTTTATTGCATTGATTTTCCGAAGGAACCACAGACACAAGGCTGGATTCATACCGCGACTCATGATGTGTCATGGGTCTAGGAATAGGCATTGAGAATGGATGTGTGTTGATGGTCTTTGTGCTTGTGCGAGGTGATTCTGTGTTGTGTAATTGCACTTGAAGGCATACTTGAAGGATGTGATTCTCTCTGTAGTGTCAGAAAAACACTAGTAGACCTAGTTTAACATGGAAAAGTCCTTAAGGAATCGAATAAAAAGAACGGAAATACTGTTGTTACAGTATTGTTGTTACAGAATAGCCTATTATTGCTGCCTTTTTAGCCACAGGCTTTGAAATAACTGTAAATACTTGTCGACTTGCATTTTATTTCTGAACCACTTAGAACTTTTAAATGAATAAATAGGAACTGTCTTTGTATGCAAACTGCAAATCTTCTTCTTGGCAATTAATCAAGCACCCCCAGTTCATTTTGTTTTTATTCAGTTGTGTGCAAGCATAGTCCATTTAATACTTTGAAATAGATGTGAAGTGCAAACCATGTTTCTGAAAGTTACAGATTAAGTACTCACCTTGGCTTTTTTTCCAGGTTGAATTATGAATCAGATATTGTTCAGTATTTGCTTTTACAGTACAATGCATAGTTGCAGTTGGCATTGTGTATGTATACAACCTGACAAATGTGTATACATATACAATGCTTTACACATATATATATATATATATACACACACACTACCAGTCAAAAGTTTGGAATCGGTAAGATTTTTAATGTTTTTAAAAGTTTCGTCTGCACACCAAGGCTGCATTTATTTAATTAAAAATACAGTGAAAACAGTAATATTGTGAAATATTATTACAATTTAAAATAACTGTTTTCTGTATATATTTTATGAATATATTTTACTGAATATATTTTATAAAGTAATTTATTCCTGTGATCAAAGCTGAATTTTCAGCATCATTACTCCAGTCTTCAGTGTCACATGATCCTTCAGAAATCATTCTAATATGATGATCTGCTGCTCAAGAAACATTTATGATTATTATCAATGTTGAAAACAGTTGTGTACTTTTTTTTTTTTTTTTTTTTTTTTTTTTCAGGATTCCTTGATGAATAGAAAGTTCAAAAGAACAGCATTTCTCTGAAATAAAAAGCTTTTGTAACATTATACACTACCGTTCAAAAGTTTGGGGTCAGTAAGAATTTTTATTTTTATTTTTTTGAAAAGAAATTAAAGAAATTAATACTTTTATTCAACAAGGATGAATTAAATCGATCAAAAGTGACAGTAAAGACATTTATAATGTTACAAAAGATTATATTTCAAATAAATGCTGTTCTTTTGAACTTTCTATTCATCAAAGAATCCTGAAAAAAAAAAAATATTGTACACAATAAATGTTTCTTGAGCAGCAGATCAGCATATTAGAATGATTTCTGAAGGATCATGTTACATTGAAAACTGGAGTAATGATGCTGAAAATTCAGCTTTGATCACAGAAATAAATTACTTTATAAAATATATTCAAACAGAAAACAGTTATTTTAAATTGTAATAATATTTCACAATATTACTGTTTTTACTATATTTTTAATTAAATAAATGCAGTCTTGGTGAGCAGACGAAACTTCTTTTAAAAACATTAAAAGTCTTACCAATTCCAAACTTTTGACTGGTAGTGTGTGTGTGTGTGTGTATATATATATAATATATATATATATATAAACCTTGTTCTTAATATTTTTAACATCGTACTGGGATTATGTTGTGCCCAAAAATGCTAATCAATAATTTTATCTTCATTGTCACATTTTGTGTACATTCACTGCACCCAATTTCAAACATTTTATTTGCTAAAAAAATGCATAAATGGACACAGTTTGTATTTGTCTGTAAAACTAATTTTCTTCATTATACATAAATATTTTAAGATTCTGAAAATGTGTGTCCAAAATTTTGACTGGTGGCGTATATAAAATGGCTGCATTTTTTTTTTTTTTTTTTTTTGTCAAATGCTGAGGTGAGCAGGAAACTCATATATTATCATTGTCAAAACAGCTTTGAGTTACGTCAGTGGCAACTTGTGTACTGAAATGCTTATTTTCATAGTATTGCACATTTATTCATTATGGTATTAAGGGAAACAATGTTTAAATTATATTTTTGTTTTGACTGCTTAAATCAGTTTAAGGCCTTTTCAGACCTGCAGAGGGAGCTGTAGACCAACTCCAGACAATATATTTTGATCCTTAATATTTAAAAAAAATTCTGTTTTTTTGTTAACTGTGTTTGGTGTAAATATTTATTTCATTTATATGCTGTTTTGTTTTTGTTTGTTTTTTTTTTGTTTTTTTTTTTGCACATAATTGAGATTTGTCAATAATGTTGTGTTGATGCATTGTCAAGAAATGACTGAAAGCATTATTTCTGAAAATTGTCACCAATCACACTAAAGGTGTATATGCACCCTTCTGTTATAATTGGTTTCTGTCTTTATTTGTTGCTTCTGAAGTCTTTTGTTTTGAACAGCCATAATGAACCTTCATTTGATATGCTTGACAATTCTTCTCAGGCATTCATTTAAAAAAGTCAAAAGTCACAGTTAAGTCATGGTAATAACAGGGTAAGATTGGAAAAGATTCCACACTTAAAAACGGTGTGTGTTTACTGGTAAATTGTAACATTTCAAGATGAGTTCAGCATGCACAGGATGGTGATGCATCGTCCAATATGTTATTAAAGGGATAGTTTATCCAGAGAGCAAAGTTCTGTCTTTATTTACTCACCCATGTTCTTACACACCTGTATTTTCTTCTGTGATGCATAAAGATATGTTCAGTGTTAAACATTCTTCAAAATCTTGTGTGGATGTGTGTGACATGTAACAACATGAGGGTGGGTTAATGATGACAGAAGTTTAATTTGTGGGTGAACTATCCCTTTTAGGAATGTCATGGCAATAAACTATGAATTTGTGTAGAATTATTCCACTTAATCGACCTATAAGTTATGAATAACGATATTTTTATAAAAATGTTTATATAATAAATGTTATTCAGGGACTTGTGACAGCATCTAAATATGTCCACAAATACCACCTATCATGCTTTTTCGGATATTACCTTTCATGTAGTGAGTTATTGTCTCCCAAAAGAAAGAATTGATTCTGAATTGTCTGAAACGAGTCAATAACTTCCAGCTCAAACCTGCATAGGTTTGTAATACATTTGCATAATGCCTCTTCATTGGCTGCCTGCGAACAACTTTTTTCTGGGACCCACCCTCAGTCACTGTAGTTGTAGCAGAGACTAGAAGAGTTTGGTTTGTGTTGTCGACATGTCGAGAAGATGTTTTCTGTGCTGTGAATGCAAATCCACTTTGATGCACTTTCAAAGAGACAAGACCAAAGACTCCAAAGATTGGCACTCTAATTGATACAGTAAACTATTAGGCCGTCTGACCAATGAGAGCAGAGTAGACTGTCAGAAAGGTGGGGTTTAGAGAGACTGGATCCTTGATGGAACTGTGAACACTCAGAAAAGAGATGATGCTGCAATATAACATTTTTTTTATTTTTTAACCTTGCTTGTAAACCTATTGTAGAAGACCTCCAAAACAAAAATGGCAACTTTAAAATAGCATATTAAGGGCACTTTAACATAAATCTGTCACAAATGTAATGTAATGTTTAAAGCTGCAGTCTGTAACTTTTTAAACTTTCAATCAATTTTTGAGCAAGTGCATAACCAGCCAGTGTTCAAAACTATCTCCTTACCTTTGCCCGATTCACAGCGGTAAGCTTGTAATAATGTTTTATAATAAAATTGGTACTGGTGGGTTTCCGCTGGAAATTTGAGCATGCAGTCTTTGCGTCATTACGTCACGTCTGTAAATAGAAAGGAAGGAGTCCCAGCTAGTAGGCTATGCATATAGGATGCTGCTAGTAGTGGATCATTTATAGCCTTTTCTCACAGCAGCTGAAATAATTTAACTTATCATTCTGATGGTGGATTGTAATCCAGAAAGGTCCAAATGACAATCATCAGTGACAACTGGAGATTAACCTGTAATCAAAAGCATAAGACTTCGAACAGAGGAGTGGCTACAGAAATTGAAATCTACAGGTAACACTAACACACACTAAATACATTGTCACGCGATGGTAATGTTGTTAACATTAACAATTTGAGATCAAAGTATAACAGTAATAACAATTTGCACCGTTTGACATGATCCGAGCTAAGCGATCGTTAGATTTAATCACCATAGACTCTTTTCACGGACACAGACGCATTTTAACGGATATCAATATCGTAATTTTTTTTAAAACATATGTACATTTATAACACTATACTTAGTATTATATTACCTTTGCATCAAATTACAAAAAACTAGTTAATGCTGCAGTGAAGCTATGGGAGTGACAGTAAAAATGACATCGTTCTCTCTTCTGACTGCTGTTATCGATTGCTCTCTATTTTTTTCCTCATTTTGAAAGTTGTGAAAACACTATTGTGGAGTTTCTCTTTTGCTATTTGAGCAAATGGAAACACAAAAAATATATTTAACGTATTCTCTCATTCGCTGCTATAGGTTTTACCCAACTATGACGACTTCCACTTCTGAGAAACATGGAAATGTGAAAAGGGTCTATTGGCAGCGCGATTTGTTGTAGGCCTTGCTTTTTTCCTCAGTTGGTCAGAACAAAAGTGGCAGACATTGCTTCCGGTGAAAATTCTTATTTTGGTCATACTTCCAAGACGTAGAATCTGTGATTCAGAAGTACAGAATCCACAACGACGTGTTGACTAACACCAAACATTAGATTTGTCCGCGCTGAGGAGCCGTGCCGATGCACAACGCATGTTAATATAATAATTCCGCATATAACTGCAATTGCAGGCTTCAAACACGAGATGGCGACAAAGAGGCAAAACTTATGGACAGCAGCTTTAAATTAAAAGTCAAAAATAATACGGTAACAGCCATTCAATAAATGTGTTGAGATAGCATGATCAACAGGAAAACATAAGGGTAAAATATTTTTATTAAAATACTAAAGTGTATAGAGCTGTTTATTGAACTTTAACAGGACTTTCACATTCCCCCAAAACCCTTTACAAAATATACTTATATAGACATCCAATTTTGGTCTCGTTCGTATCACACTGGCTTTATTCTATTGACCAGCCGGACAAAACTAAAATGGTGCTGCTATTGACATATTGGCACCATAATCAAGGTCTTAATATGCAGCTTAAATGATTCAGATGAACATGTAAATATTAGGATTATGTGATTTAAAGTCAGTATAACATGTAAATCCCAACAGATTACAAATCACCACACTCAAACATTGGAGGTATATTATTTTACCAAAACCTTGGCCGAGGCTAATTTTGCTGTATAAACTCAAGCAACTAAATCCCTTGCCTGATTTTCATGATTAAATATTTGTAAATTGGTTGGAAGTAAGTTGCTGAATTTTCTTCAAGAAACAAACTGACAGTATCATTGAAAAGATCTGTCACCAATCCAGTTATGACTAAAGTCGTTCTTCACTTAACGTATACATGAATAACCTTATGAACCTCCTGTCCTGAATATCATAAAATTAAGAAAATCATATATCATTTTTCTTCAGATAAAATAACTTTTTATTTCACAAAAATATAAACAGGGGAATAATAAAACAGCTTATGTTGTACAGAAAAATATACTATATACATTTACTGTGGACGCCTTTGTGTTCACCTTTCCCAGGCAACAGTAGTCCAATGTTACACATCTCCCCAGTACATCTGGATTTGACACCATGCATGCAACATTATAAAAAAAGGCAAAGAGCAAACGGGAAATATACACATTTTTCTCCAAGAACCTGTCCTGCTTGAATTATATAGTCTCTCCATCCTGCCAGTAACAGATGATTGCTGATCGATTAGCTTGTTTCCTTTGGTTCGGTTTTCTGGAATCGTGCATCAGTTTCCTTCAGCGCGAGGTTGAATTTCTCTGATGCAAGACTTAGGTCAGTGTGGAGAGACTATAACTGTACATCAAGCCATTAACACTGTTAAAGTGTCAGTTCACAGATGGAGTTATATGATAGAGGTCTAAAAATAAGTAGCAATCAGATATTTTTGGCATGTTACAGTGTTCAGATGCTTTATTGAAGTGGCTCTCAACTGGTCACGACCCAAACAAAGCTGAATGCATAAAGTGAGATGCAACAAAACCATATAATTGTGCATATCAATTGGAATTAATTGGTATTTTATTGAAAATTTGTCACTTGGTAGATACTAGCAAAATTAGACAGACATTAATTGGGGGGGATTTATATTAATACATTTCAATGTTTGATTTTAATCATTTTTGTTTACTTTGCATGATAAACAATTTTGTACTGCATTGGGCACCACATTAAGTCAAATGTAAAATCTGGATCCTGAGGCAAAACCAGCTGAGAACCACTGATTTACTGAATGCTGATAATCATCATATAAATCAAATAAAAAATTTAGTCTAGAATAACATACCAACCAAATCTATGTACTCTTAACATGCGGGACAACAAGCAGGGAAGGAAGGAATATATGACCGACTAAATATTAAATCAAGAGTCTCAGTCTCAAATATGAATGACTGACATTAGTTCAGAACCAAACATTTATATTTTTTATCAAAACATATCAAAATTGTTTTATGATGCATAGGTAATTCGGAGAATCAAAAACTATTTTAAAGGGTAGTATCATTAGAGCACCGAACCCATAAGCCACTTTCAGTATAAATACTGCTGCTCTAAAAATACACAAACCATCTTGCTGGTGGGACAGAAACAGGCCAAAAAAAAAAAAAAAAAAGGAACATAAAAAGGCAGAGGTTACAAGCAAATGGTGCAAAAATGCATGAAGAAATGCACAAAAAAAAAAAAAAAAAAATTCTGGCAAACATCAGTCATTTTTATGCCGGGTTCAGACTAGATATTTTTTGTCTGTTACGATAGTCACTGTGTCAGATTATGCGATTTTCACTGTCGTGTCATGGACAAGAGATGGACAAAGATGCCATGTTGCCAAAGATGCCAAAGATGTCGTGTTTACAACTGTGACAATGAGTGCTTACAAGGATCATTTAAATGCTGGATTTTCAAAAGTATGTAAAGTACATAAAGTTCACGATATAGACTCTTTAAAATATGTCCAAGAGTTTTACACACCGGTCTGTTTGGTCATCATTGTAGGGACATCAATGTTATTTTCATGTACATAAACATGATGCGGAACAAAACTTGATTACAAAATTGATTGCTTTACATGTTGGTCAGATGCCGTCTTGGATGGTCCTTAGCCAATAAAAAATCTGCTATGGAGTCCAGACCTTCTGCCGTCAGTCTGAAGGTCTGACTACGCAAGACTATCATTCTCCAGCATTTATCTTTTTTCACTCGTGATAATCAGAGCTGGGTAGTAATGGACTACATGTAATCTGGATTACATAATCAGATTCCAAAAATCAAGTACTTGTAATTAGAGTAAACAACTTTTTAAAATACTCGTAATCAGACTACAGTTACTTTTTTATGGATTACATGATTACGTATTACTTACACAATGGCAGTAAGTTGTTCACAATTCATTGATTCTCCTAATTTTTCATTTTTTTAACATTTATATTTTTTTCATAATAAACCTGCCGCTTGTATACGTTCGTGATTCTTCAAGTTTTTTCAGCGGTGAGGGAGAGTGGTGTGGAATCATGCACAGAAATCAGCAACAACAAGAATATTTGTTTTTGTAATGTTGCTGTTTTCTAAATGTACTTAATTTTAAGTAAATATGTTTTAAAATCATAAGATGCGATTATCCTACAATATATGTGACATCAAATAAGGGTTAGCACAAAAGTAATCTATATGAAATCCAAAAGTAGTCAGATTACATTACCAAAATGTGTAATCTAAGAGATTATATTACTAATTACAAATTTTGTCATGTAATTTGTAATCAGTAAAAGTAATCTACCCAGCTCTGGTCACGATAGTGGAGGTAACATAATAAAGGCAGGTGTATTGTTGCCATTGCTCTATGAATCTTTCCTCCATTGCATAATTTCACATAGCAGCACCAATACAATCGTCTCTCTTTCATTTCACTATGTTTGAAGCAGTGTATAGAAGAGCTTCTGTGCTCCTATTGATCAATGTGACAGAACCTGTCATAGAGGAAATTAAAAATGCTAGTCTTTGTCCGAAATCGCCCCCATACCTTTAAATAGGGCACTATTTGAGGGGACAGCCATTTGTATTGGTGTCCGAAACCATAGTGGACATTATCGAGTGCACTCATTCAATCCCATAATGCTCCGCAATAACGACTGTACAACTGATGTTGACTCAACGGCTAGAGAATACCCATAATGCACTGTGAGGGTTGTGCCGAATGAATTCCCGTGTCTCACCAGATGGCGCCCACAGCTGAATCCATCCATTTTCCAACCCGCTGGTCCAATGTGGGTACAGTGTAATATCATAGAGGTATAAATTCCTTTTTAATTGATTATTAAATTGTTTAATTAAGGCTTATACATGCTAGTTTCCAAGAGATGCAAGCTTCCAAGAGATCAAGATAAATCTTTTTATTACTAATGCAGCTGCCAGTTTGCTAAGTTTCAAATGATTATTTAACTGCAAGCAGTAACTATGCAAAAGCCACAGCCCTTCCGGCGCACTCAGTGTCTGAATTCACTTACTTGTTTTAATTCACTCCTTCAAGTGGACTATTTTAGTGGACTAATGTAGGGAATAGTAGCTTTGTCTCATTTCGAAGGCTGCATCCTCCGGAGGTCGCATTTGAAGGCTGCATACGTCATTGAGGCGGTCTCATTTAAGAAAAATAACCGTTGGATTGCAAAGTAAGAAAGAAAATACAGTATTTTACACCTCACGAGGAATCAATTTTATTATGGTTACTTTTCTTAAATATCCTTGATGATGTATGCAGCCTTCAAATGCGACCTCCGGAGGACGCAGCCTCCGAAATGAGATGCAGCTAGTGAATGAGGGTATAGGGGGCGATTTCGAACACAGCTTTTCTGTTGTGACGTCGTGAAGCGTCCACTATGTTGTCCACTATGACACACTATACAAAACAAAACGATCGATTTTGCATCATGACGCCTATTGTTGTTTATGAATCACCATGACAACCTATGTCAAATGGATTGTGATATTGTGTAGTCTGAACCCGGCATTAGAAGAAATTATCACAGTGACATTTGAACAAAAATTAAAAAAATTGCCCTAGTTATTTTTAATTGCACAAGGGTAACATTTGAAGATTGTAACTGATGCATACACAATAACCATTTTATGAATTTGTATGTACCTATAGAAAGGATATGTATGCTAAAATCTTATAATTCAATAAAATCATATATTTTAAAAGAATTACAAAATAAATGCATGCATTGAGCTTTATGTCACTGGAGAGCAATGTACAACAGAACAGTATGCTGTGTAGAAACTATTATACAATATAACTGCATAAATGTATAACAAACAATATAACTTTATATGAGCTTCAATAGAATTTAATATCGTGAATATCTATTAGCTTCAACAGAAACAATCAGTTTTAATCACCTTACAAATGTGTATAAGTGACATTGTAAGACTGATTTACATTCATGTCTCGATTCAATGCAGAGATATTAAATGCATTTATTGCATTGAAGGTCCTTTTGTTGAACACCAGCTCACAGAAAGTTTCTAATCGTTGCTGGCGTAAACTTTCAAGACATGAACTTTGAGGCTGCTGTCATAATGAAATGCATTTTACGGGAGTTTATTACCGAGAACTTGACGCTTTAAATGCCACATCTGGTTGGAAACCAACCAGACGAAAACAATCAACTACAGATGCGTCCACCTGTTATGAACTTCGTTTTGTGAGAAGAAATTTTGCAGGAATAAAGACAAAGCCGTCTTTATGTATCCAAAGAAAGACCACAGCGTCCATCACTGGAGTGCTGACTTTCTGTCTTCCAAAGATAGCAGCTGTCTAAAGGTTACAGAGTATCTTTTTTGCCAGATGAGTGACTGTTAGAGGACTGAAACATTGACAAAGCCACTTTCTCCATAATGCCCCGTATGCTGCACACAAAGCCAAGCCTTTTCACAGCATTCAATGTGTCACCAGTGGAAAGTGGGGAATAATGGGAAGAAAGAATAATACAAAAATATGTTTTTCATTGTCCAAGAATTTGCTGTGAGCAGAAGAAAGTAAAGAAAGAAAGAAATCCTTGTTTTGTTGCATTGTGCTACATTGTAGACTGTACATGTTCACAGTTCACGGGTCTCCGCTGAGAGGAGAGGTGGATTCTGGGTAATGGAGTCTGTCAGCCGCAGTGGCAGTGGTGGTGATTCCCTATACTGATGCCCTATGAGGGCCGAACTGGAGCGGCCAACTTCTGAAATCTAGAGTTAAACAAGAAAGTTAAACTATTTTAGAGCCTGATGAACAACAGTTCAGTGATAAATCACAATGTGCATCTTCCTGGGAAAAAAAAGGGAAAAAAGACACTACCGTTCAAAAGTTTGGGGTCAGTTTTTTTTTTTTTTTTGAAAGAAATTAACGCGTTTATTCATCAAGGATGCATTGAATTGATCAAAAGTGACAATAGAGATATTTTATATAAAGTTACAAAAGATTTCAATTGCAAATAAATGCTGTTGTTTTAATGTATCACAAAAAAAATATCAAGCAGCACAACTGTTTTCAACATTGATAATAAAAAATGTTTCTTGAGCAGCAAATTAGCATATCAGAATGATTTCTGAAGGATCATGTGACACTGAAGACGAGTAATGATGCCGAAAATTCCTTTAATTTTATTCAAATAAAATGGAAACTCAAATTAATTTTTAAATTTATTGTAATAAAAACAATTATTTTAAGCCGTCATAATATTTAACAATATTACTGTTTTCATTGTATCTTTGATAAAATAAATGCAGCCTTGGTGAGCTTAAGATCATGGAAGCTCGTTTCCGCCATTGAATAAAAAAATAAAGTACTTTTGACATTTTATCTTACAATTTTTAAAAATTTTTCTTGCAATTGTGAGTTTATATCTCAAAATTTTAAGAAAAAAAGTCAGAATTGCAAGAAACAAACCCAGAATTGTGAGAAATAAACTCAGAATTGCATGATATATACTTGAATTGTAAGATTTATACTCACACAGTTGAGAGAGAAAAGTCAGAATTGTGAGATAAAAAGTCAAAATTACTTTTTTATTCCATGGCGGAAACAAGTGTCCATATAAGAGACTTTTTTCAAAAAACATTTAAAAAAATCTTACCAACCCCTGGTTTTCGATTGGTAGTGTATTTTGTTGCATATTTTGTATTTGCTTTGACTGATATTTTATATTGACTTAAAAATTCAGAATTAGTTTATCCACACTTACGTCTTTTGAAACATTATTATTATTATTATTTTTACCATAAAAAAAAAAAAAGAAGAAGAAGAAGAAAAAAAATAAATAACAGCATACAGATTTGGAATGACATGAGAGTGAGTAAATAATGACAGAATATTAATTTTCATTCAAGTATTAATTATTACACCATGTGGTAGAGTTTGGAAGATTACAGGCTAATATAGAGCAGGCGCATCTCATATAAATCATCATGTTTACATTTTCCCACTCGAGTCACAAATTTAGATCTAAAGATGAACGAAAAGTCACAAAGTTCAAATTGAACAGATGCGGTTTATGTCTTCAAGTTTTTGTTCTAATCAATAATGGCAAATGAAAATGTGTAGCCTCAGGGTTCTTTTGAGCACACTAAATACTATTGGCACACCTCTTTTGAGAGTTTAATCACTTCAGTACGGCCTCATTCATAAACACTAGCAAAACCAATTTATGTAAATCATATGTAAGATCATTCTTTTGTAAATGATCACATTTAGTTCAATGTGATTTGACCAATCACTGAGCTCCGCCCCCTTGATTGATGTTACTAACTTGAGCAAACAGATCGGTCCATTTCTACAATGCATTCACTACGATAATGTGAATTCTTTATCTGCTATCTGCATTAATATGACTCGAATTGATGTACTTTAAATGTAAGTGTCTTTCTTTTGAACAACTTGGCTGAGGTGTGATGCCAGAAAAATACAGAATCTGAGGCATTTGTCTTGACTCGTTTGTAAATTACTGTCTCCACAGACGTTCTCGCACTAGACCTGCGGTATATCTGCAAACCACATTAAACTACAGTACAGAGAGAGAGAGAGAGAGAGAGAGAGAGAGAGAGAGAGAGCGCTATTTAGAGGCAGTGACTCAACAACAATAACACAAACAACACATACTGCCCTTGTTGATGGTGATTTACTAACAATAAAATATCTCACGTCGCTAATATTACTTATTAAAAATTATCGGGTTAAGCTGTTTCTTGTTCACAGACGCAAAATACAAAAACATTGCTTTGGTTATGACTATGTCAAGCACAGTAAGTTCAGCAGTGACTATTATATTCAGTACACACACTAAACTATAAATTAAGGGATTCTCCCACGTTTAAATGCAGTTGTCACTCCCAAAATGTGTGTATTTGGCCTTCCTTGAAGCTAAAGAAAAGTCAAGTAGTCTAGTCGGTTTTGTTGACTGCATTTTTGACTGAGTTTGTTTTCTATGCAATAAAATGGAGGGCAGGACACTGATGATATACTCCAAGTATCAACATAGTAACCATAAAAGGATCGTTTAGCATGCATTCTCTTCCAGACTATTTAAACCAAGATGGGGCAATCGCCAAAACAGCAGATGCAAGGAATGTAAGAATGGAGACAGACGTCTACACCAGCTTACTTTAGATCGGTATGGACTTCATCTTCACCATGGAAGTCAGTTCCTGTTTCTTCACATTGTCTTGTTTCCTTTGCCTCACCCTATAAAACAAACAATTAATATATCTCTTACAAATTGTTGCAACCGATTTGTATATATTTAGTTATGAAATATAGATGAATGTAGCACAATTTTCACCATAGAAGCACGATGATAGTTAATAACACAGCCACTATGACCGCTGCAAACAGCCCCAACAAAACCAACAGTCCGAGGCTTCCGTTTTGCTGTAATGATGAATCTAAGGCAAAAACAAAACAAAACAAAATGAAACAAAACACAACGAAACACAAACCACAACAAAAACACAACACACAAAAAACAAAACAAAATGCAAAAAAAAAAAATGCAAAACAAAACACAAAAACAATAAAACACAAAACAAGACAAAACACATAAAACAAAAACAATAAAACACAAAACAAAACAAGAAAAGCAAAACAAAAACAACAAAACAACCATATTTTTATGTGTATATATATATATATATATATATATATTATATAATTATTTCATTTGATTTGCCTCAAAATTTCTATGTCTGCAAGCATAAACTACATCATTACAGTATATTGTCATCTTAAGCATACAGCGCTCAAGAAATGAATACATTCCTGTGTGAACAAAAGCTTTTATGCTCCAGTTATTCTAGGCAAAGTGTGGGTACTTTGAAGCTCAAAAAAAGTTCTACTTAGTTTAAATTTCTTTGGTCACTACATGATTTATTTTGACACATTTATCAAAAAATGTTTAAGTCAAAAATATTTACTTCATTCCATCCTTGAGCTCTTGCAATTGTACAGCACGTACACATGCTAGATGAGTAGTTATAAATAAATGGCCTGGAAACAGTTAGCTAATGAAGAGCAGAATGAGTCATGTTGGTGTCTGCCACATGACTGCATTAGGGAAGGATGGTACGCTTCGATTGGTCAAAGTCAGATGATGGGGAAAACTCCACCCACTACTAACAAGCCCAAACCATCTGGATAATATTTAGGAGTTGAAAAAAAAAAAAAAAAAAAAAATCTGTCTAAGATCTCAAATACATCTTGTACTTTGTGTTTAATCTGCCAAGACTTCTCAGATGCTTTGAGTGAAAAGATCATTTGTTGCACAATGCATTTTTAAATAAAAAAATACCAATGGAGTATGAAACTGTAAAGCAAATACCTGGGGACTTGTCTGTTGTCCTCACTGGAAATGGCGTATCGAAACTTGGAAAGCAACAAATAACTGATTCTGTTGGCTCTTCCCAAGGCTCTAAAATTGCAAAACAAATATAATTATATATATTTATACTACTTCTGAATTATTCATGACCAGCTCCCCTCAAAAGTCATGTCAGAATAAGTTTTCCTCAACAGTTTTCCACTTGATGTTCCAAAGCTCATCATTTAATTTGCATTTATACAGTGGACAGCATGCATTTTTACTGTCTGAAAACCAGCAAGGATAAAACAATATTCTGTTGCTACTTTTTTAGTAAGGTTGACATAGATAGACAGCTCTATTGTAGTACACTAGTGTAGTGTGTTCTACACAGCAAACCACAAGACATGTTTCATAAAGAAATCTGTTGAACATGAGTTGCCAGCATCTAAATATAATTATCTTCCTTTATTAGACTGATCAGATATCTGCCTCCTTAGAACACAGTCCAATATCCTGAAGAATCATGCTAGCTGTGCACAATTTGATTTACACCATTATTACATTAGTTATCTGAAGGATTTGATATATGATGGGTAATATATAGTACATGAAACACTTCTCCAAGAAAAACAGTGGTTTTGATTCATACATATGCATTTAGCATTAAACATTGACCATTAAAAGCAGCATCTGTTTAAAACCATATGGGTGGTTGATTTCACTAGACTGGTTTATTTTGTATGGTCTTATGTTATGACAAAAAATTAATTATAGAAATATTGGTAATACTTTACAATATGGTTCCATTAGTTAACCTGAACTAACAATGAAAACATACTTCTAAAGCATTGATTAATTTTAGTTAATATTAATTTCAACATTTACTAAAACATATTATTAAAATCAAAAGTGGTAACACTTTACAATAAGGTTTCATTTGTTAACATTAAGTTAACTACATTAGTTAACATGAACTAACAATTAACAATACTTCTACGGCATTTGTTAATCTCAGTTAATGTTAATCTCAGTATTTACTAATACATTATTAAGATCAAAAGTTAAAAAAAGTTGTTAACATTAGTTAATGCTTTCTGAACATGAATATTTTTCCGTCAGGATATTTATTAAAATATCACTAATTTTGTTCAATTTATATAATTTAACAGACCTGAACTAACATGAACTAACAAAGAATAGTTGTATTTTTATTGACTAACATTAACCAAGATTAATTTATTGATCATTGTTAATCAATGTTAGTTAATGCATTAACATTAACTAATAGGACCTTGTTGTAAAGTGTTACCAAAATATTCCATGATCTGCATGCATTATTGTTATGGTACAAACTGAATTCTAAGATTTCTACACACATAAATATAACTATTGTTTTAAAAATGTATTTTTTTTCATTACTGTTCATGTCATACCAGGCATTGGTGCATATTAAAGGTGCAGTAAGCGATTTCTGGAAAACGCTGTTGATATTTGAAATTACCAAAACAACACGCCCCTATACCCAAAAGGATCACACCCCTATCTTGGTGCCTCTGCCCCTACATCTACGTACACGCTATGCAACACAGGCAACGACTATGGAGGAATCTGCTGTGCCTACCGGCCGAGGGTATGATGTCATCAATAAATGAAAGCAATTTGTTACTATAACAATTCAGGTCAAATGTCTAATTGTTATTTAGCTCCACTACTCCTTCAATGGCAAAGTCATCCCTTCCATGCCCCCCAAAAAACAAACACAGTTTTCATGAACCTCTCCCTATATAATGCGATCTAAGTAACTGATATATTACAAATTTGACAAGATTAAGGAGTTATAGCGATCACTAAAAGGGGAACCAAAAGAAAAAAAAAAGATATATTAGGAGTATATTATCTCACTTTTCGGACACACAGTCGATGCTTGAAATGGGCGGTGGATGAGGTTTAAATGTTCCAAGCTTACAATAATAATAATGCAAATGAACAAACAAGGGAAGATGACACACAAGTATATTTAAGCAAAAGACAGCATAATTTAGTTCTGTGAAACACAGCAAAACCAACATTACTCACATATCAAAAAGAAATAAAGTAACCACTGCGTCTGTTTTCAGGCTTTCTCGCTCCTTAAAGGTCTCTCCAGGGCTGGAAAGTTTCTATGATATTAATGATATTAACCTCTTGCCTGTTCGTAACCCTTATTTTTGAGGTAATATTCCCCTGGCATATTCCTCTTTTGTATTTCCTCTGCAATCTCTCTCTTTCTATAGTCGTTCTGTTAATGTCTGTCTCGTGCACTGAGCTCTCTCCTCCCCCATTATGAGTGTATACGCCCCTTACAGCTGATTGGCTACACATGTGTTTTGGTGCTCAGTCCGATCCACTTTCAGCAGCATTTTTCAAAAAACGCTTACTGCACCTTTAACTGTAACAATAACTGTAAGGATTGTATTTTTAAATTACATTGGTTACATTTGTTATTGAGTGTTTATGTGTGAGGTGTGTTTTGTGTGTTTGAGCGTGTGAGTGTGTATGTGTGAATGTGTGTGTTGACTGACTCTGTCCGATCCACGGCCGGGCCTCCACCACATGACTCCATTCACTCCACTGGCTGTGGTTGATCAGGGCGTCCTGAGCTCTGATCTGGATCTGATGCAGGTGACCCACTAGAGCATCCATGATCTTTACACTCGTGTTCTCCTCAGCCTCCAGCTGAGGAATGATCAATACAAACATCCATTTAACAAAGGATGGATAACACTGTCCAGACTGATTAAGACTGATTTCGCTCAAGCTGTTTTGATTATGTGTATATACACTACTGTTCCAAATTTTAATGTTTAAATGTTTTTAATGTTTAAAATATATGTTAAAATGTCATTTATTCCTGTGATCAAAGCTGAATTTTCAGCATCATTACTCCAGTCTTCAGTGTCACATGATCCTTCAGAAATCATTCTAATATGCTGATTTGCTGCTCAAGAAACATGTATTATTATTATCAATGTTGAAAACAGTTGTGTTGATTAATGTTTCTATGGAAGCCATGACACATTATTTCAGGATTCATTGATGAATAGAAAGCTCGAAGGAACAGCATTTATTTGAAATAGAAATCTTTTGTAACATGTCTTTACTATCACTTTTGATCAAGTTAATGTTTCCTTGAATTATATATATATATATATATATATATATATATATATATATATATATATTTTTTTTTTTTTTTTTTTTTTTTTTTTTTCAATA
Source organism: Hypophthalmichthys molitrix (assembly GCA_037950675.1). NCBI lineage: Eukaryota > Metazoa > Chordata > Actinopteri > Cypriniformes > Xenocyprididae > Hypophthalmichthys > Hypophthalmichthys molitrix. The sequence goes on from CM075501.1 coordinate 26,585,248, forward strand.
AAAAAAAATCAACACACACACACACACACACACTGGATTTCCATGTTTTATTGGGATATTTCATAGAGTTAATGGTTTTTAGGAACTTTTAGGAATTTTGGAACGTAATGCAAGTTTTCATGTTTTATGGGGACTTTCTATAGACATAATGACTTTTATACTGTACAAACTCTATATTCTGTCCCCTAACCATAAACCTATCTCAAACCTACCCATCACAGAAAACTTTCTGCATTTTTACATTTTCTACACAAAAAAGTAAGACCCCCCCCCAAAACACACACACACACACACACACAGGGATCTGAAGACAGCCAGCATCTGGTTGTCTGATGAAAGGCCAAGCTGCCTGGTGAAAGCAGATAAGATCAGCCTATGACTGTGGGGCTCTGAGATATGAGAGCACTGTGTGTGTTCTTTTTGAACAACATGAAAGTGAGTAAATAATATCAGATTTTTTTATTATTCAGATTTTAATTATTCTTTTAACTTAGGATGTTTTAAAAGAGAGAAAAAAAAAACTGTATCTGGTGTTTCGGGTGTTCATGCTTATGATAATTTATTCATTCATTGTTACATTATTACAACATTTATTATTATTATTAATATTATATTTCTACCTACACACTTTACTAACCTCAGAACATTATAGGATTGTCAGCCAATAATATCTAACCATTGACATTCATTGTTTGTACTGTATAAGATTCTTACCATTGACCAGTAGTTGGAGCCAATCGGCCGGTAACGCAGTAAGAATGTTAAGGGAAAACCGGGCATGATTTCAGCCGCCCAGGATGAAGGCCAATTCCATTTGACCAATAACTGTGTGGGATGACCTTCCACATGAAGAACTTGAACATCCTCTGGAGGATCTGGTTTTACTGAAACCATGTAATAAAAGATATGAAATCTTATTATGTAGAGCAGAAAAAGGGGGAAAAAGATTATGAAACCAAATGCTACTCTAAGAGAACTGAAGGAACCTTTAAGAAAGTTTCTAAACTCCATTGATTACTCGTTGAGGTTGGGGAGAGGATATATGAATATTATAAGAATATGAAGGCATACAGACTTACAGAGTTCATGAGTATCTATTGGAACAATGGTGGAGTTGGATCCCAGGGGGTTGATTTCTGTGATGTTTACCAGGACCTTCGAGGAACTCCAGAATGGTGGGTTAGTAATTGTGCACTCATTAATGCCAATATGCTCCTGCTCACAGGGTTCGCATCTGCCTTTATTAACACTGTATAAAACAGCAGAAGTAACAGTGAAGGAAGTGAATCTCAAAAGGCTGAATTTATATGATGAAAAATACAGTAACAACAGTAATATTGTGAAATATTACTACAACTTAAAATATTTTTTTTTTTTTTTTTGTGAATATATTTTAAAATGTAATTTATTCTTGTGATCCAAAGCTGAATTTTCAGCATCATTACTCCAGTCTTCAGTGTCACATGATGCTTCAGAAATCATTCTAATATGATGATTTGATGCTCAAGAAACATTTCTGATATATATATATATATATATATATATATATAATTTTATACAAAACAAGAGGAGACTGCACCTGTAGGAGGTTCTGTACATTGTGGGCAGGTGTGTTGTCTTAGTTTGTACCCAGGAGCAGTAGATTTTCATATGATTCGGCATATGGCAAGAAGCACTGACGAAATGAGGCGGATCTAAAAGAAGAAGAAGACAAAAATATCTCATGAGATAACTTTAGACACAATAAACTCTATCTGTGGACGCTATCCAAAACATCCAAACAGATAAACGGCACAAGAGAATGGTTTAGCACATGCGCTGCGTTCAAGGACATGAGGGTATGTAATAAGGCAGACTAAATGTACACACATGCTAGAAACAGCAATCTCACCCTTCCTATCAGGAAACTGTGGAGCTGTGATGTAGTGACTTCCTGTTAGCGGAAGTGCCCTGAGTTAAACAGAAAGGGCGTACAACTGCACACTTTCTTTTGCAGCTCCCGGGGCACATAGTGCTTCCTTTTTACTAGTACATTTCCTTGCTTTCCAAGAATTTGTCCTAGTACAGGCACCATTTTAGAGGCGCATCATGCAGTCAAGAGACGTAGCTCTGATATGAATATGATCCTCAATATCAATTTCAACACCACAGCAAAAACTACTATGCTGATAAATGCACTTAATTATTAAACGTGTATATAAATATTCACAAATTAAAATAACATGTTGAAGTTAAAGATCATAGAACAACAAGTGTACATTGAATACAATTAAGCAAGCTTCTTTTTCAAAAGCAATTATTAACAATTCTTAATAGTAAAAGTTGTTCATTGTCTTTAGTCTCTGCTGTTTGTGAACATATCAGAACAGGCCTGTGATCCATTTTTTGGTCGCAGCCCACCAGTTTAGAACCACTTTCCCATTGAAGCACCATTTTAGAGGCCTCAAGCACTTAATATGTACTTCTTGGATCCGAAATGAAATGTGTAATGAGTCTAGCCCATGATTCAAAGAGTATCAGATCCTTTATGTTTACATTACTACAACACTTTCATTTATCTAAGCCAACATCATTCTAAAGACGACAGAAGCAATGGAGCTTAGTCACGTTAGATTTGTTCTAAAAGCATAAAGAGCATAGACATATGAAAGTCTGTTTCCGCCACTAAATAATAATAAAAAAAAAAAAGTAATTGCAAGTTTATATCTCAGAATTCTGACTTTTTTCTCGCAATTGCGTGATATTGTCAGAATTGAGTGAAACTTTTTTCTCGCAATTGAGAGTTTATATCTCAGAATTCTGACTTTATATCACACAAAAAAAAAAAAATCAGAATTCTGAGATAAAAAGTCGCAATTACTGTTTTTATTTTTTTATTTAGGGGCGGAAACGGGCTTCCATATAGACAGACAGACAGAAACAGTCCAACAAAAGATGCATTTTCAATGTTTTGTTCGTTGAGAGTACACAACTAAATGAATTTTACATCCATCCATTGTGGTCTAATTTTTATTAACATATAATTAAATATTGCATATACCCTGAGGCAATTATTTAAACCCTTTTTCTCATATGTTTTATCAAATGATTCACATTGTGAGTCAAAACATGAAACAAGGGACTCCTGTATCACTGATGTTGACTTACGGCCCAGGCGTAGTTTGATGGACTGCAGTAAAGTTCCTCGTTCATCATGGCAGCTGTAGTTGCCTTCCATTGAGTGTGTGGTGTTCAGTAGTGTAAGCGAGCCCTCATGTGTTTGCCACGGCGGTACTGAGCTCCCATTGAACCGCCATTCCACCGGAGACCTGCCGACCCCATCCAAAACTCAAAGTCAACATCTCAGTCAAAAAACCTTCACCTAGTTTCCCTGCAAACCTGCTCTAATCAAAGATATACCTACGACCAAATAACCGCTATCAACGCCAACTGGACCTACATATCGCGTTACTCATTTGTGTGTCTTGCAAATCTTATTTTTGGCAGCCGTATTCTCTTGGACAGCATCAGTTTTGGCGAGAAATAGGATTTCTCAACAACTGCATTTATATGAAACACAAGGCTTGCCAAAATCTGAGGCTGGGGAATCAATCCCCTGCCTAAATAGCCTCAATGTGTCCAAACCCTATAAGGACTGGCCTTGTGCCCCTACAGAGGGTGGTTAAGCACACTATTATCACTCCTTACAGGAAAGCTTAAATCTGGAGTCTGATGTAGTTCTAGCAAAAACTTAATATAGACTGGAGTACGTACCCGCCATGTGAGCCTCCGCATGTGAGGGTGACCCTGGAGCCCAGTCCACCGAACTGGACGTCTGAAACTGAAAGCAGGAGACATGTGAGCTGTTCTATTCCAGAGCTGTCAAGGGATTATGTTATCAACAAGCCAATAGCACTGGAATTTCGTCGGAGCCAAGTGAAAAGTGAAGTTAAAACATTTTGATAGCCCCCTGGTGGCTGGCTGCAGTATAGGTCATAAACCCTGCCCTCTTCATGTAATCGAATGGGCCACAAGTCAAACTAAAAAAACAAAAAAACAATTACACTTCAAATATTGGTTTGTCATTCTGTCATCCTTATCACATTTCAAGTGTTCATTTTTACAAATATTAAGTATAATTATTTGTAAAAAAATAATTGTTTTTTAAAAAAAGTTAAGGGTTTTAATTAGTTATTAAAAAAATGGGGTGACTGACAGCTGTGCTTGCGAATACCTTAATACCACCGCTCAATACCTCAGGATCACTACTGTGCAAACTCAGGATCCACATGATGTCATCAGCAATGACCGTTTCAGGGATATTTTGGCTTAATTTTTCAACAGTGGAGGAAAGTGGAGACATGCTGTCAAACTTTTTTTTTTTTTTTACATTCTGTAGTTGAAGCATTGGGGGTGTAGTTTTTTTTTTTTTTTTTTTACTATAAAATATTAAAATAAAATAAATAAATATAGCTGTCGAAGTTAACGTTAACTAAGGCTGGGACAATATCTCCCGATTCAATACTATCATGATACTTGGGTGCCAATACGATATGTATTGTGATTTTTATGAATGATTGTGATTCTACAAGTATTGTGATTCGATATCGCTAAGTATTGCAAATTTTGTTTGCTTTTTTAACTCTCTAGACAATGGGGAAAATTTGAATGATACACTTATACATGATGGTGCAGGTCGTATTTCCATATATGTCTCTCCGTTTGCCATTTTTCACTTCGTTGCATTCTCGCTTGTTTACTCAGTCACATTCCTGACTAAATGGCTCATTATGCAGCTCATTAAGGGCAGGGTCTTAATCTCCTCAGGTGTGAATAACAGAATATTCACGCCTCCTTGCAATGGCCATCCTAAACAAAAAGTATCTTAGAAATTTAAAATTAATACATTCATGCATCTGAGTAGGCAGAATGATTTTTACATCAATTTGAAGCAAAAACTCTAGACTAAAATATACAGTTCCCAAAAGTCTTGTGAAAAAATATTTAGTATGTGTTTTGAGGCCTTATATCACTGACTTATTTATTTATTTGGTTGTTTTTTTTTTTTTCAAAAACCACGCAAATACGTAATTCTCTCAAAAATACAAACATGTACATACTTGTTGCTCACATATTATTGTAGCCTAGTTTGTGCTGAATACAGTGTAATGAGACTTTTGTCATTAAAATGTTTATAAGCAACTGAAAAAAGCACAAATGCCAGGGCATGTCAAAACTTCTCCAGGGCCCTAAATTAGCCTCAGACCCCAGAAGGTTAATGAATTAATATAAATTCTGAAATAAATAATTTTGTTTTCTTCCCTTAAAAAGAAACTAAATACAAATAATTCTCCATTTAATAAATAACTGACAGCTCTATTCTAATTTTATAGAATTCATAGATTTATAATTTATTATGAAAATATTTAGATAATAAATCTATATAACTTATAGATTTATTACACAATGATTAAAAAGTTTGGAATCTTTAAGATGTTTTATTGTTTTTGAAAAAAGTCTCTACGAAATTAAAAAAAAAAAAAAAAAAAAAAAAAAAATGAAGCAGCTCAACTGTTTTCAACATTGATAATAATAATTAGAAATGTTTCTTGAGCATCAAATCAGCATATTAGAATAATTTCTGAAGGATCATGTGACACTGAAGACTGGAGTAATGATGCTGAAAATTATGCTTTGATCACAGTAATAAATTGCATATTAAAATATATTTCAAAAGAAAACATTTATTTTAAATTGTGATGATATTTAAAATATTACTGTTTTTTACTGTATTTTTAATTAAATAAATACAGCCTTGGTGAGCATAACAGACTTCTTTCCAAAATGTTAAAAATCTTAAAAAATTCAAATACATGAGATAAACACCTCAATACGTATACTCAGATCTGCTTTCATCTTGCTGTCATAAATTTTTCTGTCAGTTGCTAAGTACTTTTTTCATTTTTACATTTTTCAAAAGTGCAACTTGATTGTAGTTTAACAACTATAAATTATATGCTGCTTAACATGCTACAGTTTAATAGTTTCTTCCCCCAATTCCACTGCTTCATATGCTCATCTTTAAAAGCCTAGCAGAGATTCTATAGCAAGAATCAAGGTGTTTACATTACTGTGTTTTTCTGCCTAGTCAGATTTCAGTATTTATATCAGACATTTACTGCCAAGAGTTAAACAAAGAGAGGCAAACACACACGCGCACAGAGTCACACACACTGGGAGTGGCGTCGTTCCAGTGGCCGGGGTCTAACTGCGCTCAAGAAACACTCCTGCTCAATGTCGGCTTTCAGGAAATATTGGCAAAAGCATATTATTTGAAATCCCACCACATTTCTCAAATTTCTCTCTCTCTCGCTGGCCAGCGAAATAGCAGCCATAACACACACAAGCCAGAGTGGCTTGCATTAATTGAGCAATCCATATGTAGGGCAATTTTAAACAGAGATGTTTATTGTTCTACGAAACAAGCCCATAGCTATGTTCCTGGTATGGATTAAAATTTTGAATTAGAATTTTCACATGATGAAACTTTTTGCTATTTGGAGAAGTTGTTCAGTATTATTTCATCCTGCTTTGACTAAACAAAGACACGCTACAAAGACTTTTGACCAATTCCATATGCTGGAACACAAATCCAAATACTAGCAGCAACAAAATTTGAATGCTAACGTCACTAGCTATCCTGAAGCTATCCATCACAGCAATAAATTACATTTTAAAATATATTATAATAAAAACAGTCCTCTTAAATTGCAATAATATTTCACAATATTGCTGTTTATCCAAAATACTAGCAGCAACAACATTTGTATGCTGTAACTATCCTGAAACACTTTGGCACAAATACAGGCAATCCATACCTTCATTGGTCCATATCTCTGATTTGACGTGGTCAGAGAAGAGGATGATGATTCCAGTGACTATTAGATCGCCAAGGCATGACACTAAACCGGGCATCTGTGAGGGTGAAAAAAAACAACAACAACCATTTAGGCTGTTAGTCAAGTGGAAGTTAATGGGTATCATCCTGTGTAAAATGTCCACCTGCTTAGCAACCGACAAGGCTGCGAAACAACATAACAATTAGCCGGTCTAATTTCGATATAGGCAAACAAGACACCATGGCAATACGTGCGTGACCCACCGTCTGATAGATTTTAACAGCTTTTTCAGAATTCTGGGAAATTATCTTGCTAAAGAACATTCACATTAATTGACTGTTGAGGTAATTCTGGGTTATGACGTCAAATGATAAGGGCCTGCTATCTGAAACGCAGCCCTGAGGAGTCTTGTATCAACAGACTGTAAACATTTTAAACAAATACTGTAACTGACAGGACACATCTGTCATGTGTGCAGATGGGATTTGCCTGGCAGGCATCATTTTATGACAAACGGATGCTTCTAAAGCCTAAAGGAAAAACAAAGTAAATGCAGGAAATTTCTTCATATATACACACTCCTGAAGCCACTAAACCTCACAACAAGACTCAGGAGAGTTTATTAATTCATAAAATGGCAGAAAAGAATTCCCAAACGGAAGTGAAAAACGGAAGCAAAGTGCTTTGAGAATGTGGTATTTACCAGTACCATCATACAAAAGAAGTTTAAGAGATCATCTAGCACCATAATGTCAGAAACATTCGCAGTGAAAGAGAACATTAATAACAGAAATATTACTTATCTGAAAAAAATAAATAAATAAATAAACACACAAAAAATGGACACTGAAATTTCAAGTTTACTAAAAGTTACAGTACACACTGACAATAAGCGAAGTAAAAGATTTTTAATTCAGTGTATATTTTATTTCATAGCATCACCTTCCCATATTGGGCTTCAGAAAGAACATTAATTTGTTAATAAAATCACATTATTTCAATGATTCGTACATGTAATGACACATCAAGCATTGTCAGTTTGGTAAACTAACGTGCTAAAACCACAATCAACAAACAAAGACACCTTTTTACTACTGGGATTCCCAGTAAGAACCTGGGAACCAAATATATCTGGTGTCTTTCTGCTACACCTGCTAAATGTGAGCGAACCATGTGGGTAAGTGATATGTATCATCTACGATAATATTTATTTATTTACGCTATGTCAGCAACAAGGCTATTTTCATGGCGAAAACAGAATAAACAACAAAATTCATACAATTAACAAAAAAACAAACAAAAAAAAACTATATAAGACATTTCATATTAATACAAGATAGAAATTCTAAAATGCATTCAGGTGATACTTTCTTAAATACTTCTTAGATACTTTCTTAAAACATTTCTCCCTCCTTGGGTTTAGTTTTATATCAAATGATAGCAATGCCACGAAAGTGCCATTCCTAAATATCAGCACGATTGTGAATGTCATACTGATTTTATAAAAGGGTCACTGTCCTGCAGAGTTTAGCTCCCACCAGCTTCAACACACCTGCTTGAAAGTTTCTTGTATGCCTAGTGAGACCTTGGTTAGCTGGTTCAGGTGTGTTGGGGTTGGAGCTAAACTTTGCAGGACAGCGGCCCCCCAGGACCAAGTTTGGAGACCTCTAGTTTAATTTATGTGAATGCATATTTGCTGAATGTCATAATGTTGTAGTTCAGTTAACACCTGACCATTATTTAGCCAATAGGCTTCATCCTTATTATCATTATCATTCTCAACTTCTTGAGCATCATGGGATTTCATGGGTTTTCTCAAAGCAGATGGGTCAGACAAATGCTTAGGATTTGTCAACATTATTGGCAGCTGTAACAGAGTAGCCTGATTGTAGAAGATTATATGTAATAGTAATCAATAGACACATATTTTAGTCAAAATGACACAATCCTCCACTGTAAATCAGATTTCAGAAGGAAAAAGTAAGACTTAAACTCACAGAGCAGTGAAAACACACTTGATTTTTATTTCCATATGGTTTAGCAATCATTATTATCTGACATCTCTTGGTAATTTAGAATATAGGAATTTTCCTCACTACATTAGAAGAGTTTGACTTCTCAAAACCGCAGGCTGGAGTTTGTCCCCATTAGTTTTATACTACTTTATTGCAGGACTGCACCAATCGGCAATGCTTTTACCTCACTATTAATCTAAAACACAGGCCTATAATGCCATAAAATTACCCTAATATGCTTTTTCAGATTGTATCTTTCATGTAGTGTGTAATATAAATGTTTGTGAATGTAAAAAGGCTGCAATGTTTCAAAGATTGGAATTATTGTCTCCCAAAAGAAAGAAGTCATTCTTACAACTTACTTCCTGCTCGTACCTTTCTAGGTCTGTAAAAAAAAATTCGCATTAAATGGCAGCCTATGGTATTCACTGGCTGCCCACGAACAACGTCTACTTAGACCCTCGATCACTGTTGTTGTATCTGAGGCCAGGAAGAGTTTGGTTTGTGTTGTCGACATTTCAAGAAGATGCTGTTTTCTGTGCTGCGAAAGCAAATCCACTTCGCATGAACTTCCTAAGATGAGGACTCACGCTGGAATTAATGCGGTAGAACTGACACCATGGTTACTGTTCATATCTCTTTGTATACGAGTACTGAAAAAGATCTGGAGCTGAAATTCAGATATGGTAATGGGTGTTTGGTTTCTGACACATGCTGTAAATGGTAGAACAATCACAACAAACTGTGCCATCTGACTGAACAGAGCAGAGTCGGCCAATCACAACAGACTGTGTCATCTGACAATTTAAAGCAGAGTAGACTCTCAGAAAGAAGGTGTTTAGAGAGAATGAATCCTTGATCTTGAATGCATGTAGACCTATTGCAGGAGACCTTCAAAACAAAATTAAGAACCTTTAAAATAGCATAATAGGGGCACTTTTAACGTCTGATAATGTGAGTTGCAACTTTAAGCTCAGTGTGTGCAAAAAAATCCTAGCTTTACACGTGTATCTTAGGGTGCCAAACCTGAGGGCAGCCTAAAGCCAGCAGTGGTCATTCTCTTATTTGACAGTTTGTTATCTGGATGGCCTCCATGTTCTCCACTCTCAAAACACTGTCAAATTCAGCATTGAGGTGCAGCTCCTTTCACATTCCATAAAAACATTCTGCATGTTATCATCAAGCATTTGCAAGAGTAACATGTTTTTTCTGTTGGTCTATATGGGACATTGCACTTTAAACCACTTAAAGGCTGCCTGATTATAATAACAGTGGTTGGACAGTGTGGAGTGGATGTTTCTGGAAATGGTAAATATGTTAATTATTTCTATGTCGTTGTTGCTGTTGGTAAATGATCTTATAAATCTATACAGATATTAATAAATATATAATATACAGTACCTATCTAAAGTTTGGAATATAATGTTTCTGAAAGAAGTCTCTTCTGCTCACTAAGGCTGTGTTTATTTCATCAAAAATAAAGTAAAAATTGTGAAATATAATTACAATTAAAAATAACTGTTTTCTATGTGGATATATTGTAAGATGTAATTTATTCCTGTGATCAAATAAAATGGATTTGCACACAACAGGACCATATCATAATACAGCACCAATTCTTCTGCCATGAGATCTGTTTGCCTTTCGAACCACTCACAAAGTGGATGCACCTGCGGTTCTTTGAGACAGAGCCAAAAGGGGCAGAGTTATAATTCAGGCTTCATCAACCCCCACCGAAAGGAATGCTTCGACTTTTCCTTAACCACAAAAATGCATCTCCACACAAGCTCTCTACCTTCCACATGTCAAACCCACAGCGTGAAAAACCAAGAGCTAAACGGTGACCACAAGCCAGTGGTAAATTATATATCAGGGGCATACCCTTATATATTATTTAGTCTGTTGCCTGTTGTTGTTCAAGACGGCTGGGTCGAATGCAACAGAACGATGGAGCATCTGGCAAAGATAAACATAGAGCTGTTAATCCATGTTAAAAACAGCCCCTCAGTACCCATAACATCCTTTAGCGTTTCCCAACATTATGGGCAGGATGACAGTGCTATATTAATAACAATAATAATAATAATAATAAAGTTACTACTGGAACATTGTAGTAAATGGATATATATATTCATAAAATAATCATATGTTGAAAATCTGAGGCTGAAATAAAAGGGTATTGCCTTTTACAGTTAGATTTTCAACTTATGAATATTGTAAAACTAGAGGAAAAAAATAGTACCCATTGTTAACCATTAGCTTTGCATTAAAATCACTCACAAGACAAATTGCGCAAGAATAATTTAGTAGCTATGAATATCCTGCAGCAAAACCTCTTTTGTGAATGACAATCATTCACTGTTTCACATTTTGTTTATATGGCATTACAAGACCTTATTGCACAGTGGTACCAAATGTTCCTAAAATTACCATTTATGAAAATGTGATGGCTTTGGAGAATTTTTCCAACCACAAGTTTTCATATTTGAATATTCAATGCCAAAACAAACACGTACACACACAAATGCACACATGCCAACCAGATGTTGAGTTTGCAAATTCAAATAAAAAAAAGTGAAAATTTACGACCACAATGCATGGGCAAAACTCAGGATTAATGGCAACTATCAGGTTCTGGAGCACAAACACACACACACACACACACACACACACATACATATGGATAACCTTGCCAAAATCTGAATCATCAGAAAACCCACATGTACAACTGTAACTCATCCATCAGAATCAATCTCACATCACAACACCAGCCGAATCGAAGAACACTATGGCTCTGTTCCAAAACCTACATTAAGAAATCTTAAATGAAAAGTTGTTGCCTTGGCAATTAACTAGAATAAAATAAGTTTAAGTTGAAATACTAAAATTACTAAAACAAAAATAATTTTGTGACACTGTCACATAAGACACGTGTTCTAACCGCTCAATATATGTAACATGATGGTTGTATGTATATTTGAGATTTAATTGGGTTACATGTTAGCCATTTTATTCCTCTTACTTATTTTAATGTGTGTATGTCCTTAAATGAGTCTGGGTCTGCCTGTCATGTGACTGATCACATGACAGAAATCAGGAAGTAAGCTAGCATAGAGGAGGCACCATGGCAAACAAACTCGGTCATTAATCAGAGACCACAAGCTGGATTGCGGAGTTGGTTTTAAGGACTTACCTTTCCAGCAAACCACATCACTTTCATTGGATTATCAATTCTGTGGATTTTGTATATATAACGATGGACACTTTCACATAGGGACTTTCAGCATGCTACTAGGACTTTTTTAGGTTTTAGGGTATGGTGCTAATAGACTCCACACTTTTAAACAGCTTAAGTTATTCTATTTTTATTGTGTTGTTTTAAGTTCCATGTGGAAATTGTAAATACACTTTATTTATTTACTTTATTTCTGTTGTCTGTCTCATCTTTTTAAACACTCCAAAAGCTCACAGTTTAATCTGACCCCATTTTAATCCATGTAAACTCGACCAATAGGGCCGATCGTTACAATTTAAACGTAAAAACCAATTCAAAATATCAATAAATCAGAGTGTCTATATACACCAAGTGAAAATAGCCCGCCTTGTTAGCAGAGGCTATTTACACTAACTGATTGAGACAGACAAAATTACAAAAGAAACCTGTTTGATAACAGGAGCAGTGGTGTTTTCTTTTGATGCGACCATCCTGTGTTTAAAAAAAATGGCTTTTTCCATGCATTTATTTTAAATAAAATTAAGAAAATATTAGAAATAAAGTGTCCAACAGGCTGGGCTGTCACTAGAGGGGAGAAAGGTGGTTTCAAAAGCGGGTGGTTTGTCAAAGCACTGTCCACAAGGCTATTGGCTCCGACTCAAGCAACATTTGTAATTTAAGTTTGTTAAGTTTTTATTTTATTTCAGCTTTATTTCAATTATATATACATATACATATATAAACCCTACCGGTCAAAAGTTTGGAATCGGTAAGATTTTTAATGTTTTTAAAAGAAGTTTCGTCTGCTCACCAAGGCTGCACTTATTTAATTAAAAATACAGTAAAAACAGTAATGTTGTGAAATATTATTACAATTTAAAATAACTGTTTTCTGTTTGAATATATTTTATGAAGTAATTTATTCCAGTGATCAAAGCTGAATTTTCAGCATCATTACTCCAGTCTTCAGTGTCACATGATCCTTCAGAAATCATTCTAATATGCTGATCTGCTGCTCAAGAAACATTTATTGTGTACAATTGTACAAAATATTTGTGTACAATATGTTTTTTCAGGATTCTTTGATGAATAGAAAGTTCAAAAGAACAGCATTTATTTGAAATATAATCTTTTGTAACATTATAAATGTTTTTACTGTCACTTTTGATCGATTTAGTGCATCCTTGATGAATAAAAGTATTAATTTTTTTAATTTCTTTTCAAAAAAAAACTTTTGAACAGTAGTGTATAATGTTACAAAAGCTTTTTATTTCAGATAAATGCTGTTCTTTTGAACTTTCTATTCATCAAGGAATCCTGAAAAAAAAGTTTTCAACATTGATAATAATCATAAATGTTTCTTGAGCAGCAAATCAGCATATTAGAATGATTTCTGAAGGATCATGTGACACTGAAGTAGTGATGCTGAAAATTCAGCTTTGCCATCACAGGAATAAATTACTTTATTAAAAATCTTATCATTTCCAAACTTTTGACTGGTAGTGTGTGTGTGTAAATTATATATATATATATATATATATATATATATATATATATATATATATATATATATATTAGTTTTAGATAACAATAACAACACAGGATCGTAGTAATATTTTATTAAGGCATAGTCTAGTGTTGGATGCTATGTACAATATTATCCTATTAATTATTATTAACTGATGTAAACATCAGTTTGGCATCAGAGTAAAAACAGCACTTGAGTTAATAGCAAAAGACTTGATGCAGCAACTTGTAACATAGCTCAACAACTGTAAGCAATTCAACTCCATTTTACATTGTGCCTAATGAATACCTTTTAAATAAGCTCAATTCCATTTTCAAATTGCCATCTTATGTGTAACTGTGCCAATTCTGTTGTATAAAAAACAGTACAGCCAAATATTTGCTAATATGTTTCCATGGTTGCACAGAATACCATCATACCACCCAACATTAGCATAGTCTATAAAACTATTTAAATCCTATTAATTTGGAATGATTTCTTATACTTCCCATATGGGTCAAATTAAGTCCTCAGTACTAATCGTTTTGCAGGAAGGACAATGAATCAGAAGAAAGTGAAAGAGGGTAGGGGGACCTTGGGGAACACAAGTTGCCTCAAAGTAGGAAAGACAGCCAAGAAAGTGCTAAGGAATGCGCAAGTCTCGCCAACATTTTATGTTTCTTTCCATTGAATTCCAGCGCTTGCTCCATGGGGTTGCTACGCCTGCCAATAGTGGGGCCTACTCTCAAAGTGCTGTGATAACAAGTGATAAGACTCTTATGAAAGTATTTTCTGATATAATATCATTTTCAATGTCAGCTGAGCTGCAACAATTATATCTCCATCTATTTCACAAGCTTATCGCCTATTGCCATTGTTTGTATATGGAAAATTGAAAAGGCATTGTTGACAAAAGGCGTAGCAGTAAAGACATCCTGGGGCCTTGTGTGAGGAATTGGTCAAAAAAAGAACAATGCCTTCTTGAAATGCTTTCGCCGACTCCAAGGACACTTTTTAGTATGCAAACACTTTGCAGCATCTTCTGCTTGGACATCTAGAAAACAAGTTCACTCATTTCAGAGGTTGTTTGTCTTTCTTTCCAAGTACTAATTATTAGGACCCTTGCAGCGCAGTGCAAGCCTAAGCATAGATCGCAAAGATGACTCATGAAGTAACATGCAGTCTTTTTACAAGGGAAAATGCAGATAGGACGACTGAAAATAGTGTTCTCTCTTTGGCACATTCCAACTCATCCAACACGCTTGAATGGAAAACACAATACCTCACAAATGGAAAGGCTCACGTGAGGAATGTGATGCACATTTGCCCTGGTTTTGATGCATTCTTCTCTGACAGTTTCCTATCCCACAGGCATACATAGGCGGTGAGCGTTTTAGACATAATAATTAATCAGTGCAAGTGACATTTCTCTAGATTATCACCTTTGCAAAGGGCAGCAGTTGAGAACAATAACCCTACATAAGCTGATGGAGCACCGGACAAAACTGGCATTTACGTTAATCTCCTGTGCATAATGAGCCTGGTCAACAGGAAAATAAAATGTGTTTGAACTTTAACACTTGATATGGATGCACCTAACAGCTGCTTGATGGAAGCTGGCAATAGCATAACGGGAAAACATAGTTGTTCTTAATAATGTTAAAGTAAACTTTAATGCTTTTTGCGTATAGAAAAAAGACCAAATCAATGATTAGCCCTGATTAGTATCACAACTGCAGAAGTAACATTTATATCTTGTGAAATAAAATGGTCAGAATTGTGACTTGGATCACTTTAAAACAATTGAATACACCTTTTCTATGAGGAGCATGTTTCTAACTACTGTATTAAAATTAGTTTTGGTATTTTTTAGAGCATAAAGTCAAAAATGCTGGGGTGTTACTGTACAACTGATTCAAACTGACAAAAAAAAAAAAAAAACTCATTAAAAGAAAAAAATATTCTTTTCTTTCAAGTGTTTTGAATGACCTTTTATTATTATTTCTAGAAAGAAAAAAAAAGTTTTAACAAAACTGCTTCAGTGCTAATATTTGAATACCTTTGTCCACCAAATCAGAGTCATGTGGTGAGACCAACAAATGCAGATGGTGCTTGCAGAACTTTATAAAAAAAAAAAAAAAAAACAGGAAACAATGTCATATGGCTGCCCTCACTGCTGTATGTGAAGGTCAATAAGTCTTCTAAAATATCAGATAATTTTACATTTTTATAACTAGACAAGGTCAGTTCAGGCTGTAAAATGTCTTGTGGTGTGACTCCTCAAAAACTTAGAGTAAGGAAAATATGTTTTTACTTCATGCTTGATGGTTACACCACAGGACATTTAATTTAAACTTTTCTTGAAAACAGACTTTTAAAACCATGTGAATCTAACATGAAGATTACATTTCTAAGAACTTGGCACATGTTTTAAATTAGATTTTCCCTTAGTTCTCATGACCCTTATTCCAAGTTGCTATCCAACCAGCAAACATAAACACAGTTACTTTCTATCTACAAAAGTACACTAAAATCTACAGTTAAATTAATATAGAACACTATATTAGTTGGGGATTAATCATTTTTTCCTATTGTATTATTATTAAAACACCCTTTCCTTATACTTAAATGACTAAGTGGCTCTTGTGGCTTACTGCTTTAATCTTGTTGTATTAATTTCAAAACAACATAAACATATTGTCAATGCTTTATATTTGCAAAGCTTAAATATTCGCAAAGCTTAAATAAACTGAATAAGATAAAAGAAGCCAAAGAAAATAAATAAATGAAACATATAAAAACAAACATTTCTTTAATGTCTTGCTAATATAGTTTAACCACACCCTTCTTGAAAAGCCATTTAGCTATAAACGGTCTGATTTCCTACTCATGTCCTTGTAAGTCCGAGATGATTGGATACGTTTTCCCAGAGTTGCCTGCAGTGCAGGGCCACTGCAGGTCTTCGGAAAAAGAAAGAGAGTGGTTCAAGCACATCTTCGCAACAAGAAATGAGTTTCAAGGGATTCAAGGAAAATAAAGCTGCAAGTAATCTTCCCTGTTGTTTGAATGGGCAGAGTTTGCTAAACAGTCCAGGATGTGGATACACAGGGGACCAGGGCTTGTGTTCTCTCTTCGTAACTTGAATATAGACCACCCAGGGCCCTTCAGATAAAGGTGTGTTTTACAGATAATTGACTGGCTGTGCTTGTAGAATCTGAGCCCAAATATACAGCATTAGTCTAGAAGAATGGTGATGGGTTCGGGTCTACTGAGAGAGAGTAGGTTGCCCATTTCAGGAAGAAAGGGTTGGAACATTTTTTCATCTGAAGATATGGACTTTGTCCAGACATAAACACTAGGTACAAGATTAAGGCTAGTTGGGTGACAACTGGTAGTTTTCAGCCCTACAAAGAAAAAATGGATTTTTTGTTACCATGGGAACAACACTGAAATTATGTTGTGTGCACTGCCAGCTTGCCTATGGCAAATAAGACTTAATGACTTTAACTTCTTCTGGACCTGATGTAACTTTGAATATCACAAATCAGCCTATCAATTCATTGTATATGTATTATAAATTATTAAAAATTTGTGTGGATTGTACAGGTCAGGTTTGTAGATATGTAACAAAAAACTTCCAATGGCAGCTTATTAAAGGTTACAGGAACTGTTCATCCAAAAATGGAAATTATGTTCTTATTTATTCACCTTCATGTAATTCCAAACATTTCCATGTAATTCCAAACTTTTTCCAATTTTAAGTCGACTTTCGTATTGATGTTTGTCGGAAGCTGGTTATTATTGGTTATTATGTTTTAATTATGGATATTTTTCTCACAAAAACCCATCGCTTCGATTAAGAAGGTCTTTATTAACCCCCTGGAGCTGAGTGGAATACTTTTATGATGGATGGATGCAATTTTTTGGGCTTCAATTTTTTTAATATAACTCTATGTTCGTCTGAATGAAGATAGTCATATATACCTAAGATGGCTTGAGTATGAGTAATTCATTGGATAATTTTCATTTTTGGATGAACTATCCCTTTAACGTAAAGTCTTCCCTTTCCTGAAAGTAATGATGAGAGACGAAAGAATTTTAATCTTCTGGTGAACTAATCCTTTTAGCTCAAGTGCAAATTGCTGCCAAACCAGGTAGACTAGATAAAAAAATCAGAACAATTATGGTTGCAGATAAAAATAAAAAGTTAACATCCAGTGTCTTAAGGCTCCAGTGTCTCTAAGGAAGTTTTTAGGCTGGGTAATGACACAGAAAGCAAATAAACAAGTGAGCCAATGCATATTTCAAGTTGCCCACCCAAAGCCTCTGTGATACCCTTCTACATGGGGCAAGCTGATGATCTAATAAGTCAAAGAAAGAGAACAGCATCTGTTTGTGAACTTCTCACAGTCAATGTTTGTGCATGTTGACAGACACAGCTAAAAGTCTTTGCAAAAGAGGCAAATTACGAGCATTTGGACCTGGCTTTGAAAAAAGGCATCAGTTTGACGTGGAAACGGGGATAAGGCCGCGGAGCAGCACTCTACACAAGAGCTATCATAGCCACTCAAGGCTGGAATTTCCTCAGGCACTGGCCAGAATAAGATGGCTACCAGATGCCAGCTATTCACTAAGCTTTTGGCTGGTTTCCCAGGAGAATTGCAGCCTCATCCAGTTCTGCTTGAAGGTAGACTGTGCGTGAACACTTACCCTCACTTTACTCAACACAGGATTAAACAGAAAGGACAAAAGCATCATCAACTGATTGATTGCCTTGTTCTGTGGTTCCAAACATGGCCTGAAGACTTGATTACAACTTAGTATGGCACAAACTTTCTCTTGGAAGCAGCACCTTTCATGGAGGTTGCACTCTGGAGCATTCTTAGTTTCTCGTGAAGAACACAAGTCATTTACCTTGAACAAGAGGTTTCCGTACACTGCAGTTGTGAGTCACTGTTAAAGCCAAGCTTGGAAGCGTTCAATGACCCAACAACCTCTGCACCATGTGAAAGCTACTACCTACTCTTCGAAAGCAGACGTCGCTGCGCTCAAGGAATATGAAGATCTCTCCACAGAAGGACCTCATCGACAATGACAGCTCAACACCAGCCTCGGCTGCTTGGCATTTAAAATGGCGCCACAGTCCCGCTGCATGTAATTATGGAGGCCGTACGGGCCAAAGCTCACTTCGACAAGCTACCACATCACGATCGGCACAAAACTCCACAATTCCAACATGTAATTTCAGCAAACGAGCGAAAGCAAATAAATGTCAGACGACACAAAGCTCAGACCAGCAGCTGGAAGAGCCTGTTTCTTGAATCTGTATCTGGCATGAGGAATACGGCACTGGATCTGCAGAGTCTCTTTATGTTCAGTCAATGCCAAGTGAGTCATGGGGAGTATAAACCCCAAGAGAGCATTGTGAAGTGTTCTGAATGGCTTGTTGAATGATCTCCAGCATCGTTTATCAAGACTCAGGCTGGTTGAAGGTTGACACAACTCCCTGCGGAGGTGATACTGTTCGACCTGCTGCGTGTGATAGGGGCTGAATAGAGAAAAGGTCTCAAGAACAACTGAAGATGATCCATCGGTAAAAGGTTTGCTTAGCATCAAACAGCATGACAGCTAGAGTATCAGATTTTGCCTGCAGCTATATGCATTTGTATATGATTCCCAAACAGATGGGAGTTCTCTCCAGAAGATAAAGTACTTTCTTTGTGCCTATGACTCACACCTGCTGGGAAACTGCACACATATTCTGTTACCACTGTTCCAACATGCTTGGCTCATAGAGTGCCGGCCTCTGGCATGAGAGGAAAAAAATGTACAGCATCCAGACTCAAGCATTGTAGCCAGCACAATTGAACCTTCTGCAGACAGAACTTTGTTTGAATATCCTTACTGATACAAGAATAAATGTTTGGTAGACATATGAATTCTAAGTACATTCTTATGAGTACATAGTGAGGCCATTCCTCAAATGGATTACAACCATTTGAAACCCCTTATTAAATCTGAGTGGCAGCAAGAGATCTTCAGAGATAAAAGGCTTTAGCTGAATCAAAGCGAGTTGCCATGACAGGCCCAAGCCAAGAGAATTCTTACCGCCTAAAATCAAACTGCCAACACTTATAAGGTAATTTTGAACCCTTATGTATCTTAAGATGATTTTAAAGATAAAAGCATGATACTAGTTTTAAAAGATGGATTATATATAAATATATATATAGATATATAAACTTTGTTGAGTTTATTGTTTTCCTTTTTTTTTTTTTTTTCCATTCATACTTTCTAACCCTCTAAAAAAGTATAAAGTTTTAGGTGTTTTCACACACGGCTCATTTGGATCATTTGTTTCGGAACCTTGTGCGTTTTCTCCCTTAGTTCGGTTCGCTTAGGCATATATGACCATTGCAATCTCGCTTGGATCCGCACCAAAACAATCGCTTCGAGACCTGAATGAGGTTGAAAACGAACTCTGGAGAAGTTCAGTTATGCCGATAAAGCAATCTGAACCAAGCGGTGTCATAATTCATAATGGGAAATGTGTTATATAATAAGCAGCAGTGTCCGATTCTGTGAGTGAGCACATTACCGCAGTTGAAATCAAAGAGCGCTTCAGTTTTATCAGTTAAAGCAGGAATGACAGCTACATTCGTATAAGTGTTTGCATGTATAAAGACACCTACAGATAAAGCCAGAATAAGCTCACAGAGCAAACTTGTCAGTCCATCTTGATTGATGACACAGAGGAAACTCTGACCAATAAGAGGACAGATTTACTCACATGTGACTTGCATAAACACATTTTGGTGCGCTTTGAAATGTTACCTTGTGAAAGTGAACCAAACCAAGAAAAAAATCCAACATTGTAACAAATTAAGTCCCTGTTCCAGAAATTAGCAAATGGTCTAATGTTCTGAAAACGCTCTAAATTCTACTTCTCTGTTTCCTAAGAATTAAAAATTAAATTTTAATTAGTTTACTATAATTTATTTGGTATTTGTGTGTACAAACTGGAAAAATCCAAATATATATCTAATATAAATATCTGACATATTTTTTTTTTTTTTTTTTTTTAAATCAGTACAGATTGCACAATTTAAATGCCAGATGGAAATGTTTTCAGGTGATGATGGTGCACAGCACATATGCAAAAACCTCATATCTGATGGCATTCTGTTGTTTCCAATGTCACAGCATGTAGATCATTTCATTACAGATAAACTTCAATCAGATCAAAATGTGTGAACAAAAAAAAAAAATTTGATATTCAACACACAAAAACAAATGCACCAAGTGGACATCAAAGACCTGGACAAGCAGTCCCTATTTCAGTATAATTACCACATTTCCCAACTGTGGGGCTTTACCAGACCTCGACACTTTCGACTCATAAACAAACCCTTAACGAACTTGAACTCTTCTGCAATGACTCACCCTGCCCTCGCATTACAGTTTAATGGAAAATAACAAAAACTAAAGCATCACACTGCATAATTATCGCCCAATAACTGTCCAATGCATGTATATCTTTTGTAGGGAAACAGATCCTGAGCAAATACATATGAAATCATTTAGGCAGCCTAAGCAATGTATGAAATCCCAACTCGGGCCTCAAGCAAGTTAAATCTTTGAGCTGCCTAGAGCCAGCAAATCGTCAGTGTGC
Source organism: Hypophthalmichthys molitrix (assembly GCA_037950675.1). Classification (NCBI taxonomy): domain Eukaryota; kingdom Metazoa; phylum Chordata; class Actinopteri; order Cypriniformes; family Xenocyprididae; genus Hypophthalmichthys; species Hypophthalmichthys molitrix. The sequence continues at coordinate 26,606,534 of CM075501.1, forward strand.
CAGTGAGATAGTCGACCACGTCCCTTTCGCTGAGGCCCTTTTCCCCTGACAGAACAAAGAGCACTCAAATTTAATTTGAAATTGATTACAGCCACTCATAATGTGTGCTGAAATATGCACTGGAAATGAGTGTGCTGAATGAGGAACAGAGCTTGGCAAGTCAGAAAACCAGAGAGGATTCAGAGGGGATGGAGCCGTGCATTCCACCACCAAACAAACTTTGCAGGCATTTCGCTCTCCTGCATTTAGAGGATTTTTTTTTTTTTTTTTTAAACCAAACATGTTTTTTCTCATGTTTGCATTCTGCTTTCTACTATTTACAGTATATAAACCTTCTGGATATGAAGAATGCACATCCGGGCAGATGTTTTCTATGTAGGGTTCAGCTGCTAGACAAGATGATGTTCTTAATACCTGGCTGAAGCAAGGCCTGATGTGGAAACTAAGTCGAGAGTGTTCTGTATTTAGGGAGTTTTTCAAAAGTAATCGAGACAGTTTGGACTGTGCAACCAGTGTACACTGGATCCAGGTTAAAATACACAAAGAGATTCAGCACAAATGACTAGAGACACTGTTCCCAAACAATTTAAAAACAAAGAGCTTTCCAAGAGATTATAAGCATTAAATGTCTTATTCTGTTTTATGCCTAAGATGTAAAAACAATTTTATTCACAGTCCACTGTAACTGTAAAGACAAGCTTATGAAAGCACACTGGAATAAAGAATGGAAACGGGAAGCAATGGCAATTGTAAATGCCCTCTCACACCAAGGACTATAAATATATATGCGTTCAAACCAACTCACGATAATGTTCTGTTTATTATAAGTGTGTGCAGCAGTTTTGTTATTTGCCGCTTTAAATGCTCAAGCTCTTTAAAGTAGGCTGAATTCTGATTGGATGTCAATGTTTTTATCAGTCAACAACTGGTTAAAAAAAAACAGTGAAATTTATTCAACGATATTGTTCCTCTGTGCTGCTATCATTATAGTTGTCGTGTGGACTCTGCTTTTCTTTTCTTTTCTTTTAAATTTAGAACAACTTACAAAACTATATTGTTATTACTATAGTTACCACTGAGAAATTTAACATCAGTGACTTTTTGTAACGCATTTTCCCTAATTGTTGGTCATGTTTTTAAACAAAGTCTCATATAACTTTTAAACTCATCCTTCTGAATCTTAAGATGTGTCTAGTTTTTAAGGATGTTGTGCTTTGATTAACATATACACATTCAACACAAAATATTGATGTTTACCATTTGCTGTTACATTTTTCAAAAATCTCCATTACAATTATAGAGCACTGGTGTTACAAACTAGCACTGGCCTTTGTGTACTTTTAGTTTAACTCTATAACTGTAAGTTACGCTTTTAATTGACTTTAATAATGACTGCTAATATGTCAAAGTAGTTTGAGGCAAACTGCTATCTATGCTCTCCCCTATTTAGTCATGTGACACTGACAGAGTTTATGTTTGGACACATAGCCCTGCTATTGTTATACAGTTATTTCTTCCCTAAAATCTAAATAGTACACAAAGTATTCATCTTCACTGGAAACTGAAAAAGTATGCTGATCAAGGCCATATAGGGGGACACGTTCAATGTTTTTCAAATAACAAATTGTAAATATTTGTAAAACGAAAATAATAATAAAAAAGATCTTAATGGTATTCTCATTTGGTTACATTATTGATGAAGAAGAGTACTGATATAAACAGAAATTATAAAAAGATAAAAAAAAATAAGAAAATTAGAAAATACATTTAAAACATGGAAAAACAACTTTTAAAAAGACTTTAAAAAGCTGCTTAAAAAAATTAACAGAAGCTTAATGAAAAAACAAACAAACAAAAACATCTGAGAATAGCCACTATATCCAATAGATTTTAAAGCACTTAAATTAATAAATAAATACATACATATTTTATTTATTTAGGCCTATTTATTTATTTATTTACAATAGTCCAGTAGATTTGCAACATAACATGTTTACGTAGTACACAAGTTACTGTAGATGGATGTATTCAGAAATAAAGGAGATGTCTCCCTGTTCCACAATAAATAAAACATCACGTACTCAACAGGTATCGAGCCGCTAGTTACTGTGCATGCGGAGTTATTTCCGTTTTTCAAAGTAAAGAGTTAAAACATATAGCAATTAACATAAGAAACTGCTTATCTTCACTACAGCGGACAAATTTCCAAGCGCAGCTCCCAGGGTTCACAGTTATTTGATCTCCCTGGGGTCGCCGAAACTTTGTTCTCACTTTCACTACGATGCCATTTCTAACACATTAAACTTTTTTTTCCCCAAAATGTCGTTCTTGGAGTGTTTCTTGTCAGTCCTTACCTTACTTTTCTTCAAACATTAAACGAGCATTTTGACGCGGTTCCTCTCCATTGCTTTGGCTGTGCTTCACCTTCGTAGTACAGTCAGAGGATTTAGTTGCGACTTCCCCTCCTCTGTTCCCATTGGAGAAGAGCTCTGTCAGTACACACATGCTCGTGCCAGGATTTCCTGTCCTGGGCGGTGTTTCCACTGGCATACTACTATTCTTTACGTTCTTTTTTTTTTTTTTTTTTTTTTTTTTTTTTTTTTTAACGCAAGATGTCTTTTGCACATTTTCTGTATGTGATTTTGTGTAACTAATGACTGAAATAACCCGATGATTCCTGATTTTTTATTTTTTTTTTATATTATCCAAACACAATAAAAGGTAATCTTAATAATAATAATAATAAATAAATAATATAGTAACTAATTACAGTTTTCACTAAGCTTACTATAAAAACATTGGTTGCGTGGTAAAATAAAATTAATTTACAGAAGTAAATTAGAAGTAATCTTCATCTTTCTTATAGCCTATACACAGTCAAAAGTTTGGAATCGGTACGATTTTTAATATATTTAAAAGAAGTTTCATCTGCTCACCAAGGCTGCATTTATTTAATTAAAAATACAGTAAAAACGGTAATATTGTGAAATATTATTACAATTTAAAATAACTGTTTTCTGAATATATTTTACACAGTAATTTATTCCTGTGATCAAAGCTGAATTTTCAGCATCATTACTCCAGTCTTCAGTGTCACATGATCCTTCAGAAATCATTTTAATATGCTGATGTGCTGCTCAAGAAACATTGTGTACAACTGGACAAAATATTTGTGTACAATGTTTTTTTTTTTTTTTTTTTTTTCCAGGATTCTTTGATGAATAGAAAGTTCAAAAGAACAGCATTTATTTGAAATATAATCTTTTGTAGCATTATAAATGTCTTTACTGTCACTTTTGATCGATTTAATGCATCCTTGCTGAATAAAAGTATTCATTTCTTTAATTTCTTTTCAAAAAAATAAAAATAAAAATTCTTACTGACCCCAAACTTTTGAACGGTAGTGTATAATGTTACAAAAGCTTTGAATTTCAGATAAATGCTGTTCTTTTGAACTTTCTATTCATCAAGGAATCCTGAAAAAAAAGTACACAACTGTTTTCAACATTGATAACAATCATAAATGTTTCTTGAGCAGCAAATCAGCATATTAGAATGATTTCTGAAGGATCATGTGACACTGAAGACTGGAGTAATGATGCTGAAAATTCAGCTTTGATCACAGGAATAAATTACTTTGTAAAATATATTCAAACAGAAAACAGTTATTTTAAATTCTAATAATATTTCACAATATTACTGTTTTCACTGTATTTTTAATTAAATAAATGCAGCCTTGGTGAGCAGACGAAACTTCTTTTACAAACATTAAAAATCTTACCAATTCCGATTACCGATTAAACTTTTGACTGGTAGTGTACACATTTTATATATATATATATATATATATATATATATATATATATATATATATATATATGTGTGTGTGTGTGTGTGTGTGTGTGTGTGCGTTTTCATATATAGAGGTAAATCAGTAGCAAAACTCGAGAGGTTGCTGATTTGAATGTGAGAACTTGTCGTATTAATATTTGTATTTGTAAATTGAAATTTACACTCACAGCCCTGATGTGGAAAGCTGAATGTTTCGATTTGCACACACAGACAACAATCAAAACACCCGCGATGAAGTTGCAGATTAATAGTCACAAATGTGTAAAATGGCATTCACATAAACAAAATGACAGACACAAATGTGTGAGACATATTTACTTTTGCACTTTACTTCAGTTTCGCTGTACAACTTCAAGTCGGCGCTTACAACCTCTCAGATCTGGCAGTACAAGTTCAGTTCCTGGCGCTTTGACTTTTGCTACTCTTTTTGCAATGTTTCTGTTGCAAAACTGACTTGTGCACTTGGTGGTTGAAGCCGTTTTATTGGTCGATGCCTGACCAATGAACAACGCCAGCCAGTGCGACTTGGCATGCGGAAATAAACATTTTTATGCATATGTATGAGACAATATTTTCATTAAAATATCATTAGTTTTAACGGGTTTTTATATTGCAGTAAAAGAGTAATAAAGTCGTTTATTGGCTGCAACATGGACCACCAAAACGGCGCGATCTGCTCTATGTAGTGACGTCATCGCGTACAAAAACGTCCCATTTCATTGGCTGACTCCAACCAATGAACGTCTTTACTACTCTTTTACTGTAATATAAAAACCAGTTAAAACTATATGATATTTTAATGAAAACATTGTTTCCAGTCACGTGAAAGCTTCACTTTGCCTGTCAGAATGTTTGTTTGAACCCAGACATTACTATATGGACTTTACAACTTGCCTCAAACAACTCAGTATGTATTATTAGTATTATTATAATTATTGTATACTCAATGGTTTTAGGCCTTTTTACAAATGTTTCAGTCGAATTTAGCTGTATTAGAGAGCGTTTACTCATTTTGAGCCTGTTTTTAAACATTAACTATCTGTAACGTCATTTTTCATGTGTAGAAAAAGCGACGAAACTAAACTATCCAATCAGATATTCACCCATATTCCCCACGCCCACCCATGCACACAGTTACACACATTTGACTTTACAACACACAAACGCACACCTTTATTTACTCTCATTCTCTCTTGCTCTCTTAATATGTCATGAGTTTATGCAGATGGATTTTAATAATCGATTTAAAAATTATGTAAAAAAAATAAAAATAGCGCCCTCTCATGGTGTACGCACAGTGCGTACACTGGCTGGCGTTGTTCATTGGTCAGACATCGACCAATAAAACGGCTTCAACTTGTACTGCCAGATCTGAGGTTGTAAGCGCCGACTTAAAGTTGTACAGTGAAACTGAAGTAAAGTGCAAAAGTAAATATGTCTCACACATTTGTGTCTGTCATTTTGTTTATGTGAATGCCATTTTACACATTTGTAACTATTAATCTGCAACTACAACTTCGTAATACGGGTGTTTTGATTGTTGTCTGTGTGTGCAAATCGAAACATTCAGCTTTTCACATCAGGGCTGTGAGTGTAAATTTCAATTTTCAAATACAAATATTAATAGGACAAGTTCTCACATTCAAATCAGCAACCTCTCGAGTTTTGCTACTGATTTACCTTCATATAAAAGTGTCTTACCTCATAAAACATGTCTCCTGTCAGACTCCCTGTGCACAAACTTGTCTAGTCAGTAAAAAAGCGCTTCCATTCACAGTTGAAATAATATGGATAATCACTTCAGTGAAATGCTGGCACTTGTGATAAACTGCCTTATTTCCCATTGTAAGCTATGTTTGTTTTTCAGTGAAATGTAATGTGGTCTTGTTTATATTTTGGTGTTTTCCCTGCTTTTGAAGGGGTGTTTTCCCTGCTTTCCCTTCTTTTTTTGTAATTAAAAAAATGCTATACTGACGTTTTGATGTTTAACATTTTCACAACGTTTCCAGAACAATATATTTTTAGGTGTTTTAAAGTGTTGTTTTTCAGAATGTTTAGTGACACTTTCTATGAAGCCTGTATACAACGATCAGGAATAACATTATGACCACCTTCCTAATATTGTGTTGGTCCCCCTTTTGCTGCCAAAAAAGCCCTGACCCGTCGAAGCATGGACTCCTCTAGACCCCTGAAGGTATGCTGTGGTATCTGTCACCAAGAAGTTAGCAGCAGATCCTGTAAGTCCTGTAAGCTGTGATGTGGGGCCTCCATGGATCGGACTTGTTTGTTCAGCACATCCCACAGATGCTTGATTGGATTGAGATCTGGGGAATTTGGAGGCCAAGTCAACACCTCAAACTTGTTGTGCTCCTCAAACCATTCCTGAACCAGCATTAACTTCTTGAGCAATTTAAGCTACATTAGCTCGTCTGTTGGATCGGACCACACGGGCCAGCCTTCGCTCCCCACGTGCATCAATGTGCCTTGGCTGCCTATGACCCTGTCGCCTGTTCACCACACTTCCTACCTTGGACCACGTTTGATAGATACTGACCACTGCAGACCAAGAACACCCCACAAGAGCAGCAGTTTTGGAGAGGCTTTGAAATTGTCTAGCCATCACAATTTGGCCCTTGTCAAACCCGCTCAAATCCTTACGCTTGCCAATTTTTCCTGCTTCTAACACATCAACTTTGAGGACAAAATGTTCACTTGCTGAATAATATATCCCACCCACTAACAGGTGCCATGATGAAGCGATAATCAGTGTTATTCACTTTACCTGTCAGTGGTCATAATGTTATGCTAATCGGTGTATATATATTGCATTATATGCATTCATGATGCTTTTTAGCCTTTTTATAAAAACACTCTGGCACAAGGTTTCACACACTCTCTCATTTTTCTTAAATCTCACTGCAGGGACAGTAATGAAATTTGGATGATGGATGACAGTAAGTGTAGGCTAATCCACAAATAATTAATCTAACAAGCTCATGTTGTGACAGCAACACCCATAGATGCGATGAACAGTTGTCACAACCTATTATGTGTCATTTGCTTCATTGCTCCATCATATCATTGGGACATTTGCTCAGCAGTTTATATATATGATGTGTCATTGCTTACACATCAAATGCAAATGTTCACACTCTGTAAATTAGGATACACATTGTTAGTTTTCTCATAGGTATTACTTTTTAAGCATGCAGTTGTTGATTGTGTATGCATTGACATTTATAATATATGGATCCCAGTCAACATTTCATACTGGGGCCAGTGTAGGCACGGAATGGGCTTGAGGTATGGGCCCTACATAGGTTTGTCCATGGGTTCCATGTCAGCCTTATCTTTATTAGACCCAGTATGATGGAACATGGAACTCATGGACAAACCAATGTAGGGCCCATACTGGGGATAATTCAGATAGGGCCGACATGGAACCCGTGGACAGGGCCTTCCCAAGCATGGGCCAGGGCCCAGTGCGAGTTAGCAGAAGTTTGACCCCCACCTTGGTCCATTTGTGATCATGTTCTGGGGCCCGGTGCAGTCGCACTACTTGCAACATCCTAAGGATGGCCGTGCCTGTGGACAAACCTATGTAGGGCCCATACCGGTGTTAATTTAAATAGGGCCAACATGGAACCCATGGATAAACCAATGTAGGGCCCATACTGGGGCTAATTCTGAAAGGGGCTGACATGGAACCCATGGACAAACCCATGTAGGGCCCTATGTAGGGACAATACTGGTGCTAACCCTGTTGAAAAAAAACAAAAAAAAAAACAGCATATGCTGGTTAGGTGTGTTTTGAAGCATGGCAGCTGGTCTGAGGTGGTTTATGCAGGTCCTTAGCTGGTCATGAGTCATGCAGCTTAGGACCAGCATTTGACCATCTTAAACCAGCACATGACCAGTTGACCAGCTTAAACCAGCTGCCATGCTTCAAAACATATCTAAACAGCATATGCTGTTTTTTTCAACAGGGAATTTAGACATGGCCAACATGGAACCCATGGACAAATCCATTTAGGGCCCATACTGGGGCTGATTTAGACAGGGCTGACATGGAACCTGTGGACAGGGCCGTCCCATGTGTGGGGCAGGGCTCAGTGTGAGTTGGCAGATGTTGGCCGCCCCTTGGTCTGTTCGCGATTGTTTTCTGGGGCCTAGTGTGGTCATACCACTTGCACCACTCTAGGACGGCTCTGTCTGTGGACAAACCCATGTAAACCCATCAAATATGTTACCAAGAAACTTGAAAATATCTTGAATATACTTCATTGTCCCCAGATTAAATTTGTCATGCATAAAAACACTTATCACCACCATACAACTTATTATATAAATAACCTTAAGTGAAATAAATTATAGTTCCTTATAAAACATTGCTTCTCAAAATAATCAACCTACCTATAACAACATTACACAGCATAAAAAATTATTGTAACACAATAATAGTATAAACATCATGTTATACAAGCCTAATACAACAGGCCTACCTAAATAAAACATAGGTTTTTTTTTTTTTCACCTGGAGGTTAACCATTAGCATTTTCTGAAGAAGTGAGGACCCAAAATAGATGGATATGTGTCACGGAGTCACAGCCAACACCCACCAACACCTACACATCGTCACCGGATCACCACGCTCCACCCACTCGCTCACAGTCTCCCGAGTACTGATCGCCTGCACCTGCACCGCTTCATCAAGGACTCCATAAAGACTCTCACTCCCTTCACTTCACTGTCTGGTCTCATCTCACGTACCTGGACTCTACTCACCTAAGTTCCCGTATCTTCTCTCCTGTCGTCATCCGTCTCCTGTTCTCCGTTCCTCATCGATTCCTCCTGCAAAGACAAACTCTGTTATCATTCAGCTAAGTGACTGTTCAGAAAGTGCTTGATCCATTACTCACCTGCTTCCATCAATTTGCCTGTGTTCGTGCCTCTGTCAAATAAATATACATCTGTGTTCATTCACCTCTCTGCCTATGTCTGTGTCCTGACAGAAGTTCATCATCTCCCTGCTCTCCGGACGAGCGCTACAATCGGCTCAGCCCCTCTGGGAATCCAATGCCCCTGTGACAGTCACCATAGCCGCCTTCTTCAATCACTTCCAGGAAGTATTTGGACAAAGTACCGCCGATCTCTCCGTACACGACCAAATCTTCCATTTACGACAAGGTGATGAATCTGTGAGTATGTATGCTCTCCGATTTTGTACCCTAGTGGCCGCTAGTGGCTGGAATGAAACGGCCCTTATAACAGCCTTTCGCCAGGGAGTAAATCCACATGTGAAGCAGTTAATGGTTGTGTACGATGATACTATGGGGCTGGAAAACCTCATCCAAAAAAACCATCCGAGTTGCCCAGCGCTATTCAGCATGTACTCTCCATACACCCACTGCCAATCCTCTGCCCGTCACACCATCTGTCGCCCTTCCAGCACCCGAATCAATGCAGGTCGATTCCTATCGCCTGACTCGTGTGGAGCGTCAGAGAAGAATTCAGCAACATCTCTGTCTGTATTGTGGGGGAGAGGACCATGTCATCGCTGCCTGTCCCATCCGACCACCACGCCCAGTGGTTAATACAATCCAATTGCCCGCTCGCATTGTACCACTCACCAGAACCACTGTACACGTCTGTGTTTCAGTGCAAGCCCTCATCGACTCCGGCTCTGCAGGGAACTTCATCAGCAACCAGATTCTCCAGAAACTGAATGTGCGTCGCAAACTCTGCCTTCAATACTCTGCAGCCACACATCCTTCTTAGTAAGCTCAGACAAATGTCTGTTAATCCGTATATTATCAGGTGGTATGATTTTTTTTTTTTTTTTTTTTATCAACAGAACCCAGCAGGTCAGAGTGAACCAGACATTATCTGAGTCTAAAGTCATCAATACAGGTGTCCCTCAGGGATGTGTGAATTCTCCCATTTTGTTTACATTATATACGAACGATTGTATAAGCAGTCATTCCAGTACTTTTATTGTAAAATTTTCTGATGATACTGCAATCTTGGGACTTATGGATATGGATACTGATATTTCTGGTTATAGTTTGGAGGTTAAAATGTTTATACAATGGTGTGAGGACCATCATCTCATTGTAAATACTAAGAAAACAGAAGATATGATTTTTGACCCGGGACATGTGGGGGATCATTCTCCATTGCTGGTCCAGAATGTTTGTATTGCCCAGGTTTATTACAAATACTTAGGTGTACATATTGACTGTAATCTGTCTTGGAATATCCATGTGAGTTATACATGTACTAGGATCCAACAGAGACTGTACTTCTTGCGAAGACTCAGGGTGTTTGGGGTGGGACAGAGAGTACTGATGTTATTTTATCATGTTGTGATTGAGAGTGTGTTGCGTTACGGAATTGTAGCTTGGTTTGGTAACATATCAGTTAAGTTAAAATCACAAATAAACAGATTGGTTTACAGCAATGAAAGTGATAGGGGTTAGGGAGTTTCCTTCCCTCCAAATTCTCTTTGAGAAGGCTATAGTTAAACATGCAAATAAAATTCTAGCAGACCCCTCCCATGTCCTGTACCCTGAATATGAATTACTCCCTTTAGGTAGACGCTATAGGGTGCCAGTTAAATATCGGAAAAGATACCTGAATAGGTACAAGAATTCTTTCATTCCTTTATCAGTGAATCTTCTAAATTCAGGATGTAAGTCAGTGTGAATTGAGTAGTAGTGTCTGTATTGTGTTTGTGTGTGTTATTGTACTACAATTGTATGTTCTATGTGGCAGCCCTTTGTCCAAGACAAATTTCCTTAGGGACCAATAAAATAATCTTGAATCTTGAAATTATCACGGATCATCAAAACCCTGAATACTTTCGAGAATCTAAGAGACTGAACCCTCGCCAGGCTCGCTGGGCCCTCTTCACTAGATTCAATTTCATGGTCTCCTACCATCCTGGAACTAAGAACTGCAAAGCTGACGCTTTATCCCGTCCGTATCAACCCGATCCTGAAAGCTCCGATACTGAACGTATTCTCCCTCCAGCCATGATCGTCAGCCCGATCCAGTGGGTCATCAACCAACGCATCTCCCAAGCTAACCTCACCGAACCAGCTCTGCCGGGAGGTCCTGAAGCGCTTCTCTATGTTCCACCGTCAGCCCCGCATGGACTTAGCGCACACCTCTCTGGGCTCTGGACACCCAGGCAGTTCACGTACCCTCTCGATCCCGCGGCATCACTACTGGTGGCCCTCCATGACTCAGGATATCTCCCGCTACATCAAGGGATGCTCAGTCTGTGCTGTCGCCAACACTCCTAGGAGGCTCCCCGAGGGCAAGTTGGTTCCCTTACCCGTACCTCGTCGACTGTGGACACATCTGGGAATTGATTTCATGACTGACCTACCACCGTATAATAACTTCACCTGTGTGCTTGTAATTGTGGACCGATTCTCCAAGGCTTGCAAACTCATACCCCTCAAGGACCTTCCTACGACGTTTGAAGCTGCCGAAGCCTCGTTTCACAATGTATTCCATCATTTCGGCATTCCTGAAGACATTGTCTCCGACCATGGACCACAGTTCATCTCACAAGTTTGGCAAGCCTTCTTTAAGCTCCTAGGAGTGTCAGTCAGCCTGTCATCTGGATAGCATCCACAGACCAACGACCAGACTGAGCGCAAGATCCAGGAAATCGGGAGGTACCTGAGGTTGTACTGCCACTGGAATCAGAACAGCTGGAGCCAGTTCCTACCATGGGCGGAGTATACACAGAATTCCCTCCGGCAGACCACCACAGGGCTCACCCCGTTCCAGTGCATACTGGGCTACCAACCACCTCTCTTCCCCTGGTCGGGTGAGCCCTCGGAGGTTCCAGCTGTCAACCACTGGTTCCAGCAGAGCAAGAGAGTGTGGCACTCAGCTCATGTCCACCTCCCAGCAGGCAGTTCGGAGACACAAGAGACACGCTGACGCCAGAAGAGGCCCTACTCCCTGTTACCAACCTAGGCCAGAAGGTGTGGCTCTCAAAAAGGGACATCCGTCTCCGACTGCCCTGCCGCAAGTTGAGTCCCCGGTACATAGGTCCATTCACCATACAGAGGCAGCTCAACAAGGTCACCTACTGTCTCAACCTCCCCGCAAAGTACTGTATATCACCTTCATTTCATGTCTCCTTGTTGAAGCCCCACACTGAACCCATGTCTTCTCCTTCCACAGATCCTGGTGACGATGCGGTACCTCCTCCCGACATCGCTGAAGAAGAGGCCATCTACCAGGTGCGGCCCCTCGTTCCTCACGCAATTCCATGCTGAACATCTGGAGCGCCCTGCTCCCCGGGGTCGAGGTAGACCCCATCGTCGTCGCCCCTTCCGGTTGTGAGGAGCCGCCCGTGGAGGAGGGGGTACTGTCACGGAGTCACAGCCAACACCCACCAACACCTACGCATTGTCACCAGATCACCACGCTCCACCCACTTGCTCACAGTCTCCCGAGTACTGATCACCTGCACCTGCACCACTTCATCAAGGACACATAAAGACTCTCACTCCCTTCACTTCACTGTCTGGTCTCGTCTCACATGCCTGGACTCCTTACCCGCTATTCACCTGAGTTCCCGTATCTTCTCTCCTGTCGTCATCTGTCTCCTGTTCTCCTGTTCTCCGTTCCTCGTCGATTCCTCCTGCAAAGACAAACTCTGTTATCATTCAGCTAAGTGACTGTTCAGAAAGTGCTTGATCCATTACTCACCTGCTTCCATCATTTGCCTGTGTTCATGCCTCTGTCAAATATACTTCTGTGTTCACTCACCTCTCTGTCTTTGTCTGTGTCCTGACAATATGAAGTTAGTTTTGTGGAGTCAGATATTTTATCTTGTTTTGAAGTTTGAATCTAATGGTTATCCTTTAAATAGCTATAGAAAAGAAAAGGAAAAGAGAAACTGAGAAGAAAAATCAGTGTACAGCTTTGATCATGATAAACGCATAGAACATTGTGATTGTTGAAATCTCTAGGGTGTGTCCTTATTATTTTCAAAAACTTCAATAAGTATAGTTAATAAGAATAATGACAGAAATTATACAAGTAGCCTGTAATGCCCTTCCTCTAAATAAACTCACCTTTATTATGCACTTTTAGTGTTATGTCACTTATTATTAAAGTGTTCACGTCTTCATTTATTCCAAGAAGGCCTCTCCCCCTTAAGCAAATATTTTTGTTTTTCCGTTTCAAAAGTATAGTGGCAGAACTGGTGGTGGTGGATAATAATCATCTAAAACCTTTAATCTGTACAACCACAATGTGGAGAAGTGAAAGAATATTTTCCAGTGTTAAACACTATGGACATGTTTCATCTTGACAATAGAAGCAGTCAGTGGAGCACAGGTGATTTTGTAGATATTATATAGATCTTAGATATAGATTGGATATTTTATAACAGCATATCAAAGTCCAGATCATGCTCTTTTTTTTTTTTTTTTCCTCAATCTTTAACTTCTTGTGCTCCACTACATTTCAGAAGTAAAGTTTCTAGTCTGTAATCTGAGCAAGAGAACCAGATGCACCAGATGTCTCACCACATCAACATCCCCACAAATATGTTACCCAATATATATTAATCTTCAAATGGTGTTGTGGCCTCTAAAATGAAAATGCAGACATCGCAAAAACTGCTCGCTTATCATGCATTACAACTGAACATTTCAGTGAATTTCATTTTCACAGAAAATAATAACACATAAAAGTTTATTTGAAATTATATCAGGATCTGCGCTCAAGCTTGTCTACATAATAAGAAATGTTTTACAACATAATTTCATTTTGAACTAGCCTATTTAAAAATCCTAAAACACATAGCAGTATGTTACATTCAGGTTAAACAAGTATTAGTTCATCAACCATTTGAATTTGTTCCAAGCATTTCAGTTACATGTGTATATTACAGTTGTGTCATAGTTAAAAGAAGTGTGTTTGTCTAATATTTCTGAATCTGCAAGGTTTTTTTTTTTTTTTTTTTTTTTTTTTTTTTTTTTTTTTGCCAGTCCTTGAATTGGGATGTCTGAACAGCTGTATGGTGACATCTTCTGGAAATATCTTATAAAACAATACTAACATTTTAGCAAATCCCATGCAGTAAAGACTTCATTAGACCGATGGTTTTCAATTCTGGTCTTGGGGACCTACAGCATACATTTTGTACACTGTTAAATATTTCCAGCCATTTCAACTTAAAGTTAAAAAGCTTCTTAAATTTTAAGTACAATCAAAGTGTCAATTGAAAAAAACTTACAAAAATGTACATGTTATTTAAACTCATTTTAAATATTATCTAGTTTTGGATTGATCTCTGTAATTTGACATGACTGTACATTATTAAATGTTTCAACATAGCAAAGTAAGTTTAAAAACTATTAAGTAATATCATTCTTTTAATTTGTCTTAATAAGTGAACTGTTGCAGTGGCTGAAAGAGAATGTAAGACTTGATTTTCCTGCTTAGACAAATGCTGAGATCAAACACCCTGCAATAAAACAATAAAAGAGAGAAGATCTCAAAGAAATAGCATAGGACAGCGCCGTGCCCAAACTTTTCTCCTTGCTTATCTATGCATCTCCCCTACCAACTCCATCTCCTTTCCCCCTGACTCAAGACACTGAAAGTTAACTAAAATGTCTATATACCACATATGATGTATCTTGTGAATCTATTGTTTTTCCCCTTTCATGCTTGGTATCATTTTAAATGTCTCAGTGTGATTGGTAAAATGGTTTCAATTTCAATGCAGACACTTGTATTATGAGAATTATTGAAAACTTGTGAGAATTCTGTGCTCCTTTTTCGGTGTTGTCTCTTTGAGATATCTGATAACCCTCTCCTCTCCCCCAAAACCAGGTGTTGGTGTAGTAAATATTTACAATCCTTTTATTCTGAACTGGGTATTTAAGGGAAGGTAGCAGAGCAACCATTAAGGAACTTCTTTAACCAGAAGACCCCCAGTGCTGGGTGAGTGTCTTAAAACACTCACACACCACTGTGTGTATGCATTTCTTACTCTTAGAGTCATCTTTGAGCAATTTATGTTATGTATTTATTATTTCTGAATTGGCTTCTAATTGTTTAATTGTGTAATTGGCATGATATATTTTTACCTGACGAATAAAATGTTATATTTGATTCATTCTGGACTTTCATTCTGAAATCATTAATACCAATAGATTATGAGGAGTCTGGTGTTACCGCAAATCTTTGTCCAGGATAGATCACATGGAAGGCCCAATGAAAGGAGCATAGGGAACATAATTTGGGACCTTCCGATCAACTTCCTACTTAAAGGTAAATAGATCACCCTGCATCCTCTGAGTAAGAATCAGAACTGGCGAGTTTGTGTCCGTGAGATCCACGTAACCCGGGGCGTGTGACTGGGTATGGAATACCCAGAATAATCAAATATCTAAATCAAATATCTAATTAGAAACACAATCTAAATGTAATAATCATTTGGAATTTGAGTTAGATTAAGTGTGCAGCTAAAGTAAAATTGTAACTAGATTGTAACTAGACAGCCCACGCTGTTGGATTCTGTTGTTGGGCCGACGGGTGGTGATCCTTACAAGAATTAACTTAAAGGGTTAGTTCACCCAAAAATAAAATTTCTGTCATTAATTACTCACCCTGAGTTGTTCCACACCTGTCACAATGCAGACTCATTATTGGCCTGGAAATGCTGCACTGTCTATACAACGTAAACAGCGAAGGAGACTGGCAGGGAAGAGAAGAAATGATTGAATAATGTCGTTATTTTTGTTTTGTTTTTGTGCATAAAAAGTATTCTTGTCACTTTATAACTTTAAGGTTAAACCACTATAGTCACGTGGACTATTTTAACAATGTTTTTACTACTTTGAATGTGGCCTTGAATGTGGTAATAACATTTCTTTCTCTTGGGGATCAGAAACCTCTCGGATTTCATTAAATATATCTTAATATGTGTATCGAAGATGAACGAAGGTCTTACGGGTTTGGAACGACATGAGGGTAATTAATCACAGAAATTTCATTTTTTGGGTGAACTTTAACAAGTACTCAACGGAAACATTTTCAATAAAACATCAGCATTAACTAGAGCTAAACCTCTGTTAATTCTCACTAAGAGCTTTTGTAGACTTATGAAAGAAATAAAGTAAAACTGATTTGTAAAAAGTAAAGAAGAAAATGCTGAGTTGTTTAATTACCCAAAATATCAAGCAGGTAAAAAACCCAGAGTGATCTCTGAGTGACCCACAAATCATATGGAATCACTGAGATTGCCCCCCAGTGGCGAACCATTGAATAAGTGTTTATGGGTTTTACCTGATCTCTGATCAGTTTTATACATTTGTAGACGTTTTAATGAGACATTAGTATTATTGAAGTGAATAATAGTAGTTAGTCTCTTATTGGGATGTTTAGCTGAGCCATCCATGTAACAAAGCAAGCTCTGATAAAAGAACACATATTATACAGACACTTGGTAGTTAATCTTATTAGATGATTAGTTGATTGCATTTTATGGATGTTACTTTCAATAAAACATTTGCAATGGGGTTGAAAAAGTGTTTTTATGCATGTTTGGCCTGAGTTTTTGTTGCATTTACACTGTTTTGACCAGCAGGAGTCACCAGTGTGTGGTATTTAAACTAGTGAATCCTTTGAAAGAGTGAATCATTTTTTAAGCAATTGGTTCAATTGATTCAAAGCTTTAAAAAGCTTAGTTTCTCCCATCACTAGGCAGGGGTAGACAGACAGGGAATGCAGGACAAGGCAGATAATCCTTGGGCAAAAAAAAAAAAAAAAAAAAAAAAAACTGGACACCCGACAAAACCACTACAGTAACTGGTTGTGAGCTCAGAGGCAAAAAACTATCTAGCACAGAACAGCACACACTAGGGAAATAAACAGGACAGCAAACTAGGAGGGTAATAAAAGACAACAGGTGAGGCAAATAGCCTAATGAAAAGAAAATGAGGGGGTGGGGCAAAGACATGACAAACAAAACAAACACAAGCCACCACAAAACACAAACAGAAAAGACAAAACCAGGCTGATCAGTCTGATAGGAAATCTCCGAAATAGCATGTGAACTCGAAGTGGGTGGTACCTCCAAGACGGGGTAGAGTCCCCACACACAAAGACTTTCAAACACAAAGACCACTTGAACTGAAGTCTAGTTAAAGCCTGGTTTATACTCGCCGTGTCCGCACAAGGGTGCATGTATAAAACTATCCCTGATATACCTTAAATATATGAAGAGTTATGCTGCAAATCACATTGCTACTGATGTATTAAACAATTGTTGGTAACATGTAAACAAAAAAGAAAGGGGATTTGGATAGAACATAAACCCCTTAACAGAAAAATACCAGATTGCAGAGACTGATCAATCTCGAGTGTAATATGTCACCTGAATGGGGAAAAGTACTGACATGGACTTTCTCTGAGCTTGAAATTGATGTGGAGTAAAAACATAATTTTATAATTAGATTTATTTAGAAGTTAATGCAAAAACTGCCTTAAGTTTTAAAGGCAGGAACACACCAAGCCGACGGTCGGCCATCGGGCAGTTTTTGTTCGTCAGCCGACAAAGTTTTCTCAGTGTATTCCGCAACGTCGGCTGAAGTTGGTCCTCGTCGGCTTTTTTCAGGCTGATTTGACATGTTGAATCGGTGTCGGAGCTCGTCGGTCCGTCGGGCCATCTGATCATTCAGATTGGCTGTTCAGCTACTGCCACCTGCTGGTACGGAAAGGCATTTCATCTTACGCTGGCGCAGAACGGACGTGCTACTTGGCCGTCGGGTGTCGAGCGTTGGTTTGGTGTGTCAGGCCAACTTTGGACCCAGACGCTGCCGACGTGAGCCAACCCCACAGTCTGCTTTCGTCGCCACTAGTTCGTCGGCGTCGGTTTGGTTTGGTTTGGTTTGTACCTGCCTTAACTTATTTAGAATCGTGTTGTTTTGTTTATCAGTGTTTATTATTGTTTTCTTTGAATGATTTTTTTTTTTTTTTTTACTACGTTACAAGCCTTGTGTAGAGACCTGAGTCACTTGCAGTGATTAATTGTCTTTTTTGGTGTGTGTGTATTTCTTTTGTGAGTGTCTTTGGGTTTTATTGTACTTTTGATTCCTGGCCTATGGAGCTTTACTCTTCAAGGCTGATAGTAGAATGTAGTTAAGTGTATTGTGGTGTTAGGATATTTTTCTTTATCTAAATTGTTTGTGAAGTGTTTTCTTTTTCTTTTCTTTTTTTATATGAGTGATACATATTTATGATAACATTTTACAGTGCTCAGCATAAATGAGTACACCCCCTTTGAAAAGTAACATTTTAGTGGCGAACCCTAGGATTATATATCAGGAAATTTTCCTATTATCTCTATTTTTAAGCCACGTGAGATTGAGGAAATAAGTGAAATTATTGATGAATTAAAAATATCTTCAGCTGGTCATGATAATATTTCTGTATTTTCTCTTTCTTTGAAAACAGACATTGTACCAGAAGATTTAAAAATAGCCAAAGTTATTCCTCTGTTTAAAGCAGATGATCCTCAATGTTTTAACTACTATAGACCTATATCTATTTTGCCATGTTTTTCAAACATTTTAGAAAAAACAGATTCTTTTTCATTTAGATTCTAATTCTATTCTTTATAAACATCAGTATGGATTCCGCAAAAAACACTCTACTTATATGCCTTTGCTTCACCTGATTGACAATATTACTCTTGCACTTGAAAATCATGAATTTGCTTGTAGTATTTTTTTAGACTTGTCAAAAGCTTTTGATACAGTTAATCAATTTATTTTATTGGAAAAGTTGTATAAATATGGTTTTCATGATATTACATATAAATGGTTGAAAAATTACATCTCTAATAGAAGACAGTTTGTTTGTTTTAAGGGTTGCTGTTCTAGTACAGCAAGACTATTCTGTGGGGTTCCTCAGGGGTCCATTCTTGGAGCCTTACTATTTCTTATTTATATTAATGATTTATCAAATGTTTCAAATATTCTTACTCCAATAATGTTTGCAGATGACACAACCTTAGTTCTCTCTCACTCAAATTTTAATTTATTGATTAAGAATGCAAATGATGGTCTAATCGCTTCAGCTAATTGGTTTAATTTAAATAAATTATCTTTAAATTTAAAAAAATCTAACTTTATTATTTTTAGTGGTAAAAAAATCATACCAATTCTGTTTTTTTCGCAACAGCATGCCATCAACCACACTAAGTTCTGGCCTCATTGGAAAATACTGTAGACACTTTTATCCATCCTTGCTGAAGATGAGCAATCACCAACTGCACTTAAGCATCTTTAGCCACAATTATACAGTGAACAGCATAAATGAGTACACCCCCTCTGAAACATCTGAAAGTCAGAAATTACTCAAATACTTCGAAGACATGTTAGGGTTCTTTAGAAATATAATGTTCCAACAAGTCTGCTTAATCATTTACCAAAGAAGCATGTCAAAATTATTCAGGAAAATAAGATTTTCTTATCAAGGTGATAAAATGTTGTCGAGCAAAACACTTTTTAGGACACTCTCCTAAAAGTTACTAAATAAAACATTTTGTGTGTGTGTGTGTGTAAGTTTAAGGCAATGTTTGATCAACAGGTAAGTATGTTGAACCAAAACATTTAAAGAGAAGTAATTTCTTGACAATTAAAAGTGTTATAAAGTCCATTGAATCATTCTCAGACTTAATCCTGACTACAATGGAACCACTTGGGAGAGAACTGTCAGGAGACTTATTTCTTAGCACAAAAGAGGACAGTGGTACAAGAGGATTACCAAATCATTGTTTTAAGTGTGAAAATATAGCAAAAGTAACAGAAATTCAAACACAATGGACTTGTGACAAATAATCAGGCCTTCATTTTAAGCTTTCATTTAGTGATGAGGGATTTTTTGCTAGACAAAGAGCAGGAGAAATACCAAGTGAGTGTCTCAGAGCCAGCAAAAGCTATGAAAAGAGTGACTGTTTATCTCACAGAGTAAGATGCAGCCTGCAGAAATTACATGCATGATTGTTCTCACTGTAACTACCTACTGTAGCCAAAGCACAATAAAGTCAGTTAGCCATTTCCAAAGCCCATATATACAAAATATAGATTCTGGGAATCAATACTCTGGTCTCATGAGACCAAATCAATTATTTTGGATCTAACAGCATCCAAAATGTTATGGTGTTGCATAGGAGGAGTACAGTGAGAAGTGCCTGGTTCCCACAGTAAAGTTCAGTGGTAGTAAAGCTCTTATATAGGGATGTATGAGTGCTGAAGGTGTGAGGTAGTTGTGCTTTATCAGTGCTGTCATGAATTCCCACACCACTGTGTAATTTAATACACAAACATGAAACAGAAGATGTTACCCTTTCCTCATTCCCTGCATTGTTGGGCATTTTTTCAACATGACAATGAGGATATGCATTCTCCCAAGGTGAAAACCTTCTGTGGACATGTATTGCACTCAATCTTAACACTCTTGGGGATTCTGTAGAGACGAGTTGAGCAACACTCCCCATTAAAGATCAGGACATTTAAGAAGCTCATCATCCAGGAGTTAAACAGGACAGATGTGACAATTTGTCATGAACTTGTACACTCTGTGCCAAGAAGGGTCAGAGCAGTATATTCAAAATTATGGGGGGGGGCATACTAGAATATTATACATTTGTTGAATTAAATCTAGGGTGTACTCATTTCTGCAATCCTTAATCTTTCCATGAATTGTATTAGTGATCATAAAGAAAATACATCTTTCGTATTTGTTTAGAGGGTGTGTACTCATTTATGCTAGGCACTGTAGTTTAAAGTTTTAAATATGGATATTTTTCTTAGAAAAACCCATCACTTCACTTCAGAAGGCCTTTATTAACCCCTTGGAGCTGTATGGATTATTTTTATGATGGATGCATTTTTTGGGCTTCAAATTCGTGCCCCCCATTCACTACCATTATAAAGTTTGAAAGAGCCAGGGTATTTTTTAAATATATCTCTGATTGTGTTCGTCTGAGAGAAGATATACACCTAGGATGGCATGAGGGTGAGTAAATCATGGGATAATTTTCAATTTTGGGTGAACTATCCCTTTAACATCTCATCTGACAATGGTAAAGATGAAACTACTGTACTCACATGTTATTCCACTTCTTCTACTGTATTGCTGATCTCTGAAGTTACCAGTGCTTGAGTCAGTGGTGATGTACGTCTCAGGTGTATACATTAGATTCAGGTCATATCTTTGTAATTTCATCATCATGCATTAAATTTCAGGTGGCATATCATTTTAAGTTCTTTTGAATAATCAATATAAATGGTTTATGAGGTAACACTTTATTTTAGGGTCCAATTATCACTTAACTAGTTGCTTATTAGCTTGCATATTACTAGTATATTGGTAGTTTATTAGTATTTATAAAGCGCATATTAATTTCTTATTCTGCATGACCTTATTCTACATCCCTTAATCCTATCCAATACCTAAATTTAACCCTTAAATGCATACCTCGGGTTTTTATCGACCCAGGACATCATTCACTACCCTCCTCCTCATTCAATTTTCAAAGTTAGACATCAACCTTCTTAGTATTACTCAATCAATTCATTATAAAGTATATAACAAGAAAAAAAATCATAAAATTATAAAAGAACGCCTATTTTCCTATTCATTTTTTGTAAAAATTGTATAGGGTCGCTAACGACCCAAGGTGTGTATCAGTGTAGGTATATATATATATATATATATATATATATATTTTTTTTTTTTTTTTTTTTCTGCACAACAACAGTTTAATCTTTGATGATGGAATAAGCGAAATTCACCTTTATTCCACAAGGTGGCAATGTCTGATACACAACGATAAAGTGATGTTTCATTCAGACATAAAACTAAAAAATAGGCAAAACATGAATTAGCTCAGCGATTTACTGCAGAGCAAATTATAGTTTTGAGAATATGTTTGAGATTGCGAATATGATCCCATTCGCGATCTCAAACATATTCTTAAAACTATCATTTGCTTAATGTACTGGGAAATGAGCTCTGACGAGGACAGTGATGATGGCATAAAACATCTGGTCAAAATGAACCCTTCCAAGCTCCAAAAGGTAACAAAATATGCTTTATTTTATTCTTCTGTAATGGTTATTCTAATGCTACAGGAGTTTTATATAATCGCGACAGGTGGAGATCCATCTGTGTTAGAAATAGATCTGGGTCGCTAAAGACCCGAATATGTAAGAATGATTGTCGAAACATTCATGCATTTAAGGGTTAAACACTACAAAAATTACTTTACTAACTATTAACAAGCAGTACATTGGGAGTTAATTGAGGCAAAAGTTGTAGTTAATAGTGAATATGTGTTCCCTATGCTTTTTTACCATTTATGATCTGTCTCTACTGTAAAAGTAGGTAATCCATAAATATATCCATGGAATTTATCAGAGCCAAATACTAAACCCAAGGTCTCTTTTTCTATTGTAATGTACTGCTCTGAGACTCGAAGGTTGAGGATCCAAACGCAGTTTATTGAATGATAATCCACAATCGTAATCCAAACATAGGCAATAAGTCAAAACAAACAAATACAATACAAGGCAGGGTACATGGGCAAAGAGTAATCCAGAAAACCAAGACATGGGGTTAATTGGACACAGCTGTATGAAATCATGGCTGATTGGTCTGGGCAAAGGATTATGGGGAATGGAGTCCATGATAATGTGGTAATAGTCCATGGTGGAGTGCTCTCTGGTGGTAATCACAGGAACTCTCACTCTGTGTGACTGTGACAGAGAGTAGCGTTTTTCAGTCTCTGTCATAGATTGAGATGCATAGACCACAGGTCTCCAGAAATCCCCAATGGCCTTGTAGTGATTTTGGATTAGTCTCACACAAGGGCAACATAAATGTAGTTATTTATGGTCTTAAACATTAATATTAATATTGAGTTTTTGGTCACACATTGAGATGCATAGACCACAGGTCTCCAGGAATCCTCAATGGCCTTGTAGTGATTTTGGATTAGTCTGACACAAGGGCAACACAAATTAAGTTATTTATGGTCTTAAACATTAATATTAATATTTTGTATTAATATTAATATTGAGTTTTTGGTCACACATCACCTAAGGTGAATGTGAGAGCGTCAGATGATTCCTTCCAATATTTCGGGGCACCAAGCAAGGAATTTCAACTTGACAATAAAGAACAATCATGGAAGATTATTGACTGAATTACAATTATATAAATTTGTCATCTGGCGAATCTGAAGGATTTTTGAGATTATCAACACAAGGAAGACGCACGTGTAATAAAAGGATTTTATTAACAAAAGGATAGACAAGAGTAACTAACAACTACTGAATGGATAAAATGCAAAAAGATAAATGATAAGTGCAAGTGAGTGAGTTGGATGTTACAATGGCAGTTACAAGTTAATCTTATGGAAAGATAAAATGTAGTTTCTCTAGTGGAAATAAGGTAAACCTTAATCTGAGTTCAACAAATAAATCAAGAAATGATTTGTTACTAACCGATATCAGCTATGCAAAATCTAATGCAAATTAGATAATCATATACTGACAATATACACTAATGCCAAGGTCTCTGCAAAGAGATATTTACGTCTGCCTGAATCCGAGTGGTGAAGCTGAATTTTACGTTGTGGTGAATCTGAGTGGTGACATCTTCCAATTTGCTGAGCTGGGCCGCGTTGCAGTGGGAAGAAAGAGTTGGAATACATTTCACAGCTTTGAAGACAAAGTAGTTGTGAACATTGAAGCATAGAGAAGGTCCTTTTCCTGGAACATGCAGAAGAAGAAGCCTTGAAGTTGAAGGTTCTGAAGTCTGTGCAGACGATCCTTATTCTCTGGAACATGCAGACGGAAGGATCTTTAGATTCTGAAGTTAGTGCAGATCTGGGCAGTTTGGAACACGCAGATCTGGAGGATCTCTGATGAGAGAATTTTGAAGTTGGTGCAGAAGATATTTTGAAGATGTGGGGCTAAGCTTCACTTCTTGCAGAAGTTCCTTGTTTCTCTCTTTAGAGCTTCAGAGTCTTGAGAGAGCAACCTCACAACTCCGTAGAGTTGGACTTAGCTTTGCACATCTTGGGACCGGAGCCTGGAACCAGCGCGGGAAACTGCAGCAACCCAGAAACTGGAACCATTCTCTGTCTCAGAGACAAGCCTTTTAATCTGTCCTGAGGGAAATGCAAATTGGCACCTTTCAGATCCAGTGTTTTGATTGGCTGATGCTGTCAGAGGTGGCCACTGGATGGCCCCTCTCTTGCATGAGGTTCATTTGCGTAGCTTAAAGTTCATGTTTAGTACAATGTCTTTAAGATTTTTTCTATGCATAATTCACTTTCAAAACCAATTTCAGATTAACCTGGGCATCGTGCTGAAAACATAAAGTTCAAACATCATTGGGTTGTGTTGAACGTTTACCTATGCATTCATGTATACCTTAATAGGTAAGTTTGTATATTTTGCATGTACACAAACACCACTCATTATGAAATATACTGTTCTGTTAATAGAATTTGAAAATATTTGCTCCATTTTGTCCATTGCGTGTCCATTTTGTGTCCTGTGTTGCTTCAAACCACATGGCAAAACCTATTTGGTGAGTGGAGTCAGTTCACACCTCAGGTATTAGGACTGTATTTTTTTTAAACAACTTGCTTTTAGCTGAAAGATGTGGCAGAAATTTTCCTAGGAAATTTAGCATACCTAAGGCATGCAGAACACCCTTTTGTCACTATGTGGAGGTATATCAAGGAGGGCTTGTACTTAGCTGGATATGTCTCCACTGTATTTTGTAGGTAAATGGCAATGTTCCTGTCACAGTCTCTATCTGTCCTGGACTCCAAAGACTCCATCTCCCATCATTCTCCCTGGCCCTCACCTGCACTCACTCCACCATCAGCTGATCTCACACACCTGTTCCCTGTCTGCACCTCATCACACAGGACTTTTAAGCACACCACTCACCTCCCTCAGTTGTCCAGTCACTGTTCTATGTTGGATGTGTTTACCTGCTGTTTTATTTATCATTAAACCTTTGAGTTCTTTTGAAAACCTGTATCTCCTGCTTCCTTCCACTTATGGTCACATACCGTGACAGTTTCTTGACCTTCAAAAACATCTGGAAATTGTTTCACAATGTCAGTAACATTGTCACAGACAGATTGTAAGGCTTCAGTTTCCTTGTTGTAAGGCTACAGTTTCCTACTCTTTTAACCAACTGAAGGTCTTCACAAGCTCTCCTAGAAGAGATTTATGGCCATTTGGAACTACAATAAACATCAAAATTTCCTTTTACTTGTATTTTTAGTCTACATACTCCTTGTGTTTCAATTGGTTGTCCGTTGTAGGCTTTGAGGGAAGCTGTGAGTTTTTGAATTAGAGGTCTTTTTTTCTTTTAATGCTTTCACATACTTGATGTTAATTAAGTTAACTTTTGCTCCAGTGTCTAATTTAAAATGTACTATTGTCCCATTAGCCACAAGAGGAACAATCCACATGGAAAACTTCACCTCACTGGATACACATTTTGCATCATCCTGATATGTATCCTTCTCGGAAACCATCTGCACGTAAAAAGAATCACTCAAGGTATCACTGTTATCTGTATCATCCATTATGCACTTTGTTTTACATCTTAGATTCTTTTTGCAATGTGGTTCATTACATTTAGAACAGCTTTTACCAAAGGCAGGACACTTGTCCTGCAACATACAGCTTGAACTGCTGTTTGAAAGTCCTCCAATTTGCGTCAACATTTCCACACAACTTCAAAGACCCCGGTGTTAAATTGAGTCCATGGCATTCTTCTAACACCACTCCTGGTACCATGTAATATTCAATAGACAACAAATTAAGAGAAAGGGATTGCTGATGCTGGTGTTCATGCGGAACACCCATCATATACAAATTCTCACCCCTCTCCTTAGCCAGTGCACTTAACTTTATACAATCAATTGCTGCCACCTGCATAATATCCTACTCATTACAGTTATAGAAACCGTGAGGGTGCTTCTCTATTTTTATTTGTGCATCCTTGTTTCCTTTCCTCCCTTCCTTTCCTCTTTTCTTAGCTCCACCCCCTTAGGATGCGAGGGAAGGAAACACCTGTGTGACTCCACAGGAAGCTTCCTCATTCCTCTTTCTTTGCCTTTCCTTCAAGATTACTCAGTAGGATCGGATTCCAGGTCACAGACTGAAGGATGTAGGAGCAAGGAAACGAGGAAGAATCAATTTGAGTATTGAGAAGCACTATCTGAGATGCGCACTTTTGACTGCACATGCATTGGCTGCTCCAGCCTTAAAAAATAAGCTTTTTAACGCTATTTGAGCTTAAGAAACAACATTTATGGGGCAGTTCATGTAAGATTTTTTTTTTAATAAAGTTAAAGATAAACAGTAAACAAAGGTCACCCTCCAGCAGCAGAGATTGACACCAGACTGTGGTTCTATTTTGATCAGTGTTTACTCTTTATGCTTGGGAATTAAGGTATGTAGGATTTGGATGATGTGCCTTTTGATATGCCCTTTGGCCTAATTTTATGCCCTGAACCTCTCTTACCCAGCCAATCTCCGATACACTTTTGATGTCCTATATAAAGTAGTCATGCAGCTGAATGGGGACAAACTCTCAAACAAAGCTGTTGCATTTAAAAACAAACTACACTACTAAATTGTCCTCTGCATTTAAATAATTTGCTGTGCTTGCAGACAAATTATGGGTGTAAAGTTAATTTTGCCCATTACGTTTTTTTTTTACTATTCATTCTACAGTGTAATACTTACTAGAGCTGCTCATTAAAATGCTCAGATGATTTTTTTTTCTCTTTTAATTGAATACTAAACTGTTGTGTTGTTCATATGAAGTGCTGTACATGAAGAGTTCTGCTGGAATTTTTTCCTGTTAACTTTTATTATTGGCATTGTTTAACTTTTAAGTTACTGTACAATTCATTGCATGATACCGGAATTGATCCTGAAAGCTGTTAGTGTACTTGAACATAATTGTTCTTGGTTTTACAATATAAGGTTTTGGGTAGAAAAGGTTTTTGTGTCTGGGTGATAATACTAATTCCTCTATGTAAACATTTTGTGACGTACAATATAACTTCATATTATGTTTACGTGATTACTTTCTGTAAAATAATAATAAATGTAATATAAGTGAGTAATGGAACACGTCAGAGTATTGTGTATGTGACTTTAAGAGAAGCCCTTTTAAGAAAAAAAAAAGCATGTAAGCATGCTGACAAGAAGCACTTGTGTATCTGGACCTCTGTTCTTTTATTGTTTTCATTATTAAAGTAAAGAAAGAGTCATCGTCTGTCTGCTTTCTTGATATGGTGTCAGAAGTGGCCACATAAAGAGAGAACTACATGCCCGAAAATGGCACTTTTCAAGCCGCCGGACAACTTTACATTCGACAAGGCGGGAGAATGGCCATCATGGCAGCAGCGTTTCACGAGACACAGAACAGCTGCCAAGCTCACAGAAGAGGATGGGACCATTCGAGTGATTATGTTGATTTACGCAATGGGAAACGAGGCAGAAAATATTTACAAATCATTCGTTTTCAATGAAAGAGAGAACGTAGATGATTTCGAGACAGTTTTGAACCCTCACTAGTGCTGAACGTCATTACGCACAGATAGAGAATGAGTGTCTCGCAGGAGTCTGGGCGTGCGAACATTTCAGCAAGTATCTGAGCAGAATGGGGCTTTTCAAACTCATTACAGACCACACACCGCTGGTTCCTTTGATAAACTATAAAGATTTGGACAATGTACCGATCAGATGCCAGAGACTTTAACTCAGACTAATGAGATTCAATGTGACAACTGAGTATGTTCCAGGTACGTGTTGTAGCAGACATCTTATCGTGAAGCCCACAAAGCAGCACTGTGGACAGCACCACCGAAGTGGATGCCAGCTGCTATGTCAACACAATTGTCTGCCTGCTTCAAAAAGAAAAAATAAATTTGTGATGCAATGCAACAAGATGAGAAATTGCTGAGATTGAAGCACTTAATTAGAATTGGATGCCCTGAACATGCTTGAGATATACACTCCTTGGTAAGAGACTTGGTAAGAGTGAATTGTCTGAGACTGACGGCTTGCTTATAGAGGAAACCATTTCATCATACCAGAGTCTCTTCGAGGAGAAATTATCTAACAAATTCATGAAGGACACATGGGCTTGACCAAATGTAGGGAGAGAGCACAGATATCCATATAGTGGCCAGGACTATCCTCAGAGCTAAAACAGAAAATTTCTGCTGCGAACACAGAAAAAAAATAGAGAAAAGAACCTCTGAGCCCAACTCTGTTACCTGATAGACCATGGCAGCGCCTGGGAGTAGATTTATGTGAGTACTAAGGGAAAAACTACGCAACTCTGACTGTTATTCCAGATTCTTGGAAATCCTACACATATCAAACACCACAGCTGAACAAGTCGTCATCAAGCTTCGATTCAGCATCCCAAGAAGATGTTTCGGATAATGGCCCTCAATTCACAAGCAAAACGTTCCAGTCATTTAGCCGTGAGTTTGATTTTGTGCACGTAACATCAAGCCCACATCACCCCTCAAGCAATGGACATGCAGAACATGCAGTTCAGTCAGTAAAAGCCATCCTATGGCAAAAAGACCCAGTATTAGTGTTGCTGAGCTACAGAACGACCCCACATGCATCAACTGGAGTGAGTCCAGCAGAGCTTTTGATGGGACGGAGATTCAGGAATACATTACCAACTCTGGATCGTAACTTCATTCCGAAGTGGCCGGATCAGAGACTGATACAGAGACAAGATGATGCTGCTAAGCAACAACACACATTCTGTTTTAATAGAAGACATGGAGTGAGAAACTTACCTCCACTGAGGCCAGGAGATTCAGTCCCTGTTAAGCTGGATGAGGAAAAACGGTGGAGGACTCCAGCGATGGTAATGGGACAAAGTGCAACGGGACGCTCCTATATGATCAGTAGCCTGGAAGGGGGAATGAAAAGGCGAAACCGCCATCCCTTACAACTTAGCCCTTTTGAGAGCAGTGCTGATGCCAACAACAGGGCACTCAGAAACAAAGTGTGATGATGACACTGTCCAAGCAAATGACTCGCTGCCTACACAGACTAGTGAAGGATGAAGGGTAACAAGGTCTGGTAGAGTGAGTAAACCAGTTGAGAAACTGAATTTGTAATACTGTATATCTTTCAAGTAGTGTAAGAACTGTGGTTAACAGACTGTTCAAGTGTCAAGGTTAGTCGTTTAAGTAAAGTGAATAAAATGTTAGTAAATGTGAGAAACATTACGACTATGTTTTGTAAGTCAGCATACAGTTAAATTCTGTAAATTGGGGAACATAATTGTTTAAGAGAGCGTAAGTTGAATCTTTAAAACACAGCCTTGTACTAATGTAAAACATAAAATGTTTTAGCAAATTCGTAAAAGGGGAGGTGTCAGAGTATTGTGTATGTGACTTTAAGGGAAGCCTTTTTAAAAAGAAAAAAAGAAAAGAAAAAAAAAAGCATGTAACGCAAGCCTGCTGAAAAGAAGAACTTGTGTATCTGGACCTCTCTTTTATTGTTTTCATTATTAAACTATAAGAAAGTCATTGTCTGCCTCCTTTCTTGACACTATGTCAAATCCAAGAAAAATAGTTGTGTCAGGAAAACACGCACGCACACACACACAGGTTTGTTTTTGTGAATTGTGGGGACATTCCATAGGCGTAATGGTTTTTATACTGTACAAACTGTATTTTCTATTGCCCTAGACTATACCCCTAAACCTACCCATCACAGGAAACTGTGCACATTTTTACTTTCTCAAAAAAACTCATTCTGTATGATTTATAAGACTTTTGAAAAATGGGGACATGTGGTAATGTCCTCATAAGTCACCCTCTCCTTGTAATACCTATGTCATACCCATGTCATTATACAAATTTGTGTCCTGATATGTCACAAAAACGCGCACACAAACACACACACACACAAAACACTTTGAAGCTACTTTATTTGGTCCCTTAAAACAATTGATTCCTGTTGCACTGGTTTCAGACAGACAGATGAAGAAGATATGAATAAGAATAAAAATCCACACAGTAAACCACAGAAGGTTCAAAATAAACACAACTTACACAAATGCTAACTTAAACGAGACCAGACAAACACTGACCCTGCGTTCTATTCGGAAGGGCTCATCCCTATGCCTTAATCCCTTCAAAGGGTTTACTCTCCGGAGTGAGAGCTTCAAGTGGATGTAGAGTGTAGGGGTCAAAAAAACTCTTTTTTTGGAACGCACTTCTGTGTCATCTTAACAAGACAATCAAGGAGGAGTAGATTGTGCAAGCTGCGCCCTTTGCTTAACGTTAGTTTATTTATTTATTTATTTTTTTGGTATATCGCACCATATTGTATATTGTATCTATGTATTTTAAACATTTGAATGGACTGATTAAGGGAGCTGTAAAGTATTTTTGTTTAAGTACAATGTCATTTTGACCATATTAATGTACCAAATCTAACTCGTATAAATATTACAGTAGTATAGAAAATTACTATACATACATTTATAGGTAAAATCGAACTCCAAGTCGCCTGTACCCATTCTGTGACGTCAAACAACTTCCCTGTGCAAAGGATCATGGGGGCCCGAACTGTCCATCAGTTGTACCCTTCGAAATCCTTCATTCCGAAAGGCCCTTTGACGTGGCCAGTTTTGAGCACTTCGCTTCGGAACGACCCTTCAATATGGCGGCCATGATAATTTTCACTCCGAAGTGCCTTTCAAAGGGCGATATATCCCGTTTGGAACGCACCGTGAGTGAAGGTGAGGAACTTCAATACACATGGTGATTAACTAAATGACGAACAGCTGTGATGACGTGATGGGAAACAAAGGAACACATTTGACTAAGCAAAACAAACGTCCATGAAAATGAAATTAAGAACAAACACAACTGAATAAGTGTAACAATTCCATTGTGTTAAATTTACATGAGCAAATTGTGTTCTAAACTGCTAGAAAGTTACATTAAAGTAACATATGGAACCAATGTACATGATTAAATCATGTAAATCCAATGCACTGACTTTCTTTCATTATTTACTGTATTTATTTTAGAATTTATTTATTTGATTGTTTTATTTTGCTATTGTTTTTATTTTATTTTATATGAGGTACATTTTTATTAGGCGATTATACAAAATTTGGGACATGATTTTAATATTAAACATAACTAAATAATATTAACACAATAATAAACACAAATTACATTAATTAGAAAAAAACATCTTAATGTAAAATATAGCTGAATAGGTAACAGGGTTGCAGATTTAAATTATTATTGTTGTTGTTTTTGTTGTTGTTGTTTATAATGCTTGCTAACCCCAGATTTTGAACCCTCTGCTGTGGGCATTTTCATTTTAAAGAAGATTTTGTGATAAGGACACATTTTCAGTGTGTGTCCAGCAGGTGTCAGTGTCCGCCTAGAGAATGTTATGAAGCTGATTTTATTGGGTACTAACTTAGACATGTTTGGATAGAGGAGACAGTGTAACTGTGACAGTAAAATTTAATGGTGACTGCTTCAAGTGAGTGGCACACTTTTATATGAGCATAGACAAGTAGAGTAAAACACACAACGTATAAAAAGCAATAAGCCGTGTCTGAAGACCAACTTCATAGACAAAAACACATTCTAACAAGGGCCTTATGCATAAAGATCAGTAATTTATTAGGAATTTGTTTAGTTATATTAAGCCAACCATGGAATTATTTTGATTTTAGTGACACTGGGGTCCACATCTAGGATGCTCTTTTGAACATTCTCAGATAACGCTGGATAATGTGGATTGTCACATGGGCATTTATGCCAACTAATAAATAATAATAAAACATAACATGACATAAATAACAAACAAACAAATAAATTAAGTCCCAAATGAGCCACTGCATTTTAAGTTCTGACGTGTTGAGCAATAATTGTGGGGTGTCTAAGAGATGTGATTTAAACGTCTAAAAATAAAAGGTGAAAAGCTGTGTCTCGCTAACTTCCCTAATGGCCACATCAGCTGTTATTTGCTGGATAATGGGCCAGCAATCAAAGTTAATCAAGCACAGTACCTCGTCTGTCATATAATTGCACAGCATATTATCCATTTTAAAGAATCGTCTGATATTGCTGACAGACACAGATAGTTGAAAATGTGACTCCATCTGCTCTGATTCTTATTGAACTTTCCTAGGGATTGTTCACCCCAAAATTAAAATTCTATATGCTAATTTAGACATGGGAGGCTGAGCCTTCTTAAAAATGTCTTCAAAATGACACAACAGCATATGGGTTTGGAACAACATGAGGGTGAATAAATATATTTAGAGTTTTGTATGAACTGTGCCTTTAAAATGCCAGAAAGTTCCTTCAGAATTCCTGAGGTCTGAGTATTTCCAAAGGACAGAATAGCGGTTGTACGTCTGTCACTTCAGCAGGAATCTGAACATGGTAACGGTGTGTTTTCTGTTAGACTGGGTTGTATATGCCAACACATGTGGCTTTGGGGTTTGAGTATAGCTGCTAGTATTTGTGTCTTGGCCCTGACAGTGACCGTGAATCAGGCACACCTTAAACTTTACAGAAGAGTGCTATATCCTCTCCTGACAGCGGCTCTTTTTTTGCCAAGTCATAAAAGTGCCAGTCATGGAGTGCCTGGCCAGGGCGAGTCTTTGAAGACTGTCACGGGACACCCCGCGGCCCTCCCTGCCTATGAGGTGTCAGGCTTCACCGCGGCCCCTTGAGCGCCGTCTCCACTCTGGTACCAGATACAGACATCACAGCCGTGAGCCGGGCTGTTCTGGCAGGACTGGGAATACCAAACACAGTTCATGCTGATGGAGTGGACTATAAATCAGTCTCAGTAAGACAAAAGGGAGGAAACTCACCTTTTCTTGTTCGTCGTCTGGTCCGTTTCCCCCTGCTGACCTTGTGACCCTGGAGTGCTTGCCACTGTTCACGTCTGGCCAAGCAGGAATCCAGCCGGTCACCTGGCCAAGACTGAAATTAATTAGCGCCTTCCCACCTTAACCTAGCCCCCCTCCTTCCTTAGCCCAGACTTGGCGCTCAATACTGGCCATAAAAAGAGGCTGCCTTCATCCACATTGGGAAAGAACCAATTCATCAAGCTCCGCTTCTGCTGTTGGAAGGTGCGGGAGTCATAGGAAGATGAACAGGGCACTTCTCAGCTGTCCCAGGATGTCTACGGGGGCCAGGATCATCTGTCAGGTGGGCAGCAGGGCGGTTGTGGGCTTCTCCTCTCTCTGCTGCTGATTACACAGCATGATTCACACTTGATGTGCATCAGATGTGCTCTATACAGATCCTTAAGAAAGCTCAACCAATGCAGAACATACTTCTTTCAAGTCATGTCACAATGATTGGATTTACAAGATGAGCGCACATGAAAATGATATATTTACAAGTGGGAAAGTCTGGATTTTCTTTAAACCAGAATTTGAGTTTGGGACTTGTCATTCAAAAAATCATGCTGGACCTAGATGAAGAACAGCCATTATGTTTCACAAAAAATATTCATTTAATCATATGAAACTATAAATTTCATTACATGAAATGTCACATTTGATTTATTACAATTTTTCACCATATATAGATAGTTAGGGAACTTAACATTGACCAATTTTTACCATAGCATTTTTATTTATTTATATATTTTTTACCATTAAACGTATGATCAGTGCAATCCTAAACCATAACCTTAATCTTAGTATAGTGTTGGTATGTCCTGATAGTTAGCATTACTGTTTGTCGCGATCGGATCCAGTGATTGATTTTTCCAAACTCTGTGAATCCATCAAATCTGACCTTTTCTTGACATGTGACTGCATGGTGGAATTAACCAATTAAATCACTGTGGAGTGGCATTTGCACTTAAAGGGGACCTATTATGCCCCCTTTTAAGAGATGTAAAATAAGTCTCTGATGTCCCACAGATAATTTTTTATAACATCTATCATACACCCGCCAGGGGTGACACAAGTGTTTTTTGCTAGTTTCAGACCGACACAGTTATCATTTTCACGTCCTGCGCCACGCTGTTTAAATAGCAAATGCATTTACGTCCATTTGTGCACCCATGAGCGTACTGGTCTGAAAACGAGGTGTGTTCAGGCGCATTGTTGGCACGTAACTATTTTGAGGCAACTGAAACAGACTGCGTCATTGACCAACTGAAACCTGGTCTAAAGTCAATATTTGTTTTGTTATTTAAAGAGCGCGTTAGTAATATGTGCCTATATGCGGGTGCAAAACGTGCGTACACTCTGCTTATTACACACACAGGGATGCACAGCAGCACACAAACATGCCAAATATTAAAAAATAAAAGGATTAAAATTATAAAGATAAAAATGCTTTGGTGGAATCCGGCTTTTTCCGTAGATGGTCTGCTCGCGCACTTTAACCTCGTGCATGAGCAGATCCGGTTCCTTATTAGAGAAGCTTTCAGTTTTTCCGCTTGCAAATTCCGCCATGTAAATAGGGAATTCGCCATGGCACAAGTGTAACTGACTTTTAAAGAGAATGAGATATGAGACTCTGATTGGTTAATTGCACGTTACGCCCAAAACACACCCATTACTCATTAAGAGAATAGGGACAACCCTTTTATACCATGCGCCGGGAGCGCTGACCATTTTTCCCGTCCTTAAACTAGCAAAAGTGGATTCGGACATGCCCCAAGTGCACTTGCTCCGTGCACTTTAGACCATGCACTTAGATCGTTAAAATAGGGCATTTAGTGTGTGTCACTTTAAATGCAAATGAGCTGCTGCTCCCGCCTAAGAGGGCGAAGCTTCAAGAGATGATGCTCCTAGCTCCAGTGACAGAACAATTTCACACACTAATAATGACAGAAACTCCCCATAGTGGTGTTCAGTTCAAACCGGAGTCTGAAAATGATGCATACAGAGCCAGAGAATATATGCTGCATGGAGATAGAACAGGAATAGTTATAACTTATGTTGTCATCTTGCTTTTATCCACTATTAGTAAAAGCCTGTTGAACCCGACCTTGTCTGAATGATGGCCAAATCTTTACTGATGAGCTTTATGAAGTTTATTGTACATCACTCAAAATATGAAGCGTACATTATCACTCCATAAAATTACCATAAGATCTGAATAAAACAGTACAAGAAGTGCGCATTAAAGTCTTTTATCTATTAACTCTCTCTCCCTTGCATTATCATCAATATACACAGCGAACTACACAAAAACACTCATTACAACTAACAGTAAACAAATATTTACAGACCGTATGCCTTTTCGGGGGTGCTTAATAAACTGGTAAACTTTATAGCCGTAAACAACTCTGATGGACTGTAATAAAGTGCACACTCTGCCTTTCTGCCATGACCAGTATCGCTCCGGAGAGGATCACAAACAGTGTGTACTGATCCATCCTTGAGTAATAACTTTAACCACAGTTTCCTCAGTGACTCAGTTGGCGGGAGTCTATGGAGTCTCATATGTTTGTTGGTACATCTAACAACAGAACATTTGTAATGTTTTTTTTTTGGGCACAGAGATTGTAAATCTCTAGCTGATAGAGAGAGCAAACGGAAATGGCGGACTCTGTGCTTCTCATTCAGTGGTGTGTCTATGCTAACAGGGCATATTGTCACCAATCATGGGTGGAGTTTCCCTACTCTTATGTAGGAGTAGGGGGAAATATAAAACAGCGTGTTCTGAGAGATTGAAAATGATAAAAGGGGATTATATATATATATATATATATATATATATATATATATATATATATATATATATATAAAGTATTGGGTGGATTTTTACCACTATAGGTTGGGTGTTTAGATACCCTTTGGACACACATTTGTGTTCAAACACCTTATAAAAGTGAATTTTGCATAATAGGTCTCCTTTAATATGCTTTATACTAATTTAGTGTTACTTTAGCAAGGTCATGGGTTCAATACCCACAGAATGCATGAAGTGACAATGTATAACCTGTCAGTTCATGTTCAAGCCTGTGGCAAAATACAAATAAAGTAGTAAATACACATCTAATCTGCATTGTTTACTCTTTGTTTTGTTGCTTAAGTGTTAAAAGGCTTCCTGTTGTTTTGTCACTTAGCAAAAACGATACATGAAATTTCCCAACAGATTTTTATTTCCCAAAAAATCACTTGCACATCACATCATAATTATGACTTCTGAATATGCAATACTTTCGAATCTATAAGTACATGATACAGTCGACAAATGTTATGTTGCCTTCTAAGATACCTTGTTTGGCCAAATTCTAAGACAGCATTGTATGTATCCTTCCCAGAGAAGGAAATCACACAATGCCATGAGCTGGAAAAAAAAAAAAAAAAAAAAAAAAGAATGAATATTTCAGTAATAGCTAAAAGTATTGATAAAAAGTAGTGGTGCAAAGTATTTGAGTAAATTTAATTAGTTACTGTACTTGCGTATCTTTTTGGCTACTTTGTAGTTTTACTGAGTATAAAAGATTACATTTTTGAAATAGTATATGTACTCATTACTCCAATACATGTGCGATGAGTGGTGCAATTATTCCTTACGTTTTGCAAGGCACCTAACTTTTTCTGCAGCAGTTTATTTCTGCCACAAAAATGATATCGCCATCTACAGGGCATTGAAGGTATTATATCTTGTGCGTTTTTCCCTTAAGCCAAAAGTATAGTTCACTTTTTATGCGTACGTGAGGGTCAGCGTACAGTGCTTGTGATGTGAATTTCATCATCAGAAGAGTATGTGCACACTGTACACACACTGCCGGACTTTTGTAATCGCGCGTACTTGTATGCACAAGTCGCACATGTGTAGCACAAGCTACAGTGAAAAACTATGCATGCATCAAACGCATGAGTCAAATCAAGTATACTTTATAAGGCTGTGCTTTTGACTGTGTGCGTACACTAGCGCACACGTAAAACAAAAAAAACGAAGTATACCCAGGACTTTACTTGCCCAAACTTGTCAACAACACTACTTTACACAAATGAGAGTGCATTAGCAGGTAGTTGTGAATCGCAGGTGTTTTGTATATGAGATGAGGACATGCCTGAAGCCAAAACCAGCACGTCCAGTGCAAGTAGGCTTTGACTATTTAATTTTACTTAACATTATTTTATTGATCAATTATACTGAAGAGACCATTTTAAAGGATATTGGTTTACTTATGCCCTTTTGAGCACTTTTTTTGTTTGTAGACGTTTAAGAGGCTGTTTTGTCGAAAGTAGAAAAAGTAGAATAAATATTTCTCCCAAAAATGTGTCCTTTTTTTTTTTTTTTTTTATGCATGTTATAGAATTGCAACATGTACAAATTGGAATCAGTTGTGAGTTGCATCTTGTGTATTAAGTATGTAAAGATGTTTATTTGGTGAGAAAGAGGCATTACATAGAGAGAGGAAATAATTGTCAATTTAATAACTTTATTACATTAACAAACATTTCTAATGCTTAACAGATGAGTAGTTCATATTCAGTCATTTATCACTATATATCACTGGCATAATCGCTTAAATGCACAGACAGAAAACATAAGTGAAACATAAGTAAGCTGATTTGAACTGCGTATAGAGAGTAAACTTCATACAACCATAAAAATAAAAAATAAAAAAAAAATCACTACAATATCAATTGGGTATTTGTCATTGCAAAAAATAACTCCAAAAGCAGTTATTACTGAGAAAATATCTGTAATCATTTGTATAATATTTTTTTGTTATGTAATGCCATAGAGATATTTTTATGACTGTTGAAATCCGTTTTATTAAAGGGTCTGAGAGCCATTTATTGCCTTCTGGGTTACAACAGCTGGATAGTGCATACATTATCAACTTTCAAAAGATTTAAAACAGGCACAACATATGTTACAAAACCTGTCAAATGAAGATCTACAATTAGAAGAATAACACCCACACTAAACACCCAGCACAGAGAGAGAAATATATCCAACTGTTGGCTCTGCATGAAAAAGAGGTTTCAGATGCATACAGAGTTTATAAGGGTGTACCTGCTGGCCTGTCATCTGCTAGATAAAAGTCTCCAACAGTGAAGCATTCAAGGATCCACAAACTATGGGGGTGTTTACACGACATCTTTTTCAGCTAAAAATGGAAAACTTTTTATGTGTTTTGGCCGTTCATGTACACAACAACAGTGTTTTGAGAAAATGATACCGCTTTCGTCACCATCTAAATCGCAAAAACGCAAATTTGTGGAAACGGTGACGTCATGTGCATGCGTATTACAGGTTCAATATATAGGCATGCGTAAGTATTTGACAAGTACAGGACTGTGTTTGTGCTGCTCAAGATACTGAGTTTATTAATGTTTCTCCAGCAAAGTGTAGATTTACTGCACTATACCACCAGCAGAGATGCAGTGTTGGGGGTAATGCATTACAAGTAACGCAAGTTTCATAATCAGATTACTTTTTTATAGTAATGTACAGTATTACTTATAAATTTACATAAAAAAAAATAT
This sequence comes from Hypophthalmichthys molitrix, assembly GCA_037950675.1. Lineage (NCBI taxonomy): Eukaryota > Metazoa > Chordata > Actinopteri > Cypriniformes > Xenocyprididae > Hypophthalmichthys > Hypophthalmichthys molitrix. The sequence goes on from CM075501.1 coordinate 26,645,000, forward strand.
CTGTTACATTTTTCAAATAAGTAACGCAAATTATAATTTGTTCTCCCATTTATTGTCGTCTCCTCAGAGATTTCAACTCATTCAAATTCATTTAATTTCATGAACTTGAACACGCAAATTTGCCGCATTGATCATAAGCTGCTTGATTTGGAAGTGATCTGAGTTAGCGTTGATTCTTGCATCACTGCATTATTGACATAGACTTCCTGAAGTTAGGATAGAAGAAGGATATCAAGAATCAAGCATCCACGTCCAAGCTGGCTATATTTCACTCTAAATTGTTACGGCTTAGTTTTTTTTTTTTTTTTTTTTTTTTTTTCTGTTGTTGTTTTCTTTCTTTCTATAGGTTACTAGATAAGGATCCACACCTGTCTTAAATTCAGGACTGCTTTTATGAAGGGCCGTATAGGCCATAATTATTGAAAAGCTTCTTAAACACTAGTGAAACGAAAAACATTAATCAACCATAGTGAAATTCATTCATATGCATAACTGAAAAGCCTCTTACAAACACTAGTGAAATGAAAAACATTGATCAACCTTAGTGACATTTATTCATATGCATCACTGAAAAAGACTTATAAACACTAGTGAAAACATTCATCAACCTCAGTGAAATTCATTCATATGTATAACTGAAAAGCCTCTTACAAACACTAGTGAAATGAAAAACATTGATCAACCTTAGTGAAATTCATTCACATGCATTACTGAAAAAGCCTCTAACAAACACTAGTAAAAACATTCATCAACCTCAGTGAAATTCATTTATACGCATTACTGAAATTAGAAAAGATTTCAGTAGATGATGAGAGCTAATTTCACTTGAAAAGGAAGCTGTGGCCTCACTTCTGTTTAATTTGGCGCGTACCTCACATCACAAACTCTTTTAAGCAATGGTGGATAGTCGTTACAGTTGTAAAGCCATTCACAAAGAAAGTGGGACGAAACAGTGCGCTGTTATAGAGCTCGAACCGCCCGTTCGGTGGCGCTACGATAGTAAACACATTTTCCCTTCGATGTCGAGTCGGTCGCGCGGCCCGGTCCATTGAGCCGCGCTGTCGTCATCGGCTCGGCTCAATGGACCGGGCCGCGCGACCGAGCTCTGTAACAGCATGCTGTTTCGTCTCACTTTCAGTGTGAATAGTAACCATAGTAACGGTTGTATGGGAAGCCATTCACACCGAATGAGTTGAAACAGCGCGCTGTCCGTTACGTTTTCCCTGCGATGTTGAGTCGGTCGCGCGGCCCGGTCCATTGAGCCGCGCCTATGACCTGTCAGTGCGGCGCGAGCTCTGTGGACCGGACCGCGAGACCGAGCTCTGTAATAGCACGCCTTTTTGTCCCACTTTCAGTGTGAATGGCTTCCTATACAACTCGACTATACGCCATTGCCTAAAAGAGTTTGTGAGACACGAGCCAAATTAAACAGAAGTGAGGCCACAGCTTAATTCCTTTTCTAGTGAAATTAGCTCATCTACTGAAATCTTTTCTCATTTCAGTAATGTGCATGAATGAATTTCACTAAGGTAGATGAATGTGTTTACTAGTGTTTGTAAGAGTCTTTTCAGTAATGCATATGAATGAATTTTACTAAGGTTGATGAATGTTTTCACTAGTGTTTGTAAGAGTCTTTTTTTTTTTCAGTAATGTGCTTGAATGAATTTCACTAAGGTTGATCAATGTTTTTCGTTTCACTAGTGTTTATAAGTCTATAATCAGTGATGATTATATATAAGTTTATGCGTGTTTGTAAGAGACTTTGCAATAATTATGGCCTATACGGCCCCTCATTGTATTTAAAATGTCTGTCCTTTGTTGGAGGTGTTTATCCTTATCCTGCAGTTGTGCTCCAGAGGTGGACCTTCACCTTGTTTTTCTGTTAATTGTTTGCTTATTTACTGTTGTTCAACTTTATAATTTAAACTCCTAGACTTAAAAAAATTTTTTTTGTTTAATATATTTTTGGACTCTGATCCCTTTCTTTTGTTACTTCCTTGAGCCAGAATGTAACAATTGGGAGCTCTTCCTCAAATGTCTTTGTAATAATTTGGAAGGTCCAGCTTCTAGTGAGAAAAAACGTCATGTTAAATTTGCACTAGCACCTATGTATGTGTAGGCGGTATTCGATTCACCTGCGTGTGGCTCAGCATGCTTGCGTTTTGTTTGTTATTGGGAAATGTGTGCAAGTTTTTCGATGTCCTTAAAACAGTGGACCTCATCTTTGTGCTTTATTGCGTTGTGAAGAGAAAGTAAGTGGGAACTGAAATTAGACCATATTAAATATGGTAAGAGTATTGTTTCCTCTTAACATTTCCCTTTGTAAAAAAAAAAAAAATTCTGTGATGGTATGCGGTCTAGCTCTGGCAGGATTGTGATCAGTATGTTTACTCTGTTAGTAGTACCCAGTAAGCTAATATTGCAGAAAGGTAATTTGTCAGCGAACTTTGTATTTTTATTTATTTATTATTTTTAAAAAAAATTTTTTTTGCACAACTGTGATGTTCCCCGGTAGGTATAGCAACGCACTGCATTGATATTTTTATTTTAGTTTGTTGTTTTCATGCTGAGGCTGAGTTGAGAGCACTGACGCTATTGTGTATCTCACTGTTTTTTCCGTGAGATTATACAACTGACGGTATTTGAGTGTTTAAAAAAAAACTCTTGGTGAAGGCACGAAGAAGTTATTTTAGGAGGGAGGAGAGAGAGAGGGGGGAATAATCATTTATTGTGCTTGTAATTTAGAGTGAACGATTACGAGATCTGCTGTAAAAAATGGCTACTAAGTTAGACTTATTTTTTATTAAAGCAGCTCTGGTTAATTTAGAGGTCTTCGATCTTGGCCTGATGTTGTTGAGGATGATGATAGCACTGAACAACCTTCTGTTACTCATTCAACATTCTCTTTTGAGAAATGAAAAGAACTAGCCTAGTGCTTTTAGAGATAGAAAAGACGAATTTGAATTGTGAAATTAAAATTTGGAAATTGGAGGTTGAGGCTTTGCATTTTCAGCTGATTGGTGAGGGTAAGCTGGGGGACAGTGCAAGTGTTTTAACAAGTTCTGTTAAAATAAAGGATTTGATGTGGCCAATAATATAAGGCTGTTACCCAAATTTAGTGAAAATGGTGTTGACACATTTTTCAGTTGGTTCGAACGCTTGGCAGATGTTATGAAATGGCCAGAAAATGAACAGATTTTGATATTACAGTGTGTGTTAACTGGTAAGGCACAGAAAGCTTATTCTTTGTTAAGTGTTCGTGATAGCCAAAATTATCATAATTATCATACAAAATTATGTACTGAAAGCATATGAGCTGGAACCAGAGGTCTATCGGCAGAAATTTAGGAACATGCGAAAACCTGCAGAACAGACTGTGATGAGCAGGGCGGGCGAGAGCCGTGAGGGAATGGTGCGAGTGTTAACGAGTGTCAGCTGCACGTTGCACCGGTCTCGAATCTCTCACGGAGGAGCTCCGGAAGCATAAAAGGGGAGCGACAACAGTGAAGGACGAGAGAGGACCAGGCCTGGACTTCTCTCGTCCTTCACTGTCGTCGCTCCCCTTTTATGCTTCCCTTTCATTTGGGTTTGGAAATAGGGGGAGGTGTTACGGCTCAGTTTTTTAAAATAATTTTTTTATTATTATTTCTTTCTATAGGTTATAAGATAAGGATCCACACCTGTCTTAACCCTTTGAGCGGTACAGTCCCACATATGGGATTTTTTATTTTATTTTCTGTGCCCCTGGGCGTACAGTCCCACATGTGGGATTTAGAACATTCAGTGACGTCACCTAACTGCCAGATTCAAACTGTGCTTTCGCGATTTGGCTGCGAGATGGAGGCGCTCAGCTCTTGTCGTATATCACAGCTATGCAGTGTTTTCAGCCACAATAATGTTTTTTTTATTTTTATTTTTTTAAGGTTTCAGACATTTAAATACGCATAAGCACCAGTAAAACAATACATTTAGAGTTTATAAAATGCACATTGATGTCAGACATCAGTGGAAGCAGCAATAACAATCCATTCAAATATATTTGCCGACATTTATTCATATCAGACACACATAATGGGCCTAAGTAACTATAAAATTTACTCTATTATTCTTCCAATTCACCAGCCACTTACTTGCATACATTTCGGGAGAAACTGATGAATTCACCTGCTGTAAATCCGACTGACAGGACTCTGCGAACTGCGGGGCAAACTAAGATGGCGGCACCCATCTCACGTTATAGATCAAGATGAAGATCATTTATAAAGGTTTTTAAACGACAAAACACACTCACAAATATTTGAGAATTGGAATATCAGATAGTTGATGACATGGTAAGCAAGTTTGTGAACTCACGCTTGAAAGGGTTAAATTCAGGACTGTATTAAAGATGTCTGTCCTTTGTTGGAGGAGGTGCAAAGGACTTTTTAATGAAACAAATGATGTCTGTCCTTTGTTTCATCAAAAAAATCTTCATTTGTGTTCAAGGCAATAGTTATCGAAATATGCTTGTTACTTTAGGCTTTCTAGTTTATTGACACATACAAGCTTATCTAGGTATCAGCTTCATGCTTTTTTCTTAAAGGGATAGTTCACCGAAAAATAAAATTCAACCAACCAGATGACGAATTCGAAAATCTTGAAGTGTTTCCAGTTAAGTGTGCCATATGCATCAAACGTTCAGCCAATGGTCCATGGGTGTGACATATCTTGTGATTACCGCAATGGATTATGTTGATTTTGGACTTATTTCAGTCGGGACCATCCACTGTAAGTAATGATGTGCCATTTTCCATGATCGGTGAATGTTGAAAACATCAACGTCAAAATGCTACATTTGTTTTTACTTAGCTATGTGCACCTGTGGGGTTTTATGTGTCGTAACTCTGTGAGGAATATCTCGTGATTGACGCAATGGTTTATTATTTTGCACTCATTTTAATCGTGAGAATCTGCTGTAAATAATTATGTGCCATTTTCCACAATCGGATCATGTTTCATGAATTCATGAAGAGTGGAAATATTACATAAAAGTCGCATCCGTATATTATTTATATATGGGTCTTGTGGGGATTTACGTATAAAAACACTCAAGTTTAGACAAAGCCCAATTATGCTTGTTGTATTCTACTCTTTGAGACCTTTCAAATGACATATGACACATATCTGAGCTGTATGATGTTTTTGACATATTACAGTACATAGTACAAAAAAAAAAATCTGAAATTATAAAAACTTCTTTTTATTTTAGTAAATAACTCAGCAGTACTTAGGAGTTAATTAAATTGGCTACATGCAATTGGCTACAAGCTTTTAAATGACACCTATCTTCTGTTAGTGTCAGTGCCTGTTAGTGGCAGTAGTTTTGAAAAATATGATTCTTTTCATAGCTAGGTGGTGCCCACAGGCAGTACTTTCTGTTGTAGAGGGACAAGCACTCAGCACTCATAAAGAGTTGATCAAAATGGTTAAGAGTTGATCAAGTTGCACTAAAAAGCTGAGTTTCTAAGCTTTAAAATTATACCTATTTTGTGTTATCCTATTCAGTGGCCGCTTAGTAATTGGATTATGAATAAGGTAACACAGTAGGTAAATGCACAGTAAGTACATTTCACCACAGAGGTCTCTTATTCAAACATTAACAACATCGTAGCTTGATGATCCTGGAAAGGAGTGGGGAATCATGGAGACAAGTGGAGACAAGTTGTTGTCTTCACCTCCACAGCTGATGGAATCAGTCCAATAGGGGCAGAAATCATGTTCATGAATGAGGAACACACTGTGTTTCTACAGGAGTAAAACAGACAACCAAAGATAATGAGGATATGATGTCATTGACAGGCGATGCGATGATACGGACCACTTCACTGGTCAAAATGGTGGATTTCTCTTGATTTAAACAATATTGGAAACATTTGGGATAATGCAATTACACATGCCAACAAAATATATAATTTTGTTCTAGTGATTTGGATATTTTAATGAAATTCTTATATGTTCATGCCTTTAAAAATATATAGGTATCAGCATCACACTTGTTGCATTAAGCTACCCAGCTGTTATTGGTGACATGTTGTTGCTTAAGTCTGCATTAACCGGAAGTTGCCACCAACATTACTTCAGTATTGTGATGTACTTCCAAATGAAGAGGATATTTGAAGAGGAAATATCCATCTCTTATCTCTAGTTTGTCTGTTGCAAGGAAGCAGTTAAGGATACCCAAGTAGTCAACTGACGCATTAGAGAAGGAACACCATTTCAGAAGGGAAGCCATCTTCACATTTTGAGTAAAGATTATTGAAAGATTATTAAAAACTTGCACGGATAATGGGTCTTTATTTAAACCCAAGTCATGAAAACAACTTACAAACTCAAGCTTGTTGAAACAAAATGAAATAAACAAGCAATAAAAAAAGAAATAAGGTTAAAAAAAAAACAAAAAAACTAACAGACCAACCAAATGGACAAAGCAAACAGCTTATAAAGGAATAGATAGGCCCATTACAACAGAAGAAGGAAAAACAAAACGTACATTACATTTGACATACAATGTAAACAAATCAAAACAGAATCAAACAAATACATTTAAAATCAAATTTAAAGAAAATCAAATTTATAAACAAATCTATAAACATGCAACTAAAGAAATCAAATTAATAAAAGATTTCCATTTTTCCTGCTCCCCCGTGCCATCTCAGCAAATGGTATGTCCAAGCAGAACCAATGATGCTTAAATTCTTTGTTTCTGCCTGGACTCCAATTTTTATCACCCTGGGATGCCGCTTCTGACTCTCTCGTTTGCAAATCAACACCACTCATCACCGGTAAACTTAAACACTTCTGTGCGGCCTTTCGTGCCATCACAAGCAATATGCTTGTTGCTTAAGGTTTCCGGTTGTTGTTGACAACATGCTTGTTGCTTAAGCTTTTCAGGTATTAGTAAAATATTCCTTTTAATAATCTGGGTAAGGGCAACATGCTTGTTGCTTATGGCTTACATGGGTATTGGTGACATACTCGTTTTAATTATCTGGGTAAGGGCAACATGCTTGTTGCTTAAAGTTTCCGGTTGTTGTTGGCAACATGCTTGTTGCTTATGGCTTACACAGGTATTGGTGACATACTTGTTTTAATCATCTGGGTACGGGAAACATGCTTGTTGCTTAAGGCTTTTCGGTTATTGTTGGCAGCATGCATGTTGCTTAAGCTTTTCAGGCATTGGCAACATGGCAAAAAATGACATTGTTCTCAATTAATGTTGTACAGAAAAATGAATAAAGACTCAGTTTTCAAATACTCATACTTTTCCCTTTCACTTGAAAATGCACAAAATTTTAAATGACAGTAAATAACTTTACATTACTCACTCATAACTCTATTTGTGTATAGTCAACACTTTTACATCACTTTACATATCTTTTCAGTCAGTAATCAAACTTCACTGGGTCCAGACTCTTTGAACTGTATAAAACTGTCAAAAATAGTCCCAAAACAAATAAACAAATAAAATACGGTGCAGGCATGGGCACCTGCTTGTGTGCATTGGGACAGAAAAATACTACATCACTGCTTCACTCTTACTAGAGCCAACAATAATGGATGATACTACTAATGAATGTTAGCAGTAAGTATCAGGAAGGAGAAAGTTTGTGCTGCACCAGGCACAAATATCGACACTCGCCGTGTTGTCCCGATCAAGGAATCCAGTGATACCAGGGGAACTTTAAGGCAGTCCTGAAGTTAGTTATATGTTCAACTAAATGTGCTGCCTGTCTTGGCCAGGACCCTCTTGTAAAAGAGATTTTAAATCTCAAGAGTTTTATTTTCTGGTTAAATAAAGGTTTAATAATAATAATAATCCTAAGTACCTGAAGTGTTACCTGGGTACCTAAATCTAACACGGCCGGAGGAGCTCAGTCTCCGGTTAATCCAAGTTACTCGCAAATAACAAGTGTGTCACAGTCCAGAGTATGTTCCATGCACACATACATGATGAGCTAATGCAGGGGTTTAACACTTTAACTTCTGTACAAAATTACATAAACTTACTACTTTTAGTTTAAGCAAATTAACATTGAATTTTAACTGTGACACACTCCGTGTCATTGTTTATGTCTCTCAGCCATTCTCTTCTTTGTCTCCTATTCTCTCACTTTCTCCTCCTGCCCCCTCTAACCAATCACTCTCCAAACCGAACTGACATATGAAATATCCAATCAGAGCCTAGACAAATTTTTAACAATATAAAGTCATGTTTTCAATACATGTGAGTACACACACATATATATTATATAAATAAATAAATAAATTAATTAATTACTTTGTAATACTATTTACCATGTGTTGGTACCTAGTACACTTAATAGTTATAATGATGTATAAACTTTTAGAGTTATAAACTGTGTAAGATAAACTGAATATTGTAAACTGAGCACGGTAAGTTATTCTGTTTGTCTGACTTGCCTTCTAGGCAATGAGACATGAGACAGAATTAAAACTGATGTTTCTTATTTATATTTCAGTAAGTCCAAATTATTTAATAATGCATTATCCCATTTCAAAGTCTTAATGTTGTAACAATCAGTCCAATTGAAGGTGAGTTGATGAACCCATGTGCAGTTTATTATTAATCAAAAAGTGAGCACACAAACAAAGCAACCACTTGACTTGAACAGGAGCAGACTTCACAATGACACTCACCAACAGAAGGGTTAGCTACATAAATCCAATACATGACAAAGTAACATGGAAAACAAGAGGCTTAAATACAACTTAGAGAACACATGATAAGACAACCAATGGGCAAGTGACACAAGGAACAAGGGAACCAATGAACAAACAGAATTCAGAAACACATGACAAGACAATGAACCAATCAGAACATGACACATAGACTAAGGGAGCACATGAGGTGCAAGGGAAGCATGACACAAACAAGCAACATGAATCAAACTACAAAATAAAAGACATGAAACATGAACATGAAACAAAACTATACATTACAAATTTGCTCATTGTTTCTTAAAGATATCTATGAAAAAAAAAAAATTTATTATGCAGAATATTTCAGAGCAGTGAAATAATTTCCATTTTATGTTTTTAGAAATGTAAAATAAATAAACATATCCCACAAAATTACACATCTTTTACATTTATATAGTGGTAATATATTTTATCTGGCATACAGAAAATTTACTATGACATGAAGAAAAAAAAAAAAAAAAGAATATTTTTTACCTGTAATGGGTTTTACAGTACTGACAATTCTACACTATTTTCATAGTTTTAGGGAGAAAAAAAGGTTATTACATTCAGTTTTCAAAGTGCAGTTAACAGCACTGGCAGGCACCACTTAGTAATTAAAATAAAATAAATAAAAAATAAAATAAGTAAATAAAACAAAATGAATAAAGTTTTCAGTTTTATTAGGTTGAAATATTGGGTTTATTACTAATTCATAAATCTAAATGTCAAATTTTGCTACAAACTTACTGAACTCATCCAAAACATATTAAAATGGAGATCTATTTAACATATACAGTATAAGTATATATCATATCTATTCCACGAGTAGATATACCACGCAGTGCTGAACAGGAAATATTAAAGATCAGCTGGGAGATTATCCCTGGAGATTGATATTGTATCTGCGTCTGCAATCCCAAACCTACTGGAAATGGAGGGAGGGGCAAAACTGAATTTGCCCTGCAGTTATTAGGTGTCATTCATATAGTTAGCGCCTCTGAAAGGTCGAGGTTGTCATTAGACAGGCCGAGGTGCAGACAGGCATGCAATGGTCTATTGATTTTTCCCAATGTGCTGTCGGAGGTTTAAACTTTAGGTCTGACAAAGGATGTCAAAATAGCAGACTGGTTTAGCTTGAGTACTTTCAGCATTTGACACAGGATGAAAAGATTGAAAAATGTGGTAACTTTAAGTTACACTGCAGTCATTGATATTGCATTTAAAGGAAACATATTTTGTGTGCATTAATATAATGGTGTAACCATGTGATGTACTGTGTCTAAGTGGCTGACAACAACAAAAAGGCACCAAGAGGCACAGTTTTGTACACTATATTGCCAAAAGTATTGGGACACTCCTCCAAATCATTGAATTCAGGTGTTCCAATCACTTCCATGGCGACAGGTGTATAAAATCAAGCACCTAGGCATGCAGACCGCTTCTACAAACATTTGTGAAAGTATAGGTCACTCTCAGAAGCTCTGTGAATTCAAGCGTGGTACCATGATACGTTGCCACCTGTGCAGTCCATTCGTGAAATTCCCTCATTACTAAATATTCCACGGTCAACTGTTAGTGGTATCAAAACAAAGCGGAAAGCAATTGGGAAAAACAGCAACTCAGCCACAAAGTGGTAGACCACGTAAAATCACAGAGCGGGTTCAGCGCATGCTGAGGCGCACAGTGTGCAGAGTCAATAGCTACAGACCTCCAAACTTCATGTGGCCTTCAGATTAGCTCAAGAACATTGCGTAGAGAGCTTCATGGAATGGGTTTCCATGGCTGAGCAGTGGTGTAAAGCACGTCGCCACTGGACTCTAGAGCAGTGGAGACGTGTTCTCTGGAGTGACGAATCACGCTTTTCTGTCTGGCAGTCCAATGGACGAGTCTGGGTTTGGCGATTGCCAGGAGAACGGTACTTGCCTGACTGCATTGTGCCAAGTGTAAAGTTTGGTGGAGGGGGGATTCTGGTGTGGGGTTGTTTTTCAGGGGTTGGGCTTGGCCCCTTAGTTCCAGTGAAAGGAACTCTAAATGCTTCAGCATACCAAGACATTTTGGACAATTTCATGCTCCCAACTTTGTGGGAACAGTTTTGGGATGGCCCCGTCCTGTTCCAACATGTCTGCACACCAGTGCACAAAGCAAGGTCCATAAAGACATGGATGAGTGAGTTTGGTGTGGAGGAACTTGACTGGCCTGCACAGAGTCCTGAACTCAACCCGATAGAACACCTTTGGGATGAATTAGAGCGGAGAGTGCGAGCCAGGCCTTCTCGTCAACATCACTGCCTGACCTCACAAACACGCTTCTAGAAGAATGGTCAAAAATTCCCAAAAACTCTCCTAAACCTTGTGGAAAGCCTTCCCAGAAGAGTTGAAGCTGTTATAGCTGCAAAGGGTGGGCCAACTCCATATTAAACCCTTCGGATTAAGAATGGGATGTCATTAAAGTTCATGTGCACGTAAAGGCAGGCGTCCCAAAACTTTTGGCAATATAGAGTATGCTTAAGTTTCATGTTTTGGTTCATGTTGATTAGTCTTGGTCATAGTTGCCTTGAATTTTTGTTTTGGCTAGAAGTAAATAACTTGTAAACTAACAGTATACCTGTAAGTTTACTTGTAGAATAATTGCAATAGTGAAGAACAACTTAGATGTAAACTAGAGGTCTACTATAAAGATTATGCTTAAAGTACATAAAATTATACTTTTATAAACTTAAAAGTTGGCCAATTTAGTCCTAAGAAGTATTTAAATAGTACATTTACGAGTATACTACTAATGCATTGATAAAAAATTGCATTCAATAAATGAATTTGAATTGAACTCAAAACTTTTTTGCAAGGGTTGCAAAATGTATTTTTCATTAAAAAGATTGAAACTGAATAAATCATCTTGTTGTAAAGTAAAAAATTAACAATACAGCAAATTTTTATGATGCTTGAGAAGCAAGCGAACTGTTATACTATTTAAAACTGGAGTGCCCAATACTGTTCCTGGAGATCTTACAACTTCATGCAAAGTTCAGCTCCAACCCTGATCAAACATACCCGAAACAGCTAATTAAGATCTTCAGGAGCACTTAATAATTACAGACAGGTGTTGGATCAGGGTTGGATCTGAGCTCTGCAGGTAGGTAGATCTCCAGGAAAAATATTAGGAATTACTGATTTAAAACCACCTCAAATACCCTAGCAACCATATAGCTCACCCTAGCAACCAGACAGAGTACCCTAGCAACCACCCAGAATACCCTAGCAACCACAAAACAAAAACAAAAGCTTTGTCTGAGAGATTTAAAACCTTCAAACTTTGATATTATAAAACTGATTTAAACTTAAAACTAGTTCAATTTTAAATCCTTTAAACTGCAATATTTTAAAATATTGCTTCAAACTCAAAAACTTCAAGCTTTTTACAATCCAGATTTACAAAATGGTTGAGAATTTAGTATCATGTTAACAGAGTTAATGCAATGCACTATATAAGATCAGCTGCATGTTAGATAAGAATAAGAATTAAATAAGAATAAGAATTAAGATTTAAAATTATTTATGAAACAATGGATTACAATGTGTGTTACACTGTAAGAATAACTTGCCTTATTAGAATTCATTTGCTTCAGGTGTTGCAAAATTTATGAAAACCTAAAAACTCAGTCTCAGATTTTACATTAAAAATCAAACAGGTATGTCTATGATGAAAAAAAAAAAAAAAAAAAAAAAATCAAAAGGTCTTTGTGGAGAGCGAAAACATTTTTAAAATTGCAAAGTTTCGTGCAAAGCCTCTGTATAACCTCTCTCTAAAAATATAAATCATTTCTACTCACCTCACAGATATCTTGATTCAACTTGTTTACAACAAATCAGTGCTATTTCATCTGTCGATCAAGATGCCAACAGTGAGCACCAGCTGTGTCAAAGACATGCTTCTGTGCAAACCACCCGACACACTTAAAAAAGCCA